>JBBMKD010000145.1:98667400-98711560 GCA_037834095.1 Argya squamiceps | reverse complement strand
CCTAATATAAAGGGCCACCCCTCCACCTCTTCTCCCTTTCCTGTCTCTTCTGAAGAGCTTGTAGCCATCCAGTGCAGTGCTGCAGCTGTGTGAGTCATCCCACCACATTTCCATGATGGCAACTGCATCACAGCTTTGCTGCTGTACCATGGCCTCCAGCTCTTCCTGTTTGTTACCCCTGCTACATGCGTTGGTATACATGCACCTCAGCTGGGCTGCTGATTTCACCCCTAACTCAGGCTTAGCACCCTTGGGCCTGCTTCCATGAGACATGTGCATACAAATAGTAATATTTTCAAACTCATCGTGTGAAATCTGAAAATTCAGACCACTACAAGAAGGCTGCTGTTGGAAAGGTCTCCTGCACCCTGAATTAGATCATGTTATGTGATACATGAACTAAATCTTAGAATCCAGTATGTTGCAATTATGATGTGGCTTCAGGGTTAATCTAAGCTTGCCTTCTTGCATCCCAGCTTTTTGTTTCAGGTTAGTTCTATACATTGATTATCTGTTTCATATCTGCCAGATTTTATGCCAAAATAGACAATCCATCTGTGTAACTGATACCTTTGCAACACTTGCAATGGTATGTGGTATTATTATTAACTGAGATTATTAAATTTTAGTTAAAGGAATTAGGAGGAGTGACCTCATTGCTCAAAAGAGAGGGAAAGTGGAGAGAGAGGGGCTGAGCTCTTCTTCCTGGGATGCAGTGACTGGACATATGGGAATGGTCCAAAGCTGCACCAGGGGAGATTCTGACAAGACATCATGAAGCATTTCTTTCTCCATTCTCAGCATTTCACAGGAATGATAAAACTAGTAACTCCTTGGTTGTTTCACATGTTTTTGGGTTTTTCATTGCTTGTTTGCCTTATTTAATGCTTGAAGAGTTTCACTGGAGCTGTAGTAACGTTGTTTCTATCTTCTACAGAAGTATTCCTGTGAGTTTCTTCTCAGAAATTGAGCTGCTTAAAACTAAACACTACTTTTTCAATGTGTTTGGCTCCCTGCTCCTTTCACATATTTGAAAACATTGAAGCATGTCAGAAACATTTAAAAAAACTCATGTCATTCCCTGTATGAGATGTAACATGGCATTCAAACATATAACTGCACATTTTCTTGTGACTTGAAGTTTGCTGATACTCTTTCTCTTCCTGCTACTTCCTGTAAATTTGTATTTATCCTCCTGTCTATTGCCAGGGCTCGTGATCTGCGGTTAACTTCCAAACTGCATTCCCTTCGCAATCTGCAAAATTAAGTCATATTATTAACAAAAATAATAAACTTGGTGTGGGCACTGTTTTTTTCCTATGCTTTTGGTCTAGGCCTTCATCATTCAATATACAAACAGCATCACAACTCTCTAAACTCCTCTTCCTGTTGACACACTGAATTACTTTGGTCCTATTAGTACACTGAACGTAGCAGATTTGTTTACTCTTGGAGATTTTAATTGCCTCTGTCCTTACAACTTTACTAGCAGATCATTCCCTCGTTGTAACATTAATCTCTCCCCTTCCCTGTCACATCCAGTCTTTTCCTCAGAAGAAGAAACTTACAGTTGCACTTTTGTGTTCCATAGGCTAGGAAGGATCTCTGGTGGCCACCTGGTCCAAATCTGCTAAAAGTCAGACCAGATTTGATGCTATATCAGATTGTTCAGGTTCATGTGCAGTTGAATTTTGAGAATTTCCAAAGATGGAGGTTTTTCAACTCCACTTGACAGTCTGCACCTTTGCCCAATTCTTACTGTTCTTTTCTTACAAAATAGGAGTTCTGGTATTTCATCTTGTCTCGTGACTCTTGTCCTTTCACTTTGTACCTCTTAGAGGTAAAATCTCATTACAACTTCTGTTGAGGCCAACCATTTATCCATCCCTAACCTGAACAATTTCAGTTCTCTCAGCTTCTCTTGAGCATCACGGGAGCATCTTGGTTGTCTTCCATGGAGCTAGGGAATGTTTGGTATTTTTTGTGCACAGAGGACCCCAAAGTTAGTCATAATATTCCATAATATATGGTTTCACAAATGACAGATAGGGCAGGAAATCTACTTCCCTCAACCTGCTGTCTGTGCGTTTACCACCACATACGTGCACATAGTCAGTGCGAAGGCTGGCTGCTCATCTTCTCTGCTTGGCTTGTTGTCCACCAGGGCTGTCAGGTCCTCTCTCTCATGGTGCCTTCTAGATGGTGAGTGCATCCTATTCTTCTGGTGGTGCTGTTCCATCCCAGCTACCAGACTCTGCACTTGCTGTTGAACTGCGAACTTCCTGTCTGCTCATTACTCATCCTGTCTGGGTTACTCATAGAAGCCACCCTGCCCTCCAGTCTGTCAGATCTGAACTTAAAACCACTGGCTGGAACTCCAGCAACTTTCCCACTCGCCTGATAGTTCCTCTGTGCCTTCCACATCAGCCTGGTTTGGCTACAAAGATACTTTGAGATGCTGGGTTGGAAGTCATGCTACAGTCTAGGAAATGTAGTGCTTTCCCTTTGTCCACCAAGACAGACATCTCATCATTGAAGGAAATCAGGTTTGTCAAACACAGTTTGTCCATTTTAGATCCATTCTGGCTGTTCTTATCCTTCCATGTGCATCATGTGCTTGGAAAGAGATTCCTGAAGGATTTGGCTCCATGATCATCTTGGGCAGTGTGGTCAGGCTGATGTTCCACCCTGTAGCCTCCTTGTTGCCCTTTTGGAACATGGACATGACATTTGCACTTTCATAGTCATCACCTTCCCAAGTTGCCATGAGCTTTCAAAGGTGGTAGAGAACAGCCTGGTAATGGTCTTGACTGTTTTTTTCAGCAAACTTGGATGCATCCTGTATTGTCTCAAGACCTGGTACCTGCTAAGTTTGCTTCATTGGTCTTCAACTCATAACTTACCCTGCTGTGGTACTGTGCTGCCCCACACTCTGCTATTGGCTTCAAGGAGCTGGGATGCCTCTGAGCTGGGCTTGAGAGTGAAGTGAAGCAAAAAGGCATCAGCTGCCTTGATCTTCTCCATGTCCCTGGTACTAGATCACCTCCCTCACTGAGAGCAGTGGGACAACATTTGCCTCCTTCTTTCTTTTTATTTCCAGTGTGTTTATAGAGTCTCTTGTTTACCTTCATAATCCTGGTTAGTTTCAGTTCCAGCTGAGCTTGGCTTTCCCAGTTCCATCTTTTCTTGTTTGGGAGATTCCTGCTGGATAACCCAATTCATCTTCCATGTTCCAAACCTTTACCTTTCGTGCTTGAGTTGAGGCAGAGGTTGCCTATTTAAGCAGATTGGCTCCTTGCCATTCCTCCTTGATTTCTAGCTAACTGGAACAGACTGTTCTTGTGCTATGAACATGTCATCTTTGAAGATCAGCCCACTTCTCTGCCCTTCACAGGATCCTGCCAGGGAGTTTTCCAAATGAGCCATAGTCTGTTCTCCTGAAGTCCAAGGTCTGCTATTTTCCTTCTTCAGGTCTGTTCGAGTCCTAAATTCCACCATCTCACAGCTGATTCTGCCAAGTCTGCCACAGACTTTGTCTTCCTGAGCCAGTTCATTCTTGTTTGTGAGTAATAAATCAGAGTGCCTCCCTGATTTGGCTTATTGCTTGTTTGGAAGAAAAGAAGTGTTCCTGATGGTCAGGCATCTCCTGAATTGCTTGTAGCCTGCCAAACTGCTCTTCATGAATATGTAGGAATGGTTAAGCTATTTACTAGATGTTCTTATCATTAACTCCCTTAGACCATGTCATCTTTAATGTCATACTGGATTAACTGTATTTCTGATCCTTTTCTCCCCTGTATTCAAATCTGAGATCCTCTTTAATGCCTTTCCCAGGGATAAAATTCCATGGTATTTGACCCTAAATAGGGATGTCACAATATAAACCTCTGCCCCTCTCTGAATATAAGCATCCACAGCTTTTCGTACAATTTCATGCTCTTCCCTGTAGATTTCTTGCTCCAGCCACCTGTTTTGCTTTGTTTTGTTCTTCCTCTAAATGTGTGTAGGGGCTTGTCATGCCTCAGATTACCTCCAGTGTTAGGGATTCCATTCACTGATTCCATTATCTTTTGTCCTCGTAATAAGAATAGATTTAAAAAATGCGTTTAGCCAAGAATGCATTTGTAGCATGCTTTTTTTACAAAATTAAAGAGTCTAGGACCTTGTGTGGTTTTAGAATTGTCAGAGATCAGAATTTCACTG
The DNA here is from genome assembly GCA_037834095.1 of Argya squamiceps. Taxonomy (NCBI): domain Eukaryota; kingdom Metazoa; phylum Chordata; class Aves; order Passeriformes; family Leiothrichidae; genus Argya; species Argya squamiceps. Next base: position 98,707,357 of record JBBMKD010000145.1, on the reverse strand, counting down.
TTTTCCCTTTTACAGATTCCACAACTGCTGATAAGACACATACTGACAGGCAGGGCTTATCTGCAGAATGCTGAAGAGAGCATTGTAGACATCATTTTCAGAAGTGTGGAACTCCACATGTGGTGAAGACCAAAAAAGCACTTTGGGATGGCCAGCAGTGACACACACATGTGTAAACTCGAATCAATGTTTCATATGGAATGGATGAGTGGATGTGCCAGATCTTGGTGTGGTCTGCAGCTGTACATGAGGGTTACTGAGTCACATTCCTTGCCATATGAATGCTGTGGAACCCTCCAGGTGTGCAGGAGCAGGTTGCACCTGCTGTGCTTTTTGTGTACCACGTACTCCACCTCAGCATTATCAGTGCAGTGTCACTGGATCCTGGGAGTGCAGCGGGTAGCAAGGAATGATTGAAAATTCCAGATAGGCATCTCTGGCTCACTCTTCATTACCAGAGTCTTCCCATAAGCTTGTGAGTGATTATTAGAGGTGTGAAATAAGAGTCAGCAAAATATGAAAGATATTTCAGTTGTTACAGCTAAAGGTGTGGGGGGTTAATGGTTTCCAAAGAATAATGAAAGGGGATATTAATAGTGACTACAGATTTCAAGAATTACCAAGAAGGTTGTAAACATTCAAATAAAAATAGCTTATTTTTACTCTAAATGAATAGCTGAAATTCAGTATTCTGTTAATATATGCATTTTCACGACTTCTGTTTGATTTGTTTTAGATGAGAAGATTGTGGAAAAAATCCGAGCTTTACAAATGAAAGCTGAAGACTATGATGTTGTTAAGGTGATTGGAAGAGGGGCTTTTGGAGAAGTGCAGCTGGTAAGAATGTAATTATGTAATGTTTAGACAGATTAACAGCTTTAGCCAAAACCTTCCTTAATCTTCATGTTTTATATTTAAAAATTCATTCTTAAAAAGAAAAAGTGTAATTTTTGTTGTATTGAGAGATTGTTTCTGTGCATAGTAAACAGCACATCTGAGTTTAAAATATGACAGATAGGAAGGAAAGAAGTCAGGAATGTTTTCTATCCTTTGATCAAAATCAAAAAGGCAGTTCATGGCAATTCTAAATCTTTTTTTGGCCACAAGTATCACTGTATAATAATATCTGAAACCTTCTACAAAAAGCAGGTGAACACTGTGACAGAAGATTGTTGTTTTGTTCCTACAGTTGTGATGCTTGCATTGTATTTTAAGTGATATGACTCACAGGATTTTTAAAGGATCCTTTTCTTAACATTGTCCCCTTGACATTGTATGCAATATAATATGTAAAGTATGAATGGGATTACTTTTAAAATTTCTATTGCAGAAAAATTCTGTTATTAAAAAATACAAAAAGTAACTTAGTGTATCACTTGTAGTCTGATTTTCATTTCATTTTGATTTTTCCAGGACTTCCAAGTCCTACTATCTGATAAGTGGCACAAAAATGTGAACATATGTATAAGATGGATTGATATATCAGTTTTGAAATAAGCATTGGATGTAAGTGCCAGATAGAATCTAGAATGCAAACATTAGGGACAAGTTATCATGAGCTAGCAGATAACTGTGCACCAGCTGATCCATGGTGATTTTCTGTGTGAGTATTTTTAGAAGAAGATAATTATAAAGCATGTCAATGGAAAGGGGGGCAACTAATTTGCTACAATTGAAGCTTGTTATCTTGTTACCATGAGGTAACAATAATTACCCTTGTGCTTGTCCTTTTTGATGTGGAACTGGCATTTTACTGCTCTGTGGTAATTTTGTCCTAGGAAGCTGGGAAATTCATATTGTCTTGTAAACCATTTTGGAAAATAAAAAGATGTGTTGGAGTTTTGTTGAGGAATGTGGTAAGATCTAAGCTGTGAAGGGCTGATAGGAGGTACACAGTGTATGTATGATGGCAATAAATTTATGATCCATTTATAAAATTCATTGTATTTTCCATATTAGTGTGGCTGAAATTTGTTGGAACTGGAAAAAAACCCCTCTGACTATCCTCATATTATTTGCATGACTCATGGGTAATTTGCAAATTTAGATGTGATTAGTGTAGATGATAGCAACATCTAATCAACAGTTTTTATTCATCTATGTCATTTTTTAAGACAACTTCATCGAAGTCATGAGAATGTAGCACCCTCTTCCCTGTTTCTCTCAGGGTCATTTACACTTGTTTTTTGTCCATAAGAGTGACTGAAGTATGGAGTGGAGTTGTTCCAAAAAATCCTCATTTCCTAGCAAGTCTTTAAAGAATTATTATGTATATTTACATGATTTTATATCCTTCTGGACAAGAAGTTAAAAACAAAGCCAAAACCTTAAGCAGAACCTTGCTTTTTTGTGAAGAGGCTGCTGCAGGGTATTTGAAGGAAAGCAGTCTACTCCATGTCTTTTCAATGACAGTCACATCAAGTGGTTTATTTTAAAGTCTTCTACTAGACATTTGTATCTTTACATTAATCCACATGGAGCAGTGAATAGAGACACTCCTTACACACTGGCTTGTGAAGTCAGTGAAAAATCAAGTTGTAAGGAGCAGAGTTACTTGTCCATTTGTTGAGGGGTTAGGAGATGAAAAAGAGCAAGTTTCAGTAATGGAAGTACATGTGCCATTTTTAGATGTCACACTCACATATTTTCTGGAAGCACTCAGGAGAATTATATTTTTGATGTGCTTCAAGAATGAAAATACATTGTTTTCATATGTGTATTTCTTAAGAACAGAAAGGTTTTTCTAAATTATTTTTATTTTCTTTTTAACATTGCATTTCAAATAGAAGGTCCTGATTTGTTCATTAATTCACCATATCATACACAATTTAAATTTTTAAGAAGAAATGCTTTTTTGTAGTGTACACACTGCAGTTGGGCACTTTGAGGGATCCAAAGACAAATCTTATTTTTCATTTGCCTGACCATTGAAATGTAATGACAAAATGCCTAGTAACCTGGTCATACAGTGAGGGGGTTTGGGTTGCATTGCTGTCATGTGTTTTTTGTTTGTTTGTTTGTTTGGGTTTTTTGCTTTTTTTGGGTGTTTTTTAATCTTTAATAAGCCCTTCAAAAAAGCAAGAATCCTTGGTATTGGAAAGAAACTTCTGTGTGTTCATATAGAACTCTTCTGTACTTCATGTCCATTTAAAAGAACACTTTTTCTGGAGAGTAAAAATACAAGTAGAAATCATAATGTTCTGCAGTCTTACAGCTGAAAAGCAGTGGGCTAGTAGATACAAGTGCAGATCTGAACTAATATTAGCTCGTGATGTGGACATACATACCTCAATTTTTTGCCTCACAAGGTATGGTACAAGTTTAAACTATTGAACTAAGCTCTATCTATTTCTACTCCAAAATGTTAACACTGTTGCAGATGATGGATTTGCAGTAATGAAAATATTTTGCAACACTTTCTGTGATCAAAATAGAAATTTACTTCAGTGGGGATTAAATACATAAATAAAACATGATGAAGTACATGAGTTAAATTAATGAATGTTGTGTTATCAGTATGTGTTATTGTGCATAAGAATTGTAGCACAAATATTTATTTTATGTTTCTAATGATTATATTAGTATGCTCATTTTTTGGCTTGTAATATTTGCAGCATAAAATAGTCAGCTATGACCTCTTTCATTTTGTTTTCCCTTAGTCTTCTGCTCCAGTTCAGCATTTTCTTGCTAAAGAAGTGATGTGAAGCAATCAGTTTTCCAGATTCTGTCAAGAAAGTGGAACACATTCTCTAATGTTGTGTCTTACAGCTAGATTTTCTTTAAAAGGCTTAATTTTTCCTCTTCCTCCCTCCTCCAAAAAATTTAAGGAATAGTCCAGTTAAAGAGAGATCAGATGACTCTGGTCTGAGCATCTGACTGTGGTGGAGAAACAATTTCCTTATAAATCCAGAAGTATTAAATGCCACACTTGTGTTCTGGTCTCTGGTTTTGCTGGGTCTGTAGGGATGGGGAAAGTGAATAAAATGATTGCCAGCTGCCAGATCACTTCTTCTCTTACACAGTGCCATGAATAAAAGTGACTGGTGTCTAGGGCAGACAGAAAAATTGAATTATGGTGCTTAATAGGTTACTTCTGGTTTATGCAGAAACAGTTATTTATGAAAGCACATCCTGAGTTCCTCTTATTTGTTTTCACTGATGGAAAATCATCTTGATTTGAAATTTATCCTTAGTTCCTTCTCCCAGATCTAACCATGAAGGACTGTCATGTTGCAGTGACACAGCAGACTGACCTGCTCATGTACTGGAAGAGAAAACTAAAGCAAAGTTAACATTTCCTTGTGTTTGGGTGCTACAGGATGGTCTGGGTGACAGTCTTTACTGTCTGATTTCTTAGTGTTGCAAACCAGTGGTTGTCATGGCCTGTACAAACAGATGCTGGTTTATTTTCCTTCATTAAGTGCTTTGTTTATTAGGTTTAATTCCCCATCCACTGCTGATGTACAGTTCTGAAGTAAAGCAGATAAAGCAGTCATGTTTTATTACCTGAAAATTTGTCAGGACATGAACTTTGATACCCTATCTGTAGTCATTTCTTATGGCTTTATTAAGTATTTTAGGATACCTGTTGTTACTTCAAGCCTTAGAGTTCATTTCAAAACTCCACTCTAAGATTGTCATTTTTTTCAAAATCATAAAAGAGACCATTGCTACCATTACCAACACTATGTACTAAATCTGATAACTTCAAATGGATGTGTTATTTTCTTTGCCTACAGATTATCCTCCCATGTGAATGCTGGGGAAATTATGGATGCATTTTGTTTATTGAAAGTATTAAATTGTTGAAGCACAATAGAGTGGAATTCTTTTTTCTTAATGCATTTTCATGAGTTAAACAAGGCCATGTTACTCAGTGCTAATGGCATGAAGGGATTTTCCTACCTATTTTGAGAGTTACTCTGGTGAGCTACAGTTTAAATTTGGCATTCATTTTAACAGTTGGAAGAAATTGAAACATCATGACAGTTTAATACATGAATAATCTGCTGTATGAGCCAATATCTGTATGTACAAATATAGCTCTGAGTAAAGAGCAGAGTGACTAGCAGCTCAAAAGGCTGTCTCCAGGGGCCATGGTGCTGATAAAAGGAGGAATGTCAGCGGTAGGTCTGCTCACCTGCAAGGTGTGCCAAGACACACTCAGTCTCTGGGTGTGCCAGTATACTTGTTATTGCTTTGCTTTTGTACAGAGAAAGAGCCTATCTTGAAATTTTCTCAAGAAATCATTTAGACAATAACCCATTGGCACTATTTAGAGAGGTGTACAGACTGATTTTGGACCCCCCACCTCTCTTAATTTTGCCTCTCCATTCAGACTGTGCTGACTTTAAAGAATTTTTTTCTCCAAGTCATGGGAGACAGTTGTTTTTCTCCATGCAGGCAGCTACTCTTAACTGCACATAGGTAAGAGTACACAGCGACTTTAGGAATTGTAAACTGCTAACTACATTGCAGAGCTTCAGTGCGAAGTGCCACAGAAAATGCATCTTCAATTAAACTATATCTTTTTGAGGTTTCTGGTCTTTGTGTTTCTTCTGGTTTTGGGCAGGATTAGAGAAGCTTTACTTAGGGGAGCACAGTTTGTGGTGTAACACCAAGTCTTTGTAAATAATCTCATGTGGGATTAGTAAGTGGGAAGAAGTTAGTTTTCAAAATGCTGTTTTAGGATACCTTCACTAACTGACTAATTAATGCCCTAAAATATACTTATAGAGTTGTTAATGCACATAGATATCATGTTTCTGTTCTGGTGTTAGGTTGGAGGTTTCTTGATCCAATTGTAGAGAAGGTTGTTTGTTAGTGTTACACTATGCAAGACACTGATAATAAAACCTTTGCACCGGTATCTTGAAGGCAAAAAGCCCCAATTTCAACAGCACCAACTCCTTAAATAATCCTTTTTCTGTCCATGTTCTTGCTTTTTCCAATATTACCCTTTCCACCTGATGCTTCTTCTATTCCTTCAGCAATATTAATTTTTACATCTCCTCAGGAGCAGGAGACTGATGCTCTCAGATCTGTATACCAGAAAGGTGCCTCTCTGAAGTTTCGCTCTGCAGATGTCATGGACCTGCATCTACAGCTCTTCAGAAAAGCCTACTAAACATTCTTTCAAGTAACATACTTAAACTCAGATATGGTGTAAAACTAAGAAGATAGGAGATCTGCTTTATTTACTAAATGTGAGAGGTTTTAGATGCACCAGAAAAATCATAACTTCAGTTTCTGGTGTACTTCACAATTTTCATCAATCAATTTCACAAACTAGTCCACTGAATTTTTTATTTTAACAGGAAAAAATACATAGAAACTTAAGATCCTGTTGACTCAGACTTCTTACAGCTGAATACTTCTCACCTTGGTTTCTGTAAGAAACACTCAAGAATGTTAAAAACCTGTTCCTTTAATAGTTTTTTCATAAAATAAGATGTCTCATGATTAATTAGCTGAGTAATGACTGCAGTGTGCAATTTAAGGATTCGGTTTCTTGTCTGTATTCAAATGAAGTTTTAAAAAACGTTTTCATATTTTGTAATAAAAGCTTTAATTCCAGTTTTCCAACAAGATTTATTGTATTAATTTTGCACCATTTAAAGTGAATTCAAGAACTTTTTAGGAAAATAAATAGGAGCAATCATGTTTTGGTGTAAAATAAAAATTGGCAGAGGCTGAAGCAGACTGCTTGCCCAGTTTCTAACATGAATGAATTCAATGGCTAGCAGTGTTCAGAATAAGAAAATAAAAGTAGAGTTAGACTTTATTTCCTGCTATGGTGGGGTTTTTTTAGCAGCTGTTAAACTTTTCTTTTTAGGTTTGAAAGTTCTCAAATCCTTACTGTGTAGAAAATTTGGTGTATGAAGACCTGGAGGCATCACATCCCAGAAAGTAGTTTGCACATAGCAGAAACACACTATGCCTGTACTCAGGTTTTTAACAAGGCATTTTAAAAAGGTTGATTCTCTTCTTTCTCAACCAACAGGTTCGCCATAAAATGACACAGAAGGTTTATGCAATGAAGCTACTTAGTAAATTTGAAATGATCAAGAGATCAGATTCAGCCTTTTTCTGGGAAGAAAGAGATATCATGGCCTTCGCCAACAGCCCGTGGGTGGTTCAGGTAAGGAAGTTGTGTAAAAAAAAAATAACAACAACAGCAATAGTAATGATGCTGATGCCATAAATACTTCCCAGTCTTGAGCTGGTTTTGAATTTACATTGAAACTCAGACCAAAATTTAGGTTCAGATTTTTACTTTTAAAAAAAACATTTTTACAGCAATTTCACTAATTTTTGTATATTTGGCTGTGTTAAAAAGTAGATTAATTTGCATTTTAGTCACTACAAATGCATCATAAAACACAATTAAATAGATTTTTGAAATGCCTACATAATTATTTGGAATAAAAAGGAAGTTATCTTTCCAACTGTGAAAAATTCTATATAGGAATGTGGAAACAAATGTGATTGGTATTTCCAGTCTTTCCTCGTGATACAGTCAGTTGATCACAGGCAATTGGTTTTAAGAGTGCTTTAAACAGTCACTCCTTTTAGCTGCAGTTTGATATATGGATGAGTGGGCAGTCCTGGTCTCCTGCAAGACCAGGGGCTGTAGCAGTGGTTTCCTTGACACCATCTTCTCGTAGTGGCCAATTCTGAGCATCAGCACTCAGCACACCAGAGTAATGGAGAGCTGAGTCTTCATCTGCTCTTGAACACCATCACTCGCAGCTGTCTCTTGACTGGTGTCATCAAAATGCTGTAATGTGAATTATGCCTTTGGGAACAATCAGTACTGATTATTGCCATTTGTTGTAACTGGTAAATTGCACCAGTTAACAAAAGGAGTAGTGAAAGTGTGTGCTTGGAGAAATTGTTAGTCCTTGATGTTTTTAAATAATTAATTTAAATGCTCTCATATGTATTGCCATGCTTCTGTATATTTAATAAGACTGGCTTTAAGCTTTCCATATATTTTTCATAACACTTTACCTCATATACAAAGATGTTTTGCTCTTTGAGCATGTTCCGTGCTCTTGCCTATATTCAGCAGAAATACTTAAATAGATGATTTTTTAATTTAGTTCTTTGTTCTAGTAACAGTAATTGTCAGGAACTATTTTCCACATGCAGTTGAAAGTAACAAGAAATGCATGACATGGATTTTCAAAGGAAACTGTCACAGGACATAAATGTTTGTATGCATTTGTAAATAGTAAATGAACTGAAGTGTAGTTGCAATTGTGCCTTCTATGATTAAGTGTATTAGTGTGATATATTTAGGTGATGTAGTCCAGTGGGGTAGGACATTGAGCTGGTTTGAAGGAAATGTAGGTCCTGTTCTGATCTAGAAACTGGGACAGATCACACTGCTTCTCTCTGCCTAGTTTTTTATGTGAAAAACAAATGAAACAAGAACCCTAGATAATTTAAAATTTTTTTTAATGAAAACCCTTGAGGGCAATAACAAAAGTGCTGTATAAAGACATAGTGCTGTTATTTATTATTGTATTAATATCTCTGTGTATGACAAAATAGATTATTTTGAATCTTCATTTGGATTTTAATGACCCAATGCATTATTGTACTATATATTGCATATATTATCCATTTGTGCAAACAAATACATTGCAACATATGTGTATTAAAATATATATTTCTAATCTAGGTCTTCAGTCACTAGTTATACAAGTAATTTTAATCTAAAGGTTGAATCTCCGTAATAACATACCTGCCTTTCATGGTTCCTCATCCTCCACAGTCTCCCTGATTCTGACTTTGTCCTTTCCACACATCCTATTTTTCAATTGCCTTTTAATTTTGTGTGTGTAATTTAAAGATGTGAATTATTTTAGTTTTTCAGGTAAGGTAATTATTCCCTAAGAAAAAAGGTGAGACTTTTTCACAACGGTCATTGAGCATTTGATAGTAATGCTTTTTGCTGGACTAGGCTGTTTTCAGACCTGATTATCACTGAGTGGAATCTCTAAAACTTCAGCAGTCTAGGTCTGAAATACATTTTAAAGAGATTGAACTTACTTTCACTATCATGCCAGTAGGAAACATACTCACTACAACTTATACCAGACCAGTATTTTATTGTTAAGGACAGTTGCTTTTTATTGTGTTACAGTTGTCTTCAGGAACATTTTGTTTTTATTTCTTATTTCAATATGTGTTGATTTAGACAAAGTCAGCAGTGACTTTGCAAACATGTACAGGGATAAGGAATTTATAATATAGGAAATTTGGAAACAGTCTAAGATCCTGCTCACTGTTGAACTATTTTCAATTAAGAACATGATGCTCCCTGTTGCGGATTTGATACTTTGCATTTTGACTCAGTGATACTACTTAATGCCAAGAAACATGGGGAGGGAGGGATGGATGGATGCCTATAGTATTAAAATAATCAGGAAATATTTTTTACTTCCTCAAAAATTATAATAAGGGAGTTCTGAAGTTCAGTAAATTTCAAGGTACTCTCATAATTAATAGAAAAATGTATATTTTATGCATATTAAAAATAATCTTGAAAACATATTCTCAGGTTTAATGAAACTTCAAGATAAAATAAAAGATTATTCTTTTCCCTAACTGTCTGAAAGGTAACTGCATTTTTTTCCTTTCCTTTTTTTTAATGTTGCAGCTATTTTGTGCCTTTCAAGATGACAAATATTTGTACATGGTAATGGAATACATGCCAGGTGGAGATCTTGTAAACCTTATGAGCAATTACGATGTGCCTGAGAAATGGGCCAAGTTCTACACAGCTGAAGTTGTTCTTGCTCTTGATGCAATTCACTCCATGGGCTTGATACACAGAGATGTGAAGCCTGACAATATGCTTTTAGATAAGCATGGACATCTGAAGCTGGCAGATTTTGGCACTTGCATGAAAATGGATGAAGTAAGTATGCAACTGAATAAGTTACCATCTATTAAACTGTAATTCTAAATTGCATTCATAGCTAAGGTTATTTTCTTATGAAGTATAATACCCAAAGGAATATTCATCAAATTATCTACTTGGTTAGAAAGCTGTTTCTTGTTTCCTATTTTTAAATATAAGAGTACTTTAGATAATGTAACCTTTTCTGTTATACACTGTTCTCTCACACGGAAGAAGGATGTAAACTTACTCTTTGCTATTTTTGAAAGCATCTGCCTTTATGAATTTCTGAGGTACATTTTTTTTTGCCAAATGTTTGAAAAGCTTGCAAGATAACTCTTAGTTTCAACATTAATAACCTTGGAACAGTTCATAAGCTGACATTTTTTTGTAAATAAAATTATTTTATAGGCAAGACACATTCCGTGTGGCTTTTTCCTCTATCTAATTGTTCTCATAGCATCCTCTAGTGGTCATTCAAATGAGGTCACAGTACGGCAGCAGTGGTATGTGATATGTTGGTCAAAATCTGTTCATTATTTGTCAGGATGCCAAGATGTCAATTAAAATTACTTAATTGTCCAGATTTAGCCATGTACAGCCAACTACAGTTTTATACTGAGTTTGTATAAGAATATTTTTAACAGGATACTTTATATTATTAAAAAACTTGAAAATAAAACTACCTTTTGTAGTTTGCACTCTAAGAATCTTGCCTGACAGACAGTGTTATGCTGTAATTTACAGAATATACTCTTCCTATGAAAAACTATAACAGATTATAACATATACAAAAAAACTGTATGTGAATGTGCATTATGATTTACCTGATCTTTGAAAGTTTTCTGTAGTAGTATTGGCAAGGGTGATCCTTTTAAGCTTACTTGCTTTTATGTTTTGGGGTTTTTTTCTGTATTGTTTAGGCAGTGCTTGATATAATTTCTGTTATCTACTTAATTTGCATTTCCATCATTAATGCATTAAGTTAATATCTCTTCAGCAGTATCCAGAAATACTGTGTCTGTTTAGAGTGAGTTTTTTCACATGATAATATATGAACTTCATCATTGTCCAAATGCAGCTCTTTATTGAAGTTCACTCTGTTCAGTTTTGTTGATGTTGTAGTTGTTAGTGTAAAGGCAGAGATAATATTTACCTCCATTTTGTTGATTTACTTGGCTGTATTTTAGGGGACAGCATTTTGATTCTGTCCTTAAAAATATTAATAATTGTTTTGAGTCAGTAGATTGTGTTGTGTTAAGGGAATCCGTTGTTTGTTGGAAGTGACAACAAAAAAGCATCAAAAAAGCTCACAATATAAATTTACCAAAACTAAGGTGATCCTCTGTGCTGTTTTAGGGACTCCAGAAATGGTGGATCTACACCTTTTACTTTTTTTCTTTTTTTGCTGCTATTGTTAAAAGAATGGAATACTAAAATGTGCATGATGATACTGTAAATGTGAGAAATGCATCTGTGTTTCTCATTAAAAGTTACAGAGCTCCACTTCAGACTGGGAATCATCAATGGACCAGTGATCTCCTAGAGAAGTTAATTTTTTCAAAGATTAAATTTTAAGTTTTTTGTGTTTCTCAGACTCAGTGGAATGGCAAAAATTTTTTCTGCAGGAAGCTTTAGAAGTTGAGAGGTTCTGGATTGTCTCCAAATCTCATGCTACTTCTTACAAAACATGAACACATCCCAGCTGTGTAAATATAATATTGGTGTTGGCAGACTGATTTGTAGAAAATATATGCTTACCCAATACTTACTTATTTTTTGGATTTGGATATCTTTGAGCAGTTATGAGCATTAGCATCTTCCTTGTGCTGTTGAGAGCCCAGGAAAAATTTTGCTGCAATTTGTTTGGAGATTTTTCTGACCTTTGCTGTTCAGTGTTTGCTTGAGTCAGCCAGGCCAGGCCAGAACAGACACTTGCAGCAGAGTTTCTCCTTATCATTTTCTGAAAAGAGTTGCTAAGTGTTTTAGTGATCTTTTTCAGCATAAAAGGAACTGTTCTGTTTATGTAACTCAGTTGTCATGACTGGGGGTTTGTGGTGTTGTTTTTATCACTTATTTTGGTTTTTTTTTAATTAGTATTTTTTAAAACCTGCAACAAAGTGAGTATTGCTGTTGTTGAATAAAGAATGGAGCTAGACTCAAAAATTCAGTAGGAATTGTGGTTCCCTTTTTTGGTGTTTAGGTATGATAAGGTAGACCAGGGCAGGGTTCACCAGTCTCAGTCTAGTCCTCAGGTGTTGTGTAAGGAACTGAACAGCAGTTGGCTTTGGTAGGTACTGTAGGGCTACGAGCTCCCAGTATAGCACTGTCCTGTGCTAACTGAGCTTCCAGCAGAGCACAGATTCACAGAGGATCTGTTGAAAAAGATGTGACCAAAAGAAGAGATGTTCACTCTTGGGATTATTGCCTCACCCCAGGCAGTTCAGCTGAAAGAAGCAGTGTATTCCTGTCTGGAGCTCAGCTTCTTTCCCACTGAAGCTTGTCCAGTGGAGAGGGCTCTGCTGGATCCTTCCTGCCTCAGTGCATTGTCTGCTGTTAACACCTGATATGTGCACTCCTCATGGTTCCACACAAACACCTTCCAGCTCTTGTTTACAGGAAGGAACTTCCTCAGGGAGTGAAAGCCTGATTGTCAGCCTTGGTTGAAGACAGCAAGTCCTTCAGGTTTGATGGAGATCCTCCTGAAGATGAAACCTGAATTGCTTTGTCTTCAGCAATATAATAATGCTGAATAATGCTGGGAAACACTACAGGAGCCTGACCTCCAAGTTGTCAGGAGCTGTCAGATCATTGCTGGACAGCCAATTTTTTAAAACTGTGCACTTTACATCTCTCACATAGATGCAGGAGATGAATTCCAATGTCCACCTTGATCTTTTGAGGTGATAAGAAAAGTTTCAGGCTTGAGACTTCCAACAGGAAGCTTTAGATGGTAACTGTTACAGTAAATGTGCTACTCAGACATAAATAGAGGCCAGGCATAAATAGAGGCTTAGTGTTTGATAAACACAGGAATAACACCTTGCCCAGAGGAAATAGCACCATTTAAGTCTCTTCAGAATGTAGCGACTGCCAAGGTGCTCTGTACTGGACAGAGAGCATGTCCCTGTTTACTCAGCTTTTATGCCAGAGATCACAGTCTGATTAAAGATACCCAGTACTAAAAAATACATACACAACAACACCCAAGTTCTTTGAAAGAAAAAGTGTATAAAGGAGCAGAACAGAAATCTGGGAATGTTATACTCGGGTAATAATGGGCCAAACTCCCCAGGGACATGGTAGAATCCCCATTTTGTGATGCAGTCCCACAGGGTTCTAAATAATCTTGTATCAGGTCCTTTTCCTATGACCGGTTGAGTCAGGCGATCTTTCAGGTCCCTTCCAAGCCAGTCTGTTCTGTGATCTGCAAACGCATTTCTACGTTAGTTCCTGAGACAGAAGGTAGAGAGTTTTATGAGGTATAAGTACAGCCAGCTCCATGTGCTTCAGAGAGCTATGGTCCATTGAACCTGGTGTTAGCATGCAAAGGCTTCTTTTATTGTAGAATTTTTTTTTTAACTGTTCAATTCTTTGGCATGTTGTCTGAAAACTTAAAGTGTATTGCATGGAATTCTTTAGCATCTGTGACGTTGTTGAAAAGACTTTCCTTGTTGCTGCATACCAGCTATCAGACTTGTGTTGGTCTGCCTGGGTTTCGGCACAGCCTTTTGCTTTGTTTGTTTAGGACATCAGAAAATATCAACATGTGTAACATATTAGAAAGTATTCTTGCTTTGGTGTATTAATTATAGAGGGAAGGGAAATAGGGTGCTATTAAGTGTGCTTAGGTGTCAAGGTGGAGAGGTTGTGACTGAAGCTGCAGACTTCAGAGAACTCTTTCAGAACTGTTTTGGTGACTTTGTTTTTAAAGAATCTCCTTACCCACGGAGGGATTCAGGTGGCTTCAACCAGACTTGACTGAGCAAAAATTCACTTTCCCTTTTTGTAATTTTGGGTTTGGATGAGGAGGAGATAGATACATACCAGTGTTGGAGCCTCATTAAGTTGCCAGAGTCCTATTGGATGAGCAGAACCACATAAACCTAGAGCAATTCCTCCTTTGCTCAAAGCAAAGAGAGGCTTAGGCTTCAGAGAAGATATGCAGGTTAGTGCACAGAGTGCTGTGACAAGCAGCACATTCAAGTAGAGGTTCCTTGCCCTGTGCTAGATCCGTTTTCAAACACTCTCAACTTTAGATTTCTGGAGTCTACTGAGCTTTAGTTTATTTTGCAGTGTTAAAATGTGTTTGCCTGTATTTTTCTTTGTCCAGTGAATGCAATAGGTCTTTTGGAAAGAGCTAACTTCATTTTTTATCCTAGTATGAATAAGTTATGTGCTATCTCATCCAGTACAGAATGCAAAAGTTTATCTGTTCTTCATTCTGGAACTGAGAAGTTAAAATTTCTTTAGGTTTCAATTTTAGCATGGAGTCATGAAAGATAGGCATTTTCCAGGAGGACATTTTAAGTACTCCATAGGTCTCTACAGTATTTAGTCATCCCTTCAGTTTTTGCCTGCTGATTCGTGACTTTCTGGATTCTGTTTTAGTACAGAAATAAAAGCTTTTCACAGTTCATATTGTGTATGAGAAAGAATATTGTAATGTGGTGTCTAAATTTTGTGTATCAGTACAATTCCCAAAATGAAATGTTTCTCTTATTTTCTTTAAATATGTATTTTGAACTTTGTTGTTGCTACTAATATTCTGTATTAATACTCAGAATTAATACGTATTGCCATTCATGCTGATGGCAAAATGCATGAAAAACCTTTGTAAAACAATTTAGATAAAACATCAGATTGGGAAATAGAATAAAAGATGAGTGTATTTTTGGTAGTTCTCTAACTTCATCCAGGATTTCATTTCATTCATCCATCTGGTCTCTCAGGAGTGAATTCAGTGAATTTCATTAAAAGAAACAAGACTTATAACTCTGAATCAGAATGATGGCAGAGCTGATTGATGCTTCTGCATCACTTAGTCCCTACATTTTTAGTTTCTCAGTGTGAAGAAGAGGATGAGGAATCATTTCATTGATACAACTCTAGTAATATGTTAATTTAAAAAATATTTTCTTTATAAAGAAAGCTTTGCTAGTCTTCAAAAATAGCTTCTCCTTTTATTCTTCTTCCTATTTTTAAACAAAAACAAGGTGTGTCCATAAAAATTTACCTATAACTTGATTTATTGGCTGAATTAGACAAGATTGTTATGTATCTGCTTTGTAGGGCCTAGAATTCATAACTTGTCAAAATTATTCTAAAGTTTGTCCCTGAATTCAGTGAGAAAAGGAGCAGTCTGATACAGTGTGTGTATCTTCATATTAAAACCAATGGTAAAAATAAAACTGGTGAATTTTGAGAAGATGAAGTCAAGAGAAATGAGAGTAGGCAGGGGTAAGCACATTACCAAGAAATGTCATTTCAATCCATATTGCTTCTTGAATTATAAATAGTCTTTAAAACACACTCCTCAAACAAGTATGCTAGGGTATATTTTTTATGGTTTTCCGTCCTACTAACAGAGGAATTGGCTAAAGAGTGCTCAGAAGCCCCTTGAACTGAGGTGTTTGTGTTGTCACTGTTGCACAGACAGGGATGGTGCGCTGCGACACGGCCGTGGGGACTCCCGACTACATCTCGCCCGAAGTGCTGAAATCCCAGGGGGGCGATGGTTACTATGGACGGGAATGTGACTGGTGGTCTGTGGGGGTCTTCCTTTTTGAGATGTTAGTTGGTAAGTAATGATTTCTTCTGCTAATGAGATTATCATTGAGTCCTCCCTGTGCCTTTAGCTGCACTTTGCTGTGTGAAGGTTGCTTGCACCTCACTAACAGCTCCTGGCTTTTGGCTGATGCTTCATTGCTGATCTCTTTGCTCTCTGTCACTCTGGTGCTGTGACAGCTGTTTGCGTGCTTGCTCAGTGATTAGTTCCCTGACTCGGTTCAGCTTAAAACTAATTCTTAGAATAGTTTTAACTGGGGTCAGCTACCTCACCACATTTGTGCTACCTCAGGCAGGATTGAGTTTGCAGGGACACAAGAAATGAGACAGGAATGGCAAAGGCAAGACCGTCTTTTTTTTTTCTCCTTTTCCACAGCACATCAATGTCTTCTGTTAGGTCAAAGTGTGGAAGTATGGCTCGATTCTTTCTTTTGTGCTTGAGTCAGGATTTTCTAGTAAAATGCACTGGACTGCTATGGCAATGAACATAGAATATAATCTGTTAAGGAGATGAGTCATCTGCATCTTAAAATATAGTGAGGATCAGTATGATAGCCTGGTAGCAAAATACTGATTATGGAAGGTTGGAATTGAGCATACAATTATTAGAAGTCCCAATCAGCATTTTCTGGGAATATTGCATATTGGATGTTTCTGGTACGCTGAGCCAGGAAAGACACTTAAACATATGATGCGATTACTATTTCCAACTTTTTCAGAATTACAACATTTTGACTTTAAGAATGTGTGGTTTATAGTTAATAGTCTCTCATGAACAATTTTAGCAGTAAATAAAATTATTCAGTTCTTAAAATATTGGGCATAGCTGTCCAGAATGTTTCGTCAGCATTTAAGAGCCTCTTTTTTTTCCTCCTGGTATCTAGGAGGAAAATATTACTTAATTTCTCTATATCCCACATATTGGTAGGAGGTAGTGTTTTTGTCTGTGCTTGTATATCAGATTCTGGCTATGGTCTTCTAAAACTTTGCACTTCAAAGAAAGCACAGACACTGTTTTGTTATTCTGGTTTTAATAAAGCTGCAGAACTCATGAAAATGGTAATTTTATTATGAAAATGAGAATTTTATTGAGAATTTTATTAGTGCTTAACTAAACCATAAAATGTTGGTCACAGGATAAATCCTAACGTTAGTTCAGTGACTTAAGATAGTTTTGAGGTGTGGCCAAAATCAAAGCTGTTTCCAAGACAGAGAGCAATTGAGAAGAGGAAGGTTGGGAAAGAGGGAGGCAGCAGCAAATATCAGTGATTGCTTGCAATGCACTGGTATGGCAACCTGGTAAATTTACTAAAAGTCTAGAAGATACATTCAAGCTGGTGTGTACTAATTTCTTATTTTGCTATAAAATGACAGAAAGAGACAAAAGGTAGGATTGTTCTTTTGAAAGCAAAATGGTTGTTGTCCATTGGTCGGTTTGTACACTTTTTCATGTTCCTGGCTTTTGAAATGCTCAGTTCCTCGTTGGAAGGCTGCAGCCTGCGATGCCAGATGACTCCTGCCTGCACTCAGCACACCAGAACTGAGAAAAGAACCTAGCTCACATGACTAATTGTTCACCTTCTCTGTTAAACCTGTGGATTACTTGGGAGAAAGGATTCCTGTAAAAGTTGCAGCTTCTTGATTACAGACCCAAACAATTTGTATGTTGAGAATGTTGCCAGTTAATTTGATTGTCAGTTGTCATTATCACAGCCTATTCTTTTCACTTGCCCCAGTTTTACCTTTCTTAAGTCTAGTTCCTTTGCAAATCTTTAACTACAGCCTAGGCTGGAAACCTGTGGGTGAGAAAAGTCTATTATTTTAAAAGCCACATGCCACGTTAATATGGGCACTCAAGCTGATGTAATTTGTCAGTCAACAAGATTTATTAATATGGGTTTAACAATGTGGTAACACACTGGGAAGGCTTCTGCTCAGAACTGACATGCCTTAGGGAGGATAGAACTGTGTGCCTCTGAAATGGTCTTCAGAGAGCTTTGGTGGATTCCTTCCAACAAATGTGCATTAGCAAGTCTTTAATGAGTTTTGGTCCATTTTACCCTTGGAATGTTTAAAGATTGATTCATAAGGGTGTCAGCCATTATGTAAATTAGAAAATATATTGAGAGTCTTAAGGCAGAACAAAAGATGCAATTCACCAGGCAAAATTTTGGTAGTTATAGACAGGATGGAAAATGGTGTAGTTTGTGACACAGACATTTTAGGGAAGGATTATTTTTATTGCATTGCATGTCCAGTTTTTTCTTTTTCTTAATAAAAGACTCTTTTAGGTAAACTGCTTGTAGTCTTTCCATCATCTCTTTTGTCTTATTCAACTCACATAGCTTAAACATGATGTAAAATCACAGCCAATTTACTATTTTATTTTCAGGTGATACTCCTTTTTATGCAGACTCGCTAGTAGGAACATACAGTAAAATTATGGATCATAAGAACTCATTGCATTTCCCAGATGATGTGGAAATTTCTAAGCATGCAAAGAACCTTATCTGTGCCTTTCTAACTGATAGGTAAGTGCACATATTGTTCTGGCACTGTTTTTTGTTTTAGATGGTATTGGCTGTATTTATTTTGGATGGTACATTGTAAAAATTGATTTCTTCTATTTCTCCTGATCTCTGTTCAAATCTCTTCTGCCAAACCTCTTGTTCTCTAGTTTTTCTTTTGAAATGTTTTTTCCAAGTATTGTATTTTATTTCTGTGAGCAGATCTGACAGCTTTTGTTAACAACACAGTTTGTGCTGGACAAATCCTTCCAATTGCAGTTAGAAACCTATAAAGCTGAAAGTAATTTGTAACCTCCAAGGCAGGGACAAAATTGTTTTGCTTAATGTCTATGTGGGTGTTACTTAAAAAAAGTGGAAGCAAGTACTTTTCTGAAAGTAAGCATATATTTACTGAATTTGTTTAAGGTTTCTTAGAGTGTTTGAAATTTCTTTTCATTTGCTTTGTTGCATTAATTGGTAAATATAGCCAACAAAGCTGCGAGGTTATTGTTTCGGCTACAAAAACAAAGTTGTAGAATTTTCTCTTAATGGAGCTAAACCACTTAATGAAATTAAGCTCTGTAAGCTTGTTCTTGACCTGAACACTTATATTTTGTTTAGTTCCAGAAAGCAGAGATAATCTTCAATTTCACTGATTTAAAAGAACAGCAGTGTAGGTCCACAGTTAACTCTGGATCCATGTTGCCTTCTTATGCTTTCCTATGATCACCCTCACTTGGCTGGGGCAGGGCATTTGGCTGCTATAGAAGGAGGAATTAGGAAAACAAAATGCCTTATAATGGGTTTTGCATTCGAAGAGAGATTGTTTGCTCTACTGAGCAAGCCTGCAGTTGGTCAGGAAGGATGTGCTTTATTTAACAGCATTTTTCACCCTTAGTGAAGGGCAGAGAGAAAATATGATTAGAATTTAATAGTGTAAATGTAGTAAGGTGGACTTCCACTACGTGTGTCCCTCTTCCTGTTTATATTTAACAGAGGACTCGAGCAATTTATTTGAAACAGATGCTGCGTGATCGCTGCTGAAGCACTTAAAGGGGGACTAAACATCGACCCTGTGATTTATTGCTTCTTTTCCATGCATTGTTTTTATGTCCTGTTCTTGTACGTCGTTTCAAGAGAGACTCCTCTGTTCAAACTAAAAGTTTCTTGCTGTACTTAAGATTTACTTAGCGGCAAATATCAGCAAGAGACGTGTCAGGGTTAGTTGTGGGGCAGAGGATGGAATTCTTAGAATATTTATTTTAGTCCAGCTTTGAATAACTGTTCTGTGCAGCAAGTTAGACCTTCCTTCACTTACGTCTTACGGTCTGTCATGTGGTTTGGCAGACACGAAAGTTCTGCAGTTTTATTTCCCCCAAGGGTGTTGAGTTTTTGTTTGTGTTTTTAGTTTTTTCTTAGTTTTTGCCTCAGTGCTCTCCTTCTTGCTTTACTCCCCACGTGGCAGACTCCAGATTCTGGACATTTTAGCAGTCACACGGAGAGTACATGCTAAGAATCAGTAAATTTTATATAAGAAACTACAGATCAGTGGCTGGTGGTTTTTAAATTTTGTTTTTGTTTGACCATTGGTGCGGTTAACACAGACAATCTTTACTGAAAGTTTCATTGCTGCTTATGAAGAAGTCAGAATTTAAATTTAAAAAAATAAAACCAGCTATTTTTCCTAATGTGACTCGGGATTAATTGCTGTTTAGGGATGTGCGACTTGGGAGAAATGGGGTAGAAGAAATAAAGCATCACCCTTTCTTCAGAAGTGATCAGTGGAACTGGGACAACATTCGAGAGAGTAAGTAAATGAGGTTAAAAGTTCTATTTTATTCAGTGTTTGCAATTGTAGAAATGAAAAAAGCTTATTAAGTACTTTATCAAGAATCTTGCTCAAACATTCATATTTATCACTTGTGTTATAAAACCTCCTATGAGGAAGGCTTAATAAAGACGCATTCTTCCTACTGGAATTACCTCAGCTTTATCATGTTTTTAATGTAGATATTTCCATTTTAAACAATGGAATTGGATGTTTCAGAATTTTAACTAAAAAGAATACATGTTAGGTTCTGTTTCTCGGGGTTTTTTGTTCTTTTGAGGTGGATTTTTTTGTTTTCTTTCATTTTTCTGTTAATCTTCTGGTAGTTAAGACAGTAGTTTGACAGTGGTCTTGTTTTACTGCTTTTTATGTAAGGTATTGAGAACCTGATAGCTTTAGGTAAAAAGCCAAAGTATGTCAGTTCTCATAATCTCATAATCATAATCTTGTCATAAAATTTAAAGTTATTCACTAAGAATTTTTAAAATGATGATTTTATTTAAAGTTTTTTTCTCAAGTGTGATTACCTGCCCAAATATGTCTTGCATACAAGATGGTCTTTGCATTAGGCAATGCATACAAAAATAGATTGCTCAAAAAAAATTGTTCACAGTAATATTTCCAGATCTGTTGTCTGGTTAATACATATTTAACTCCAAGTTATTTAAGGACAACTTATAATATACAGTCCTTTAACACTAGAGAGATACCAGTGTATAACAAGTGACTGAGTCTTGGAGTGAAATGCATCTTTTTTCCCCTTTTTACAGCTGCTGCTCCTGTTGTTCCTGAGCTTAGCAGTGATACAGATAGCAGTAATTTTGATGACATTGAGGACGACAAAGGAGACGTGGAAACCTTCCCAATCCCCAAAGCCTTCGTGGGAAACCAGCTGCCTTTTATAGGATTTACCTACTACAGAGAAAATTTGTATGTGATACGTTAATATGCATTTTTAAAAACATACCTGTACATTATTCTTACATTCTTTCTTTTTTTTCCACTCTAAATATATAACTTATTCCTGGCATTGTATTAATTTATTAATAGTACACATAGTTCAGTATGTGAAGATACAAAATGCAAAGTTTGAGTAAATAATTTGTTACTCTTTCAATTATTTTGATAACTCTGATTAAACAGTGTATTTTTATATGCACAGAATTATACAATATCTTAAAAAATCAATTAGGGTTAAAATTCTAATATATTTGTAATTTTTTTTTCTAAAATGGCTCTTTATTAATTATTTTAGAAGAAAGCGTACACAGCATAATAACTTTTTAGAATTCATCCTGAATAATCAAGAATAACTGTATTAATTTAAAAAGTTACAAGCTGCTGTAGTTTGGAAAACATTCTGTTAAGGAAAGATTCAAATCAGAAAGATGCACTAACACCAAAATAAAACAAGAGCGGCATAGGACAAATTGAGACTTGAGAGAATTGATGAAAATGGCAAGGTTGCCAGAGTTGTTGAAAACTTGAGTAAGAGCTGGAGGGATTTGTTTTTGTTTTTGACAGGTTGCTAAGTGACTCCTCTCAGTCTTGCAGAGAAAACGAATCTGTGCAATCTAGTAAAAATGAGGTTAGTGCCTTTTTTCCTTAATATTAATGGGATGATTAACTAATTTTGTTAAGTCTGTTAAGAAAAGACAAAGTCTAAAATGAATGTTTAAGCAGTTTTGTGGGGGGCTTTTTGTCTTTTAATGATCCTCAATAAAAATGATATTTTCTATTTACAGGACAGCAAAGAGGTAAGTCTAGTATCTGAATTATGGAAGGAATAAAAAAATTCCTACATAATCTTATGTGGATGTGAAGTATCCTTAATGTTTATTCACCAAACTGTTAGCAGTAAACCAATTGTATTTTGAAACAGTTGTACTCAAGTTTTAAGGTGCTATAGTATAAAGATAAATGAATACATATTTTTCTGAAATTCTGTTTTCATCCAGAATTTATTTGGAAAGCCAGTGTTTGAGGCTCTGTTTCCTACAGACAGCATTGCTCCTGTGAAGGTCCCACACTTGCATTAATGATTCATGACTGATTTATTCAGAGTTTGAAAAAGTAAATTGTTACCTGCAGGGATGAAGGAATATTTAAATTATACACCAGTTGGAGCATATGGAGCATGTTTATCCAGCTTTTGAAGACTGACAAATGAATTTAAATTTGCATTACAGGAAAAGTGATGGTATTTTAATATACTTACTTCATTATGTTAGTTAAACATTTGTATTATTCAAGTGTACATAGTATATTGTTAACATTTCTTAAAACTTACAATTCCTTTTGAAAGTTTAAAAAATACATAAAGGAAATGCATTATGTATTGATCAGATAAATTTAAATGCAAATGTTTATTAGACTCCACTTCCTTCCTGTCATTGATGAATAGATGAATAGTTTTAGACAACACCTTTTAAATAGAAATGGTACTGCTGTTTAGAATACATATGGTCACATTCATGATGTTTGCTTTATGTTGTGTTAGTAAATGCAGATGGTAAAATTTTGCATTTCACTTCTGACAACTTATTTTATTTGTATTTTCTCAAGCAACAAATCTCCAGTTTTGATGTCCTTTTCAGTGTTCCTGTTGTGGAAACCTTCTAATTGTAATAATTATAAAGTGTTTTGGAAAACCACGTTTTTGCATTTTGTGTTTGGGGGGGAAAGGAAAAGGAGGAAGGGAGGAAAATAAATGTGTTTAAAAGCTTGAAGTAATGAGATTAATCCAAAATTTATTATTTATAATTTATTTCATGAATATTTGGGTACTGGACTAACAATTATTTTTTAAAAAATATTTTAGTAAGCAAAGCATTTCCAAAGTGTTCATTAGCTTCCAACGTGTAAGACTAAGAAATTCTTCTTCATGTGAGGTCACTGAACATGTTTAGCCATATTATCTGAATATTGTCCAATTTGGTCATGTACACCCCTTTTTTATTCTTTCATTTCATTTAGAAAATGCTATGCAAAACCATCTGCTCCAGTGGAAAGTCTCTGGCTACAGAGCACAGCAAAGGGCCGGTAACAATGTTTTTTGCCCGTATAAATTTAATGACTCACAATCTGCGGCACATAATTCTGTGATGGTTCAATTCAATTCAGCATGCGGCAAATTAAGTTGCTATAAATCCATATATTTAAAATTATCCGAATTAATACCTTGTAAATATGTAATGTGATGGTTTTAAAATAATATACTGGAAGACTGAATTAATTTTCCTCACTTTCCCTTATTTTATTATTTAATTGAATTGCATTTGTTTTCTGTGAAAGCATTTTTATATGTAGGTCATGCTTTTTTGACATTTTACACAGTTTCAGAAAAAACTAAGCAAGCTAGAAGAGCAGCTCTGTAATGAATTACAAGCCAAAGATGAACTAGAACAGAAGTACAGGTGAGAATGTTTCAACATGTTGGGTATGTTTATAAAGATGTTTCATTAGACCTTTTGTTTTTGAATGCTTAAAAGCATTTTAATCCACTTTGGGGATTCCCAACCCTGCAAGCAGACCTCACTGTAAGTTGCTGGCTTAATTTTTGCTGCTGCTGTGACTACTGGGGTGGTTTTTAGGGAGTTTGTTGAGGTTTTGGTTTTGTTTTTTTTTTTCCTTTCATTCCCTATGAGAATCTCACTGTTTAGTGCTTTCACCAGTCCTTGAGGTTTCATGTTATTGCTTAAAATAGAATACTTTGCATAAAACAAATGAAACAAAAACATCTTAAATAAAATTAGTGAAACACATCCAAACATTCTAATTTCTGTATTATCAGGAGGATTTTAAATTATTTTTCAAATTTGTTCAGGTCTACAAGTGTTCGTTTAGAGAAGATAGCGAAAGAGCTCGATGAAGAGGTAAGGCCACAGATTTCTAACTGGAATTAAAACTTTAACATTTGTGCATGGATTTTTTTCCTTCAATAGCAGCAAATTGCTTTTGAGTAGCTGTATATTTTATGGCAAATAACACCAGTTGATTTCTTTGTATTCACAAATGTGAAATCGTTACCACTGCTAAAATATTTTCATTATTATTTCTGTACTGTAACTGGGCATTTTTTTCCAGAACTAGTTTTTTACTGTATTTTTAGTTGGCAGACAGCGTGACATAAATATCCCATACAGATTTTAAACGGCAGGTTTGAGAATAGTGTTTCCAGAAGAGGAAGGCCGTGCTTTGCATTGTTTGGTGTTAGTAAAAAGACCCTTATTTCTTGCCCAGCTTTGCACCCTACTGCTTCTACAAATTTGGATGTGGCTGTATACAACTTAAAATATGGCTCATGCAGGTGCATGTCAAGACCTTACCTTTACATGTATGTTTCTCTGCTCCCAGAGTGACTGCTTAGGCAGGTTTACCAGGTTTGTCAAATCCAGATGATCAACAGTATTAAAATTGAAAGCCTCTGGCCATAGCCATCTTGGGCTGGATTTGACCACGTGTTCTGATAGGTTGTATTTGCAGCAGGCAGGTAGACTGGCTTCCTCCATTACAGACTGAACTGAGTGCATGAGCTGTGTTTTTATAGTATGAGAATACCACTCCTGTGTGTGTAATTAGTGGTGTGGTTTTTTTAAATATATCCAGATAACTTCAAGGAAGAATGTAGAGTCTGCAGTCAGGCAGTTAGAGAGAGAGAAGGCTCTTCTTCAGCATAAGAATACAGAATACCAGAGGAAAGCAGAACATGAAGCGGATAAGAAACGCAATTTGGAAAATGAGGGTATGTTGAACAATGCTTGAAGGTTCCATTTTGATGTGGGTTTTAAATGCTTAAAATAAATGAGTTATAGTTCAAAATGAAGCATTTTTGTGTCAGTGATTAACAATGTTGAATTGTTTTTGTTGCAGTTAACAGTTTGAAAGACCAACTTGAAGATTTAAAAAAGAGGAATCAGAACTCTCAAATATCCAATGAAAAAATCAATCAACTACAAAGACAGGTATGTCAACTTTATATACGTATATTTTAAAATGATCACTGCTGGGAGTACAGATTTTTGTAACAGTGGAGGAATTTGAAATGTGTAATTGGGTTTTAAAAGATGTTCTTTCTTGCTAGTTTTTGGTGTTCAAAAGTAATCTTAAAATTTACTCCTTACTTCCTTAATCCATAAAACCCAGTATTCTGTAGTAGAACGTATGGTTTATATTTTAATTGTTTCTGAGGTATGTTTTTATCAATCTTAGTTGGATGAAGCCAATTCTTTGCTGCGGTCAGAGTCTGATACTGCAGCCAGGTTAAGGAAGAACCAGACAGAGAGCACAAAGCAAATCCAGCAGCTGGAAATTAATAACAGAGAACTACAAGATAAGAACTGCCTGCTGGAGAATGCAAAACTCAAACTGGAGAAGGAGTATCTCAACCTTCAGTCAGCTCTAGAATCAGAAAGGAGAGATCGAAGTCATGGATCAGAGATTATCAGTGATTTACAAGGTATTTGTGCAAATCTTCTGAAGTTAAGATTGCTTCTTGTTTCTAGTTTGGGTGATGTTATTTGAGTTCCAGACTGTGACTAGATAAGTGTTCTGTTTTATAAAATGTTACATAATTGTGAGCAGCATTTAAGAAAAAATGTGTGGTAGCATCTATAAAACATTATTAGTAACTTTTAAAATCAGCCCAAAGGAGACATTAATAGTCAGAATTGGAAGCTGTTACATTTCAAAAATATTATCTCAAAATAGATAATGTACAGTCTCGTCTTCACACACTGACCAGCATCATTGATATTTTGGTAATTTTTAGGTCGAATATCTAGCCTTGAAGAAGAAGTGAAAAATGGAAAGAGTGCATTAGCCAAACTGGAAACGGAGAAGAGACAATTGCAGGAAAAGCTCACAGATTTAGAAAAGGTGACAGCACTGCTAAATGAACATTGGTGTTACATTCCTACGGAATTTTTGAATTTGTAGTTTTATTACTTGAGACACTGCAACCAAACCTATACAAAAAATAAACCTTGTTTTCAGCTTTTGTTTAATTATTTTTTCCAATTTGAGAAGTGGGGGAAAAAAGACATCATTTACCATACAATCATGATACATTTTACTTCTAAAGTATTCAAGTACCTAATTATGTACTCCAGTGTGTACCTTAACAGTATAGTAGCTACGTTTCATTTCATGTGGGGAGGTTTTTTAAACTCTCATTATTGCCAAATATAAAAGAACCTCTGCTAATAGGATTTTTTTAACAAATTTGTTATTGAAACAAAAGGCTTGAAAATTTTCTTCAATAAACTTAATCTTTGAGCTACTCTTACAACAGAATGTTGGTTGTTAAGGCAATAATTCTGTAATTGTTTGCAACTGGGGATGTTGTGTTGTACATTTTTAGAGCACTTTGGCATTCACAAAGAAACGTTTATGGAAATGAGTTCTCAGTTAGTTCCTTAGCATGAGCTCTCCTACTCCAAGCATCCTTCCAAGCAGCATGTTACTGTTGTTCAAAATTGTGCCACTAACCTTATGTATTTAATGTTTTATTTCAATGTAATTTTTTATTTAACAGGAAAAGAGCAACATGGAAATAGATATGACATATAAATTTAAAGTTATGCAGCAGAACCTTGAACAAGAAGAAGCTGAGCATAAGGCCACAAAAGCACGATTAGCAGACAAAAATAAGATCTATGAGTCTATAGAGGAAGCAAAATCTGAAGCCATGAAAGGTATTTATCTGGCATCCCCGTTGGACTTTGGTGTGAATTATACAAGTAGATAATATAATCTTTCACTGCATTTTCTGGTGCATCTCATGACAACTGAAATGTCTTGAAGAGAGGGTTGATTACCAAAAAAACCCAGAAGATGGCTCTTACTTTTTAATTAAATGGCTTATGTTTATTGCAGCTACTTAAAAAGCTACCTACAGATCCTGTCCTTCCAATTGCAGAGCATTCACAAAATTTTGAGCATGCAGATCTTCGAAAGAAGCAAAAATGATTCAGTAATAATGGCTGAGTCACTTGGCATATCAGGTTCCCAAACAGCTTCAGCTCTTTGATTTTACATTATCACAGTCAGAGCACAATAGATTGAAATGTTTTAAAGTTCCACCCATTTAGTTTATCTCAGAGGTGTTGCAGATACACTGGAAGTTGTCCAGAAGCTCAAAAGTAGGAAATAGCTCTGTCAGAAATGCTTGAAAAGGCATCCTTTGGGTGTGTATCTACTGTGAAAATTTTAATTAATCACTTTTAAGTAGTCTTTCACTTCAGTTTTAAAAGGAGAAACATGTGGCTTATTGTTAGTACAGGGTAGACATCTACTTCCCTTTGGCCTCCAAAACCTGCTGTTTTACACTTCACTGATGTCTTATATCTTTTCCTTCACAGAAATGGAAAAGAAACTTTTGGAAGAGAGAGCTTTAAAGCAGAAAGTAGAGAATCGGCTGTTGGAAGCGGAGAAGCAGCGCTCCATGTTGGACTGTGACCTCAAACAATCGCAACAGAAAATAAACGAGCTCCTTCGCCAAAAGGACATACTGAGTGAAGATGTAAGGAACACTGATAAGAGGAGTCTTGAGTCAAACCTTGTTTTCAATGTCCTAGTATTTTTCCTGTTATAGCTGTATTTAGAAATATTTGTGAATGAAAATGGCAACAAAGTTTTCCTTCTCTGCCTTTGAAACTTTAAAAAGTCGACTTCATGGAATGTGGTGTCTGAAATATTTCAGCATTATTCATGTTAAAAGGTTTGTCCTCTCTAGTGGTAAGTGCTGAGAGATTGACATGGAAAAACTAGGTAATTTAATGTGTTCTAATGCCTTTATTCAGGAAGCAGCTTTGATTTACCTAAAGATGTAAAGGAAGCCAGTTAGAGACTGTTTAAATGTTGTTTTCCTGTGTAGATCTGTAAAATTCACAGGCTTCTGCTTCTTTTTCAGGTAAAAAACTTGACATTAAAAATAGAGCAAGAAACACAAAAGCGCTGTCTCACTCAAAATGACCTCAAGATGCAAACGCAGCAGGTCAACACCTTGAAAATGTCAGAGAAGCAGTTAAAACAGGAGAATAACCACCTTCAGGAAATCAAATTAAGTCTGGAAAAACAAAACAACGAACTGCGCAAGTACGCAAGTTGTTTTATATATTTTAGTCATATTACTGATTTGAAATATTTTTTGAACAAAAATTGGGAGCAAAATTAATTTTTAAAAATTGCTGCATAGAATTTGCTATTCTACAGTGCAAAACATAATTGTTCTTTAAAATAATTTACAGTGACTCTAATTGAGACTTGCCCTAATGATTCAGCAATGTATAGATTTGTATTAAAAGATGTTTGTTATCCAGAAAATCTTGGATAACAAATGGATAAAATCTTGGAAATTAAATATGACTTTGAAATATGAAACAGCTTAAATATGAGTCTGAAAACTTCAGAGAAACACTTATTTAACTGAAGGTCTAGGTGCTATTTTAATGATGTAGGGCTTCAGTGAAGAGCAAAGTTACTGGAAGTATTATTGCAGGAGAATTTATCAGAGTAGGAAATGAATACTACAGAGCTACAAAGCATAACCATTGGAACTATCTAGTACTACAGACCTTTGAACACATCTGTTGGACCTTCAGATAGGAGTTTCACTAGTTCTTCACGGTCTTACAAGTAGTACTTGCATCTGATAGTAAGTAAGGAAAGAAACTCTTTTTTTTACATAAAGAACTTCCTTGTGAATGAAAAGACCAGATTAGTACACATATTAAATGAATCTCAATCCTAGCTCCTTTCTGACTTTGGATGTTTTATCTCCCTGTGCTTTGCCTTTTTGTCAGCAAGATGCAGTTAGTCATGTAGAAGGTGGCCATAATGTGGAATACTGGTAGAAATTTTTTCTGCTACATTTCTCTTGTTATGGAACTGACTGTTGTTTAAATAACAGATAAATTCAAGAAAATATACATGTCAAGGAATACAGACATTCACAGACTGTGCTCTAGCAAACAAGAGACCCAAAACAATCTGTCAGATCAGTGACATTTTACATGGAAATAAGATTCTGTTGGTGGTTTTTTACCTTATCAATGTCTCTTACTGGTTAAACTTTGTGATGCTGCTGTCTTTTCTGTTTACTGCTCTGGAATATCTTCATATTTCTAAAGCATGTTCTTCCTTTCTAGGGAACGTCAAGATGCAGATGGACAAATGAAAGAGCTTCAAGACCAGCTCGAAGCTGAACAATATTTCTCAGTAGGTTTTATGCTGCTTTATTTTTATATTAATCTGTTTACTGAGTATGTTAGCTTTTCTTCTTCCCTCTCAGCCATCAGACATTTCACATCTCTAACCACAAGCTACTTAATTTTCTTGTGCCTGTCTCCAGTGTTGTCTGCTGCCTTGATCTTGATCACTGAGCAGCACAAAAAAGCTCATGTTGAGAAATGTCCCAGCTTTGTAGGGGAGTTCAGAGGGAGGAGTCAAGCAGCTCATTTTTCCACCATGTGAATAATTTTCTGCGTGTTTCAAGCCTTTTGCATTCAGCATGCCCCCCATGCTGTATGGCAGAGAAGAGCTGTATTCTCACATGATGTGACAAAACACGTGCATCTACGGCTCAGGAGGAAATTTTGCATTACAATCAAACTTGGTAGTCATCTGTTGGGAGATTTTCATTTATTGTAGTAAGGTGCACCAGAATAAATAGGTAGCATGCTTAAAAATCATCACTGGCATGTGGAGGTTAATTATTAACAGTGCCAGTCACACAGCAGTCTTGTTTCAATATTAATGGGAAATTAAGATTTCCTTGTGTATTTAGGTCAGTGAGGAGAAGGCCTACCTAAAGTTTTATAGATGAAAATATTACACATTAAAGGAAAGAAAGGGAGAATTGAGTCAGCTGACTACGGTAGATGGGCCAGAGAGAGACAATGTCTTGAAATCCCTGCAGTAAGTACACTTCGAGTCATCTGTCACTTGACTTGTAGTCAGTCAATTGAATGGACAGAGCAAAATAAGGTTTCTTTCACTTTCTTCAGAGTTTTAGATTTATACTGATTCCATGAAATTTTGAATTTCAAATTGTTTTCTCATTGGTTTTTCCCTTATTCCTGTATTTCTTTTTGTTCTTTAACTATCATGTTGGTTTCATGGATATGTATGATTAGAATCTAAACTCCACATGTGTAATTACGTCAGACAAAGATTTAAAATAGTAGAGAAAAAGAAATTAATTATTTTCTCTGCTTCTGATACTTCTGATTTTGTACAAAATAGTGATTTTCACATTTAGGGTATCTTTAACAGTATATATACAAACACAGAAAATGCATATCCTACGTATGCATGATATGTGGGATATGTACATGTAGCCATTCACAAATATACAAGCTAAAAAAGGAACAACAACATAATAATGAAAGCATATTTGTGAATGATGATGACATTTAGATAAGTTTAGAGGTGGCATTGCACAATTATACTCCAATTAATGTGATTAAGCAACTGCATACCATATCAACTTGTATAATTTTTGTGGACTTTCAAGAGTATAGAAATCACATAGTTTTCTTTCCAACTTTAAATTCTAGACTCTCTATAAGACACAAGTTCGAGAACTTAAAGAAGAATGTGAGGAAAAGACCAAAATTTGTAAAGAAATGCAGCAAAAGATACAAGAGTTACAGGATGAGAGGTAGGTTTTACTAGTTGGACTACTAATATGTCAAAGATTAGGATTGCTTTTTATTTTTTTCCTTCTTCCTCTCCCTTACCCCACCCTAACCTAACCCTAACCTAAAAGTTAACTTTTAACTTTAAAGTTAGTTAAAATTTAACTGATTTTAAAAAAAGTATATATCAATGATTTGCAGAGATTCCTTGGCTGCTCAGCTGGAGATTACTTTGACAAAAGCAGATTCAGAACAACTTGCCCGTTCCATTGCTGAAGAACAGTACTCTGATTTGGAAAAAGAGAAGATCATGAAAGAACTGGAGATTAAAGAGATGATGGCGAGGCATAAACAGGAACTTGCTGAGAAAGATGCTACCATAGCCTCGGTGAGTTACATGATGTCTAATTCTGGTAGAGGTAGTACATGAGCTTTATTTGTAGTTTGAGTTATCCATTGCTCTTTAGCAGATTTAGAGACATACAAGTATATCTAACGTTTTAAGAATACTTATTTCTTAGGGTTGAAATTCAAGAATCTCTTTCCATGTTTCTTCCATGCATTTCTCTGACCATTCTTTCCTCTGTGCCCCTACCCGTCTTGTAGCCAGTCCTCTTGTCCTTGTCTCACTGTGCAGCATTTCTTCTGTCCATGCTCCTTTGTTTGCCAAATGAGTTTTGTTACATGGTCACATATCCCTTTTTTTTTTTTAGTTGGAGGAAGCAAATAGGACACTAACCAGTGATGTGGCTAACCTTGCTAATGAGAAAGAAGAACTAAACAATAAACTGAAGGAAGCACAAGAACGTATGTAATCTCTGAACCAAATGTGATTGAAATTGAAACTGTGTTTGTTCTTTAATAGTACTTTATTCATTTGTAATAAGTTTTCATAAATTTTCTTTTAATTACCTTGCTACAGAAATTACAAAGCTAAAAGAAGAAGAAGCAAATGTAGGAAATATTAAAGCACAATTCGAGAAACAGTTGTTGAATGAAAGAACGTTAAAAACCCAGGTAAGCAAATATATTCAAATGCATATAGACACAGTGTTCATGATTCAAATAATTTTTAATAGAATACTTTCCTTTATAAACTACAGATATGTACTAGTAAGTCTTTATTTGTTTTTGCTCTGAAAGAAAATATATTGGTTTTTTTCTTCCTTCTAAGTAGACTTTCAGTATAGTGAAACTGGATCCTTATGATTCGTAATAGAGGAATTTCTAATCCAAATGTATTCCACCAGCAAGTCTTCATTTCTATTAAATGATTTGATATGTTACTGGTTTCAGTCTTGATTTATATTCCTCTACAACTTCTAGAAAAAAGTACTTTTCTGATTTTAATCTAGATTGTTTTTTAGAACAAGTGGCATTTTAATACAAAGACATAATTGAGGTCTAACTAGTGAAAATGGAAGGGATTATTTTAATGAGTGAATATGCTCACACAGCTAATGCTTGCTTCAAGTAAAAATGGCATCATTACCTTCTTTTATATTTTGTGTAATAAGTTGAATTAAAGCAAGCTTGTAGAATTGGATTACAGAGATCTTAGTTTATAGTTAGAAGTGCCTGGTTATAGACAGAGAGAAGACTTTTATTTCTTCACAACATAAATCTGTGTATTTATTGGTGTGGTTTTTGTCACTTTTTTCTTTCCCATGGGAAGGCTGTGAACAAATTGGCTGAAATCATGAATCGGAAGGGTCCAGTCAAACGTGGCGCTGACACTGATGTGCGGCGGAAGGAAAAGGAAAATAGGAAGCTGCATATGGAACTGAAGTCTGAACGAGAAAAGTTAACCCAGATGATGATCAAATATCAGAAGGAAATAAATGAAATGCAGGCAGTAAGATCCTTTTGTAAATATACAGATTGCAGTATTTTCTGTAAAATCATACTATTGATACAGACTTTACAGTAGTGTATCCAGTCTCTATTTCTGAATTTTCCCAACCAAAAGAAATACACAGAATGTATATTGAGATTGGCTACAAATTCTGCATAGTTTTCTCTGAGTAACCAAATATTGCAATGATAGGAAATCTTGCAATTTATCTCTGCAGCAAATAGCAGAAGAGAGTCAGATACGGATAGAACTGCAGATGACTCTGGACAGCAAAGACAGTGACATAGAACAGCTTCGTTCCCAGCTGCAGTCACTGCACATTGGGATGGACAACAGTAGCATAGGCAGTGGACCTGGAGAGGCTGAGGCAGATGATGGATTCCCTGGTATGTTAATTTTATTAATATTTCTCCATTAACTGGGTTTATACCAGTGTTTTTCATAGAAACTGGAGTATTAAATTGATGGTCTGATGATTCTATGATTTTCATCTTCATCTATTTCTACCATCTTATCATCTGTTGATAGTGATCACTTGTTCACCTAACTAAATCTGTCTGTTGTAATACTTCACCTTACATTTATTTAAAGACTTTGTTTTAAAATTCTATTGTGCTCCATTAGAACTAAATATTTTTTTAACTTTATTTTGGTGGTTACTTTGCAATTACTGTGTGGATGTGATGAAATGTAAAACTAATACTCTCTTAGAGATTCTATTTTGACTTCTTTTCTACTTTTCCTCCTTTATGCTCTATGTTTAGTCCATATCACTCAATCCCACACTATGGAATCCATGTCCTTTACCTATCAGCACTCTTCTACCTCTGTCAGTATTGCCACTAAGCCTTCCAGTTCTCGCATGCTTCTTGATTCTGATTCTGACTCAGAGGAAGAACCTTTGTCTTGTTCCCACAGCCCTACAGAAGTTGATAGCACAGGTGACATCCCTGAGAACCGTTTGGTTTTGTTCTTATTGTGTTATTTTCTCTGTTTCAGAACTAACACTATTAATACATAATTAAAGCAGCATAAACTAAATCTGGCAGATAACACACTGCAGTGGCAGTAAACATTGCTATCAAAGACATGAGAAAGTTTGCATGAACAAATAACTGGCCTATTTTCTCTAAATGTTTGCAAAGGCTTGCTGACATTTATAAACCCACCATTTTTATTGAGGCATTGAATAAATGAGCCTTATGGCTGGTTTTCAAGATAGCCTCTACACAGTATCTGCAGCTCTCTGTATGACCCTAAGGTACTGGATACCAAAAAGTCAAATCTTTGTGTTTAAGTGAAGTGTGGAAACATCTAATTCCTCATGATTTTCTTGTAGAAATTTGTTGTCCTGAGTATTATATTGTTTTGCCTTAAAAGCATATTATGAGTGATAAGGTCCTGTTTTACTAATTCTGTATTCATTTTATATGACTACACATACACCCTTTTAACAAAGCTTCTGTTTATTGTTAATGTTAGATATGGGTTGCATTCAAATTTCTGTATTTCACATGAGGTTCCTTTAAAGTGTGAATACCTTTCCACTGAAGGTAGAACCTCTTTTGATATTTCGACATTACTTCATCAAACTAGAGTAAAGAATAATGCATTTCCTCTATTTTCTTCATTCTCTGGTTTTGGCTTTGAAGCTTCTAATGAAAGAAAACCCTGCATACATATGTATTTTTTTCCTTATTAGTTGCTGTTGTGGTATGGATTTGCTTTGTTCTAAAGTAAAAATCATAGCTAAGCTGGGATTTTTTGCTGACATAATTACAAAAGATTTGAGGTAGGGTAGTGTCTTCTGTTGTTTTTCCCCTCCTAGTATTTATAAGCATGTATTGTGAGAAGTTTGGAATATTCTGCCCTTTTTCTGATCTGTTAGTATTGAATGGACACCAGAAGTGGAAAAAGTATAATCAGAAGCTCTCATTTTGTCCAATTTAATCTGTATTACAGGTTACAGAGAAAAATAGGAAAGTCATATTTTAGGAAATAGGAGAAACATGCATTTTTTTTTTCCATGTGCTTCCTGGATTATGGCGTAGACTATTTTTTGCATCAACATTATATTTGCTACACCTTCTATGAGGTGTAATTGAAAGGAGCAATATAAGGTGGCAGGTATGAGGCAAAACATGTTACAGAACTGTTTCATGTAGTTATTAAATATGTGTATTAAAATAGGTCACCAACAGCATTGCTGGTAGGGCAATAAACATTGAATACAGTGTGTATCTGTGTATCTTGCTTTAAGTCTCTCTAGACTCAAAAAGAATTCTATTAATATCTAGTAATTATTTGTTACACTGTGTTAAACATGAGCAGGAACCTGCAAATGCCCTCTGATGAGAAGGAAAATAGTTTTTGTAATTTTGGAGTATGTTTCTGCTTGTTCCATGGTATTGTGTTTGTTAATGCTTAACACTTCACTATTTTTGACTTGGAGATTCCACAGCAGCATTAGAGGTAATCTCCTAGGGTAGGAAACTCATTAGAAAAATATTATCGCAATTAAGTAGTTCCCCTTAAAACACAGGGGGAAGAAACACTTGTGTTAAATGCAGCAACAAAAATAGGGTCAAAGGGTATGTGATCCTATATATTACCAAGCACTGGGAAAGTGTGATCCTGTTGAGCTTTTGGTGACTACTGAAGCATGTGTCAAACAACAGCTGAGCTCTCAATACTCTTGATAAAGCAAATCTGACAAATGTGCCAATGTAATATAAAATACTGCAAGTGTGTGAAAGGGCAGTTCAATTCAGGCAAGGCCTAAGGGTTTGCCATAAATGACTTATTTTTGGCATATTTGGGCATACAGGCAGAATTGGAGAAAGGATAAATTTACAGACCAAAAAGTATAAATTAGAATACTAAACAGACATTTTCCCCAGCATACAGGGTATATAGGTTATTTGTGGTAGTAATTTGCCTTTTTTTTTTGGTCTTGGATTGGATGTTGTGTGGTCTGTACTAATATCTTTAAATGCTGTTGTAAAAGGTAAAGGTCAATAGAGATAAGGCTTTTAATACTTGAAAAAATTACTAAAGGGAATGTGTGTGCTATAATTGCAAGTTTGTTCTTAATTACTTCTTTGTGATTGACTTGCTGGTTATTGGCTGTATTCAGGAGTGCATAATTTAATGTATTCCTGAACATTTACAATGGTAAACTTCACAAGATCTCATACTGTGAAATAGTTCATCTTCTCATGTTTGCTCTCTTGCTTTATTATTGATGTTCAATAACTTTTAAAATGCACATCAGTCTCAAAAATAATGTTTTGTCTGTTCTTTAATACATATCTCTTTTTTTAGAATCAAGATTGGAAGGCTGGCTATCAATGCCTGTTAGAAATAACACTAAAAAATTTGGATGGGTTAAAAAGGTAAGAAAAGCAGATTTATGGTTTTATTTCATGCACAGGTTCAACTTTAAACTTACTGTAGGTTTTCAACATTTCAGTTTTTCTTTGATATGTTCTCTCATTACTTAAATCTATAAAATATGTTAGCTAGGGTATAGCTACATCTGAGAGAGGCAGCTTAAGACAATTGCAACAGTTTAAGACACCTCTTTGTATAGCCAGAGGTGAGAACAGTCATTCATGATCTTCAAATGTTTATACATGCCATAAGCATTCCCAGCAGTATTACATAGCTGGAATTAGGCAGAGTCTGGAAACAGGCTCTTGCTCTTGACAATTTCTTTATTTAGGGGATAAGCTAATAAGCTCCTCCTGCCTTGTGCAGCCTTCATTTGTTTACTGTTTCTCAGTAACCTCAAAGTAACCTTTGACAAGTCTTTGTCCAAAATGTAGCATAGACATTTTCATACAAATTTCCTTACTGCTGTCATACAGTTAATTCTAGGCAAAATTCTGGAAGTAGGACATCTTTTAGGTAATTAGCTTTTTAGTGAACACTGATAGCTATTCTGGTAAGTATAACAGGAATCTTTTTAAGTATTAGTTGCGACCTGCACACATGAAATAGGCAGAGGATGATGGTTACTCTCTCTACCAGTCCAAGTGAAAATTAAATCAATAAAATAGAAAGGAAAAGCTTATATCCTACTTTCTCCCTGACTTTCATTTTTGTTTCTTCATAGATATTTAAATATGTTTAAAAATCAGTTAATCTGATCATATAACTTGATTTATCAGGTAATCAGAATTTTGTTTGTTATGCAATGAATTCCTTGGCGTGGACTTATTATACAGTACTACCATTGTCCACTTAGGTACCATTTAATCAAATTGTAGAAAAATACTGCTACAACATATGTGATAGATAATTGCTGTGACATATTTGACATCTGTGATGAGCTAGATTAAAACATGTTTTATCTTTTTATCTCCTAACAGTATGTAATTGTGAGCAGCAAGAAGATCCTGTTCTACGACAGTGAACAAGATAAGGAACAATCTAATCCCCATATGGTATTGGATATAGAGTAAGTATTGCCCTGTGCAATTCCTTCTTCTGATTTGTAGGTGAGCTCTGTTGGAAAGACTTTGGCCAGAGGGCCTTTTGAGGTCCATCCAGTCTGTGAGCACAGCATCATCACATGGGACATGACTTGTGAGTCACGCAGGAATGGGGTGAGCCTTCTTCCCTCATTGAGTGGCAGATTATAAGAACGATGAGCAGGTGCATTCCTTGCACTTGTGAACAGTGCAGGAACAGGGTGAGGCTGTTTCCGTCGTGGAGTAGCGGGTCCCTCTAAGGGAGCGTGGTGACGTGGGACATGGCACGGCTCTGAAGGCGTGGCAGGGCAGTTTGCATGGCAGTTTGCACAGGCAGGGCAAGCAGGGAGAGTTGCAAGTTTTCTTGCCAGTAAGGTTTGCTGCGTGTTGTTTGCAGTGTTTCTGTTGGTTGGTTGGCTTTGGGGTTTCTGTTAGTAATGGTTTTTACGTGATCCAAAACTGTAGTTAGTACAAGGGCATGTAACCAAATGGGACCCTCCAAAAAGGATGTGTCTGTACAGACCCATTCCTGCCCTGAGTGTGTGAGCTTATCAGTGGTTTCAAGGGGGGTTGTGGAGGAAACTTACCTGTGGTGTGAACAGGTGAACAATCTCCTTTCACTGGTGGCCAAGCTAACGGAGGAAGTTAAAAGGCTAAGGAGTATCAGGGAAAGTGAAAGGGAAATAGACTGGTGGAGTCCAGCCCTTCCATCCTTAAGGGAAGTCCACCAAGAGTCAGAGGACTACTATGCCTCCCACTCCCAGGCAATAGAAGGGCACCTGGCAGATGAAGAGGAGTGGAAATGGGTCCCTGCTTGGGGAGGTAATAATAAAAATTCCTCCCGACCCCCATCCCCCAGACAGGTGTCACTTCAGAATAGGCATGAGGCCCTGGATCTAGAGAGTCAGCCAGATGATTGAGAAGAAAATTATCTGCCCAGTGAGCCTCCCAGTTATGATTCATCTGTTAGATGGATCACCACCTCTAACATCAAGAAGAAAAGAAGGGTAATCATAGTGGGTGACTCCCTTCTGAGAGGAACAGAGGGCCCCATATATTGACCAGACCCATCCCACAGGGAGGTCTGTTGCCTCCCTGGGGCCAGGGTACAGGGATATCACTGAGAGACTTCCTGGGCTGATTCAGCCCTCTGATCATTACCCACTGCTGATACTCCAGGCAGTGATGAGATTAAAAAGAGGAGTGTCAGGGCAATTGAAAAGGACTTTAGGGCACTAAGTCAAGTGGTTGATAGGACAGGGGCACAGACAGTCTTTTCCTCAGTCCCTTTGGTGGCTGAGAAAAATGGTGATAGGAGTAGGAGACCTCACATTATCAACAAGTGGCTCAAGGGTTGGTGTCATCAGCAGAATTTTGGGTTCTTTAATCATGGGGCAACTTTTATGGCACCTGGCTTGCTGGCAGAACTTGTTCAGAGGGCTTTAAACTAGGTTTGAAGGGGGAAGGGGATACAGCTGGGCTGTCTGGAGGCAGGCCCAAGAGTGGTAAGCCTGAGTTAGGGGTGAAATCAGCAGCCCAGCTGAGGTGCATGTATACCAATGCACGTAGCATGGGTAACAAACAGGAAGAGCTGGAGGCCATGGTACAGCAGCAAAGCTGTGATGCAGTCGCCATCATGGAAATGTGGTGGGATGACTCACACAGCTGGAGCACTGCACTGGATGGCTACAAGCTCTTCAGGAAAGGGAGAAGAGGTGGAGGGGTGGCCGTTACATTAGGGAAGCTTTTGACACCATAGGTATTGAAACTAATGAAGATGGAGTTGAATGCCTATGGGTAAGAATCAAGGGGAAGGCCAACAGAGCTGACATCCTACTGTGGGTCTCTGTTATCAGCCACCCAACTAGGAGGAAGAGGTAGACAACTTACTCTATCAGCAGCTGGAGAATGTTTCAGGATCATCAGCCCTTGTTCTTGTAGGTGACTTAAACTGTCAGATATCTGCTGGGATTAAAACAGCTGAAAAAAGGCAGTCCAGGAAATTTTTAGAGTGCATGGAGGACAACTTTTTGTTGCAGCTGGTAGGTGAGCCCACTAGGGGAGGGACTATGTTGGATCTGTTGTTCACAAATAGAGATGGGCTGGTGGGAGATGTGGTGGTTGGTGGCCGACTGGGGCAGAGCGATCATGAAATGACAGAGTTCTCGATAATTGGTGAAATCAGGAGGTACACCAATAAGACTTTTACATTGGACTTCCAGAGGGCAGACTTTGGCCTGTTTAGGAGACTTATTCCGAGAGTTCCTTGGAAACCAGCCCTTGAAAACAAAGGAGTTCAGGAAAGGTGGGAGTGCTTCAAAACAGAGATCTTGAGGGCACAGGAACAGACTGTCCCTGTGTCCTGAAAGATAAGTCAACAAGGCAAACATCCAGCCTGGATGGGCAAGGAGGTTTTGGATGAAGTCAGGAATAAAAAGAGGATGTATCATCTTTGGAAGGAGGGTCAGGTCTCTCAGGAAGTATTTAAGGGGGCTACTAGAGCATGTAGGAATAAAATTAGGGAGGCCAAAGCTCAGTTTGAACATAAAATAGTGATATCTGTACAGGACAATAAAAATGTTTTTACAAATATATTAATGGTAAAAGGAAGGGTAAGATCAACCTTTGTTCTTTATTAGATGCAGGAGGAAACTTAGTTATTGCAGATGAGAAGAAGGCAGAGGTGCCTAATGCCTTCTTTGCCTCAGTTTTTAGTGGAAAGACACTTTAGACTTGCCTTCAGGGCAACTGTTGTCTTGGGTTGGTTGATGGTATCAAGGAGCAGAACAGTCCTCCTGTTACCCAAGAGGAGGCAGTCAGAGAACTGCTGAGATACCTGGGTATTCATAAATCCATGGGCCCAGATGGGATCCATCCCAGGGTGATGAGGGAGCTGGCAGATGAGCTTGCAAAGCCACTCTCCATCATTTACAATCAGTCCTGGCTCACTGG
>JBBMKD010000145.1:98641517-98667300 GCA_037834095.1 Argya squamiceps | reverse complement strand
TGTGACACCCATTCACAAAAAGGGTGGGAAGGAGGATCCCAGTAACTATAGACCAGTCAGTCTGACATCAGTACCTGACCAGATAATGGAACAGTTTATATTGAGTGTCATCCTGCAGCATCTACAGGATGGCCAGGGTCTCAGGCCCAGCCAGCACGGGTTTAGGTGAGATAGGTCATGTTTGACCAACCTGGTCTCCTTTTATGACCAGGTAACCCACCTAGTAGATGCAGGAAAGGCTGTGGATGTTGTCTATTTGGACTTCAGCAAGGCTTTTGACACCGTCTCCCACAGCACAGTCCTGGATATCTGGCAGCTCATGGCTTGGACAGGAGCACTCTTTGCTGGGTCAGGAACTGGCTGGATGGCCCAGAAAGTGGTGGTGAATGGTGCTGCATCCAGCTGGTGGCCAGTCACCAGTGGTGTCCCCCAGGGGTCTGTGCTGGGGCCAGTTCTGTTCAATATCTGTATTGATGACATGGATGATGGTATTGAGTCTTTCATTAGTAAATTTGCGGACGACACTAAGCTGGGAGCGTGTGTCGATCTGTTGGAAGGTAGGAGGGTCTGCAGAGAGACCTGGAATGGTTGGATGGACGGGCAGAGTCCAATAAGGTGAAATTTAATAAGTCCAAATCCTGAGTCCTGCATTTTGGCCACAATAACCCCCTGCAGCATTATAGGCTGGGGACGGTGTGGCTGGACAGTGCCCAGGAGGAAAGGGACCTGGGGGTTCTGGTGACAGCAGCTGAACATGAGCCAGCAGTGCGCCCAGGTGGCCAAGAAGGCCAATGGCATCCTGGCCTGGATCAGGAATGGTGTGGCCAGCAGGAGCAGGGAGGTCATTCTTCCTCTGTACTCAGCACTGGTGAGGGCACACCTTGAGTATTGTGTCCAGTTCTGGGCCCTCAGTTTAGGAAGGACGTTGGGACACTTGAGCCTGTCCAGAGGAGGCAACGAGGCTGGTGAGGGGCTTGGAACACAAACCCTGTGAGGAAGGACTGAGGGAGCTGGGGTTGTTTAACCTGGAGAAAAGGAGACTCAGAGGTGACCTTATCTCTCTCTACAACTTCCTGAAAGGTGATTGTAGCCAGGTGGGGGTTGGTCTCTTTCTCCAGGCAGCAACTGACTGAATGAGAGGACACAATCTAAAGCTGCACCAAGGGAAATATAGGTTGGATATTAGGAAAAAGCTTTTCACAGAAAGAGTGATAAAATATTGGAATGGTCTGCCCGGGGAGGTGGTGGAGTCACCATCTCTGGATGTGTTTAAAAAAAAGACTGGATATAGCACTTATTGCCATGGTCTGGTTGAGGTGTTAGGGCATGGGTTGGACTCTGTGATCTTGAAGGTCTCTTCCAACCTAGTCATTCTGTGAATTCTGTGATGTTTTAAAATCTGAACTATAGAGCTGGACCCTTGGTTACCCACTGTGGTGAAGAATGGTATTTGCTGTAGGCACTGGTACGGGAGGAGCAGTGTGTGCTCAGACTGATCCAGAGAGCTGCACTGAGCCCTGGTGTAACTGAACTGCCCCCACTAGCTCAGCTAGACCTTCTTAACACACACTTGAGCACACATGTAAAGAAAGATGCAAAAGCTTGTACAGACAACTGTGGCAAAGCAGATATAATTTTCAGTGTTTGTATATTTTCTCTTACAACATGTCCTTACAGGTGGGTTTTATAGTTAATTTATTTTCTTAATAATGCAGAATGTGGCTATTCAGAGCATGGGTCAGGATTGTGTTAGAAAGGTGTCAGCAGCCATTAAAGTCACATGATGGTGGTTTCTCAGTGCTTCCACAAGTATAGCTGGATGCTTGTGACTTCTTTTTATTTATGGTTTTGGGGAGTTCATGTGCAAGGTTGAAAGACAAGGCTTTACCAAGTGATTAGAAATCTGTACAAATTTGACAAATCTTTAATG
Source organism: Argya squamiceps (assembly GCA_037834095.1). Classification (NCBI taxonomy): domain Eukaryota; kingdom Metazoa; phylum Chordata; class Aves; order Passeriformes; family Leiothrichidae; genus Argya; species Argya squamiceps. The sequence goes on along the minus strand of JBBMKD010000145.1, from coordinate 98,665,370 downwards.
GCTCTAAGTCCTCATGTGGTATGTTGTATCCTAACTTAATCTGTCACGTTTATCATTGTGGTAACATTAATTTTTGTCCTTATTGAAACCATTTCTTATAGCAAACTCTTCCATGTCCGACCAGTCACTCAGACTGATGTGTACAGAGCAGATTCCAAGGAAATTCCTAGGATATTCCAGGTATTCATTAATAAATTAATGTTTCTAGTGTAACAGACATGTCATTTCAGACATTGTCAAAAATATTGTGTAATGAAATATTTACTAAAAAATCATTGAAAAACCATTCCTAGTGTACTTCTTCAATTGTTCTTAGATAATGACTCTGAATTTATATTTGTCATCTAGGAGTACTGAGATTATTTTGCTTTCATTCTAGATCCTATATGCTAATGAAGGAGAGAGCAAAAAGGAACAGGAATTTCCTGTGGAGCCCATGGGAGAGAAGTCAAATTACATTTGTCACAAAGGACATGAGTTTATACCTACTCTTTACCACTTCCCAACCAATTGTGAAGCTTGTATGAAGCCACTGTGGCACATGTTTAAACCTCCTCCTGCTCTGGAATGTCGCCGCTGCCATATCAAATGTCACAAAGATCACATGGATAAAAAAGAAGAGATTATAGCGCCTTGCAAAGGTAAATAGCAAATAAATTTGAATATGCAGATAGTGCTGGAGTCACAAGGCATTCTAATAGATCAGAGGATTCTAGTAATGGTCTGACACCAACTAAACATAAAGGTTGGTTTGTCTTTTATTAGTTCGTGGCCATCAGCTCCTTTCTGAGAGTGTCTCCATGAGGGTCACTCTGCTTTGAGTTCATGGCACGTGGCTGTGGTGTTGTCATCCTCGTGCAGCAGAGTGTGGTGGCTGTGAAGTGCTCACACTGTGTGTTGTGCTTTTCTGTGGGAAACAACAGTGCTATGGAAGGGGTTACATTTGATGAATGTTACTCCTTGTGACTCAACCTTATATAATTTCTTAGTCTCAGTCACACCTCTTTGTGTTACCTGTGTTTTCTTCCACGTGAATGTGTATCTTCCACAGTGCTAAGTTGTTACTCTCTAAATATAAGGAGGAGGCACTGTCAGCAGCCAGTGGACTTACGGGTTCATTTAGCTTTTGACCTCTCTGCTGATTTCTCTGCATCAAGTATGAGAATATGCTAATCTGATAGCAAATTTTTGATGTGGGGCCATGTTTAGAATAATAACAATATTCATTTTTAATTTTTAAATCTTATTACAGTGTACTATGATATTTCTACGGCAAAGAATCTACTACTGTTAGCTAACTCTACGGAAGAACAGCAAAAATGGGTGAGCCGACTGGTGAAAAAAATACCCAAGAAGCCTCCAGCACCAGACCCCTTCGCTCGGTCTTCTCCCAGAACTTCCATGAAGGTACAGCCAAACCAGTCCATGAGACGACCAAGTCGACAGCTTCCTCCAAACAAACCAAGGTGACACAAGAGCTGCTATTTAATTCATTGTTCTAAATGTTTTACTACAGTTGGTTTCAGTTCCTTATTCAGGGTAGAAGGACTCATGCTAATGTCTCATGATTCCTAAAAGAATAGTCTTATCAGATTCTTCTGATTTGGTAAAAATTGTCCATACAAAAATCATTAATTTACTACTGGATCACTTCTAAGGAGCAGAGTCCTATGTGCTGTGCTGTGAAAGTTGATAGCATTCTGCAGGTAGCATTTATGTGATTGCACAGTGCAGAGTTTCTGGGGTTTTTTTCCAGTTTTTTTTTTTTTCATCACCTGCACTCTGTTTCTTGCTGTTAACATATAAAGGTATATTATAAATTCTGATTTTTTTTTTCAATACCTATTCTTAAGCGTTCTGCAAATAATTCTTCTCCTTCCAATACCCTTTTTCCTGTCTTGAACTTTTGTACAAAATGCTTTCATAGCACAGTATTTACCATTCTATACCGGTGGGAAAAGGAAGATGAGTATTTTGTGTGTAAAGCATGTAATTCTTCTGATTAAGTTTTGAAGTTAGCCTTGCAAATGTACTTAACAGATGAAAAGTGTAGTGAGGTCATGTCCCTACTACCAGACTAGTGCAGGTCTGTCAAACCAGTGGAAATGTGTATGGATTTAAACACCTTTAATTAGAAACCACATACTCATAAATAACTGTAATTGCTATGGCAAATTTATATCTCACTGTTGCTTCTATGAGGCTTTTGTGCAAGGGTTTACCACATGAAATAATTAAGTTTCCTTTATGAACTTTATTAAAAATGAAGATGTAGGTGCCAGTTCAATCTAGGGACTGAGCAGTGGGCCCTGGCAGCCAGGTAGGCTCTGAGTTGCACCTAGAGGAGCACAGCTGGATGACTGAGGGAAGAGATTATACTCCTCTGTTCTCTCCATAGTCTGCAGCACAACACTGCCTCCACCGCTGACCCCCAAATTCCAGCCAGACATCAACAGACTGGGGAAGGACCAAGCAGAGGCCACCAGGATGGTCAGAGCAGGTGCCTGAGGGAGCTGGGCTTGTTGAGCCTGGATGATGGACAAGTCCAAGGGCTCCCATGGGGAGCTGGGGCTCCCCAGCCTGCCCCAGCCTGTGGGGAGGGTATCCAAGAGACAGAGCCAGGCTCCTCAGTGCTGCTTGTTTGAACCAGGAGACACTCCAGCTGGATAGAGGGAAAAGCCAGTGCACAGAGGGAGGCCGAGGAGGCTGGACGGGCTCCATCCCTGGAGGCTCTCAGCACCTGACAGGACAAGGCCTTGAGCATCCTGGCTTTGCATCTGACCCTGCTTTCTGCGAGAGGTTGGGCTAGAAACCTCCTGAGGTCCCTTCCCAGCTGCCTGGTCCTAAAAATGCTGTCCCTACTAGGAATTTCACACAATGATGGTTTCTTCAAGATTTTCATGGCTGTTTTTCTTCGTGAGGATTTAAGAAAGGGCAAACCATTTTTTCCTACAGACCATATAATTTCTGCTTAGCCGTTTGGTTGGATCAGACCAAATGGATAATTCCAAATTGAAAAAAAGCCAACTTTAATGTATTTTGCTTCCTAATAAATTAAGTGTAATAGCCATAGTTCATGTAACAAATGAAATATTGAGCCTTTTCATATTGATCACATTAAAAGGTTTAAATAGTTTAAAGTCTGAAATTCCCCTGAAACCCATTTTGTTTAAAACATGTGATTAACTGTATTAAACAATGTAACATGTTTGTATTAATGCTCTCTTAGGGTAAGATTTCCATGCCTGCATCCCATGCTTGGCATACAACCCTAATTAGGATCCTTGCAGCTCACTGGAGAGATGACTAGGCTGGGTTTCATTTGTTGTAGCTATAGCAGTTGAAAAGTTAGTACTTAAGATATTACAACAGAAAGAGATGAGTGCTTCTAGACAATGATTCACCCCATCCCAAAATAAATGCCTCAGATAAGTAAAATGACTCATTTGCTGACAGGGTTTGCCTTGCTTGCCTTCTTTGTTCTATAGTGACCATACAAGGAGCACAGAGAAGGAAGCCTAGACAACAAGTTGATATATCCCCTTTTTTGGCACTGGTTAACTTTAAATAATGAGCTACAAAATAGCTGTATAGTATAATCACCCTGTATTTGGGATACAGTAAAACCTGTTGTATTCATTTGTACATTCACATGAAGCTATCTTATTCAATGTTCTATTCAGCACTCAAAATCACTTGATTTTATTGGAAAAATTGTTAGGTTTGCATTATTGTCTGGAAAGGGATAGCAGGAGAGCATAAAACCACCTCAGTCAGCAAGAACAGCAACAAAACAGAAAGCAGATAATTTTATAAAAGGTACATGTTCTTTCCTACTGAAATTCTAGGGGAAAAAAATCAATATGGTAAATGTTCTTTATTGAATGGAATGATTTTTGAGGTCAATATGCAATTAATGCAATATTCTTAACTTACATGAAAACTAACTGAATCTTCATACTCATGACAGGCAAAGGAACAAACCCACCTACCTTGAACAGTCTTTCAGTTAGAAAGGTTTGGTGATAGCAAAGGAATTTTCAAGTCTTTTATAGAAGTGTGACATTCATTAAACATCAAACCCTCCTGTTGCAGATTACTTGATCTGGCATTTAAGGACTGGGATTGGTCCTTTGATGATGTTGATGATATTGATGGTGATGATGATGATGACGATGTTTTTGATTTCTGAAGAAGTATAAGGGGTAAATCTAAATAGAGAGGAATGGATTTGTTTGCCTTTGAATACAGCATGCTCTGTTGGATTTTGTTTCTCAAAGCGGAGAAAATACAAGATCTCATTTTAATATTTTAAACAGAAAAATGAGATTCTGTTCATCACATTGAATTTTTAGAGGAGTCATTTTCATTAAAACAAAGTTGTTGCCTTTGTCAGTGTTTTTAGTTTTCTAATTTTAGATTTTATTTTTTTTTAAATTCATGTCTGCCTGCCTGTAAAAAAAACTGCTATTTTCAGGGTTGTCTCTAATGCTAATTTGCTACCCTCAGCAGAGAATATTTGAAGAATAAAAGGGAGATGGTAGCAGTTGGATGTTTAGCTGAAATAGACTTGGTATTTACAAACACTTTTCAAAATGACTGGTCTTCGGCTAGCAGACATGAAATCACTAGAGTTCTGCATTTTGCTTTTCTACCTCTGTTCTGAAGTGAATTTGACTTGGCTTTCCTTTGCAGTGCTGTGCTTTCTGGGTACCTAACCATGCATTTGAAAACCATGTAAACAAGCAGGTTTGCAGCTTCTGTGATGTGGTTTCCTTGACTGCTTTAGAAAGATCTGGCCATTGCAGTGATCTGATTTGTCCCATGGCTTAACTCTGGTGTACTGCAAATGGCTTTACCTATTTTATAGACCTCAGTATCTGATAATTTCACACATTGATGCAATCTTATATTTACACAGAAAAAACTCTAAATATTAAATGCCTAAGAATTATTTTAAATTGTATGTGAGATGTGTCTCAGCTGTATAACAGCAGCACTGGGGCTGCTTCTAAGCTGTGAACTGAGGAACCAGCTCCTGCAGGACTTAACTGGCTTAGTGTTCACAGTAATGAGCATTATGTTAATTAAATATACTGCATCTTTGTGTATTAAAAGCTTACTGATCACTAATCCTTTAGAAGTAAATATTACACTCTGCCTATTGTACTTTACCCTCATGTACTGCAAGGGGGTTTAATTGATTTGGGATTACAATGTGTAAGGATGTGCTGTACTGAAGTAATGTTGCTGTTGGATGCAGAGGAAAGGTGCTTCTCACAAGTATGATGATGAACTCAGCTTAAATGAAGACTCTGAAGAAGTGTATTTTTGTCAGATTTACCTTTGTTGCATTTACTGACCAAACTTCCTGCTTCTTTTTCAGCTAACTGCTTTCTGTGAATGCAGACCCAGTCAAGGTGATAATTTTCTTCCCATTACAGCAAGACTGAAACATATCCCAAAATATATTAAAAATATATATTTTCCTGAGAGATTGTGCTATATATATCAGAGGTTTACATTTTTGCTGCAATATAAATTACTAATCTCTGAGGGTTTTCCTGTATTCTCCCGAGTGACTGATCAGTTGAGGAATGGTTGATAGTCAAAGGATATGTTAGGTAACATTTTAAACTGTGTTCCACAAAAGCTTTCTTGGCAAGACACATACACTACATTTCATAAAAGGAATCGAGAGGAATGAGTATTGAAATGGAAGAAACTGACTTTTCAGCTTTCATAAAGATGCCACCAGCACGTCTGCAAGTAGAACCGGAGGAAGATCCACCATAGTGATATAGACTGCATCTGTAAGAAGTGACCATTATACTGTGTATATATATTGTACTGTAATACAGCAAGAGGGTTTTAAAAATCTTTCCACTTTATTTTTTTATGCTTATTAATCAGATACCGTTACTTATTGCAGTTGCAACTATGCACTTGTATAAAGCCATAATGTTGAAGTTTATATCATTCATACACATCTATCAGAAGCTGCATGTCAGTGTTCAGCAGCTAGTATAGGTTTGAAGTATAAGTATATACTAGTTTCAGCTATGTCATCATGGGCAGTCCATTTTTACCTGTCTAATTGCCTTAATTTAAATTTTTTTCAAGTTTTTTTTGCCCATTCTTTCTATTTAAGGAAAAAGAAAGTTTACCAGCTCTTAGGATGCAGTTTTGCTTTGTGGCAGAAAAAATAGTGCACTATTTTTACACCTAGTAAGTATATCAGTGTCAACCTATTTTGAATGTATATCGACTGGTTTTAAGGGTGGAGAAGTGTTGGTTACAGAAACAATGTCTGAGAGCATGGGATTTGCCAGACCATTTGCTTGTACATGTAACTGCTCATCCAGCCCTTTTTACAAACCTCAATACTAGTTATTGACTTATATTAACCCTCATTAAGTGCTATGAAACTCATTTTGCCTTGTTTTTACATACTCTCCTAGATGTGGGGTGTTGGTTTTTTTTTTTCATTTCTGGAAAATAAAAGAATCTGTGACTATTTTTACATTTCACAACACAGTATCTGAGGACTGTCACAAACGTTAAGGAAAGTAAAACATACTGTAGATGTATTTTAAAGTTTTAATCTGGTTCTCTAGCACATAGCTGTAGGCATAGATAAATATTTCAGTAGTGTGTTTTGAGAACTGATAGCTGGGAAGAAAGGGCCTCAGAGGCACTTAATCTGACTTTTTTTTTTAACTTGGAGTTGTACAAAAAATATAATTTATGTGGCCTCATTCATGATGTGTTCATAATTATCCCAGAAAAATGCATGTTTTATACAACTACAGTATGTGATGTTAAACATATTGACAGTAAAAAATGTAGTCTCCTATTTGGTCTCTTTATATATATATATATAAATATATATATATATTTAGAATATATATATATATATAAAATATTGTGTGGGAGTGCCGTAATTTAAAATATGATCTAACACTTCAATGAAGGAGGACATTTCACTTTAAAATTTTGTTTGTTTGTTTTTGTTTTTTAAAGAGTGTTGAAATGTTTGGAAGGATAGGACCATGTTTTATTTAACACTATCATGAAAGGTGGACTTGGAAACACTGAAATACTGAAATTTAATAAATATATTTACATTTTGTAATCTCTGCTACAGTTCAGCTTAACAAAGCAAGAATGTATTCAGTCTTCTATTTATGCACTCACAAAACAAAATGTTGTTTGTGAGTTCTTAAATTCAAAACTAAAACTTTCATATCATTTCTGTTAGGTATTATAACCCAGAGCACAGCTACAGTGGTTTTTCCCTGCTTGTTTTGATTTACAGAAGTACGGTATATTTTTAGTTAATGCAGATTTGCATAGAGTACAGCATTAAAAATGTATACAGTAAAACTGTTTCCATTCACTGAATGCATAAATATTTTATATATATATTAAAAAAATGTTACATTGTGGGAAGTTCTATCCTTTTCTGAATTGGAGAATATTATATATATATATTTTTAAATAAACTATTTGAGTAAGGTAAAATAGTTCCTGAACTTGAGAAGCTGGTAATTAATTGAAATATTTAAATATAAAGATAACTACTGCAGCAGATATGGGAAAGGCACGAGCTGCTCCAAAGGCAGCCCAGCAGAGCCTGTGTGCGCAGGGAGCGCAGACTCCGAGGGAGCTGTTTGGCAGCTCCTCCACTGCTGGGGCTGGATCCTTTGCACTTTCTCTCCCTGGCTTGCCCTCATTTACTGTGAATCCACAAGGCCCTGCTAAGGCTGACATTTTAGGAAATGTACTATAGTATAGTATTTGCCAGCCCCAGTGTACAAATTCCGTGCCTGTACAAAAGGTCTTCAGCTGTGCATACAGCAGCTGTACTGGGATGGTGTCATGGAGCTGAGGGGGAGCACTGGGGGTCCTGTGCTCTGACTCTGCCTCAGAGCAGAGCTAACCTGGCACACATTCCTCAGGGCCAGTGCTCTGAGGTGCACGAACCTCACTTTGTACCCAGGACACAAAAGGCAGAGCTGCTCTTCTGTTCTTCTCCCTTGTCCTGCTGTGAAATGCAAACACCTCTTTAATGCTAGTTCCTGGAGATTGTGTTGTTTCCTTACTGTCTAGTGATGACCTTTTAATATTTTTGAGAGAAGGGCATATTCATGAACTAAGGAGTATTTGTCTTGAAAGTCACTGATTTAACACTTTTTGTTACAGGCTTGTCCTAAGCAAACAGGATGTTTTTATGGCCTGAATGACTTGCCTATAGAAAATTCTCTCATTGCAAGTCCTTTTGTCTCACAAGAGTAAACAAGTGGCATAGACAAGCTACAGATTAATCTTCTGGAAAAACCAGGGTCAAACTTGGAGCCAGAAGCTCAAGGCATTTGTAGGGAAGTTGCTCCTTAGTTCCCAATCCAAGAGCTCACCAGCACAGCAGGACAGGCAGACCCCATCACAATTACCTTCTCAGGTGTCAGAAAGACCTTTCTGCAATAAGATTTCCATTTCTGTCCTGGCTGTGTGCTGCAATTCCCAGTGTCTTGTGGTCCCTGCCAAAGTGCAGCCTCTCCAGCATTGCCAGCAATCCAGCACCACGTCTGCTTTTAACTAGAGGAAAACTATGATGGTTCTTGTGCTTCTGAGCACGGCTGATGCTGTGACCAAAAACATGAATAGGATCACAGTATGATGTAGGACATGGAAACGTGCAAGAGGCTCAAGAATCTTAGCAGTGACAGGGGCCAATTTTAAAAGATCACTGAAATTTCACTGCAAGTGTCTAAATCTCTTACTGCCTCTTGAAAACACTGAACCTCCTAAATTTTGACAGGCATTCAGTGGCTCTCTGAAGGCACCAAGGCCAGGAAAGCTGCCACTGGAATTATGTGCTTTTTCTCTTAAGTTCCTTTTTAGTTTCTAATGTCAAGCGATCATTAGGAATTTGAGCATTTCTGTTTGTAATCTTACAATGTATTGGTTTCTCATCTAGCTTTGAGAGAATCAGCCTTGGAAGAGGATAATACATTTTGGTCCCAAGTGCCTTTACCATCCTGTGCTTGTGAGGGTGTATTTGGGATGCTGCTGTGAAAAGGGGGAACTTACTTGAAAGCAAACTTCTTACCTGCATTGCTCTAACAAACCCTTAATCACCTCCTTATTCTGTTTTTGAGGCAGAAGAACAAACAGTACTAGGTCCAGTTCAGTAAACTGGAGTATTTCAATCTCCTCCACATTCCTGGATAGTTTGCCTTGACTTTCATGTTAAAATAATGGTAATTTATTTTTTCATGTAGTCATAGAATCTGTCAAGTTGGAAGAGACCTATAAGGATCATCAAGTCCAATTCTCTGCTCCTTGCAGAACTGCCTAATACTACACCATATGACTAAAAGCATGATCTAGACACTCCTTGACTTCTGATAGGCTTGGTGGCTTTTTCAGTGCATTACAGTTTTTTACAAATTATCATCTCAACACATAGGACACTTTACATTGAAAACACTATTTCTTATTTTTTAAGATGATCTTCTGAATCATTTAGGGTTCTGTCAGAATCCCAAGGATCATAGGCTTTGCCTGCTGCTTTGAAGTATCCCTCATGAGGGTAGAAAGGAGTCTTCTTTTGAATGTCCATAAAGGATGTTGATGGGGTAGTTCTGAAACTACAAATTGTGTTCCATGTTGAAGTTGCCTAAAAAGTGGACAGGTCTATATACTCAGACATTCTCATCTGAGAAGTCAGACAAGTCTACTGAAATGTGTGTGGCAGAGAAGAACACTCAAAACACATCCAGCCTAGATCTCCCCAGAAGCTACTGCAATGAATGGAAAAGATGGAACTAGAGAAACATAGCTCCAAGAAGTGGGGATGTAGACAAAATAAGGTACTGGCACAGGGATGCGAATTACCAGGTCTTATTAATGAAAACTGGGGTTTGGATTCTCTGCCACTTTGTAGGCAGGAAGCAGTGTTTTATAAAGGTAAGAAAGCCTCACTACTACTTGATACTGCAAGGGTGAAGCCTTGGATTTGACTGCAGCTGTTTTTGCTCCAATAATCTTGTAGAAGCCGCAAGATTAAAGTGATCCTTCAAAATGAAAGTCATGGTGAAAGGTCACAAAATTTCAGTTATAAGTGTATGTAGTCCTGATACCTTTTAGAATTCTGGAAAGACGCATCTTCACTCTGAAAAGAAAGGGCAGAGAGTCCAGTAATGTCATGTCCCTGCAGCCCTTACTTGTTGGAGGAGCTGCACAGAAATGCTTTCACAGCCAGGACAACTGCATGGGATGCTTCAGTCCTACCACCCCATTTTAAGGTCTAGGCCTTCAGTGTTTGTTCAGAGATGTGTGCTTCTATGCATAGTCTTATATTGTCCCTGTGGGCCTCATGTCATGTAGTTCTTGTCATTTGTCATTACTGTTTGGGGTGTTTTTTGCCCAGGACACTCTTGCACCACTTGGTAAGCATGGCTATCCAGCGAGAAGTACACCAGGCTTGGGAGATCACGGCCAGTCCTCTTTTCCTTTGGATCACCAACTGCTTAGACTTTGGGCACTGAATTGCCTTCAATACATGCTACATTTATTAATAAGTGAGCTGGTAGAATCTCTCTTTGGAGTTACCTGAGGTGTTAAATCCCTTAATCTTTTTAAGACTGAAGGAGCTGTGTATCCCACCGTCTGTTCCCTGTCGTATTGGCCTTGCACTGTCCTGACCTCAACTGTTCCATTTTCCCGCAGGCTCTTGGAGCAGGTCTTGCAGCTGGGTGCAGGTCTGGCTGCAGCTTCAGGACTTGAATCTGCTTGCTGGATTCCATGGCCTCATGTGTCTGCATGGTGTTTTCCAGCATATTAGAATCCCTATGTCCTGGGGCCACTGAGATTCAGTAGGATCTATGTAGATTTTAGTCTAAGTGGGAGCCATGCGGGGAGGCTCCCCTGCCTGCTCTGTTCTGACCTACAGCAATGGGAGTTGCATTACTGGAAGGTGGACATTTGTGCAAACTTAAAAGAACCAACAAGGCTGAGAGAGGAAAATACCTTTGAGCTCTGAGAGTCCATGAGGACTCTAAGTTGTGCTGACAGTGCATTTCATGGAAAAAAAAAATTAAATCTCACAAGTTAAGTCAGACTCGAAAGTCAGACCACTCTATATACAGAATCTGTATATAGTCAGCTGTTCAAAGGTGAAAGAATTTCTCTCCAGAAATTATTTAAAATATGCTTTACAGAAGCTTAATTCATGCTTCATTAACAGTCATGATTTACATGACAGAGGCAACACTGAGACATAGGATGCGTGTTCTTCCATTTATGATTTTCATATAGTGTGAGACTTGGTACTGCTGGCCAAAGCCTTCACATTCCAAAGCAGAAATCTTGTACATTCCAGAGCAGGTGTATGCACACATAACTTTGCAGTTATAATAAGATGGTAAGTAGAATTGATTTTCAGCATGGAGCCATGTTAGTAATCAGTTTGAATCAGAAGCATCATTAGCCGACTTGTCACGTTTTAGGATGGTGCAGGTTCTGTGCTTTACATCTTTTTCCAGAATACTTGACAGATAAAACAGGGTGTCTGTCATCTTAAAGTTCCCTCCCTGTGAGTCAGTTATACCACACAATGCACAGAAGTACCTGTTTAGGCTTCTGACAATTTAAGAGAGTTCTAAGATAAAATAAGGAAATAAAACAGGATATGAACAAAATGGTGACAATTATTTAAACTGTCCTTCAGGTATCCCAAATTATGTTTGATCAAATCTATGATGTAAATAGTCTCTTATTTTACCCCTGGCTCAAAGACTGAATTTCTTTTCCCAGATAGAGATGGTTGCCCTGAACTACTGCCAATGTAGAATAGAACAGCTGACACCTTTAACTTGAAAATATCTGTATGCCTGTCTTGCCATTAGGCAGGAAACACCTGAGGTCCATCAGGACTCAGGTCTGTGAGGCTGGCAGGGTCTTACAATTGGATCCATCACAAGTGATTCTCTCTCACATTCTTTTAGTGATGTTCACTGTGGCTCCCAGGCACCCGTTTGACCTCAACAGCTGTCGTCACAGAGAACTCTGAAGTGTCCTGGAGAACACTGGCTCAAAATCAAGCAAATTAAATTCATTACAAACCAAGAACTTTATAACATCCTATTTTATCCTAGTTAAGATTTTTATAACATCCTATTTTATCCTATTTTAAGATTTTTTTTCAGCTTCCTCACCTTCAAAAAGTGAGACATCCTTATAGAGACATCACATTACTAGTGATGAAGGTGACATTTCATGTTCTGCTTCATACATAAAGATGAATTTCAAATATGAAAGAATTTAGGAGCGAGTGGAAAAACCAGCCTGAAGAGAATGTGGGGAGAAGTCATTATTATTTATCATCAGGGAAAATACATGGCTGGGAAACTACCTCATTTCAGTTATCTCCAGATCCGTGGAGTTTTTCATTTATAGTAGTTCCTTGTGTAGACTCAGCTGTTACTTCCTTTTTTTTTGTTTTCCCCCTATCGCATATTGTGCAATTGCAATATCCACTAAGTGGATAATGATTGTTTGGTGGAGGAAGAGTAATTTTACCTCATTTAAAGGAGTGAAGGTGTTCTATAAGATGGGAGCCATTTGGCCAATTCTGAATTACTTTCTCCAGAGTCAAACTGCACTAAAATCCAGATCTGCAGCAGTTGGGGCATGTTGCTGCCTCCCCACCCCACTCCTTTGTCGCCTGTTTCAGCAGCTCAGATGAAGAGAGCCCTGATCAGGAGCAGCCACGTGCACAGTGTAAGGCAGACAGGGGCTTGGGGTTCAGGCAGGGACAGGCACTCCTGAGCAGTCCAAGCAACAGCATCCCTTGCTGGATTGGAGCAGCACAAGGAAAGACATCTGTGTCTGCTTTGCACAGAATGCCCAGTGTTAGGGAGGCCCATAGCGTGGGGAGAGGATGGATTTGCATTTGTGTTCAATGTTCTGTTCACTGAGGACAGTCCAGAAAAAAATAAACTACACACATCTTCCAGTGTCCACATCCTCACTGTCCTGCAGCCTGCTGTCTCTGGACTCCCATCCTCATTCTTTCAATAGTAAATCTCGTGGCATATGTTTTCTCTCTCATACAGCTGAAGTGAGCTTCTAGCTTACCTGTTGCCAAACCCAGTCACAGTTCATCCTATCCACTGCTGGAGGTACTTGGGGTTATTCAGTGGACTGGAATTCAGGTCTTGTCTTTTCACAGACAATGAGACTGGGAGTTTTTGAAAGCCCTGACAAGACCCACACTTTGTCAGCCAGGGCAGGACAGGCTGTGTTACCTTGCGAGCATGTCGTGAACTGGTACAATTAGATACCGAATGTGTAATTCCACACTTGAGCAGCAATGGAGCTGGATTACTTCCAGCCCTGTGGATAAGAGCTGCTTACTTGATTACACCTTCTGCCATAAATCCAAGATGCTTTCCCTGCTTTCTTTTGCCCCGCTGCTGCACTGCCAGCAAATGACCTCCCTGTGTCCACCCTGGTACTGGTGAATGACAAGTTTAACAAGATTTATCCTGCCTGTGTATTTATCTAAAGCTGTTGCCTTTAATCCAGCCACTGAGAAGATTATTCTTTGCATACTGAAAAATACAGGGTCTGCGCTTTTGTGGGGCTTGCCTGGAACTTGAATGTGCCTCTGTTTATGAAAGTGAAAAAAGTTACTCTCTGAGAGGGGAAAAAGTGTGTAAAACTACTTACTGCTACTTTCTGATTTGTTCCATATCTCTTGCAGCTTGAATGAGAACTCATGGTCCAGCTTTCCAAGTCCACAAAATTACTTTACCTTAAATTCATTAATTACCCAGCTTTGTTTGTTTTCCTCAGTCTTTTTTTCCCACAGGTTTCTAAGGTGATTTATTCAAAATGCGTTAAGTAACCTATTAAGAACTGTTCTTAAATGCATTTTCAGTATTTTATGATAAAAAACCAACTTGAGGTGCTGATTCTCAAACCAAAAATGGAGCAGCTTCATTTTGCTACAGCATCAATCAGGAGTATGAAAGATGTCAATAACAGAGAGGGTCTGGATTTCAAGCAAATCTTTCTCTATCAAGAAAAGGCTTTAATTAAAAAGCAAGTGTGTTTTGTTCATTTTAAGATGCTGGAGCTCTTTAGCATTTGGCAGGTCAATATTCAGCCTGATGCTTCAAGTGTTAAGGTGATAGCTGCCCATTTATGACCTGTAATGAATACTTCATTTTCTCTCCATATATGGAAACAAACCCTCAAATGCAATGAAAATTAACTGTAGGAATGACACTATCAATCTTGAAGAATAGCATTTATTAATATCACCTGGAAAATATATCACATGCCACCTGTCACCATTTAGACCACTTCAGATACTTTACACGGCTTTAGTAAAATCAGAATGTTTACAATAATCTTTCAACCAACATAGAAAGATTTATACATTTTATTGGAGCAGTAAAAAAACCCCTCATCTTACTTGCTCTCAGTAATGTGGGATACAGGAATCAATGCCCACAGACACATCTCTTCCCAGCCCTTCCCACTGGAGTACAAAGTAGCTGTTTTCTGATGGTGAAGGCCCTGCTCCAATTGCTGTGTGCTCACTGGCAGAAACCTCTGCTTTTGCAGATCCCTTTGTTCCACAGGAGTCACACAATTTAGAATGTTGTGAAGAAAACCTGCCTCAAATGTAGTCAATGCAGTCTTCCCACAGTTTTCAAGGGTGTTGGGATCAAGGGTGCCTTGGTTTTTACATGCCAATCAACAGAATACTGTAAGAACTCTTTTGAAATGTTGTATCTTTTAATTTTGGGGAATGTAATGAGAAATTAAGGCAAGTTATATGGTTAATGTAACTTTTGGTTGTGAAGGCAGTACTTCCAAAACCAAAATCCTCTGTTAATAGTTGTCAAGAATATCCTTTCCCCTTTTACACTAAGTACTACAAATTTTAAGAATTTCTAAAGTAAAAGTTTAAGTGAAGTCTATGTTCTTCAACACACTTAGCACTGACAGGCCCAAAACCCATGAACCACAGCAGTATCACCAAAACCTGACAAACATGACATCAGTCTGCTGAGATGCATCAAGGTGCACATGTCACTGTCAGTATGGATGGTGTTTGGGAATTCTGGGTTATCGTTCCAGGAACTTCTGCTTGAACAGCCTTTTCAACTGTTGGTCACAGTTTCATTAATTCCCATACATTCTAGACCCTGCTGTTCCCTAATCAGTATGTTCAGTGAATGGGAGCTCAGGTTGAAAAAGAATTCATAGTTGAGTTTTGCTCTTATCTGATGAGAACTGGGTATACTGAGGAAAGTGACTGTGGGTATCCTGTATCAGCTGTATAAATTGTACTATTTAAGTGTTGCATGTAAGTGCTACAATCCCAACTGGATTTGTGACTTAGTAAAAGACATTTAGACCCTTATTCTGGATTGGGCCTTGACTGAGATTTTCTTCATCCTAAAATACAGACAGTTAATGTTGAACTGAGTTGCTTGCAAGAAGAAGACAAACATCTGTTGTGGTTTTTCATTCTTGCAGCAGAAGGACGAGTCAGTATGTCGGTGCAAAATTGATCATGTATAATTGAAGAAAATTGCTTATATGTAACCAGAAAGTACTGAAGTGATACCAGAATATATATACATCTAATTATGACATACCTTGTAGTAAAAAAAAATCCAGAGAAAATGTGATATCAGTGAAACTTGTCTGGAATGACCAATAAAAATATGCTGCTTAAAGTAAGTATCTTATCAGAATTATTTCTAAGAGAATGTAAACATGAATGTACTATGCTGTAAGTCTCTAAGTACTGTAAATACTCTAAGTATGCTAAAGGGTAAATAATAGAGAAAGAGAGCTTCCTCAATCTTTGAGGAATTCTTAAATTCTTTAGGTTTAATTATATTTTTTTTCATGGTATGATATGTGTGCTGATGAGTGTCTTCTAATCAGTCTTTTTAGTCTTCCTGTAGTGCAGGACTGTAGCTGTGACCCAAATATTGAGAATGAGCATGATTATGAAACGGATGAGAACTAAAAGAAAAAAAAATATTGTAAGAATAAACCAAAAAAATCATCTGCTGTTACAACACTGGTTTATAAACTTTTGCTAGTGTACAGACAGGCTGGTTACATCCTGAAACTGTTTTCAGCAATTAGTTTCAATTACCACGTTCAAGAACCCACACATTCTGAGCACCAATCCAAGAGAAAACAGCATTCAGCACTTACTGCTTTCAAAGATAGCTCAAAATTATAAACTACAGTACCTTTAATTCTTTTGGAACCATGAGAATACTACAAGCATGAGAAGCCTCATATAAATTTATATGTACACTAAAAGTTAAATTCAGCGTCACAGCTGACGTCCTTTATAGCTGCACGTGTTATTTATAATAAAGGAACTACTCCACTGCCATCTCTTAAGTTTAGACTTCGAGAAGACAGGAAATACTTGTATCTGTCAGATTTTAGTAACAGAAAATCAGACAACTGACAAAAAAGCAGTTTTTTAATACCTGGGTTTACTCAGCTTTAAAAGCCATACCAGCATGGTACCTCTACCTGTGAGAAGGTATTTAAAGTATTGGTATGTCTGATGTCCATTTGATAGGTGGAATATTCACAGAAACATACACAAAACTTTTTTTCAGAACTATGTGATATCTGACTGTTTCATACCTGTGGATGTGTTCAGTGTTGCAACTTAATTGGAAACATTTTCCATTAGAGCAGCACAGCATCAATGTGGGCTGGGCCATATTTTAAACAGCAGCTTTATCCAGCACCAGCTTTGCTTTCCTGACGTTTCCTCCCTCCCCACATTGAACCTCTCCCTCCCCCTCAGCATAAATGTGGCTGTGGGTGATGTGGACTCAGTACCTGACCCTGACTTAATCCCTGCCTGAGCATTTTGCCAAACCTTTGCCTGGCGACCCAGTTAACTGCACAGCCCCACAAACTCCTCACTTTGGCACAGAAAAAGCAGCAAGCATGGGGGTGGAAATGTGGGCCAGAAATGGGACTTCCTTTTCCAGTGAAAATTGGAAGTTTTCAACCCACTTGAAATGCTTGCAAAGCTACAGCTTTATTGGGCTGCAGAGGATGCTAAAAAATTACAAAAATCCATTCAAATTATGTTTCTGATGAAATAGTTTTGAATGAAAACAAGGAACCACCAGATGAAGTACAAAGGGATTGTTACTGTTCTTGCATCCACCAAGTCTTGATTTTGAACAATTTATAGAAAAATTTGTGACACTCCCTAGCTCTTGCACTTTCCTCAGGATGGTAAGAAGCTGTTAAACAAATTTTCTTTATAATTTGCAGCAAATTATATATTCAAAGTCAGTTTATTTGAGTTTCTAGCCAGCCTACCATTTCATTTTTAGCTTGCCATAAACTTTCTGAATGTTGGACCTGAAACTGTTCACATACTAAGCTGAACTTTAGTTTCCTAGAAGAATTTTTTAATTCACAAAGCTGTCAATAAGAAAGTGAAATACTTATTACTTGAAAATCTCATTCAATTACACTTTTTTAAAGTTGCATTTTACTACCTTTATTTATTAAAATAGTAAATATTTTTAATACTTTATTCTGCTATTTTCAGAATTAATTTTGTAGTGCTTTTGCCTTTTGAAAAAGAAAAAAAGGTCTTTTGAACCAGTTGCACCACATGACAGGCATAAGCAGTTTTCTGGCTTTTTCTTCTCTTGATATCTTTGCCTGATTTGTAATCCTGTGTAACTGCTGCCCTCATAAAGCTAACCTATCACATTCGTGGTTGGTTCTTGTGAGACCTTCTAGGTGTTTTACAAAAGAACTAAAAACTACTGTGGCACCTGTGCCCTTGGAAAGGCAGAGAATTCCACACTTCACTCACCTGCGAGATCATACGTAGTCATTACAGTTGTAATAATTCTTGCTGTAAATTGAACAAATTCTCATTAGTGGAACACATAGGAGACATTCATACTTATAAAAAATATGAAATACCTGTTTTTCAACAAAAGATAATCTTGCATGAAAATATATACTGTACACTTTTAGTGTGTCCACTCTTCACTATTTTAGCTTCAGAGGTCAAGCTCTGAAAGTTGACTGACAATGTATTAAGGGTCTTTTTAATGAGAAAATCACAGATATAATTAGAATTTTTATATCTATCATGCTAGATTGGATGTAGTCAGTTTACTGCTTTTCTTTCTGTTTGGCCGCTCCTTTGGTAGCTGACAGTGAGCTACACCCACAGTTGAGTTAGCATGACTTAACCATTGGGAATGTTCATGCGTGGGCCTTCAGGCTTTGCAAATACAAGGAATTCAGCTTCCATTCCCACGAGGAGAACCTACATGTTCATTATTTCACACTTGCAGAAAAGTAAAAGCATTTACAAAGTTTACTGTCATTGTTCACCAAACACACAACTTCTAGTTACTGACTTTTTCTCATGGAGAAATAGATCCAGCATCACTGGATGATGAGTTTTATAGTGAGAATATTTTAAACAAGTTTTGTGAAGATGAGAAAGACACTTCTGACAAAGAGCTGTAGAACTGTTCATGCACACCACTGGGGAATTGCCACAGGAACTCCACAAATGACTGTTCATGAATTCTGTTGAGAAATGTAATTAAAAGTAGCCACAGAGTTAAAGGTATTTAGCATTAACTGTGTATTTATTTGTAGGCAGCTTTTCAAAATTAACATTGTCTGACTGTATACCCAAAATTTCAGCACCTTTTCATGCTGGATCACTAGTAACTTTATTAAATGGTAGAACATGGAAAAATTTTCCACATAAACAGAGCCTTTCAGTTATTTCAAATCAGGTTCCCTTGGCCATATTCACACTTTAAGTCATTGGGTTTTATCATTGGTGTCAAAAATAAGACTTGTTTTCAAGAGACTGTGTGGTATCTGAGTCCCAGGCATCAGCACTGAGACAAACTAAGGCAAGATCTTTACCTACTATGATTAAAGACCTATGAAAAGAGGCATGAGCAGAACTCAGTACTTGACAGCAGGCTGTCTGTAGCTTACCTGCACAGGTGTACACAGACATGCCCCAGGTCAGGGCGCTCGCTTGTCCGGAATCTTTGGTCTGCCAGAGGTGCTGCAGCTGAACCAGCTTACTGGCTGCACTGACAAACGTGCACATATTCTGGAAAGCAGGTGAAAAAGAGAGAGAACCTCTGCCATGGTATTATCTGAATAGGAGTAGCTTTTTCATTTAGAATAAAAAAAAAAATTACACTTTTCCAGTATTTGGCAACGCAAACATTTCGGCCTCTTAGTAAGGAAAAACTGGAAGTTAGGAAGTTTTAGTGGGGCAAAAACTGGAAGTTGCCAGAAACCAGGGACTCATTTCTGAGGTACTGCCCAGCAAGAGGCTCAAAGAGCACATTTGCTACTGTTGTTGGCAAATGCTTGAAAGAGGCAAATACAATAAAAAGCAAAGCAACAAAAAAACCTTCTCAACCTGCTCCATAAAACTGTTTATAAAAGTCAGCTAAAATGAGACTGACATAGTCTAAACAGCAAGGTTGATTCAGACCATCTGTTACCATTATGTCTGGCAAACCAAACCATAAAGGAATGAGAAAACTGACAAGAATGTGTGGAAAATTAGTCCAATTGGAGGGAAAAAATAATAACATGAATGCACTATTCACTCAGTCCCCCTTTTAAAGTGGATTTTGCAAAGGCAGCAGGTAGAGAGGACTCCACACAAGCCTTTGTGCCATGCCTGGATTTCTGCTGCAAGCAAGGATCAGCATAGGGCTTGAAAACTTTTCTTCCCATTTGTATCATCTTTTGCATTAGCAGATACAGTTCATCCTAATTACATTTTTGCTTTCTCTCTCCTTCTAAGAAAAGACTGTCTTTAACCTCTGTAGGCATTATCAAATGTTGTTTTTCTTGCAAAATTGTATGACTAAAGGGGAAAAAAGAAATACATCACAATCTCTATTTCAAACGCTTTGATGCTCTATTCGCTTCCTCTTGTGATAAAGGTTTATTGGTTGGGATTATGACATTAGGACTAAAGTGGCAGTAGAATTTCAACATTTTAAGCATTTGCTAGTTTTAATTAAGGCACCACCAAGTAACAACTTATCTCAGAACATGTCTTTTTTTCCCCCATAGAGTCTCTATTTTCAGTGCTGTTTTCCAGCTACTCACAGTGGAAAGAACCCATATCTGAAAACTGGTCAGTTATTCTGAAAGCTAACCTAAATGATGAATTCTTCCAAGGACGTATATACAGGAGAGAGTCCACTAATAAATACTTCCAGAAAAAAAAGTCACTTCGTGTGAAGATCTAATTTCAGATAATCATGCAGCACTTACCATGGCCAGGTCTATTATCCACTTCTGCAGTGTTAGCATGTACCAGCTCCCCCAGTATCTTATATTACGTTAAGTTTCATAGCACTGAAAACTGCCTGAGGAATAGGATTTTTTTAAACATCTGGAAATAATCTTACTGAAACTTTTTAACAGACTATACAATCCAGATAAAACATATTAAGAACTGGTTGAAATACTAAGTGTTCCTATTTTTCACACTGTCTTTGGTCAAATAGTGTCTGGAGTTTCTCAAAACCTGCTCCAAAGCACAAGATTTGAGATTTAAACCCAAGTCCTACTAAGCAAAAAAACCCAAAAAACATGGCTGTCTTCACTGTAGTAAGTACAACCTGCATGGGTAGGAATAATTAAAAAAAAAAAAATTAAAAATTCTGTCGTTTCTACTCTGCATCCCTGTAGAAAAGATGTAAATTAAGAATTTAGTTTACTCTATCAGTTGGGAGCCTTCTAAAGCACAGAAAACGTATAAAACTTACTTCCTGTAGAGGTTTTACTGTGATCCCAGAAATCAGCATGTGAATGTGGAATACATGTTGAGGGGTGCCTGAGAATGATTTACAATAGTAGCACACAAAAAATGATGACAGAGCTGCTATGCAAAGAACTACCAAACAAGCCACACAAACCAAACCTCCCAGATTTCAAAGGATACATGAGTGCATAGAACAAAGCTCGTCTTGCTTTCCCACTGAAATGCATAATACAGTAAATGAGAATGACATCTGCAATAAACAAGAGATGGCTTGTCACAAAAAGGACTGAAGGGGCCCAAACACAATCCTACACAGTTCCACTGGGCACAAGGTCTGTGGAAACTCCTTCCTTACACCTTTTGTCTCTCAAATGTGATTGATGACCAAAACACTGCAGGCTCCAAAATGAAGCTTTTCTTAAGAGTCTGGAGTGTTTAATATGTTTAGTATGTTTAGTATGCCTCCTCCCATGTGGAGGCACTGAACAAAAGGATGAGTTTTCACTGACTCTTCTATGTAATAATTAGGTCTTTCTCCTCTACCTGACCATCTCTTTCAATGACATTTAAAAGAATTCAGTTTTATATGAGATGTTAATTCCCTCTTCTCCCAACTCCAGCATCACTGCAGTGGAGCCCTGTACCCACATGCAGAGACTTGGAGTGCTGAATGAGCCCCATTTCATTTCCAAAACGTGGCTTACAAGAATTACCTTGAGCAATGATGATGGGATACTCCAGGTATGTCTCCAGGGGGTAACCATAATAGATCTGGTACCTCAGAAACACAAGGTAGCTGAATAGAGAGATGCAAAACAACGTGACTGCACAGAGGGACACAAAAATGCCTTCACAACTTTCACTGTTTTGGTGGTGCCCAAAGACTCCAGTAAGTGTAGCTCTTGCTGTCAAACTGACAGAGCAAGCCTGATCATGCTGTAATCTATTTCTGTTACCCTCGATGCCCACACTTCTCATTGAGGTCTTCATGTCACAGTCTGTAAGGCATAATTTTATTAATTATAACTGGTGAGAAAGAAAGAAAGGCTTCCAGACCTAGGAGATGCCTTCTCTCTGCAAAAGCCTTGGCAACTTTAGGATAACTCTGTTTTCTTTATTTATGTCTGTAGTTCAATTTATACATAAAGCAAGTTTTATAGGGGTAGAAAATGTCTTCCAAACTGTCTAGACTATACTGTCATGAGACTGCCCAGTGTAGCTCTACTGGTCAGACCAAGAGTCTGTTTCTACGTGCACCAAACAATGGCAATCTTCCTTCCTGCCATTCCACAATACAGTACCTAAAAGGAACTGAACTGTTATAATGTTTTCTGTACTTTCAACTCTCCTGCAAGTCAGGGTTAGATAGAAAATTCAAAGCTGTACAGAAAATAGAAAGGCCTCAGGGCAGTTTTACATAAGAAAAAAAATATGGTTTCTGGTGTAGAAAAATGGCAGAAGGAACACCCTGCCTTGTAAGAAACTGGCTTTTACAGAATTCAGAATCTAAATATCTGAACTTCCTAGAAGTGCTATTTGATACAGAGTCAAATCAGACTCCTAACCACCAGCACCATGTTTCTGTGTCACTCCTCTGCCTCTATGTTGATTTTACAGAACAAGCTCATCTTGTACTGGTAGCCACACAGCTCCCTGCAACTGGATTAAAAGTCTTTAAAGGTAGAAGGATAAACAGTCCACTAAATATACAAACAGTCACAATAAATGTTTCGAAGACGATCAGAACCTGTAGTTGTGTGGGTACCGTGGTTCTCACACAGGTGCTGAGGAGACATTTCCAGTTTCTCCATGCTCATCTCAAACATTACTTACAAAGCCTTTATAATGCAGACCAACGCACACGAATGATTAAAGTGCTGTGACCGCTTTTGGCAGAGGCTGTGGGGTCAGTAATCTCTCCTGGAACTCCAATTTGCTTCATTTACTCTGAGGTCCGTTAAGTAAACAGCAGCCACACGGATTCGGTGCTGTAGAGAGAGGCGGGCGGGAGCGGCCGCAGCGCAACCTGAGGGATTCTGCACAGCTCCACTGCGAGGTGTCTGTAAACCTGTGGCCCAGCCTGGAGACAAGGCACAGGCACCTTCAGAAACACCACGCCGTTTTTGTGAGGGGATTTTTCTGAATGAAACCCCCTTTCCTAGCTTGGCGCCGGGAGCTGGCAGCCACCCGGCGGGATATTGTGCCCACCTCCGCCCCTCGGTTCGGACAACGCAGGGCTCTTCAGGGTATTTCCTCTCACTTGCACCCACACCTGAACGTGCACACACCGAGTTTATTTATTTGTCGTTTCATACGATCCTCTTTAAGCATGGTTTAATAAGCCTAGCCCATGTAAGCTCATTACAGGCTCACAAGTCTTTGGAGTTTGAACACGGCTTGTAATTTTCTTAAGGGATTATTTAAGTCTTACTGATTCGGGTGAGGAAAGCCTGTCTGACGAGTACAGCTACCTGCACCACAGGGCACACGGGCCACTGAATAACCTAAACACAGGCTTACACCCTCTGCTGCTGCCGTACGCAGCGACATGCCTGGTCCTGGATGGTCTGGGGCAAGTTTAAAAAGCCCAGTTTCCCTTTAAATAACAACGCGGATTCACTAAAACAGGAAGTTCCTTCCCGAAAGGCTCTGTGGGCTCAGCTGGCGGGGCTGGTCCTGGGCTCCGAACGGGGCGACGTGACGGCGAGGGAGCGGGGTGTGCTCGCCGCCCCCCAGGCCGCCCCTCAGCTCACCCTCACGCCTGCCCTGAGCCGCGGAGGAAGGAATTATTAATCCCTGGCTGCCGCAGCAGCCCCAGGGCCCCGCACCCCCGGCCGAGGGGACCCGCGGCTCCAGCCGCTGCTCCCGGCGCTGTCCCGGTGTGCCCCCGCCGCCTTACCCGGCCAGCTCTAGGAGGAGGCTGCTCAGGCTAAGTCCCCACGCCGAGCCGGCCCTCAGCACCGCCACCAGCTGCGGCA
>JBBMKD010000145.1:98610478-98641409 GCA_037834095.1 Argya squamiceps | reverse complement strand
CCTCACTGCCCGGGGCACCCGCACTGCACGGGGCATGAGGTGAGGAGAGCCGGGCCCGGCGGAGCATCCGCGGCCCCGTCGGGAGGGGCAGTGCCACAGTCACCCCCAGCCCGTGGTGCCGAACACCGCCGTGACCGGTGGGACACCCGCGCCGGCCCCGGGTCGCTTGTTGAGGCCTCCCTGCCTTTGACTCCCTCGGTGACCGGGCCGAGAACCGCTCCGCTCCAGGTTCAGAGTGTTGGTCCCGGAGTGACTCTGTTACCATAATCAACATCCCCAGAGCAGGGGTGATGCGGTGCTGTGCCGGCCATGGGCCGTGTTCACCCCGAGCAGTGTAGGTCAGCTGCGGCTTTGGAGCTGTAGGCTGGAGCTCGGTTTTCTCCCCCAAAGTGGAGCCCCCACTGCTCCAGCGCCCGTGGTTTTCGGGTCACTCTGGATTGCTGTGGAACTAATTCCTGCAACGGGGATCACACGGGTGTGACAGCAGCACTTCGTTTTTACGAGAAAAAGGTGCAGCAAAATTGAAAGTTGCTAAATGCTAGACTTTTTACTAGTCAGATGGTACCGAAATTAGCTGAAATGACCTTTCTAACACAATTTGAAGCATTAGAAAGCAGGCATTCTTTACTTGCCCAGGACTCAGTGGATCTTTATTTATTGTGTTTGGAGTGAGGCTTTACAACAGGGTTTTTATTCATTGTAACTATGCATATTCATTAGAATGTGTTTCTTATTTAATACATAAATATAATTCTCCTAGAACTAATTTGCATGCATTCACTGCTTACTGGAAGTTTATGATTCTGGAGGTTTATTAAGAAGGGTCGCTGGTGATTGTAGTCCCTAAATACTTCGATATTAAAGGTGACTTTTCCTTGAAGTTTTTCTTTGTGTATGCGCTGTTGTTTCTTGTTATATAAAATTTACAAAAAACCCACTGTAGGCCTTATCTGTTTCTCCAGTGGATCCAGCGGTGGTTATCATCCTGTGTGCATACCTTTATATTCTTTTATCTTTTTTGGCAGTTAGTCTTTCAGCAGCTTCAGGGGAGCTGAAAATTTTTATTCTTTAAGTTATTTATCACAGGTTATTGGAGATGGAGTAGCTTCTCTAGAACACCTACCCACCATACACAATTATATACAAAAACAGTAAAGCTTTTGTACTTCTCAGCTTGTCAGAACTAAATAAAGGTTATCCAAGGAATACACATTTGTACTGATTACACATGGACAGAATCTTGGCTCTTTTGTGCCTGCATATGGCCAGGACTGTTCAGACTGTCAAATCCACACCATAAATTTAGAGTTTTACCTAGAACAAAACTGCTTTAACACGAAGGGTTATTCACAGGCATAGTATTTCTTCTTTTTCATTTTAATTTTAATGAAAGTTGTATTTCACTAGGATCAATAGTTCTTAAAATGGCTTATAACAGCTGTATTGCATCAGTTCCACATACCCTGGATAGTATTTTAAAACAATATTAATGATTCTTAATTTGTGAATCAAGTTGCCCTTTGGTAATTCAGTCATAAAAGGAAGCAGGTATGTAGAAGTACATAAAATCTCAAAACTCAGAAATCAATATCCCCCAATACGAAATTCTTAAGTAGAAACTGTGTTTCCGTTAATGCAATTGAAAATAATCAAGCTCTTCAAAGACAATAAGATAAAAGAAGAAAAGAAAATTTGGGTTTACCTTAAATAATAACTGTTCCAAGATTTTCTTGATAAACTGAGTTGTTGACTTTGTGGGAGCATTATGTACTTGAAAAAAGTGGAGAAATCATCATACAAGGTGAAGTTATTTAAAGTTAAGTCTGTGGTGCACATGTGTCTGTCATTTCAGATAATCTGAGAATAACAGAAATATCTAAGGTAGAAGTTGCATATCTGCCCTTCTGTGTGGATGCTGATCCAGAAAACCTATAAAATTGTCAGTAATGTGTACTGCCTTGAACCTTTCTAGAGTAATCAAGAAGCTGAACTAACTTTAAACTATTAACTAGGTCCATGAGCCCATTTTATTATATTTATTTATATATTTATGTTTTATATTTATTTAATATATGCTTTTATATTTAAGAAGACATTAAGTATTTAGCTTTAGTCAAGATTTTACCTTTTTAAAAATGCATCCTGCTTTCCATTGCAAGCAGTCAGACAAACAGGATGATTTACCATCCATCCCCTGCCCTGTCTGTGTAACAGTCCTGCTCTGCATCTGTTCACTGCCCACGTGGGCAGCAGCTTAGGGAAGGAACAGACGTCACAGTGCTGGGCAGCCCCTCTGAGGTCATGAAAAAAAATTAATCTGTGAGCAGTATGAGAAATTCCTCCTAGTCTGTTTAAATTATGTAGTTCTACATCAAGTTTCAGTTTTGGTAAGTTGCAGCAGAATGCAGGACCCCTTCAAATTACTGTTCCGGAAATGAATTCTTAACATCTGAGTTTCCAGTGTAGACTGCCAGTTCTGCAGCAGATGGGCAGTGGTTTAACACTGTTCCACCTCAAATGAGAATGCACATGTTGACTCCTGTTGAAAATAACACAGGGAAGGAAAATAATCTTCCTGTAGTAACAAAGACAAAAAACCAAAACATTTTTTTCCCCATAATGATGTTGGCTTGTCATAGTTGAGGTTTTGAACAGAATAATGCCTTAAATTTTCTGGATTTGCAAGGAATGCAGAGAGCACACTTTTGCTGGTTATTTCCACAGCCTGCCATGCTAACAGGGAATAGTGCATTTTATAGATAATTGATGTTTTAAGCTCTAGGTTACAGTAAAAGAGATTCCACCATTGAGGAACCTGTGTGAATGGGGACAATCCCTGAGGGACATGTGAAGGAAGGCTGAGGGTGGTCAGAGTTGCCAGGGACAACAGGTTGCAGGAGGTTCTTTGCCCAGGGAAGGGAGCACAAACACACTGTGTCAACTCATAGAGCTTGGGAAGGAAATCAGAGGAATTAGATATACCAGCACAGTTGCAGGGCTGTGACCTCTTAGGGGTCACAGGGACAGTGTGGAACAGCACATTTTGAGTGGGAGGATTTGAACTGTTTTGGAAAAGTGGACAGGGAAATGAGTGGAAGTTGTGCTCTACAAAAAACAGTTTCCATTTGCCTGGAGCTTTCCTCTGCTTGTTGGAATCAGCACTGAGGCAGCTGAGAGCTGTGGGGTCAAAATTGGTGGGGACACCAGCATGGGGAACACTGTGCAGGCACCTTCTATAAATTGATCAGGAAGAGGAAGCAGATGAAGCCTTAAATAACAAGGAGCTCACAATTGTAGGCACAGGCTGCTTTGGAATACAAAATTACTCTGCTATCTGGAGGAGCACACAATGGAGTAAAAGCAATCCAACCAATTTTTGTGGGTCATCGAGAAGATTCCTTTTTGACACAGATGCTGGATTTGTTACTCAAAAACAAAGAAGGAAGGAAGAAAAAATAGGCAATGTGCAGGAAAAGGGCAGCCTTGGCATCAGTGACTCCAGGACCTTGGAATTCAGACCACAACAGAAGTCAGGAAGACAAATAGTAGAATAAAGTTTCTGGGCATCAGAAAAACAGAATTTGTCTTGTTGGGGAAATTGGTTTGTCAGGATGTCTCAGGAACATGCAATGGGGGCAAAGGAGATCTGGGGGTGCATTGAAACTCAAAGAGAACATGCTCACAGAACAAAAACTGTCTCGTCTGGTGAGATGGAACTCAAGCAGGCAGAGGAACAGCTTGGGTGATCCAGCACTGCTTCTCTGAACTCAAACACCAAAAAGGGAGGGTTGGGAAGATGGAAACAGGTATGAGCTACCCAGGCATGAGGGAACAGGGTTGAACACTGGAACAGTGGCCCAGAGAGCCTCTGGCATCTCCACCTGTGGAGATTTTCAAAACTGAGCAGGACAAGGTCCTGAGCAGCCTGGTGTAACATCAGTGTTGGCTTTGCTTTGAGCAGGAGTGTGGCCTAGAGGCCTCCAGAGGTCCCCTCTGGCCACATGACTGTGATCTCCTCTACTTTAGTCCTTATGCAAGCTGCATTTTTGAGGCTCCATTCTGCCACCAGAGACATCAAGATAAAGACAAGACTTTAAAACAAAATTGAAAAAGCATGGCTCTGATTTTAGATACTCTGTGCATTTGGTTGTCTTTGCTGAACACTTGTAGTGCCCAGGGACTGTGAGCTTTGCTGTTGAATAGTAGACTGATGCAGAGTTGTCATAGAAGCTCACCTTGAGGAGGAGATTATCTCTGTGCTGAGGCTCCTTGATGGCACAATGACACTGCTTCAACTCTGATTTGAAGATACTTCTCTTACTAAAGAAGTCCAATGGATCCCTGTGTCCTTCGTGTTTGAGGTTACAAATGTGCATGAGTATAAAAGAAACAGTGGAGGTTGTGTGTAGTTTGTTGGTTCTGTCTGCAGTGTGTTGTATATATTTGTGGCAACTGAAAACTGAAAGCCTTATTTATATAAGGTTTACTTGATGTTAGGCTGAACAAAAGCATAACAAATTGAATTAAAGTACTATAAGCAAAAAAACCCCAAACCCTCTTGACTCAGTGTTTGGTCTGTAGAATGTGTTTTTGGGTTAACAGGAGGCCTTAAGGCCATTCTGGGTAATGACATTTATCTAAAATAAATTGCTATCTAAAAAGTAGTACTGAAAGAGCCTAGAATGCCAAAATGATTTTGAAACCTAACCCAAAAGCCCAACAAAGCTAGGATCTGGGAGGAGCAGAAGAGAAGGGAAATACACTAACCAGTGTCCCTTTTAGAAAATCTACATTGAGCTTGTAGCCCAGAGAAGATGTTGAGCTGCAGCTTTTGGATATGGAACTGGTGTTGTTCTAGATCCATGCTTATATCTGATTTACCCAAAGAGGAGGCTCCAGCAAGAGTTAAGAGTGTGAGTACATAAGGGAAGCAGCTCTTGCTAAGGCCCTGGTGAATGGTGCCTCCTGCACACTTGCTAAATGTCTTAAGATTCTCCCCGAGTGTGCAAATGGATCTGCCAGCACTGAGGAGCAGCTGCAATTATAATCATGCTTATTCCAGCAAAGTAGATCATCATCTCACCAGGTCTGAAACACTGCCAGGTGCAGGTTTCACTCTGGCCTTTGTAGGGTTTTTTATGTATCTCTATGGTAACACAGTGCTAGCAATGTGTCAACATTCCATTAAGTTTTGTGGTAGACACTTGATGTAAACCCTGTGTTTTCGGTCTATTTGGCTTTAAAGGGACATAACAGTGTAAGTGCTAAATAAGCATTGTGATAGCTGCAGGTGATTTGAGGCCACATCTTTGGTTTGTTTCTCGTTCTCAGAAACACATGCAGTTGACATAAGAGTAACTGCATGAATGATTTTTTTTTAATTCACAGATCATATAAAATCTGTCCAGTGATGATATTTGGTTATTAGTAACTGGGCAAAGTGAACCCACAGTTTTAAATGATTAGGTCATAGAGTGAACCCAAATGTCATAATTATTATATTTATTTATAAATATATATATTTATTGGACATGACTTCCTAATGCAATTTATCAATCATTATATGCCAGCTGAGACTTTCCACTGGGTTAAGAGACAGTTAATAGAAATTTGCAGTGGTTTTGCTCCATCAGCCTGGGATAAACGCCTTTTACTGACATGAGGCTGTAACCCCAGACACTTGGAAATTCTATTTTTAAGTGCTGGCAGTTTTGTAGATACATAGGTTCACACAGCTCCTCAGAGAGGCTTTGGAAAGGTCACAAGCTGAAGTCAGTCTGTGGGATCTATGCCCTGTGACAGAAGAGGGCTGTGGGCAGGCCTGTGCCAGCACCTCTTCAGCCTTCAGCAGAATTCCTGAGTTACTTGGAGACCCATCTGTGTCTCAAGGAATTCATTGACACAAACATGAAGTTTTCTGAAGAAGGAAAACATACCTGACATGGATTCAGAGAAAAAAGTAGATTTTAAGGGAGGCATTCAGATTTAGAAAAGTTTTCGTGGTTTGTATCTCTGCAGGATTTAGAAAGTGCAACTTGAGGCCCTGACAAATTACTTTTGGTTTCTTAAACCAAAAAAGCAAAAAAAATCCCCACTTTAGAAAACTGTTGTCTGATTTAAGAGGAACTTTAGTTCAGAAATTTATTCCTCTTTAGAAGCTGAGCAATGTGAATGTGTATGCACATAATACATACAAACAGATGATGCCCTGACTGGCAATATTGCCCATCTAATGTTCATACATAATCGTGCTCACCCTTCCCAGTTCTAGGAATCTTACTGTTCATGCAGTAATTGTCACAGCATGATGAGACCTTTGTAGGAAAACCTGTTTAGTTATTTTGTTTACTTTGGAATAATCTAAAGGTCAAGAAACAGTTTTAAATACAGTTTCTAAGAAACAACTGGATTTACAGTCATAAACAAAACTTACTAAATAAAACTTTATAGTTAAGGTGCTATCTGGGAACTATATGCAAAGAGTGTTCTAAAAGCACAAGAAATGCAGATTTATATGAACTTATGTATGTTATGTTTTTTAAAAATGTATATTTCACACTTTTTAAATGTAAATGGAAATGAGAACACAAAATCCAGATGCACTGGAAACACCAGTAATGTTCACGTTACTAATATTATAACTATACTCAATAATATAGAAGAGAAAGCAGTTTATAACTAAGGGAAGAACTAAATCAATATAGTTACCCAGTTGTGCTCTTTAACTGAAAGAAATAAAGAAAATGAACACTCTAAACATGGATAATCCCTTGTTTGAGATCTAGCAACAAAAGGGAAAAAAGCTTATAAAACTGAAGCCCAAGTGCTTTCCAAGTAACTTACCATACAGATATTAAACTGTGATCAATAAAATTTCCACTGATTATTTACAGGTTTCATTACTATTATAATCTCATCCAATCTTTCTAAGACACTCGGCTTATGTAAATAAGGATTAGTTAGCAAAGTTAATTATTGTAAAAGAAAAATGACTGCTAAACTTGGGATGAAATTGTAGTCTGTTTGCTGCCTTCTGCCTGCAGGTGCTGAGGCAGTTTTGATTAGGACCTTGGATATTCCCAAAAGGTCTTTTCTGGAGGTTGTTGAACGTGGTGGAGAGATCCAAACTAACTTTGGAAATGTAATGCTGGAGAGCTAATTGGAGCAGCATAACATAATTTATGTGTAATTATTAGGGAAGGTGTAATAATTTAACAAAATCAGATGTCCAGTTCTACACAATGTTCCCATATCACACAGATTATCTGATCTATTTCACATAGGAAACTTTGGTTCTCAAGACCTTCCCCCTTAATCATTGAAATGTCAAAATGCTTAAGAGTTGCTATTGATTTCAACAGGAAATAGGAATGACTGGAGGTCTGTGGTGGACAGAGCTGGTCCTATCCAGTTGTTGTATTTTAGAGTAATTTTGATTAGCTTGAACTCAGCCTCAGAAAGTCAAGATATTAGCTTAATTGCACATCAAAAGAGGCAGCACTGTTGTGGGCTGGTGTGATCTCACAACAAGGCACAGAGCTGCATTTTCCACGGTTGGACTCTTCAACAGTTAAGCCAAAAATTATTGCATACTTTGGCTCCTTTTCAGGTATTCCTACAGACTTTCCAGTTGTGATCTGTTGGCCTGAAATGACCCGTGCAAGGGAGTGTACAGCAGAGGGGAGTGCAGGGCTTTTCCTGTGCTGTACACACATCACCATTGCACGTCCCCACTTCAGGAGCTGCCTGGCACCTGAATGGCTGCTTTATCTGGGTAAGGACACAAGACTGCCCGTTTTTGCTAATGACTTCCTCAGATTTTTTGAAGAAAATTATTACCATTCACAGACATGACAAAATACTTTCTTTGAGATGTGTCCTTACATGTCTGTCAGGTGGGGAATAAACAAGCCTCTCAGATGTGTGTGATTAAGAGACACATCTAGACTTCGTGAAAAGTATCCTATATGAGTAGTTAGAAAACTTAGAAATATATTCCAGTTTTAAAAAAAGTGAATAATCTGTATTTTAGAGGTGAAATCTATTTTAACCTGGTATAATTAAAATAGGAATTTTTAAAAAATTCTTTGTGAATGTGTATGAAAAATCATTTTTGCAAAATATGTTCTGATCCCAACATCTCTGGTTAGTCAGACAATTGGTGAAAAGTTCTTCACACAGTCATTCAATTTATATAATAAAAGACAAACCCTATTAAGTACATCCTTCTTGATAGATGCATGTGTTTAACCTTCAAAGGTGAAGATTCCTCAGGGAATTCATTCCAGTGCTGTATTATCCTTACTACTAGCTTCCCAAAAAGTTAATGTGATTCTTCCGTGCTAAAACTTAAGCTATTATCTGACACCCCCTTGAAGTGTAAATTATTCCTTTTCTTGTTCCAGAGATGCACACATGTCTAAAGACTCCTATCCTCTTCCAAGACTTCTTTTTCTTTCCTTCAGGTTAAACTTTTAACAGTTTTTTTAATCTTTCCTTATATGACATGTCTTCCCATACTCCAGTTACCATCACTGCTTCTCTAGACTCTGGTTAGTAGCCCACATCTTTAGGGTAAGACATGGGAGGTCTTGTCCAAGACCAGAAGTGCTTCAGTTGAAACAATGCCAGTTCTAAGT
This sequence comes from Argya squamiceps, assembly GCA_037834095.1. NCBI lineage: Eukaryota > Metazoa > Chordata > Aves > Passeriformes > Leiothrichidae > Argya > Argya squamiceps. The sequence continues at coordinate 98,632,770 of JBBMKD010000145.1, read as the reverse complement.
GAAGTGGAGGATTAAATTGTGCACTGCTTAGACCATCCTCTTACCCTCCAGTTTGCAGTAACTCTCTGGGAGGATTCTCTGGATTCACACACAGTAAACAGAGTCAAGAATCTGGAATTATTTAATGTAATTAAAAAGGCACTAAGCACTGCCTTAGTGTCCTTTCTGGTGGCTTACTTGATGTAGAGTGAGTGCCATCTGGAGGTTAGGAAACATGGAGCTCTGTATGTTTTCATGCTGAAAAACAAAATCCCCAAGATTTACAAATGAAATGTTCTTACGTGAGTAGGAGCTTGAGCCAGACAGATATTGGGCATCCACTACTCAGTGTGAAGTTTGTGACCCAGAGTAAGGCATGCAAGTGCAATGTCTCTTGCTGTTAAGCAATCACCAGTAAATGTGTGACCTCTGAGTGGCCTGTGCAGTTTTGAGAAAAAGCTCTGGACAGCACAAAGACAAGGAAAGTCTTGATCTGTTCTTTCCTCTCTTGCTTTCAGGTGTGTGAAGACAAATGAGTTCCTGGTGCCATTTTCTGCTCACAAGAGAGAGCAGAAAGCATTTTGGCTGAACAAGAAGTTTTAAAAAGAAGGTTCCCATTTGGTGTGTCTGAATTCAGTGCTCCATCATCATCCATGTCTGCACAGAGTGGAATCAGCCTTCCTTGCCTGGGCTGGTTGCATGATGTGGTCTTCCTTCTTTAGGTAACTTAATTGTCTTCTTGAAAGCCCTGATCCTCCAGTTCTCACTGTGTTGAGGAAGCCAGGAGAACCACTTGGAGTCGTGACTTCAGGGGGTGGGAGGTAGCAGAATTTTTTGGAGATAGTAAATGTGATTTGTATTTGGGCTGTGAGTGAATCACCCAGACGGGGCCTCAGAGTCTAAGGCCTGTAAGAGTTGTGTCACAGCTAGAAATTCAGCTGCCAAATCTGTGGTGCAGTAAGAATTACCTCTTAAGGTGTTAACAAGAAATAGAAGGCTTCCTAATAGATAATATGTATAGTAAGTAGTCTGGACACCAGTAGCCGCCTTAACAGTTAATTAAACAACGTATGTTTGCATATTTCCCTATGCTGTATTCCAGTAAGATTGCACCTGTATTATAAACTATGTAGAAGTGTATAAAACCAGCCATTTCAGCTGAATAAACTGGAGAACGTAGCATTAGCCATATTGGTCGGATCTATGTTTGCTCTCGCCCAACTCCTCACCTTATTTCTGGGTTCCGTGCTTACAGTGGGACATGTCTCTTCTTGATGCAGTGCCTTTTTTTTTTGTCTGAGACCACTGGTCACAGTGGTCACCTTGTGTGCTGATCTGCCTTCTGCCACTGAAGTCTAATCATAAAAACAAATATCTTTAATTGCAAAGTGTGAGTGCACCCATCTCCATCTCAGTCTGGTGAGAGGCTGCAGCCTTTCGTGTCAAGGCAATGCTAATGGCTTCTTGTGTTGAGCTCCACTGTGTTGATTCTCCACTTCTGCAGAATCCTGCAGAAGTTACATACAGCTTAAAGGACAAGATATTGTGTGTGCACTCTCCATGACCTGCTCCTTGCAGATTTTTCCCTATAAAACAACAGGCCATAAAGTTTCAGCCTATGTAATGAAGATGCACTAGCTGAACAGATTTTTGGTATTGTGTTGATTTAGCTTGAGAGTAGTTTCCCTGGGCAACCACAGATTTCAGGGACTATGAACTTGTTAGATTCAAGGTTGACAATCCTCAGGGTATAAGACAAGTTGCTGAGCCAACACGCCTTCAGAGCAAAATGTGAAAGCCTGCTTCCTTCTCAATGAGTTTCCATCAGCTAAACCAGAAAAAAAAGCATAAGAGAAAGGAATTTAAGAGCAGCAAATCCACAGAAACAAAAATGAAAACTAGTGTGAAAAATATTTGGTCTTCCTCCCTCAGCAGGGAGTGGTGAAAAGCACAGAGCATGTCTCGCGTGCCTAAGTATTATTCTTTAGAGCAAGTTTAAACATGCAGATGACAGAAGCTGACGAATCCTTGTCTAACTGCATGAAATGCAACAAGCTCCTGCGTTTTTGTCATGCTGGCTTTCAGAACTGGAAGTGTGTTGTTTATGTTGTGACTCATCTGAGCAGATCTCTATTAATTGTTTGTTTTCAGGAGGTAAAATTCAGGAAGAAGTGGTCTTTTGTCTGTCAGATGTTAGTGGCATCCTTACTGTAGGTTTGCATGGGAAGGTGGATGAGATCTGTAGAGCTGTCTGTATAGGGCGCAGTCACCCAAAATATGAAGAGGATCATCTATTATGGCATTGTTGGACAAGATATGTGTTTACCCTTGAAGAACTTGCTCTGTTGTTGTTATATTGTTACTGAAGCACTAAGAAAGCTGGAGCTCACCCTCAAGTTTCTTCTTTTGCGCACCACTGCTGAGGAATTCATATTTACCAGAGCCCTGCCAAACTCAGTATTCGTTTGTCTGCCAGTAGTTTGGTTGGTTGAGTTGGGGACTTTGGTTGAGAACACAGACAATATTTTGGCAGTGGCTTCTGCTCCTTTCTCTTACCCTGGATAAAACAAAGACCATTAATATTAGTAAGTTTTCAAAATTGAAAGAATTTCTTCTTACAAAAGTACAAAAGTATATTATTATTTATAATATCAGCACTTTTACCTATAATATCAGCACTTCTGCTTTTGAAATTAATTACTTTTTAATTATTTAATTTAAATGTACTTAAAAATATCATACTGAATGTACATGGAAGTGTTGTAGAAATAAAGCAAAACAATTGGGTTTTTTTCCCCTTGTTGTCTTATGGTGGGATAACAGGGAGAAATGAGTAATTTCAAAATGTGTTGCATAAAATGTTGTCTGGGGCTGAAGTTACCCTGCTCTAGAAAGGTTGTGATGTGGGAGGTTTTTTCTTTAATTTTTAGTAAGTGGCTTGGGTTTCAGCAGGATGATTATCTGACAAATTTGCTCCTAGGAAGTTGGTTCTTCCAGCATCTGTCTTTTTGCCAAGTTGTTAACATTAAAACAGATTGAACACACATAAGTAGCAGAGGAATACACTTCAGTTCTTTTAATTTTCCTAAAGATTACAGTCATATAGAATTTGCCAATAATGCCTAGGTATGCTTCAATTTGAAATATTAGCCTAGCTCAAATTGACAGAAACTAAAAAGGGCATGGGTACAATTAAATATCTGTTCAAAACTCACCATTTGGTCATGATCCTTTATGAAATTGGAATAGAAGTAAAAAATACAGTGTCAAATTTTTGTCTTTAAATAAATTGGTTAATGTCGATCATAATTGAATGCCTGTTCAACTGCTCTGTTTGACACAGCCCAGCTTTTACACCTGCAGATTCCTTGTACTAAAACCTGTCTTTTCAGTGATGGAGACCAGGGTTTTCTTTATTCCCATACTGTATGAGGAGTGGGTGTTATTTTTGCTAAGGGAAGATGACAATACCATGTCCACAACGTATTCCTTGTGCAAGCAGAAATAAATTACTTGTGTCCTGAGTCACTCTAGAAAACCTCTAAAAAATGCCTTCAAGAAGACACAGCATCTTATTTTTTAAATGACCTGTACTTTGCTGGCAGAAGTCCCTGGTAGGAGTTCCCAGAGCCATACTTCTGCAGGCAAACATCCATGGCAGTACTCTGTGCAGATAGGCAGCTGTGCTAGGGGCACACAGAGTCAGAAGATCTGAGTTTTGCTCTTCAGCTCTGTTCTATACCTGGTGTGGGACTGCAGGGCAAGTCCTTAGGTCTTCTGTCCTTTGCTTTCCTTGGCCTGAAATGGAGAAAACATCAGTTCACCCACTATTGTAAGAGCAATACGAGTCAAGAGAGGAAACAGTTCTGGACAGTCGTGTCTGCAGCAGGGCTCAAGGGACACCTGGGCTGACTCTGAGCTGCTTACCTGTGCTGCATCTAAGCTCATCAAACTAGTGCTGAAGCTGTACATCCTTCCAAGCTGAGCTTGTCTGTACAGCACAGCCATGTATCGTATGGAGCCAGGAGCAATGGATTTCTGTGCTGCACTCCCCTGTCCAGTGCAGGTATGCCCCAGGTGCAAATAAAATTGAATTTATGACTGTTCTGTTTATCACTGTGTTTCTTGGTATACCAGCACAGCACTGAGGTCCTAGAACTTCTTATCTTGTTATGCAGCCATTGTTTGAGTGTTGTCAGACTTGGGTGCTACTAGATGGTGCTAATTAATGAGAAATGTCATGGTTTTAGGCATTGCCCTACATCTACTTCAAGTCAGATCATTAAATGCATACCAGCCTTTCTCCATCATTGTTTTTGGGACAGGAATATGGAACTGAAGGACAGTCCCCTGCAGGCTCTAGGGCATGTCTTGGGTTTGGTTTCTCACCCAAGATTCAGGTTGTTAAAAGTCCTTGGCCCTCTAAAAGCCCTGAGCCGCGTCACAAGAAAGAAGTGGAGTGTTCAAGGCCTTGCTTTCAGGTTTCTCGTGTTGTTTATTTGATATCTCAGAATTCTCTCTGCACCCAGCCGAGGTCCGGACAGGGGCTGGGACAGGAGGCGACTGCCCCCCGATGGGGCGTTGGTCTGTTCTTATACAGATACCTACGTGTCCATTATTTACTATTTCGTGCCGATGCCTAGTGCCTATATCAGAAGGGTCATTTCTACCTTGACCCAATCCCCTTAAACTATTTTGTGTCATCACCACCTCAGAAGATGGAGGACAACTAAGAAGGAAACGAACTTAGGGCAACACCCTAAATCTTCCATTTTGTCCCCCATTTACCTCTATGCTAAGAATCCTAGAACTACAAAATTTTTCACCCCGTACTGTGCTAAACTACTATTTTCACACCTTTGAGGTTTGTAATTCCTCTCTCAGTGTTGGAAGCCTCTCCCATGGACTAAAATAAAACCCAGTGTCTTCCTGGGCTCTGTGCAAAGATCTCCAACCCCCCTGGACTGGCTCCACACTCCCCTGTCCAGGGTTCAAACTCCCTTCCTCGGCTCCCAGGTCATCCAAAGGTATGCCTTGGACTCCGGCAGGTATGTAGTTTGATGAATCCATCTTTAGGCATCTCGTTCTTCACAAGCCTGTCCTACCCATTTTCAAGAGTTTCTGTCTTCATAGCTAAAACTAGAAAGCAGAACATGGATCAACTGTATGATGTGTTACATTATGTGTGAAAGTGAGTTTGCACCTATATTCATGACTGTCAGCCCCAGAGACAGGCACGGAGTCCTTCCTGCTGCCTTAGCTAGGGAATGAGTATGGAACAGGCTGAGCCTGTTGAGCAAGAGTCTGAGTCTCCCAGCACAACTGGGAGAGAGTAACATTGCCCTGGCTTTGCATGCGTCAGAGTCCTGGCATCAGCCTGTCCCTCAAGTAAACAGAGCCAGACAAGACTGCAAATGCATCTCTGGGGAAATCAGGACTGGGATCTGTATCTTCTCTGGAAGGCTGAATGGGGTGAAGGTTTCGGATGATTTTGTTTCCCATTTTAAAAAATCCTGAGAGTGATACTCTTTTCCTTCCCTTTCCTTTAGCTTGGGCAATATGCAGTTGGAAACGGAGCTGATTTTAATTTTACCAAGAATATTCTTCTACTAGACATATGGATGATGTATACTGAAGTATAAACATAAACACTTACTCAAGATATGTGGCAGAGACAGGATCTTAATTTCAGGTTTCTTTAGGTCACTGATGCCTGCACAGCCAAAGTTTAGGTCATACATGTGCAGCAGTCTGCTGAAACACCATAACAATGGGGCAAGTTCAGTAGATTTACAGACTGGGAATACAAAATTCTATTTTGGCAGAACACTCTGTTCAGCTTCCATTTCAGCCATTTCCTAGAGTATGAGAAGAGGTGATAATATCAGTGTGTCTGCAATAAATTATAATACTTGGCACTTTTATGTCTTCATTTTGGAAATCTCTTAAATCTAAAAGATACTTAGCATGCACTTCTTTGCATCTTTTTTCAGCTTAATCCCAGCATGCTGGAAGATATTAACACAGATTTTGTCCAGTGTAGGAGAGCAGAGATAATGTAACCCTAGAAAGGAAAGTATTAAGATCTGATCCAAAGTCCCTGAAGCAGCAAATTTTGTTTGATAGTGTTGGCTTTGGATCAAGCCCTAATGCTGTCAGGGAGTATCAGGACCATTGTCAAGACAAGCTGGAGACATGAACGGAACAAGTGACTTACCAGATTCTCCTTCCTCTCTGTTTAGCCTCCACAGACTGTCCAGATCTTCTCCTGTTGGACCTGCTCTGCCTGCTTTTCTGCCCAGGCCCAAGTAGCTGTTTGTGCAGTGGTTGTCAGTTCTGCTTGGATGTGCTGCTAGGACACAGAAGGAGCTGGGGCCAGTTGCCCCAGAGGTGTGGTTGCTGTTTGCTGACACCTAACCATGGTATTTTGCCTGATTCCAGAAGCCCTTTCCAACTTGTCCATTTTGAAACTCACCATAGACCCAGCCTTTTTAGCTGTATTGTGACTTCTCAGAAATTGAAACCTATTCTTGTATGCACTTTCAAAGTTCCTTCTCTCCTAACATTTTCTTTCAGCTGCTGCTTTGGAGTGCTTTCAGAAAAGAACATGCACAGCAGCACTGACAGGCAGTGCTCAGCACTGGTTTACTTCCCTCTTATTTAATGCCCCTTTCCTACTGCTTTATGTTGCATCATTGCTTGAGCACTGTTGGGGTTTTCATGGTAACAGCAATTTCATGAGAAGTGACTGTAATTGGAAGCAATGGGATCTCCAGATGTAACCAGCAAATTCTTAGCTTACAAGGTGATTACAGTGACTGCAGCTGAGATCAGCCTCTATTCAAAATCCTCAGAACAATAAAGTCTGGTTTAATAGCAAGGGCTGCTGTGGACATTGCTGCTGAGTGTCAGGAGGACTTTTGTTGTGGTTATGTAGCAGAAGCAAAAGCTCCTGAAAGCTGCTGGTTTCCCTGGTGTGTTTACTGTCTCTATTGGAAACGTCTGACCTGTGAATATATACCAGCAGAGGAGCAGAGACCCAGTGTGACAGCTGCTGGGGCCTTGAACTCTGTTTGGGGCAGAGATGTTTGGTTAAAATTAAGTGTTTCAAGGAATCTGTTCTGAAAGCATCTTGTTTTCAAATTTAAAAAAGAGCGCTCAGAGATCATCAGAAGTATTTTCTAAGCACTTGGAGAGTTCTGTAGAAGGTATTAAGCAACTATGAGAAGTTTTAAAGTAACTTTAAAGGGCCATTAGTATAAAAAGTGAGAATTTTCAAAACAGCGTCCAAAATGTCAGTGTTTGTCTTTGCAGTCAGCCTGTTGGGATTCTGGGTGATGAACTCACTTCCTCAAGTATTTGTGACCTTGCATGAAAAGAGAGTATTTCAAGTATAAATTTCCTCTGAAATTTTTGAATGACTTGTTTTTGAGTAGTGTGGATTAGTTCCAGACAAATTCTATCCTCTTGTTTCATCTTTCTGGTAAATGCTAATGAACTTTGAATCTACTTCTTCAGGGGGATTTTGGCAAACTTATTCACTTGCAGTATTGGGAAACACATACTGAATTTGGCAGATAATTTCTTTAACAATAGTTACAACTATAAAACAAACTGAATTTGGCAGATAATTTCTTTAACAACAGTTACAACTATACAACAATCCAAACACTTCATATAGACAAGTTGAGCAAGAAATACTTGTACAATTCTACAATCATTTTGGAAAAATTATTCTGAATTTGAAGACTGTGATAACATAACTTAAGAAAAGGTAAATTCCACCTCAAACCCATTGAATTAAAATTTAGTAGACTTTTTGTTTGTTTGCTATTTTTTCTGAAATAATTGGAACATAAATAGCGTTTTTCTTCTCTTTCAGCCAAAAGGCAGAAGTCATGTACCCACATAGAATTGTCACGAAGTGAAGGAATTTAGTGTTTTCCAGGCTGTACTAATAGTTGTCCCTGTTCCTCTTGCGGAATCTGCTTATCCTGTAGCATTTGGTCCAGGGCCCTCTCCGAGTTGGAGTGTGTGCAGCTGGTTGGAGAACAGTGTTTTAACAGCATCTGATTGCTTTAAAAGGAACCTGAGGCACATTTGGAAGAACCAATACATTAATCATAGTGCATGAGATTTTAGCTCCTGATCTGTTCTGAAAACGATGCTGATGGAAAGTCTGTTGCCCTTAATTCTTGCATACAATGTTCCTGTATCAGATCAGAATTTTAATTCTGATTGTTCTTTCAAGTCAGTTTCTGCAAATTAAACAGTAATAAGCTAAAACTGGTTGTTTTACTGAGGACAGCCTCCAAATGACTACTTGCAACCACAGAATAAACTGGACAGAAAGATTACAAGCATGTGTTTTAAGTCTATGCCATTGAGTGATCTCAGCAGACCTTGCACTGAACTGTTCTCCCTCATTTTTCCTATTTTCCAGTTTAGCATTTCATTTGCTCATTTGAATTGGTACAACTGATTTACTGTGTACATCTTTTTATCCTGTAGGTTGATGTTTATTGTGGCTTCATGCCACATGCATCCATGTAAACTGATAAAAACATCTTGATTTTTTTCTGGTTGGGGACATGACACATGAAAAACAATTATGAGTGTCACTGTGGAAGATGGCCTTTGCTTAGAAGTTTGTTTTGTGATTAATTAATTTGACAAGCAAATGTCAGTGTCTGTCATTTTGAGGAAGAACTTGACTGAGGTTAGTCTTTTGGTTTTACAAGCCAAGTAATGATATGCACTACAAATTCATCTGGCAGAAATATGGCAGTTATTTCCTTTGAGTCAAAGGAAAAGATGCCTAGAGAGGCTTTTTATAGAGGGAAAATTTCAGTGTTTAGACATAACCTTTTTATTTGACCACAAGAGGGTATTGCAGTATCAGTTATGCAAGACTTTAACTAATGTTTGCCTTTATGTGCTTTGACTTATTTTTGAAGATGTATTTCTCAAAAGTGATCATTTATATTAGGTAGTAATTAAGAAAATCAGATTTTGTATGCCACTATTTGATGTCCTTGTCCAAGGGCAATTTCTGAGTTGGTTTTTCCTAAAATTTGTAGTACAAGGTTCCTAAAGCTTAAGAGGTTCCCTTCACTGCACAACAGAGACTTAGACAGTTACTCTGAAACACTGAAATACTTCATGGAAATGGCTTGCAAGGATACAGAAGAGAAATAATAATAGGAGATGAATGTGTTGCTGGAAGTGCCCATTGGTCCAGGATGGGAGCTGGCACAGTCAGTGAAACTCTGGTCTGATTTTTCCATGTGGTTTCACTTGAAGGAATAAATTCTGAAATCTTTTTTAGCTCATTTGTGTTTCCCAATTTTCTCATTTACACCCAATTCTTCTACAGTATACATCCAATGTTGGTTTGCACTTTTTTATAACTCAATACTGTGTTGCGATACTTCCCTACAAAAGTTGTGTATTCTGAACTTTAAGGGCTGTGTTGCCAAATGTTTGTGCCATGTTTTGTACAGTTCAGACCATGGAAGAGGGACCTAGAGGGATTTTTGTATTCACCCACTCCTAGATCTACTGCTGAATTTAGGAGAAGGTACATGAGATGCCTGCATGCCTTTCAACAAGCTCATCTTGTAAAGAAGTAGAAGAGCAGCATATCACATTTTCTGTGAGGATCAAGTTTCTGAGGGTTCTGATAGTGGCTAATGGACAACGAAGCAATTTTCATACAAGGAAATTTGTGAGATATTGCAGAGCTTTAAGTAGCACACACATTTAAAAACCTGGGTGCAGAGCATATGTTATGTGGAAATAGGAGGCAGGAGCAAAAGCTGGAGGAGAGGGCAGCCCTCTGGAGACCAGCTTTTTGGAGCAGGTCACAGTTCAGAAGATCTCTGTCACTTCATGACGAATGAAGGGATCCCCATGGAAATCTCAATCTTTCAGCACAAGCAGTGTTTCCTGTCTGCCTCAAATAGTGGCATTTGCCTTGTCATCATAATCTTCCTCAAATGAATGAAGATCAGTGAAGTCAGTCAGGGTTGCAGGCTGGAAGGTGGGCCGGGGTGATGGTTGGCAGAGCAGGCTGTGAGTGATCCATCAGAGCACACTGAGCACTCAGCAGAGAAGTGACATTTGGCAGGGCATTAGCACAGTGCTTTTTCATCCACCCTGGGCATTAAGCAGTGAGGGCTGTGGAAAGGCTGAAGGTGGCAGGTCCTGCTGGTGAGCCATATCTTGGTCTGGCAGGAGCAGAACACCTTGGGTCTCTGTATGCAGGCAAAATGGAAACAAATCCAGCCAGCTACCACTTTGTAGTCAAACTCCTTTTAAGCAATTTTTGTAGCTGTTTGATTAAAGGCATAATGCATTGAGTTTTGCTCTGGGTTTCTTAAAAAATATACTCATTTCATGTCTTAATGGAGTTCTGCTGATAGATCCTGGCAAGTCTGTTGCGTCGGCAGCGTACAAATACCACGGGGGGAATGTCTGCTTCCAGCGACACAGAGTCTGACACTTCAAAATAAAACTAAAGCTGTAGTACAGACTGCAAGAAATCTGTTGTGATTTTTTAAATCCCCTTATAAAGGTTGTAAAATATGTTAACTACTGATGTGCAGTTTTCCCTATTTGAAGCAAACATTATTCATTTGGGCTGATGCATGAGTAGGGATTTGAAGGTATATGGTTTTAGGAGAAAGAATTACAAATATATGTAGTGTAGGAATCTTTTCAGTTCCTATTTCATGTAATTTCAGTCCTAGAGTCCAAATCCTGTCAAGAAGTGCAACAGTGTATGGACAACCAAAGTTATCTTCATTAGTCAGAGTTGAGTTCAAGTCACATCCTCACCACAGCAGGGAGCTCTGGTAACTGCACAGTGGAGCTTGGCTTTATTCTAATCATCCTCACTGTTGGCTCGCACAGTATGTTGACAGGTCTAGGAGAACCGCAGGGTATAAAGTGGTCGAGTACTTCTGCAGAGGCCCTGCTTTGTGCTGCCTGAGCACCTGTGGCAGTGGTTTGGTCTCTGAGTCTGGCATGGCCATGGTTCCTGCACTCCTGGGGTCAGCAGCTGCTTGCAGTGTCAGCTTCCAGGGCAGGGAGACTGCTTCACAAATACTACAGTGGCTTGGTTTTCCCCCTCTGCTGCCTCTAGCACTGTAGTACTTACAGAAGTAGTTTGTCCTGTGAATTACAACATTGCAGCTGTGTACTATCACACATTTCAATCCTCAAGATGCTCTTCCAGTTTTGGGTTTTTTTGCATTATTCTCTGGTTTTTACCTGCCTCCTCTGGCAGTTAAGGGTATAATTTGTTGGTCTGCATTTTGGTACACTGTAAGTTTCATTTACCATCTGCTCACCATATTCATATAAGACATTAACTTTCTGTTCTAATGTGAGAAACCAAAAATTATCTGCTGCAAGTTATGCAAAGTTTTCAAAGCAGAATACTTAAATTTATTTTAACTTGTATGTCACTATTAAATGAAAGGCGGCACCTGGCTTTTAAAATGTTCCCCACCTTTGTTAGTTTTGTTGGCTGAGAATTGAGCTACTTCCTCTTAGTTTTTTCAAGGCAACTGTCAGAGTTGTAAATATGGAAGCCTTGTCGGAACATGTCAATCACAAGCTTTGTCTGTTTTTCAGCAGAATTTTTAGCATCTTCTTTGCAGCTATTAGTGTGGGTTTCCTTTTTGACTCTAGCAGCTAGTGTTAAATCACACTTCAGGCTGATGTTTGTCCATCTCTAACTGTTGGAAATTGGAAAGAAGTTCTCCCTGAAGACAGGATGTTCCCATAACTAGATGTAGGCGGGGGTTGTATATAACCTTTTCTTTGATACACTAGAATCTGGTGGCAGATTTCCAGAGATGATGAGAATTCAGGTCTGTAGGAACCTCGGGAGGTCTCTAGCCCAACCTGCTCCTCAGAGCATGAGCCATGAAATCAGACCAGCTGGTCAGGGCTTTATGATGTTGATCTTGAAAGCCCCCAAGGATGGGGACTGCAGAAGCATTTTGGGAATGTGTCTCACCTCAGGGTTGCCACTGTGCTGAAGACGTCTTGGCTTATACACAGTCAAACCTCCCCTATTTCAGCTTGTGCCCATTTTATTTCGTTCCTCCACTGAGCCATGCTCTAAGCAGACTGACTGTGTCTTTCCAATAACCTGATTGCAGTTACTGGGACTCTGCTCTTCAGTCTCCCCACAGCCTTCTCTGCCCCAGGCTGGGCAGAATTTGATTGCCAGATGTGTTGTCTGTGTTACACAGATGTGTCAGACCTTTACCTGACTCTCTCTGTTCTCTGTCCCTGCCTGATTTGACCATTTACACTGCTCATGCCCAGCAGGGCAGATGCTCCATGAGACCTAGAAAGGAAAATAACAGAGTGTACTGGGAGTGCACAGTCCAGTTCAGCCTTATTCCTTCTGTGGTTGTACTGAGCTTGACTGTTTTGCTGTAGAGTTGGAAACTTTTGCTCCCGGAAGAAATGGACATCCAGAACAATGTGAAATGTTCCTGGATGTGTTTGGAGCTTTTTATTTTTAGCTCAGTTGTGCAGCCATTCACATGTGAATACTCAAACAGGCAAAACTGAAAGGAAAACAGCTGCATCCCCAGACCTTTAGGACAGAGTAGCCAAACAGCCAAAAATTCTGAAATTTGGAAAAAATTTCAGACTGGATTTTCACTGTACCAGGTGCTTCAATAATGATCTTGTTATGGTGTGATGAGGAGAATGGGAGTCTTCCTCTTAGAATGGGCTGTATTCCAGTTTTCACGACAGGTCCCAGTTTCTAGGAAACCCTTTGCTTAGGTCACGACTTAAATTTAGAATCTTCCCAAAACAGTATACAGAAATACAACTAAAAGTGCAGTTGCAGAATTAGGATAAAATCCTGCTTTCTTGCATTTGGTTATTTAATGAGAAAAAGGACCTTATCCTCCTTTTTGTGTGAACTACCCACACAATCTACACATGTACAGTATGAGTATCATATAGCTCTCTTTAAAAATCCAGCTCCAATCACAGTGCTGATATAAGTGCACCTACCAGCTTTTTCTATGTAGATATCATGAAAAACTTCAGCCAAACCGAGATCATGGAAAATTGTTGCCCTGTTTGACGTGAAGCATTTCATCTTGAAATATAGTGAGATCAGTGAATCTTTAATGAGAGTCTTTAATGAAAGTTTCCAAATGCTTCCAAGTTCTGGAGGCCCAGGACAGAAAACAGAGCAAAGCCTGACAGCATGAAGAGCCCTGTGTCAGTTGAGGTCTCCTACATCTTCCAGTGTTCCTGGCACTTAATAGCAGGCTTCTCAAAGTTCTGAGATACTGTGCTACCTGGATCCTTGGTTTCTGGGCACGCTACTCAAGGCTTCCATATGTTTTTAAAACAAAGGAAAAAATAGCCACCAAAATAGGTATATTCAGATGGTTTTTTAATTCTTTATCTACTTCAGCATTCCAAGTCCTTGGTAGATTAAACCATGAAAAAACCATTTTGAAAATCTTTGTTCTTGTCTACTGACCATGCTAAGGATCCTTTAAATGTATTCTAAAGTGTTTTAGACTGACTAACCTGTGCAAAATTAGTTGGGTCAATGAGCTAATCACACATAGAAGCATCTACTGCCACTCAGAAAGTCCTAGGGTAGCTGAGAAGCCCGTGATGGGCCACCAGATCCATAGCAAAACTGCAAGGGACCTGCATCTTTCTACAAAAGCAGGAGGGATGAGGATGTGTTTGGACTGCCTTTTTTTGCAAGTCTGATGATGCAAACAACTTATACCATCAGCATAAAATAAAAAGCCCAAACCTTCTTGTTCTTGTAGGAGAACAGTTTACAGAAACTAAAAGTTTTGCTGATGAATGGGTATATCCGTTTTGGAAATAGCCTGCACTGGCTTTTGTAGTTGAAATGGTACCATACTCTTGCAAAAGGCTAATATAGGGATTTTGAATAAAGCATTTCTGTGTTTTATTTGCTCTTTGCCTTTTGCCTGTTTCCATTCCTCCAGGTGTCATTAACTTGCCATAATGTGAATATTCTCCCAGGCTGCATACCTTAGCTTGCACAAACCTACCATTTTGCAGGAGGACTAGAAAACAGCAACAGTCAAAGCAAATTTTTCAAACTGATTCTTCTTTAAAAAAACTTTATCCCCACATATAGATTAAAGTACAATTTTTAACCAAAATGTTTATCTTACTTTTCTGTATGTCTTTGTTTGTGGTGAGTGTTCAGATTCATCAGCGCCTTGGTCTGTGGTGGCTGCCTTACTTTGTACATTCTGCTTTATGAACTCTGCTATTTGGATTGTTGTTAGCTGGGAGAAGTAAATAGACTTTGAGAAAGAGATCATACCATAGCAACCTTCATCTTCTGTTTACGGTTCAAATAAACGTCTGTGCTGTGGAAATTTATGTCCTGAAGAATCTTCTAAACTAGAACATTAATTGGTTTAATAACAAAAAGATTAATGCAGATAAATTAAAGATAAATCTGCATTCAATATTTAAATGGTGAATAATTTTATTTTTTAATATTTTTTTAAAAGCTGCCATTGACCATGAGATCATCTCAGTCGGTTAGAGCGTGGTGCTAATACCACTGAGTTTGTGAGGTCAATCCCCATATGGGCCATTTACTTAAGAGTTGAACTCTATGATCCTTGTGGGTCCCTTCCAACTCTGAAGATTCTGTGAATCTGTAAGTTATACATCATAGGCACTCGGTAGGGACAGGGTATTTTTCACTTATTTACAATACCAGAAAGTACATGATTGTTTTGAGGGAGAGGTTCCTGTAGGCATCCTGCAGAGTATGAGTTCTCCCACTAAAATCAATATCAAAACTCACCTTGTTTAATGGCAGCAACTCCATGTGTAATCCCAAACCTGTCAGTTTGTAATTTCCTCACCTTTTGGTTAAAGAAGTAGATTTTACTCAAGCAAAACATCTATTACCTGAACTGGATGTTTTGCTCCCCTCTGAATATCCTGGCTGGAAGGAGATCTTCGACCTTTAAAGGGTATGCCAAGAAAGGACATTTTTTCCTTCCTGAAACTGATGTTGAGACACTGTTGCTGGCAGTATTTTGGGTTTGTTCTTTTCTTAATATGCAAATTGGCAAGATTTTATTCCAAAATGTAAGCATTCCTTATTCCTTAGAGATTTCAGCCATACCTGCAGAAAGCATGGCCAGGGGAAGTGTCAGCGTGGGATGGAGTTACCATTTGGGAGGATCTTCTGTCTGGTGAGGCTCTCATGGGTTTTGGCATGGAGAGTGGCTGGAGAAGCCAGTTAGGAGAGAGAGTAGGGTTAGGTATGGTTTTAGTATCAGGGTATTTCCCCCCTGATGGAAATTATCATAAAATCCACAAAGCATAGGACATCAGTGGAACATTAGTCTTGAAATCCAGGGGTAGGTGATCTCCACAAAGCCCCCAGCACGGTGCTTGCTCAGAGCCCACCTGCAACACACACAGCTGCAGGTTGGTGCCTCTTCTCTCCCAGCTCCCTTCCATCATGTGAGGATTAGCTGGGTGAGGGGAAAGCCAAGCTTTTTATATCGTGCTTGCTGCCATAGAAACCACGAGCTGTGACAGCGTGCTCGGCTGTGTGGGCACAGCCGGCAGCAGCTCCCGGCCAGGGGATGCTGGAACTGCACCCTCAGTTTTCTGTATTCTCCACCAAAACCCAGCTGCCTTCTGAACAGTTGTGTGTCTGTCACTGCAACGTGCAGGTCTTTAACAAGGGAAATAAGATGCCAAATGCCTGAAGTTGTTCACACTGTAAAAGAAATCAACAGCTCCCTGCTATAAAGGTTTATCTGCCATTTCAAGTCTCTCACAACATGTGGATAAACCAATTATGGCTGTAACTTTCCCCAGAAAGTCACTTGCAGCCATCTCTGTGTCTCTCCAGCATTAAAAGAGGTGATATATGAAAAGTATTGTGCCTGCTATGCTTTTCATGACAGTGTTAAGATAGAAAAGTCTATAAAGTGACTGATAGGTATTTCTGAAGTCAGAGGAGGATGGAGCTGTTGGCTGTCAGGGGAGAGAAGTAATCTGGCATTGATCCTTGGTCAATAGGACAATGCTGCTTATTCTGGTAAGTTTGGCTTTAGGAAAAAAAAAATACAGAACAAGAAGAGATAAAACAAATGTAGAACATCCCAAAGACATCTGAAGTTGCACTCTGCTAAAAGTAAAAAAGAAATTATATTAATGAAATGTTTTAAAGCAGTAGATATGATTGTTTCTGTCTGGGTTGCAAGATCTCTAGAGGAAGAAAAAGGGGCCTGATGTTTTAAACCCCAAGTTCTGGATGTTATGGCGGAGGCAGTATCTCAAAAACATTTACCTGAGAGACAGATCTGAAAAAAAAGTACCCTGATGAGTACAAAGAAAACCAACATGGAGGATACAGCACAAAGTATAAAAAATTAGAAGCTGGACTTGTTTTGGCTTCCACCACATTCTTCTCAGAGGAACTTGTGTCCCACTGGCAAAATATGGAGTGGGGCAGAGGTGAGGCAGAGACCATAGATGGAGACTGGGGAGCTGCTGTGGAGAGGAAGGATGAGAGCTTTGAATGCTGACCTCTACTTCTGCAAGTTAGAAGCCAATTTTGCAAGCTTTTGTCCTGCTTTATCCAGCTCCTCTCCTTTCAAGCTCTAGCACAGGCTATGCTGTAGGCATAGCAGCCTCCCCTTTGAGGAAGAAATATCACAGCAAAATGTTGGTGCTTCTCTAGGTCCCATTGAGTACCTTCTGCAAACCCAGGGTATCCCTGAATTTTGAGAAAGTAGAACTGAGAACAAAGACAGCAGAAACATGGGGTTGACAAACTGAATACATCAGCTGTTGGAAAGTGCATGCTGAAAGAAGAGTGATGGCTCACCACCCCTGCTTTGAAATCAGTAGCCAGTCAGGTTCTGCCAGAAGTAAATATGTTTTGGAAGGACTGGACTTGATCCCATAGTGGGATAAGGATTCTGAGAAACTGCAAAACCAAATCTTTCCAGAAATACTGCTTGATTTACACACCCACTTCTTAGTTTTGAATAATCTAGGATTATTGCTGCCAGACAAACTAAATTTGTGCTGTCATAAGCTCTCAAAGCCAGGCAATAGCAAAACCAATTCAAGGGGTTTTGTTTTCTTCTTTGACTCTTTAGGGCCTTGCAAGCTGTGAAAATGATGAAATACCTAAAACAGTGTGAGAGAAAAGATTGTTTGGGATTATACTAAGTAATCTTTGTGGTGGGAAGCACGCAATTATGTACTGTCAGCACATGGAGCGTGATGGGACTATAATTTTACCTATGTTATTTCTTTGGTTTGCCAAAGAAACCATAATAAGAAAAGTCAAAGTGCTCCTGTTCTTATTGATCTTCTTAACAAATTCTCACAAGCAGCATTGACTGTTATAATTATTTTCTCTTCTCTAAGGTGTTATCTGATGTCACACATACCACTGTCAAAATCAGCTGGTATGCCAGTGCTGAAATCTAGTATAAAACTCTATAAAAAAGGCTACACTGAAGGAAATGGAATGAGCACATGAATGCTTTCCTTTGCTGTTTCTTTAAAAACTTTGTTGATGTTGTCAGAAATGAGGAAAAGGCTACCAAGTCCAAGAAAATTAATCGTTGTTAATTTTAAGGTGAGTGAGATGACAATGAAGGTCTCCTTGATGGCTGGCAGCATCCATTTCCAAAGGAGCTCTTTGAAAACATTTCCTTCCATCCATAGGCCAAGGCAGGTTTGCTTGGCAGCCTTGGGAAATAACAGTGGAGTACCTTGGATGGACTGTAAGAGACACAAGACAGAGAGGGCAGTGGCAGTGACCTGCAGGAAGGCAAACTGCTCTGGGGCAGTTGTAGCAATTGGAGAGAAGGAAGCCAGAAGGACTTTTCATTCCCAGTTCCTGTGGGATCAGTAGCTAAGCAGGTGGTTGAAGGCTTCCTCCTCCTCCTTGTCCTCTTTCTCCTCCTCATTTTTCTCCTCAAATCATCCTCATCCTCCTCCTTTTCCTCCCTGGCAGAGTCCCACAGGGAGTGGGGTCTTTGGGGCTCTGTGGAAGAGTGAGGTAATGAGGCCACACCAAGAGAATGAGGGAAAGCTGACCAACTAGCACATCCTGGAGTTAAAATTTTAGTATGATTTTTTCCCCCTTTTCCTTTTCTGTCCTGTGAAAAGGGGTGCTCTGGTCCTGAAGTATCTCCATGGTTCATGCAATCTTATTATTTTTATCAAAAAAATCTGAGTTTACAGATAAAGAGAGTGATGGCTAAAATGAACCTATAAACTGGAATGTCTGCCATGCTATTTCTGCAGCCTCTTGTAGCAGCTGCTTGTAGCCCTACAGCTGAGAAATTCAGCTGAGTAGTAGATGCAGAGAAGAGACATATTATTACTGTATAAATAAAAGCCCAAGCAGGACAAAAAGTTTATTCTTTAGAGGAATCTAAGCTAAAAAATTTGGGCTTTGGTTGTGGGACTAGAGAGTTTTTTGCTCATTTGGAGCATGAAAAACAAGGATGTTCCTCAGATTTTTGTGTTCATTTGCAAAGTCTCTATTCCCTGTTGCCCTCATTTGATGAGCAGTGACATATGGATGTTGTGGGAGGCTGGGACTGGGAAGGCAGTTCTCTCAGGTCAGGAGAGTGTATGGCATTGACAACTGTAATGCACCTATGGCTGGTCTGCAGCTCTGGTTGGGAAGATAAAAACAATGGTTCAGATTTATTTAGGGTCCTGAGTGCAAAGCAAGCCTTAGAAGAGGCTCTTAGAAGCTCTTGGTGAAAGTTGAGAGGTGGGCATACAAGCAGAAATGTTAAAGTTGGGTTTGTGTCCATGTGGTTTTCTACCTTTTTCCTAAAATTAATGGAAAGCACAGGTTTTCCCTCATTTTTGAAAGATTTTTCTCAAGTAGGTTTAATAGTGAACAAGAAATGACACTTTTCTGCCTAATTGGCAGCCGGCAGCTCTTATGAGCCTTCCTTAATTATTCTCCTTCTTACTGAGGGTGAGTGCAAGATATAACTTCAGTAAAATTATTACAGCACTATTTTTAATCTCCCTGTGCAGAGTAACACACAGAGCTGGGATGTCAAGTAGCTCTGTTGTTTGGAAATTAGCCCTAGGAAAGTGTGAAAGAGAGCTGCCCTCTCAAAGCCAGTGAATAGTCATCCCAGTAACTACTGTGTCTGAGAGACCTTGAGGGTCCTTTGCCTGAGTGGAGATTTGATGAAACTGAAAAGAAACCATTGTATGTAGGTGCTTGGAGGAACAGAAAACATTTTTCTTACTTCTTAATAGTAGAAAAGAGGTGAGTCCACTGGCCAACCTTCCCTCTGTAAATCCTTTTCATCAGAGCTTCAAAAACATCTGGAGAAATCTTTCAGCACTGAAGGAAAGACCCTAAAGTTAATCAAGTGGTTTTTGCATTACCACAGTGGTGTCTAATCCTGAGAGCCACTTAAGGAGTGGAAGTGGTTTTCAAATTATTTCCACTTACCCTCCTCCCATGCTGGTTTAAGTCTCTTCCCAGGCATCCATACCCATCACTGAGTGGGCAAGGTGGGATGGAATTACACATTTACTGCAAACAGACCTCTGTGTCACATAACACAGCAAACAAAACATCAGCCACAAGACTGTGGTCAGTGGCTGCTGAAATATGGCAGGATCTATCATTAGAGGCAGTTATTATGGAATATAGACTATTCTCTGTGTATACTATTTTCCCACTTTAGTGTATCTGCTATGCAAAGTGTCTCTCTGCTGAACCAAGGCATCTTCCCAATCAACAGCCCCATCCATCACGGCTGTGCTGTGCAGTTTGCTTGTAAATGGTAAAATGATTGTAATTGTGTGACGTGTGACAGCAGGCAATGGGGCCAGCTTTTTATCACTGCATTTCTGTGGGTGTTTATTTTGGTGTTTGATTGGTAGCTTAGCTATGAATTTTCATGAACCTGATAATTTTAATGAAAATTCTATTCAAACAACCAACACAGCATTTTGTACAATTTTTCTTTGTTTCTTTCCTTGTTTCCTAGTAGACAGTGGTTCTATTTGGTGTTTAGGTTAGTGGTAAAATTAAAGTTGTCTGCAATTTCAATATAGTAAATATCCCTACATTAAGGATTTGAAGAAAATTTCATTTACTCAGTATATATAATGGAACACCTACATGTTTTATGCTAGGAGTACATCATGACATGTGCATTGTGCATGAATACTCCCATATTACACACAAAGTGTTGAAAGAAGTCAAGTCTTGACCAAAAATCCAATGAGATCCCAGGACCAAGGCAGCCTTTATTCTCATTTCCCTTTGGGTGTATGAGAAGCCCCAAGTTTTTTGCCTGTGCCTGTTTCTGTTACAGATCTGGGCTCCCATTGAGAAGCTGCTTACTGAACACAGGGGGTACCTTGTCTGTAGACCACAGTAGCTAGTTTAGGTGTAGTAAGAAGAAAGTCACGCAGAAGAAAATCAGCCCGTGTGTGTTCCTGGGCTGCAAAGTTCTACCAAAGGGGCAGCATCTGGTCCTCCAGAAAGAAAGTTGCTCTGAGAGATGCTATTCCTGGTACACAGCTCTTTGGCTGTTCCTGTTCTCCAAGGTGGGTGTTATGATGAACAAACAGACTTGTAGCTCGGGACTGCATCTCTGTGCCTCCAGAAAACACCTTTATTCCCATTGTTTAAAAATTTTAAGAGTCTATTATTCAGGGCATTCGTAATTAAGTGCAAATAATAGCAATAATATGAGTAATGGTAAGCAGCTTTCTTTCTTGGCATTGAGCCAGGTAAGTGAGACTTCTTTATTTTTGTGATATTGGGATTGATTCAAACCAGACCTACTACTGTACTTAGAAAAAATGCCCTTGTATATATAGTGGACTTTAAGCACTTGCCTTACTAAAATGTCATGCCCTGCTCTCAAGAAGTCAGTAGTGAAATCCCCATAGTGAGAAAAAAACCCCAAATCCCTGTCACGATCCGCCCGTGCAGGTGGGGTTCGTGGTGGTTCATTTTAAGGATCTCAGAGCACAAAAGAGCACACAGCGGGGAACAACTCAGTTTACTCAATAACAAATGCACCTTTATTTAGTGCCAACAAATGCAATAGTGGGGAGAGAAATTAAGAATAGTAAGAGAGATAGAGAAAGAGGGGAAGGGGATTATAGCTACCAACATGGAGGGACGAGTCCTCGAGGTTTGGAGATGCCTATAGACACGAAGTCCTCCAGTGGGGTGATCACAAAAGTGAGCAGGGGGGGTCTCCAGAGTTTTATAGCCGAAGTGGGAGCCACCTGTGTTAAGGTTGGATGCTTAGGAACAAACAAGGTGGGGACCAAAGCAAGGGGCACGGAGCCAAAACAGGAACCACCTGTGTTTGGGTACTCAGGAACAAGCTGCAAACCGTACCCCCGGTACAGACAGAGCGGTTCGGACAAGCAGCCTTGGCTCAGTCCACTGTGACCAGTCCCATTGTTCCTGCACTCTGCTCCCATGGAGATGCATACCAGTCCTCCGAGACTTGGCAAACGTTCCACCTCAGCCAGGCCAGGGGCTCCTCTCAAGGTCTAGGGTCTCAGTCCTCAATCCTTGGAGACAGTCGTGAGGCATATCACATCCTCGGACAGACTCTGACAATCCCTAACTAGATACTGTAAAAGAAAAATATGCTTCAGTTATAGATGTTGCTTAATGGTACAGTCAAGCTTTGAAGATGCTGCCCTATTTTCAGGATGCAACTGGAGAGCAACCCTGGGCTCCTCATCTGGGCAATTCCCTGCAAAAAGCACTGGAGCTTGGCTGGGTGGGAGGCTGCTGCCACATGTTCTCCCAGCTGCAGGTCTGCTGAGTTGCTGCTGTCAGTAGGAAAGGTGTGATTAGCTCCTTTAGGACAGTGTTTTGACAAGATGCTGGACATACAATCTCATAGGAGTACTAAGGGGTTTGTTGCCAAACACCCAGATCTCTTGCTGCTCACGGGCAGAGTGGCATTTTTTGATTCTGAGTTTTATGGTTTCAGTACATACATTCTGGCTGCTGGTATAAAGCAGTGTCTGAACATGCACTGCCAAATTTGAAGTTACATTGAAATTGTAACAAAAGGTATCGCTAGAAATATTGCAGGGAGGAAAAAAAAGGTAATTATTAAAATATATGGAGGAAAAAAAAGTATGTTCCCTATATTAATTTACGGGAGTGTGATGGTTTAGCACAGGTAGTTTTTTTGTTTTTTAGTCTTTAGGGAAGTATTAGCAAATACTGACAGCTTGTC
>JBBMKD010000145.1:98568478-98610378 GCA_037834095.1 Argya squamiceps | reverse complement strand
TGCCTTTTTCTCCCGAAAATCCTATCTCCCAGAGAATAAACCACTACACTTGATTTGGCGAACGTGAAACCACGACATGAAGTTGCTGAGCTGTTTTTGTAGAAAGTTGAAAAGGATCACTCTGAGGTTGAGGTCAGATAGGGAACTGTTCAGGCATGATGATTAAGGTTTATAATCACAGAACTTATAGACACAGAAATTTATAATCACAGAAAACCTGTTTTTTACAATGGAAAGGTCAAGACATCCTCACCCCAGGCAGCATCTCCAGTCTCCCTACCATACCAGTAGGTACCATATCCTCCCTACCAGTCTCTGCACAAAGAATTTATGAAAATTGCTGTCAGCTTCCCCTTTCACAAAGTCATGCAAAGACTGATCACCTGCTGGGAAACACATCCCTTTGTGATTATTCGGGCAGTTTGGGCGCTCGTTGTTTCCATCCCGGTGCGGGCCCGGGGGAGGTGTGGCCGCTCCGCTCCGTGCCCGGGCACCCGCCAGCAGAGGGGAGCCGACAGCCGCGCATCCATCCCCGCCGGGCGCGGAGAGCACAGCCTGCCGGGGGCTGGGTGAAGGAAGGAATGACTGAATGAATGAAGGACTGAATGAGTGTCGTCCTTTGCATTTCCAGCTGCTCTGATTTTTAGTTACCTTTTGTGTTGTAGAGGTGGTGGCACTGGGCTTTCTAGTGAGTTAGGATATTTAAAAGTGATGAGTTGATGACATATATAGACACATCAATTCCCAAAACAGCGAACATTTTTTTTCCCTGAACATTTTATACTAGATGACATGAAACTGTCTCAGAGCCTCTAGATGATTCTTTAATACATCAGCAGGTTAATGAACCAACATTATAGACAAGATCTTGAGACAGAACTGCACATCTGATGATCAAATCCCTGGTAACTTTGTTTTACTGGAATATTCCAGCTGTCTCTTTTCTTCACAAACTATAAAGGGACAGAAGTAAATGGACTAGAAAACATCATTTAACAGTGTTTCCGTCCCTCGCTTATGCAATGACTTCTGCCTTCTCTTCAGTTGTTTGAGGGAGGTTCTCACTTGTTTTTGCTGGCAGATTCAGCCTGCACAGAGCCACAAATCACTCACTAGATTTGAAGGGTGACCCTGCTCTCCTCACAAATGCTGCTCCTTTTCCCAGCAGGAGCAGAAGACAGGAAGCCAATAGCAGGAAAATCTCCAACATTTTGGGTGGGATAGATGGAGAGAAGAGTACTGATTAAGGGTGAAGAGGGTGCAGGGTCAGTGGTTACTGTGCAGCATCGAAGGAGAAAGGGAGGATGCATCTTTTGCAATGCACTAAAAGCACTTATTAAGGTGAGAGAGGTAATATGGGAGAAGGGGTGACACTTAGAAGTATTGGTGCGAACAGATTTTGCAGTGGGGCTCTGGAGAAAGTGGAGAATATGGATTAACAGGGTTAAAAGCAGAAGGCTGGAAGGAGGCAGATCAAAAATCAAGGGGGAGGAGGATGGACAACATCTGTGAAACAGGAGAAAGGTAAGCACTAACCCATGTGAGTTCCTGGTAATGCCCCAATACCTGCAGGCAGTGAGTGTTCTCAGCTCTCACTGTTCCTCAGTTTGGCTTTTATAAGATGATGGTGGCTTGGCTTTGTGGGTTCATAGGATTACTCAGGTTGTTCATGGAAAGGGCCTCATGAGATCATCTAATCTTTGGCCTCATCTTCCCTTCTCCCTCTCTGCCTCATCTGCCTCATCTCTCTTACATGTAGTGCAACCACAATGGTCTTGAGTAGGTCTGCTATGTTACAAATAATAAAACCCCCTGTTACCCAGAGAACTCAGGCAGGTGGATGCACAAGATCTCAGCATTTATGCAAAGGAAGAAGAAAGACAAACACAAACAAATTGGGTGTACATTTCCTCTGACTTAAATGTGGTTATATTCATGCTTGTGATGCCTAAATTCCCTGTGTAGTTGCAAACTTCTGAGTTGCCTACTTGAGGCACTGTTCCTGGTCATTCTGTGCAAACTTCATCACAGACGTAATGCCAGTGAGAGGTGAAGTGCTATACATGTATCTTGTGGCGTGGAAGAGCTTTGCATCACAGCCTCTGCTCACATGTGGATAAATGTGATTTCTGAATGTAGCACTTGCTTTCTGAGAGCAAGCAGTCAGCTTCCCTAAATTACCCACCAGCTTCAGGAGAGCTGTGTTCCCTTTGTGTTTTGTGTTACTATTCTCTTATTTTCATGCTAACCTCTACTTTCTGAGATTTGATAAGATATTCTTGTAAAACACCACAATTATTGCTTTAAAAACATGATATCCTGCCATAGTCAGCAGGGCAGATGGGTTTTGAAGGAACCAGCTGTGGCTAGAGGGTGGAAAAGCTACCTCCCAGGAGGAAGGAGGGAAGTGTTTTAGAAGGAGTAGGGTGTGCTTCATCCTAAAATATCAGGGTCATCAACATGGAGAGCAAGGTGGAGCAGTGATTCTCCTCTCAGCTGGGCTGGAGCAGCAGCAGTGACTGCCCAGCCCTTCCCCTCTACCTTGCCAGTCCCATGGGAGGTTGGCAGCACTTTTATGTCCAGGAGACACCATTTCAGACAGCTCTGCTGAAGGACCAAGGCAGTCCCTCTCAGGGCTGCTGGGGCTGTCTTTGCACCCATGGTGCAGTTCCCAGCACCACAACTGCTCCAAGGCTGGGAACCAAAGCTCTGACTAACCTGCTCCTGATTGCCTGGACTGCTGCATGGTTTGACCTTGTCTGTGGGGGTTCATTGTCCCTGTTGGGGAGGCTTTATTGCTGCAAAAAGGCTTTTCTAACTCTTCTATTCTAGGAAATTATGCTCTGGAGAGGTAAAGTGTATATATTGCATGGAGAAGAGGGACACTGGTCTTTTGCTTTCTGACATTTATTAATTTATTAAATTCCCTTTTTCTCCTCAAAGTGAGCTTTGTTTAAAGGTGCCTAGGAATGCCACAGGTAAACACATGCACATATACATATGGAAATTGTACCAGTGGTCATACTCATCATTCTTTCTGAAAATTTTAATTCCCTTCTCCATCCACTGTCAATGATTTTTAAAGAGAAAACATCATTTGCTCTAGGCAGGATAAAAGGCCTTTCTCTGTGAGCCGACTAAGTCTTTCAAGTGCCTTTGGTCGGCCACAATTAATGAAGCACAAAAGAGTAATCATCTGGTTGTTTAGAGAAAATGAAATTATAGGCTGTCATGAACCAAAGGGCTATGAATTTCTCAATCTCACTCCATTTGATCTGAAAAAAAATCTTGCTGGAAGAAAAAGCTTACACTTGAATGTTAGCTACCATGACTGTTTAAACCTGGATGCAACACGCACACAATTTTTCATGTTAGAAATATATATTCTCTTCCACCTCCTTTTCTTCTGTTTTCTGCAAAATGAAAAGGGCATGAAGTTAGCATCAATTCAAATTTTGAGGATTATTAAAATTTGGAAGGATGGGTTCATCTTCCCTGAGCATTTTTGGCTCAAATGCAGAAAACATTGGAACTATTTGGGCAGAAAAAATGGACCCCCCCAAAAAAATCCCAAAACCAACACAATGAACCAAAACTAACAAAACCAGCCAACCAACCAAAACCAACAAAAACCAACAACCAAACAAACAAAACCTTAAACAAAATCATAAGGACTTTCTGGCTGATATTTCATCTCTAACTGTGAACAAGCCCCTAGAGGTCTTTTTAGAAATATAGCCCTCTTTGGTCTGCTCTTCACTACTCAGAGAGATTTCTCCAGGCTACTTCATTATCTCAGGCAAGCAAGTGGCTGAGCAATGGCTGAGTGGTTTACTGTAAAACAAAAATCTTTAAAAAGTAGAAAGATTATGTTTGCATGAGCCTTTACTGAGAGGCTTGAGCATTCACAGTCCTTGCATGAGAGCCAGGCTCCAGCTGAGGTTGCAGAGGATGTCACTGCACAGCTATAATCTCAATTATAATTTATCATTCCAGTCACAATAACATGAGTGACTGAGAATTTTTGTTCAGTGCAGATTCACAGCCACGCAAACAAAGTATTTTTAAAAAATCTTTTGTCAGCATTCCCTAAGGTTCTAACTCCATCTTTTAAATTTCATAGATATATTTCTTACAGGCAGCAGAAATGGAGTTCGGCCTTTGCTGAGAAGAAATACTGGTACCTCTTGCCTTGCCCTTGACCCTCCTGTGTGATGTATTCATCAGTTTACAGAGGTATACTGAGATGTCTCCCCGCTTGTTCTTCCTAGCTAATCCAGTTCTGCATCAGTACCACTGTAAAACTCTCTCCAGAGCCAGATTGTCCTCATCCAGGAAGACTTTCTTTGCCATGCTCCACATATCTTCATGTGTGGTAGTTTTTGTATTGTAGCTTTAATAAACTCTTACAGGAATATACCTGTCACTTTGAAAACATCTATGCTGCTGGCCATCTAACAATAATCTCCAATGGTATTCTGGCATCTGGAATAACAACTTCGGGAATATTTGAACTTCTCCCAGTCTTATCACTCTGGGCCAACTATACAGAAATGAGTTACTTTTCCCAAAATATCAATATCAAGTTAAAAAGACAGCTATATATTGATTCTGTGTCTTGACTTGGGGCTGGGAGTTCAAATATTTACAGACTTCCACTTTGTAAGACTGTTTCCATTATGAAAATAAGATGTGCCAATTTAAAGTAAGTGCAAATTAATGAGACGAAAAGCTCAGAATGTTTCTCCAAATAAAGGAAGCACTAAAATTTTATTAGGCATGTAGTTGCAGTTAAGATTAACAAACCAACGCAATTTTGATCGAGCTTGCAGCATCCTTATTATCGAACCGCAGAGCACTGAGCAGTCTGGTGAGTTACAATTCCTTTTGCATAGCTTGTAAGCAATCACATCTCCAAAGGCTACTGAGGATTATGCAAATGTAGTTTTGCTTGACTGGAAATCCAGAGGATCCAGCATATTGTTGCATTTTGGAGCTAACAGATGATCCAGAGATAAGATTAATACAAACTCTTTGGCTGCATAATTAATTTGGTAGTGTTCAGAATTTTTTTTTTTTTTGCATTATGTCAAGTCTAATTTTTCACTTTGGACATAGTGTGTCTTGTGATTCCACCAAGCTTTTTTCTGAGCTCCACTCCTCTTCAACCCTTGCTTTATACTCCACACAAGTTTCTAACTGTGATAGTCCCTCTAAATTGACTTGCAAGTAATTGACTGAGCAATAGGTGAATTAAGCTACTTTTTAGCTAAGTCCCTATATGTCAAACCAGAATATATCTTTACTAATATGTTCTACACCTTTGGAAGAGTGTAGATGGACTAATTTTCTAATGATTGGACATTCCCAACTTCATGCCGCTGGCCACCAACTTACACAGGAATCTCCAGAAACAGTTTTCTCTTCCCATTTTGAATATTGCTATGTGGGAAACTCTTAGAACCTGCAGAAATAGAGACAAGTTTTACTAAAAATACTTGTCTTAACCAAACAATTCCCAAATTGAGGCACTGGAACAGGTGGCCCAGAGAAGGTGGGGATGTCCCATCCCTGGGATTGTTCAAAGTCAGGTTGGATGGGGCTCTCAGCAACCTGGTCTAGTGGAAGATGTCCCTGCCCATGGCAGGTGGGCCTAAAACTGGATGATCTTTAAGGTTCTTTCCTACCCAAACCATTCTACAAATCTATAAAATGCTCCCAGGAACAACAGCAGCAGTTGGAGGGAAGTCCCAGATGTTATTTCCCTGGTTTATTCTGATTCAACTTCATACAATTTCAGGTCTTGCTAAACCACTGTAGTTGTTTGAGTTTCCAAGGAGGGCTATTTCAAAATTCAGCCTTCAAATCCCCACTTTGTTACCAACTGTGTAATTAGAAGGGGGGAAAAAAATAATGGGAGCAAATCCTGTCACCCCACAGCTGGATGAGCAGACATCTTCCTTCCTACAGTTTAGCCTGCTAGAATAACAAGAGTTTTATTGCTTGCAACCTCTTCTCCAGGGAAGTCCTTACTTGCAGGAATCCAGACAGTAACCTGAGAGGAGGATCAGGCTGATTGTGTTATTCTTCTTCTGTTACCCTTTATATTGCATTGCCCAGGAAAGGGAATTGGGATATTATCAGTTCACAGCCTACCAGAAACATGCTGAAATAGGTTTGGCCACTCAGAAACATGAACAAAATATTCCTGACTCCTGTTATTTTTTGTATTTTCTGGTCTACAGATGGCCAAATCTAAATTTGAAATATTAAATTAATGTGGAAATATTAAAAAAAAAAGGTTCAGTGTGCCTTTGCTATGCAAATAAGAACAATAAATGATCCTGTAAGCATCTGGATCATTCAGGGTTGTTTCTAACACCTTTATTTAGCACTACAGAGGTATATGTTTATATCAGCATCCTTAGTGTCAGACAATCTAATCTGCCAAATAATCTAATAATTTTGTTTCCTAAATATCACAACACTCTTCTGACCTTCCAGATTTATTCCAATATGACAAATTAACACATCTCAGTACTTTTTCTTTTGCTGAGTTAACAAGTGCTGAAGATTGTTTTTGTGACAAAGGCAAATCATTCCTCCTTCCACTGTGATAATTAATGGTGTCCTTCACCAGTAGGGCTCACAGCAGTCCTGTCACTTTCTATGACTGGTACAATTATGATCAGCATTAGAGAGTACATTCCTGCTTTTCTACTCGAAGTGCTGAGGAGGAATGGATGCTACTAAAAACAATAATTGATGTGTACAATACTACTCATCGGCATCTGTTAAATGCTTATTCTTATATATTGGATAGTTTGTGATATTTTAAATTCTGCCTTGAACCTTTGGATGGAATGTCACTGTCTTGCTGAAAGCCTGAAGAGGCACATTAGCCAGAAACTGAAGAAAGTCATACTTTAGTCAAACTCTTTGATAGATATTTAGGGATTTCACTGGTGTTGCTTCACTGGGTCCCATGGAATCAGGCTTGCTTTGCCATGTCCCTCATAATTTACTGGAATATGACTTATCATGTTTCAAAACATCTGTAGGCTGTTACAATCTGCTGTTGTTATTTCAAACCTACAATCTCAAATCCTGGAGACCTTCCTACGTGCACAATATGTCCTGTAACTGCCCTCCTGGCATGGTCTGTCTGGAACAACTCCAGGGGCTGCCTCCTGCTTTAGCAGCTTTGAAGTTATGATTTTGGAGGTATTATGCCCTCCTTCAGGGGGTCTCTAAGGCCTTTCCTTCTTTACTGAATGCTCTGTAGTTTGCAGCCATGGCAGAAGAAGATGGTTGTGTCTCTGAATGAAGTTACAGATATTAGGGAAGGGATTCCTTGTGCTACTAAACCATATAAGTTTACACTTTTCTGTGGAAGCATCTAGAGGTGTACTAAGGCTTCTGAGCTCCAAGCTCCCAATAAGCTCCCAGTAGAAGCTGGTAGCTGGAGATTGTAGCAAACTTTCCATTTCTTAGCTGCCCACAAGGGCTGGGGGAGCATCTCCCATTTCTCTTTGGATGTTTCCTGAGGCAGCATCTGACTGCAGGGCTGGAGCAGCCTGTGCACAGCTTCTTCCTCTGGGTTCCAGAGTAAGGTGTGTGTCTGGGGTGGGAGAAGGGTCCTTCTCCAAGTACAACTAATGCCAGTGGGGAAGGAGGCATCCATGAGGTAGCAGAGAGCACAGAAGGAAAATGCTCAGCCAAGAGTTAGGAAAGACCAGTACAGACACTGCTGATGGGTGTGCAGGACTGGAAAAGGATTTAGGGGGATTTATCATTTCTGTAGAGAAGAGTATTAGCAGAGGCTTATTTTCTGAAGCTGTGATTAGAGGGAGACTCCTCAGCACTGGTTGATGGTCCCTTGGGTCTGGAATGATTGCCAGGGTTTGAAGGAGCAAAGAGGAGATTACAGAGGGAGAGCCCCAGTGGAGACCTTGACAAATTGTTCAGCCTGTGGTCTCTGACTCCCTGGAAAGACTGAGGACATGGAACAAGCACTGGCTGAGGAAATGACTGCAAGAGGAGACACACCAACCCACGCCCAGCTTGTTGCAGTGAGAGCCATCAGAGAAACAGAACCACATTCCTGAGAGCCACACATCACTCAGTCCTGCACCCTCAGACACAACAAAGCTTTTCCTATACCTTATCCCATGCCTCTGAGCTGTCTGAAGAGCTGCAGCACTACAGCATTAAATCTGCCTGTACCTAGGTAGAGGTAAATTACTATTTGAAAACTGTCTCTTTTTTTTCGTCTTTTTTTTCTTTTTCTTTTCTTGTGAGAGGAAATGATTTCATAGGGAAGAGGTTGCAGAGAGCTCACATTTTTTGACAAACTGTCTTGACAGCCATCACAAATATATTTTTGGTTAGGTTTATTTCAAGTAGCAGATATGATCTAAGGTCTCATTCAAGTCAGAAAAAATGGCCCATGAGAGGAACTGATAAAACACATCTGAAGGCATACACAGAAATTGCAGGGATGTGATGATCCTGAGAAGGCTCTTGAGATGTACCTGTTTCTGTAGGTGATGGTAATGAGTTACATTACTGTCCCACCCATATCACTGATTCCATATGGGTTATTTCCAGTCTGTCTACTGGAAAAACAACTTGATGTGGCACAACTGAGTGCTTTCAGTCCATAAAGAGAATGTGGCATGATCCCCAAGGACAGCATGCATGAGACCCAGACCTTCTATTAACCTCTGCTCACCACATGTCTGTGGCTGAATCCCTCATCCTGTTGTGCTTCTGTCTCTCTTTGTGTATTTGTTTGGGGCTTTTTATTTTTCTGGGTTAGTCACAAGTTCCTTAAGATTCACAGCCTTAGACTTGCAAGCCTTGTGCCTGTACAGCACCCAGTGTACCCATGTCCCATGCTCAGGGTAATGGTGATGGCACAGTAATGCCAAGGGGATCTGGAGAGAGGTCACTGCTGCTTTCTGAAACTGAAATTGGTATGTTGGAGTCTCCTGCATCTCTGTTATTTTAAACAGAATGCTTTGCTGACTCTGCTGTGCTCAAAAATACATCAAGTAAATGGGAAAGGGAACTATTTTAAAGCATCCCTAACTTGTCACACTTCTTCATCTCAAACTGGATCACCTTGAGGGTACCAAACACATAATTTATGTAGGTTAAGGTTCTACTGAAAGTGAGATTTCGTAGTCTGGGAGTAGAAGAGATGTTGGGTGACTTAGGTGCTTACCCACTGAATTCACATATCCACTTCTAACCCTAAGCAACCAGTCAGCCACAAGGGAAAACACAATAATTTTAAAATGCTAAAACAATGCAGAGAGCTAACTTAAAAAAATTTAGCTGGATGATTCATAAATGGAAATAAATAAATACACAACATAAATTATACATTGCAGTAATTTGTTCAGCTACAGTAATAATGGTTTTGTGGGCAGGGATAGCTACTCTTACATCTTGTACAAAAGAAAAAAAGTTGTACCCTAACCCATGTTTTCACATGCCCAGGAAATTAATGTTTATTTAGATTTGACATTACAAACCATTTTATAGAAATCTGGAAAACTTTCAAAAATCTATTCAATAACATATTTTTTTAGGAACTAATAATGCAATTTTTTTTTCCCTCAGAAGGTATGTGGGATCTTTTTAAAAGCAACCACCACATTACACTCCCCTTTCCCACCCCCAAACAGGGAATCCTGGAGGCAGTCTATAAAGTGGCTCGTTTGTGGGGAATGCTTTCTCCAGCTAGCTGATTCTCCAAGCCAATTTATAGCAGTTTGTGGGTTCTCCAGGTAGCTCGCTGAGGCATGGATTTAGGCTTGGAAGAAGGAAGCGTGCTCTCCCTTAGTTTAATAAGGATGTTTATTCAGTGCAGCCCATGTGGCAGGAGCCTTGCCAGAGCCCCAGCGCCCACTTGTGAAGGTATGGAGAGAGAGAGAGGAAGGGGCTGTGTGTCCCTTTTTCCCAGCTCGGGGGCTGGGGGGGGAAACAGCGACCCAATGGGGAAGGGAAAGGGTAGGGTTACATCAGGATGAACCAAGTACATCAGGGGTAGGAATGGAGGGGTGGAAGGAACATACCATTACAGACAAATAACAAAATACAAATACAAAAAACTTGAAATTTGCGCTGCTACAGCAGTCCATTAATAATGTAAAAATGTCTTGTGTAAAAGTTGTAAGTCTTTCTGAGTCTGTGAGATCAATCAGATGCTAGAGCTTTAGATAAAAGTGTGAATTTCCAGATTCTGTATTGCCATGTTGTTGCTGCCTCTGAATTTTTTACTAATTTTACTTACAATTGTGACTTGAGATCTCTGATACCACCAACAGTTTTGCTTCCTATTGTGCCCAGTTCTCTCTGCCAGTGTTGTGCTGGGTGGAAGGGGTTTTAAAACAAGCAAGCCTAAGTCAGGCTCCAAAGACAAAAAGAAATGGAATTGTTTTAAGCAAGAAGTCTCTGAAAATGTACCATCCTTGTGAATGTGGCTTAGCAGAGCCCCACTGTGTACAGTGGGTGCTTCACGAGCTGCCTGGGACCATCAGTCCTCCCAACCCTGCAGTGTCTTACAGGAGAATTGCCCTTGCTCTCACATGATGGCCCTTCTGGGCTGCACAGGAAAGGATTCAGCTTCAAAAAGCAAGATTAAACCTTGTGCAATCCTCTCACAGGGCTGTGCACACATAGCTCTCCTGCATCCCATACTGGCTCACTAGACCACGGTCCTTTGCTACTGTAGCAGACAGAACAACACTAATAACACTATTTTTTCTGTAGCAATATGTTTTGTTTCGTTAAGGGAAAATCAGGACAAACACAACATTTGTTAAAGAGAACACATAGGAGAGAATTTCAGAAACTGCTTCTGATCAATATTTTCTCTGTGTCTTGTTTTGAAAGAAAAATTGAAAAATGTCAAAGGATATATTTGAAAATAATGAGAAAATATTTATTTCCTCCACCATTCTTTCTGTAGGAAAACCCCAGTAATTTCCCTTCGGTGTTGCCCACAATGAGTACTGTGCTGGAGCTGGGTGACAGGACAGCTGCCTACGTTCACTGGAGAGCTCCTTGTGGTGTGCTGCCAGTTGTTTCCATCAGCATGGGGCCTGCTATGGCACTTGCAGCCACTGTCCAAATAGTGAAGCTTCTTCTTCCCCAGCAGCTCATCACCTTCAGCATCACCTTTCCCACCTGGGGGTCACAAATTCAGGTTGTTCCTCCTATATACCCACAGCATTTCCAGTGTTCATAAGAAAGCATTTCCCTTCCATTGTAATGTAATGGAGGGCTTTCATCACTGAGTCCAAAGAGTGAATAAGCACATTAAGGGAATAGGTTGGCAATAACTGAGGCCCTAAAATTTTGCAGCAAGAATTAAATACCCCAACTACCATTACACTGAGAACCCATTTACTACATCTGCTTATTAGCTTCTGTCTGAGACACTGAATGGTGCCAGGACCAGCTCACTGTGCCACCCTGGCACAGACTAGCCCTGTGTCTGGAGAGGAGGAGAGCCAGGCTTGGAGCAGGGGAGTTCAACAGCACAGCATGGCCTGGCCATGTCAGTCATGTTGTGCTCTCTTCTGCTTCAAAATAGGCACTGCACTGAAACAGAAGCTGCACTGAAAACACCTGCTGAAAGACACGCCAGAAGATCCTTCTATGCCAACCCATGAACACTTCATAGGAGTTGCTTGGGATGATGGACAGAACTGCAGCTGTGACCCTCCTACCAAGGTGACCTTCCTAACACTGTTCAATTTACTAAGATGGATGTGGCTGGTTTTGGCAGAAGAAAAGTAGAGAAGAATCACTGGCAAAGGACACAACCACTGTGGCTAAAAATACTTGGGAGGGTGGCAGTGAAGGAGAGGTAGACACTGCAGAAATTGTAGGTGAAAGGAACAGAGCAACAGGGTTTGCAAAGGGCTCTAGAGGAGTACAGGCTGCTGTTGATAAATGAAACAGATATTGAGGAAAACAGCAGATTTTTCATGTAAGTATCCTTAGGATCAAGAGGCAAAAATTTTTTTGAGTCGGAATCAGCCAGGAGTTTTTCCCTTTCGCTTCCATCACTGCCTCTTCCAGTCACACCAGTGATTCAGATCAACTTCAAATAGTGCCTGATGGATTAACCCCGAACTGTTCAGATGAGCAGCTGCTGGGAGAAACTAAGCTGCCTCTCAGCCATAGAAGCTATTTCCCTACCAGTAAACTAAACGAGGCGAGGACATGGGCAGAGCTGGCCCATGTGTGGGATTGCTGGGCCATCCCTGACACAGCTGTAGGGCAGGACTGCTGCCAGAGGGTGGCTGAGCAGGATCAGTGTAGGTGCTGGGGATGGCAGAGTCAGCTGTACAAGTGCAAGCCAAGTCATGCCAGTCACCCTCCAAACTAGACAATGTTCTGAGTGGGGAATGAGTTGTTCACTAATGTGCATAGAGGATATTTA
Organism: Argya squamiceps; assembly: GCA_037834095.1. Taxonomy (NCBI): domain Eukaryota; kingdom Metazoa; phylum Chordata; class Aves; order Passeriformes; family Leiothrichidae; genus Argya; species Argya squamiceps. The sequence goes on along the minus strand of JBBMKD010000145.1, from coordinate 98,597,915 downwards.
GAAAAAAAGCTTTAATTCACATTTGCATGTATCTGCACAGCAGCAGAAGGCTAACACTTCTTTATAGAATGGTTCTCTGCTGCTGGCAAAAGCCATGCTACAGAAAGCTAGTTGAACTAAAGCATCAAAAAGAGACTTGATTTCTTTGGTCATTTTGTACGGCTTTCACCTGGGTTAAAAGAGTCATTAAAACCATTTTGTTCCCCCTGCCTTAGTTTCTTATAATGAATAAAAATCCCCATAGAAATGCCATTCACTAAAGATGACATCTCAGTCAAATATTGCCCTTGAGGAAAAAAAACCCCACAATTACAACTCACAAACAGAAAAAAATTAACAGTATTACATAACACAGATTGTTATGTCCTACTTTGCACAGCTATTTTTCTCCAAGAAGTGAGCCTGTATTCTGTAAATGGTTACCTCTTTAAAGGAGGCTATTCACCCATCTTCCCATAACTTGAAAAACACAGTAAAGTGGTTTTATTTTTCCCAGCAGCTCAGTGTTCACAATTTTCATAATGCTTATGATACTATTTTACAGAAGTTTTTTTTATTATTCCCAGTACTTTGATTAGAAAAACTGCTTCTTCATACATAAAGTTGCAAGAACTTCATGTATTTCTTGTGCTATGTCATCAGTGGAACATATAAGATTTTGGATTATATTATTTTCCATTAAAAATGCAGTACAATTCACTGTATTTAAAGGAAAATTAATATCAAATGAAAACTGGTTACTATAATCAAATGTAATATCTATTTCATGAGGAGAAATTTTATGACCAGCAATTAATTATAAGCAGGAGATGAGAACATGGAAATAAACATAGATGTGACTGGGATGTGACAACACTTGTGGCCTCTGTTCATCTGGACATGACATTTGAAATTTGTATCCAAGTCCTGATCTCTTGCACTTAAACTTGTAAAATAAACATTTTGCAGGGCAAGAGAACTTGAAATAAGGGATATTTTCCAATTGGGAATTGAAGGTATGCTTCTGTACCAGTGTGGTAGTTGCTATTTTCCAGACAATATTGATATCAACGTAATTATCATCAACATAATTTTAGTGGACTCGCTGGGGATGAAATGTGGATACTGTCCAAAATGGAGACACTGACCTGCTGCTCACTGGCACTCAGTGACTTGTATAAAGTTTCACAGAGGAAGCACAAACATATCAATGTCAATAGGTAATTCACAGATTATCAGCAATACAGCAAGCCCCTTTTTAGGTCAGAATGCAAACAGCCCCAGCTGACTTCATTTAGGACCTGAGACAGGCACTGAAACCTGTTGCTGCACATGGAGAAGTGCTGGTCCCCTTCAGCTGGTCATCTGTCATTTGATTTGTGCTGATTCCTGACTGAGAACTCAGGCACTCTCCCTTCATGTGGGCCAAAGAACACTCTGCACTGTGCATTTCTCCTTGATCCCCTATGCCTGCCTTTGGAAAAGGCCCAGGGAGCAGAGCTCTGAAGTGTAATGGGCTTATGCAGAGCTTGCTGAGCATGGAGCTGTGTTTCCCTGCCCCTGGTCCCTCTCACCACAGGGCAGAGGTCACACAGCAGCAGACCAGCCCTTCCTCACCTGCCGGCTGAGACACTGGGCAGGCTGAGCTGGCTGGTGGGATGGAGAACGCTGCGTTCATCTGCAGCCAGTCTACCAGTCTCCATTTCTGTTGCCATGGATACGAGAATGAAGCAATAACTTTATTCAGGATTAGCTATTTTTATTGTAATTACACAACAGGAAATTATTTGACTATTTTTCCCTTCATCTCACCCTCATAGTTTATTTATGTTACGATGCTTCAAGTGCCTGCACTGAGCCCCCAGGCACTGACTTGCTGTTGGTGGGGGGCTGCTCCCTGCCGTGGGTGTGGGTGCTGATGGTGCTGGGCTCAGAGGGCTCAGCTCAGCTGGGCAGGCAGCAGGAGCCCACCCAGCAGCCCCACGCAGCTGTGATAGAGCCTGGCACTGCAGGGACTCACAGCCAAGAATTAATGTTGATATCTTTTTTTGCTGTGGAATGAAGGGCAGTGTAGTTGTGTATCTGGTAGGTGCAGCAGCCTGTGTCTGTCTGTTCCTGCAGCACAGGATCACTGGCAGGTCTGTGTGAAGGCAGGTTCAGGAAAGAAGAGTGGAGGGAAGAACCTGTTAGGCAGTTAGCATTAGGAAGTATGACTTTGCCAGCATTGATGGACAGGGCAGTGAACACCCTGAATGATAACCAAATGCTGATGAGATGCTCCAGGAGGGAAGCAGAGAAGTGTGCAGGGATCCTGAGGCTGGAGCTGTAATGAAGCCTCTTGATCTGTCCAGAGGAATCCAGTCATAGGGTGATCCATGTCATCCTGCATCCAATGTAAGAGGAAAGAGTGTTACCACATAAATCACAGCAGATATCATCTCACTGCTTGTGTCTCCGGCAATCCAGGCAGCTCTGTCCTGCACTCCATATCTACATAGAAATTCATAAAGAGAAAAGTACTTTAAGAACAACTTTATAAAGAAAGAGTGTGAACCCTTCCCTCATTGGAAAAGAAGAAACTGTGTCATTGCACCAACTGCTGTTACAGTTCAGAAGTGGTGAGGTTTTTTTACTTTCTGCAACACTGATTCTGTTTGACCATCTTTTGGCCGTTAGCTACCTTGATGTAACAGAGAGGAGATGCTGAGCCAGGATTTGAGAGCCATGGATTAAATTCCTGAGTTTGCCTTGGTCTCTGAGGGGCCATGCCTCACTCAGTTTCTGCTCTCGGCACCAATCTACCTCCCTGCACCAGCCACACTTGGCTGCACAATGGAGACTTGTCTGGAGCCCCCAAAATATTCTTTCCTTTCACCTCTGTGTTGCATTTGGTCATGGTTCAGGGAGAAGACTGTATGCTCAGGAAGTCAGGTAGATGTTTTCCCTGATCAATAACAAAAATTATTTTTAAAATTGCCCCCAAGAGAGTGTAATAAAAAGACATTTGAACTGATGAAAACTTTGGAGAAATGGGTGCTTTGTTTGATGCTTTTTACTAATGAAATTTCTGGTCTTGATGTAATTTTTGTAATTTTTCAACAGGTCATTCTTTTGAAGGAGGGTCCTGCTCTCTCACTGTTGCTAACTCACAGGAAAATTTTTGAAGATTTTTAATTACTCACCAGTTTTATAGAGAAATGACACTAAAAATATGAAAGATGTTGCATTAAAAATATGTTTTAGATTGGTATGTGGAAGAACCAATGAAAGAAATAGGAAAGTAATTTAAGAAATAATAGAGGCAAACTGCTACATTATCCCCTTTACTTACTCACATGTCTGAGGTTATGGGAAACTCAGAATAGGATCTGTTGTCTCTGATGGTTTTTGTTGCCAATAACTAGATCTGTCCTAAATCTTAAATTTCATTATTTAATATTAGAAACTGATTTTGTATTTGGCCACGTGAATAAGTGTGACCTTCTTTTCTGGTTTGATGAAGACCAGTTAACTAAGCAGAACAGAGAGGGAGATCCAGCTACCTTTTGGTGATGAAATGTAGGCATCTTATGTTTGACATTTAGCTTTCATTTGATCAGAACTGTTTCACAGGATCTGCTGTCTTTCTCTACTAAGGCACATGCCATCATTCACTTTACTTCCATTAAAATATCACTCTTACTCTAAGCTGGTGTTCAGTTCTCTGCATCCTCTCAACCTGACAGTCATCTGACACTCTTCCCACTTAGTGTGCCACATATTTTTGCCTGGATCCTTTGAGACTCTAGTGGGACACATCCTTGATTCAATCCTGCTGAAATCTGCAGGACCCCAGTCCATTTGCACCCCTCCACAAGATCAAATACTGGCAACAGTCTTGTCTTTAGGAAAAAACAAACTTTTCATGGTGTTAGCAGTAGACTTAGGAAGCCGAAACAAGTGGTTATGAGAAGCCAAGCTTGACAGTGCCCTTAATCCAATTAAAACCTCTGTCTGAAAAATGGTTCTCATTTTGGCCTAAGTGATTGAACAGCCTTGTGCTAGGACAATCAAGAAGTATATTGTGATTAGAATGTAACAGAAAGATCTTGGGTTTATAATCAGATAAGGCCTCAATCGATTAAGATTTAATTATCTTTGAGACCAGAATTCTTCATTTTCAAAAGACCAGTCCTGTGATTTAAATTTGTTATCACTTTGTAGCAGTGGATGTTAGTTGAGTGATTTGAAGATTTTAATTAGAGCCAGAAGCTTTTACATGAAGATATTAAAGAAGCAAAAATGGGCTTTTGAATTTATTTTATAATTTTTAAGGGTTCTCTTAAAGCATTCTATCTCTCTTTCCTCAGATTACTGTTGTAAATTTTTTCAAAATTACATCTTCATTTCTCATTTTGGGAGCCAATTAATTTTTTTCAAGGATACTCTTTTGATTCATATTTGCCAGTGTACAAAGCCACAGACCTACTGCTGACATTTTCCCAACTTGAAAGTACATTTTAATAACTGAACTCTACATACCCAATGGCAAGAAAATTTGTGCAAATTCAATTTTACTTGACAAGTACAGTGAGATTATAACTATGTGGAAATTAATGGTCACAGATTTAGTGTGTTTAGACAGAAAGCTAACATGGAGGAAAACTTTGTGGAGTTCATTGGTGATAAAAAATAAATGGTGAACCACAATAACATCTGTTTGGGGTCCCACATATGAATTTTGCATGTCAATCAAAGGACATTCCCATGGCCAAGTCTCTGTGATAATGCAATTTGTCTTGGGCTGTGGAAGAGCCATTGCAGGGAAAACCATTGGCTGTGTGTTAGGGTGCAGTTCCCCTGGTCTAGAGCAGTTGTGAGATCTATGTGATCCAAACAAATTGGGTATGCCTGGTATTATTCCTTCTGACAGCATGGATTTTGGTCATATTTGCCCATATAAATGGGCAAATGGTTACCATGGGAAGTGGCAACCACCACTATTTGCCAGCAGTTGTTGCTAAAAAAATGCAAAATTTTGTGCAGAAGATTGAAGATAGGAATGTATGGTGTGGGAGGAAGATACTGAAAATCAGAAAAGGACAATAACAGATCTGGAAAATATGAGATAGGGAAGAGTTTGGAAGGACAAGAGGATGTCAGGACAGTGAGCAGCTGGGAAACACTGCATGATGTAAAGCCAGGGAAGATAATGGGAAACTGAAAGGACCTTTAGCAGGAACAGAGAAGACCAGAAGCCTCATGAATGCAATCAGAAGCAGATGAGATTCCCTTTTCGTGGAGGAAAATGTGTACATGTGACTCACTGAAGGCAGATTGGCAGGTAAGTGTGGCTCAGATCTGCAATCAAGTGAGTTAATCTTCCCCATACTGAAGTTCTGCCAGCACCCAACCATCTTTGTGTCTCTAAAACATTTGAAAGGCATTTCTGAGGATGTCTGCATTTACCTAAACTGTATCAGGCCAGTGCCTAAAATCTCTGTACGGGTCCAGGCTCTCCCTGCAGTCACATCCTGTGGGGCTGTTGGGTGGATCACCATACTGGGTGCCACAGCCTGATCAATGATTTGTTATGCAGCAGGTGGGATTCACAACAATCTGGTTTTGGCTCAGTTTGGATGTACAGGTCAGTGCCAGGCCTCACACCTTTCCCATGGCTGGCCAGGTCACATACAGCATAGACAAGGATCCTTCCTTTTCCTTTGCAGACCAGGTGGAGACATGGCATCACTAATTTCTTCTGAATTTCAACCATTTTTTGCATTCTTCTGTTACAGAGCTTTCTTTGGGGAGTTTTCATGGAAACCTCACCATGAAATTTAAAGTAAAGTTCAACTCACATCTCTCTACTGGCGCAATTAAAAAAAATTTGGCCTAGGCTTCATCTGAAATCACTATTTTTAGAGGCACCTTCTGGTAGTGCTTATGTCTTTTGTTATGGATAGCTAGGACTTGTGGGGTGCTCCCAGGCTGGACTCTGGAGACAACCTACATGTGCTGAGGTAACGTGAAGAGAAATGAGAAAGACAAACCTCAAACTGGCTGCCTAATGCAGAGTAGATGTCCAACTATATGGTTACAATTTGGTGAGATAAAGTTCAGTTTATAAAAGGCATACATATTCATTTATTAATTAGTTTCACTTTGTGGTAGTAAGTGCATTAGGAAAAGGTGTGGTTTTGTTCCCTATCCTGGCATCAGAAATAGTCTAACATTTTAATGGAAATTGCTGTTACATTCAAATTTGTGGAAAATTAGATTGGATCTTTCCCAGAATTATGGTCATTTCTTTATATAATACTGGTATGAGTCCACTCTTGTTTTAAAGATTTGCTTTATATATGTGTCTATCTATAGATGCTATACATGTGTGTATATACATGCAGACATCATATATATATATATATATGTTGTCTCAGTTTGAATGTATGCTTGAATTTTGAAGTCTTAAAACCCCTGAAGCGCTTTGCGTCATTTTTCTATGCAACACTCTCAGTATGTGGCTGAAATCCCTTCTTGTCTTGGTGAGATGAAGAGCTCTCATTTCATACATCTTTATGCGGAACCAGAAATCATCCCTGCCTCAGAGCAGGGAGAAAGGAAAGAAGAGCAAGGAAGCTGCACGGCTTCCAAGACGTGACCACACTCACTGGTAGGAGAGTTTTATTTGAGGCAGATGAGAGGGAAAAGACCCTCAGGATCAGGAAACTAACAGCTGAACTGAACAATCTGAGTGCAGATTTAGAAAGGAATTCCATTGGAAAGCTACTTTTATGCTTTTGAGCTGCTATGTCCTACCAAGGACAAAACTGCAAGTCTTGAAGTGAATTTTGAAATCAACGATCAGTTTTGTCTTCTACCCTCAGCTTCTTAGGCAAGACTTGAAGCACTATAGGCTAATACTATCTTTTTCTGGGCTGCTTTCAGACTCTTATGACTGCTGTTGAATTTGGGATTTTCACTTTTTACAAATCAGCAAATATGTGGGACATCTACTGCTCACATTTCTCTTGGCATTTATGTTGTATCTATTGAAAAAGGGGTTGTCCAAGGACACAGGCTCTCTCTTCCTCCTCTGGCTACTTAATTCAAAGATATAAGGAGAAGGAAAGTAGACTAGGTATTTTCTTTCTTTATAGAGTTCTGTTCACAGACAATGAAACTAAATGCCTTGGCATGATAATGAGTCCTTTTTCCCCTCTGTCTTTTTAAGATATCCCTATTCTTCCTCTTTGTCTCATATGTCCAGATGCACAAATAATTACTTGCTTCTGTCTTCTCTGCTGAGGTTCATTAGCCACTGCTGGGCCAAAACCTGAGATTCAATACCATGGTTCTCTACAGTCAGAGCAGGCTGAGTCATTAGGAAATGACTGTGTACACAACGTGGTGGGAGGTAACTTTCTGATCCTGTCACAGCTAAAGAGTCCTTTACAGCACTTATTAGTGACTCATGCCTCATCTTTGGTATGTGGAGTATTTGTGGCCATTTTGGTTACTGTTCTAAATATTATCAGTTGGGAGCACTTGCTTCCTTCATGTTTAGCAGCTTGACTTAAAGGTCATGTTTTTCTGGAAAAGAGCCTGGAGGACTGGAATCTTTTCTCAGATCCTGAAAGAATTTAATCCAAAAAGCCTCTGGTGGTGTCCTTTCATTGCAACAGGAGCAGACACCCTGCAATGAGTTCAATCTTTCCAGCCAAGCACAAAACCAAGCACAAAACCACAAGCCTGATGCATGCCCCTAGAAGATGTTGCAGCCCTCCAGAAGAAGTCACTGACTGTGCTGTCTGCTTCTGGAGTGCAATTAGTGCTTGTCCTCAGCAATGAATTTGCAGAGCCACCAAGTTTCCTGCATCACACATGAGACTAAGTTATCTGGCTCTCCTTGCTGATCCCCTCTGCCCTTTGTCTCACTCTACTCTGAGTGATGTCTCACAACCTCTCACTCTTTAGTCCCATTCGCCTCACGCACCCAATCAGCATCCCTGTGATCTCCTGATCACCTGATCCAGCAGGTTACATCTCAGAAATGCAATGATGTAGCAATGCCTGGAAAGACCCTGTCTGGAAAAGCATCCTGAAGTTACACTAGTAGCCTCATTTCTATAAATCACATTCTTCAGTGAAGGAAATTACTATTGTAGAAATTTTCTTTTGCTTTCTGAAGTAATATGTTGGTGTCTAAAACAGCTTTATTTTCTTCTTTCCCTAGAGTCTACATTCCTTACACCTGTGTTTCCCTACCATGTGAAGCACCAAGCTCTTGTTTACCTTCTCTTTGCCTATAAGCAGGCAAGTGAGCAAAAAGATGTACTGAAACCACAAAGAAATTGAAAATGTTGAGATGATAGAAAACTGTGGATTAAATAAGGGAGCTGAAGAGACCAGGGAAGAGGAAAAGTGGAGATAGTCTTCTCCTATATCCACCTATCAAATCCTTGAATCCTTACTTCCCTATCTTTTGGGGAAAAGATGTAAGGTAGGTGGTCTTATCCAACCCACTGCTACCAAGAATTAACAGGGATAAAAAGCCACCACCCTGTGTCTATTTAAGCTTGTAGGGTGAAACAAAGTAGAGAAAACTGGATGAAAAAAGCTGTAAATATCTAAAAAAACCTGCATCCCAATAATTCTCAAGCCTCTCAGGTAACAGGAATAAGAGAAGGGACCTGAAAGGGAATAGAATCTGCTTCTGAAGAAACCACCATGAGGATGAAAATGAACAGTGCCTTCTCAGATACCACTAAGAATATCAGGTATTTCTTCCAAAAGCAGCACAGCCATTCCAGCTCTAGCCCAAGCCCAGTCATATTTTCTGCCTTTTGTAGGCCCCCTTTTTCCTTGGGCTTTTCAAGTCTTTGTGAAATTACATGCCAAGAAAGCAGAAACCCTCTGCACAGAAGCTTGAGGGACATAGAACCTTTGGGTCAAGGAGATGCTCTGAAGGGAAAATTTGCAGGAGGGACAGGAAGCAAAATATTGGGGAAAATAATCCTTCTTAGAAGTGCTCAGTGAGCTGTGAGATAGACAAGAGAGCATCCTCCAAACCCATGGGGCTCATGTCTGGCTCATCCAGCTGCTTGTGCTCATCCCTGCACTGAGCATGAGACACAAGTTCAGGTTCCCCTGCACTCACAGCTCCTTCAAGTTTCAGGGGATTGGGAGAAAAGAAATGGATCCAGTGTGTCCTGTAAAATGAGTCAGTGCTGGTTTCAGCTGGGGCAGAGTTCATTTTCTTCCTGGTACAGTGCTGTGGCTAATGTTGATAGCACACTGATGTTTTAGTTGTCGAGTGCTAGCACTAAGGGCTTTTCTGTGTCAGCCTGTGCCAGTGAGGAGGTGCACAGGAAGCCATGGAAATATGGCCAGGATCCCACTGACCAAACTGGCCAAAGGGATGTTCCATGCCATAGAGCATTGCGTTCAGTGGACAAATGGAGAAGGTGGCTGGGGTTGGGAGGAATCCCACTTCAGGGATGGGCTGGGCATCACTCAGTGGGTAGTGAGCAATTGCAGCATGTAGCACTTCTCTCTTGGGTTTTTTTATTCCTTTCTCTTTTCTTTTCATTACAACTATTATTATTATTATTAATACTAGTAATAGTATATTTTATTTTGTCTCAATTATTGAACTATTCTTATGTCAGCCCATGAGGTTTGCCTTTTGTTGTGATTCTCCTCCCCACCAGGGTGAGTGGACTGACAGGCTGTGTTGTACTCAGTTCCAGGCTGGGGTTAAACCACAGCAGAGCTTCACAGCAAAGTTGCTGCTTTAAAAGTGTTTTTCTGATGTCACTCAACTCCTGTCATGAAGTCATTGCTTAATGCTGGTTGCTATAACAACCTGTTAGTCTTTTTCATTATTACTCATGCAGCACAAATGCCTACAGGTAAGTCACTGTTGTGAAATTCAACTTTGAAGGATTCATTTAAAAATATTTCTCTTGTGCAATATCTCACTGGCAAAAAACACACAGCTTTACAGATTTATTTTTTTTTTTAAGAAAAGCTAGCTCCAACTCATCCTGGGCTGTCTGAAGAAGAAAAGGAATAAACCTAAAGAAAGAGCATCTTTTCAGTGAACCAGCATTTTAGCTGAATGCTTCCCTCTTTTATGTTCAGTATTTCCAAAATCTTTTTCAAAATCTCATTTTAACCTCTTAGATTCTGTTTTTAAAACTCTCATTCCATGTAGAGGAAGCACCTACAAGCATTGTAGTCAAGGCTGTGGGTTTCTGTACATATATTTTTATTAAGAATGGGAATGAACATAGAAAATGCACTAAGAAACTGTTTATTTTTTTCTGAGCATTATTAGGCTTATGTGAAATACCTTCTCATTGGCTGTAGTAAAGACTACAAGAAGAGGTGCCAATACAAGAGGTCATACTGTGGGTGGGAAATCACTTTTCATGGTTTTTGAATTGGTGGTACTGGCTTGGGACTAACAATTAGCTCCATGAAAGAAATAGAAGACCATAAGCCACACAGATTTAACCCTCTTGGAAATATCTTCAAACATTCTGTGGTGTGAACAGGCTCAGTAAAATACTTACAGTGCTGCATTATCTCTCTCTGCAGTGGAGTGACAGCAGAGGGGCTCCATGGCCATGGACAACCTCAGCATCTGGCACTCTCCTCCTGCTCCTCTCCCAGTCACACTCTCCAACAGCAGACACTCTGCTGACTGGTAGCAAAAATCTAAAATAAGTGCTGTCAGCAAGCAGGAGTCAATCCCTCAAATGTGCTTCTCCCTCTTCATTGACTATAAGAGAAACCTACAGTCACCTCTAGTGAAAAGTCTGATTTTGGGGCCAGACAAAAGTGTGCAAAGCTAGATAGGAATGTCCTGGCCTTGGTGCTATGGAAGCAGCTATGACTATGCTGCCTTTTGGGGCACTATTCTTCCATTTATGTAGTGTAATCTTACTGTCAGAAGTGTGAGAGACAAATACTATAAAGTAACACCTTTCACAAAACGTGAACAAGCTCTCCAGCTTTCACAGTACTTTTCAATGATTCTTTTGTTATTTTGACTTAAGGGTTTATTTTCTTTCTTTTTTTTTTACCCCGCCAAATTTTAAAATGTGTTTTGCAGTTTTCAACGCTTTTGGGGCTCAGGCTCAGTTTTTTGTAAAAAGAGAGCTATGAAGTGCTGTATAGGGGCATCTCAGTGTCCCAATGAAGCTGGATATGTGTGTACTTGTATTACACTGGGACTTCTCCCCTCCCTTGCATCCTTGGGGTCACAGGTCACTGCTCTGGTGACACTCAGAACTGGCAGGGGATGACTGACCCACAGGCAGCCCTTTGTCCCAGCACACAGCTGAGGGGGCAGCCTGGAGCTTTTTATGGGGTGATACTCAGATGAACCCTGCCTCCAGCATCCTTCACTGTTACCTCTCCAGCAACAGATTTGACTCATGTTTTGTCAAACGGAAGTGGCCCAAACTCTCCAGAGGGGATTCTAGGAAAACAGCATAAACAATAGAAGTCAAAGCCTAATTCTTTTGTCTCAAAAAAAGAAATAGAATTTCCATTTCTCCAGAATTCATGGAAGCACTTTGAAGCAGTACCCAAGTTTCTACTGTCCAAGGTCTATGCTTGTGAAAGAATTCAAAGTAAGGATAAGACACACTTAAAGACAAGTCCTGTTTCAGAAGGGCAAAACTAACATTGCTTAATTCTTCCAGCTTTCAGTCAGATATATTTACTTTAAAGTTTAAAGATGGTGCTCCAGTCAGGGATGTATAAACTGTGAATCCTTTCTTCTACTGTTATAGACAGTAGTTATATTTTAGAAAAAAATGCTATGGAATCAGTCCAAAGAAACATACTAAATATGTGAAAATATCAAACGAGTGTACAAAACATTTTTATGCCTTGGTAAAAATACAGAGCTCAGCTTGCATCCTCATGCAGTCATAGTCATAGAACACCAGTTTAGCTACAAGATTTATGAGTCAGTGTTTCTACTCTCAGGTTTCTGAAATGTGGGCTGCCAGAACTGAGCTTGGCCAGTACACAACATCCAGAGTAAATGGCTGATGTCATTTTTTTTTCACTTCTAGTTTAAGATCAGGAAAAGGATCTGCAGGAGAGCCTGATTGCCTCACCTCAGGGCTTTTAAAATTCTTGTCTCCTGTGTCACTATTGCTTGGAGACACTGTTCTTGGTCCCTCTGTTTTTAAGTTACATGTTCTGACCTCAGGATTTTGTGGTTAGCAATGTTAATGCTGTATGTTGCCTGGGAAGTGGTGAGGATAAGATTTGAATGGCAAGGCAAGAGAAACAAAGTACTCAAGAATCCACACATTGGTGATCTGAGCACAGATCGAATGGCTGTCTGAGCTGGGCTCATTTTAGCCAAATTCTTCACACGGTTTTACAGCCCACTCCAAAATGACCCCTGGTTTTGATTAACTGACAGAATTGCCAGGAATTTGCACCACTTTCTTTGTTCCTTTGCTACACTGCGAGGTGTTGCAGTGCATGGGAGGCAGCAGGAGGATGCAAAATGCTGCCGTGACCCCATTGCATCTTTGAAGTATTTTTCATCATTCTGGACTTGAGACCTCACAGAGATATTAGAAGACTTCATGAATAGGGTTTTTATTGAGTTAGGGGAGAGGAGGAAAGAGAATGGTGCCCAGCCTTGTCCATGTTTATTCTGTGGGTTGGGCAGGGGGGGCACAGAAAAATTGGAAGCCTTGCTTCACTGCCTGAGGGCTGTATAATGGGCAAGAATAGAACTGGTAAATGGGGGTGCTGAGCAACTTCAAGCATGATGTCAGTCTCTTTGGTGGAGCTGAGACAAGGTTATTACATTTTTCAGTACAGTTCAGCTCTAAAAATGAGAAGATTCCTGTGGCACGATATTGGAGTGTTAAAAAGGGTGATGGTCAATCTCTTTGATGGTCCAAAGAGTACTCCCTACTTAGAGGCATGAGAGACCTGTGAACAGAGCCCTTATTTTGCAGGTGAATATTAAAAGCTGTATTTAGAGGAAGAGTGTTTGGGGAACCATGTCCTAGGGTGATACCTCTGCATGCTCCCTACACAGTGTAATGGAAAACAGTAGCTTTCTATGACTTTTTTTTTTTTAAAGTGTTTTAAAAGCAATGTTCCTGCTTAAGAATGTAATATAACTGAAAATCTGAAATCTGGGATTCTATACATTTATTCAAGAGGTAACATTCCTTTCCCAGGGCTGCTGCAATTCCTTATCCTTCTGCAGTTTGTATGGTTTCTTTCACATCTCTAAAGAAAAGTAATTCCTGTTTTTAACCTGCACAGCAAAATTCATCTTACACAATATGAGATTACCCTGTCAGTTGAATTTTTGCTGCATGTTAGATATATTAACCACCAATGTTAACCTCTCTGGGCTAGCAATTTTACCAGCATCTAAGATAATCCTTGCTCATTGATGAAAAATACACTCTTCCCCTGAATTTTTTGGGGAATCACAGATAATCAAAGAATGTGTCTGCCAAGCACATAACATGCTGCTTGTGTGATCTGTCTAATTAGCAAATTCTCCTAAGAATTTAGGGGATTCAACTGTCTTTATTAGACAAATAAGATCTTATTGTGTTAGCAGGAAGGTTTACATTCCCAATTACCGAACAAGATCACTAAAGAAAAATAACTAAATATACTTTGGGGGGGGCTTTTATTGTTGTTTGTTTTGGTAGTGGTTTTTTTGGGTTTGTTTTTTGTTTTATTTTGGTTTTGTTTTTTAGTGTTTCCCATGGCTGGGAGCAGCAAAAAGCCTTCACTCTTTTGGGCTTGATGTCCTTGGTGAGTTTTTAAAGTTACCTGGCTGTGCTTTTGTTTACATGGAATTACCTGCCTTGCTGAGCTCTCTTCTGGACGTCCTCCAGTGGAAATCAGTGTTATGAGGCAAGACAGGAGAGTTGCTTTCAACTTGTCATGTTGTACATTTGGCTGTGCCTGAAAGCTTCTAAATCAGATTTCTTCTTTTCTCCTTTGTTCTTTGCACTGGAGTTTTCTCATCTTCTTTTTTAAAGCCTTAATGATCCCAGACATTAGCCCATTGGGTGCTATGAATGAAGCATTCTGGGTTTTTCTGGAGGTGGAGATATCACAACAGATGCAAGACATCTTTCAAACTATCTAAATTATGCACTGAAAGCAGTGTTCACTGTATAAAATATTCATTATACATGGATCTTGCCAAACTCATATTTTCTAGATTATTACATCCTCTTCTCGAAGATAGCATGTGACATAGCAACAATTTAAAATTTGACACTTAGACCACTTTCTAAGCTACTGTCTCCTTCTCAGTTTCTTCCCTTTATATCCAAAGGAAGAGACAAGAAACCTTGAAATAGGCAGCCTAAGATAACCACTTTCTAGGGAAGACTCCAGTAGAGACTGACTTAAAGGGTTCAGACAAGGCTGAATCACAGAAAGGTAAAAACAGTTCATGATCCACAGCCCAAAAAGCCCATCAGCCCTTTCTTTCTAAGAATGCGTGAGGTTCATTTTTCAAGCAATACAAATGCATTTGCCTGACTCATAGCATCTTTGTCTCTTTCTTAAAAGCATAAACATTCTAAAGAATTCCCCAGATGTCAAAAATACACTGGGTCATTTGGGCAGTAAGAAGTCTTTAGGTGCTATGTAGAGTGATTGAAAACATTATTTGGCTCCTTTTAATATTCCTTTCTTTCTCTTTTCTTTCTGCTTTTTCTTTGTATTCTGTAGAATTATGGATTGCTTCAAGAATGTGAAAAATTAGTAAATGAATGACCGAGTTTAACAGTGAAAAAATGTTTCACACCAGGTTTGGGTTTTCAGAAGATGCAATGTTTGTCTCTAAAAGTAAAGATGCACTAAAGATCTGTCTTGCACAGTGCTTTCTTTTGAATTTAGGAGAGATTCACCATAGGATCATTCAGGTCAGAAAGGACCCCAGGAGATCCCTAGTCCAGACCCCTCCTTGAAGCAAGACCAAAGCAGATACAAAATCTTTATTCATTTAGTACTTTCTGAGAGTTTATTTTTTCATGGTAGATAGTGGTGGTGGTGTTCCAAAATATTGTACTCTAGCTGGTTGCAATAGAATAATTTGCAGATTTTTATAGATTCCCTTTACAACATACATGTAACCTTTCATAAATTCCCTGGACATTATTTGCTGTCAGGTGTGGAATCTTGAAAGTTCAAACAGAATGTCTCAGTTAATGCTAAGTGATAATAAGATAATGATAAAGGGTAGCAATGCCTGAAGGTACAGGTAATATCTACTTTTAATGTCATATGACAGTAAGTGACCAAGTGAAACAGCAGAATAAAGGGATCAAACTCTCTGGTTGAGTCCCTTTGTCATCTTCACTTGAAGAGCTCAAAAGAAAAGAACTTTAAAACCAGCCTTAATATTTGGCGAATGGAAGAATGTGTACTGAAGAAGGAAGGGAAGTATCATTCCCAATGGAAAATTGCTTTGAAATCCTACACAAAAGATACTGGAAACTGTAGATTTCTTGCAGGATTTCTCAGACATCTTTGACCTTTTAAATTCCCTTGACTCTTAAGCAGCTCCATTGATTCTTACATAGAAAGATGAATACTAGAGCACAGTAAATTCAACAAGATTTTGGGAAACTGAGAACCTGAGAGGACTGGAAACAGCAAAGTGACCAGAGGAAAAATAAAGTTGGGATAATCTGTGTTTCCCATTTTGTATTTACAGATCTTAGTAAATGGAAGCTGTGTCAGTTATGCACAGTCAGATCAATCACAAATAAATATAAGAAACTTTGTGTGGCAGTAACTCTATCTACCTTTTTGCAGATTATGCAGAGATCTACTGCCTTAAAGATGTGACAATGATGAGCAGGTTTACCATTGAAGGTGGCTATTGCAAGCTGCTAGAAAAGAACAAGAAATTCCTTGCCCTCTTCAGTCTTTGAGCTAGAAGAACATCCCTCTTGCTTGTATGTTGTATAGTAACCACAACTTTGAATGTAAGAGGGAATTACTGGATAAAGTTCTTTTTCCATTTAGGACCATTCTAGCATAGGAACTATCAGAGGGCCATGACAATAATAATTATCCTATCAAAGACTCATTCAATTGCAACATCCATCCAAACAACACTCAAGTAGACCTGTTGTGAAAATGCCTGCATTACCCATGCTGACTGTACTGACAGGGAGGTCTCACCTTGGGGACAACAAGGGCCAGCTGCCCCAGGGAACCAGCCAAGCCAGGAGCTGATCATGAGTCAGTGCAAACCTTGCATCCATAGTCCCAGTCCCACAGGAGCAGACAATGGGGGTGTGACAGCCCTTGACTTGGTAAGCAATGGACCAGAACCAGGATCCATCCAACTGCTCCAGCCAGAAGCAGAAGGAGACTAGGCCAGAAACAGGGCTGGGGAGAAGCTGTGACATGGCTCTGGAGTCCATCCATGTGGGTACACCCACAGTATGACTTTGGCGGGGGCTGACAGCTGAAATGGGGCTAATCACATGGAAAGGCACAGTTGAGCTAAGAGGGACAAGTAGTTCTTTATACCACAACAGTTAAATGTTCGTTTTGTTATTGTAGCACCAAACAGCTTTCATAAATAACCCTCTAATACTGAGCTTTCATCATAAGGTCGCTTGCTCAGTCCCACATAGGCAGCAACAAATGGCAAGCTGTGTCTGACTCAACCCTTTCTCTCACACCCTCTCATTATACACATTTGAATAAAACTTCTCTGTACCCTGCTGAGTAACCTTTCCAAACCATGCTGCTGGTTGGGTAGGGCTCAAGGAAAGACAGAGCAATTCAGTCTTGGCACGAACTTTTAACTAGATTGCATTTCCACAGTAAGGCTAATTTTGGTACTAAAATGCAAATAATTACTGTTGTAATTGCTTTCCAGCATCCACAGGTGTGTTGGCTGCCTCTCAAGCTGAATAAAAGGACAAGGACTCCTGGTTTCAAAAGCTCACAATGTTCCTGCCTTCTGCAAAGTTCACTGAAAACCAGTGGGAATAATTTTCATAGGTGCATGAGTCTCCTTATGAAAGGTCACAAACTTTATGTTCACTCAGATGTCTGGGAAAATTTATTCAAGGTTAGGATTAAGTGACCAGGCAAAGAACTTGGTCTCTGTGAATGAGCTGGAATTTAATGCAGGTCTCCTGTGTCCCATAAAAACGTGAACAAGGTCTTACTTGTTCAGAGCAAATATCCACCTAGCCTGAAACTGTCCATAAGTAGATACCTAAGGTATTGTAACAGCAGGAGAAATCTGTGTGAAATTTCTCCCTCCTGCCTCACCCTCATCCACCAATTTCAGACCAATGGATTTCCTCTGCCTGCCCCAATTTGTCTGTTCAGTAACAGGGATCTCTTTTATGGAATTCCCTGTTTTCCCCTTGGAATATTTTTTACCTGATATATCATTTCAAAAGCAATTTTACTTGCTTTTTTGGCTTCCACCAAACACTGAGCTGATAAGGAAACAGGCGCTGTTTCCCAAGGCCTCAGTCCTGAGGAGTTCTCAGGTTTGCTCAGAAGCAGAATTTTATGTGTGAATTGTTTGCCATGTTGTGCCTCTTTTTACATTCATCTCTATCACACTTCATCCGTTATCTTAGGGCCTTAGCAATCATGGACCAATGGACCTTAGCAATCCTAAGGTCCTTCCTAATGTCACTCATCTCTCTTTGTATCACTCTGAGCAGCTCTGGATCACCAGTAAACCTTTTCCATGCTCCGACCTCCCTGACCTTATGAATATGTGATGGAGTTGGTCTAGAGGGCTTTGGGGCTGGGAGCTTCTTAGGTGCTTCTTTTGCACTCATTCACATTCTCCCTGCATGCAGGATTACATTTTCTTTCAAGCACACTCCCTGCATAAAACACATGCAGAATCTAAACCCAGAAATTTCTTTTAAATATTTATTGGCTTTTCTTTTCTGTAGATGGATGGGCATCTTGGTTTCTCCATCTTTATTTATAAATATGGCATCCACTTTTCCCAGAAGGAAAATGGTATTACCTTCACAAACAGGGAGGATTTTGTATCTTCAGCATGTGTACATTTCTGCACATTCTCAAATAAGTGTGTAAGGAAATACTGAAATTAATATTTAATGTGAATGCATTTGACTCCAGTTGCAGAAGGCAGCAGTCTTTCAATAATTGTTATTCTCTCAGATGTGTCTAATGTCAGAAATATAAGAGAAGAACTGAACTACCAATTAAGCATTTTGCCTGTCCCGTGATATTTTGTTTATTTTCACTTTGTAGACAAAAGGGTGACTACAGGGACTAAACATGCAGGCTTTCCCTTTATGAAACTGCAACAGAATGGACAAATAAAGCACAAAATTGCCTCTCTTGTATTAACTAAATTTTAATTTTTAGAAAAGTGTGCAGATCAAAGGTCAAATTATCTTATCATTTGCCAGTGCATGATTAGAATCAAAACAAATGTCCATTGTGCTGTCACTTTGTGACCACTGCTGAGCTGCATGAAGAATATGGTTTTTCTCCAGCCAGACAAAGCCAAGACAAATTAACTTTCTTAAAAGTTCAATAAATCCTGGAGCTTGGCAAACATTACTGATTTCCTTATGCTCAGCAATGTTACCTAGAAGACAGATACCACTGTAATGTATTTTTTCAAAGAAAGACTGATGTTAGTTCAACAAAGATAAAACAGCTTGGGATTAATTAGCTGCAGTCATGCAAATAAATATTAAATAATCAGCCATTATAAATTATGTCTAACACAGTTAAAATTCATACAAGTTTCATGCAAAAATTATACAATTTCTTATAATATTAATTTTTACTCATTACCTCACAAAATTGAAAATATTCCTTTTTTAGACCTTCTGTATTAAGATTTGAACAGTAAAATGCACCATCATGCATTAACAGCCACTATGTCCAGCTTGCAAATACTCTCCAGATGTCTGTAGCTTCTGAAGTCAGAAACTTCTATCATGTTTTGGCTAAACCTAATTTAGTAGTTTTAAAGCACACATAAGATAAAACTTTGGAAGCTGTCACACTGCATCAGACAGCAAGGAAAAGCTGTTCCCAATTAAGAGGGCAGTGGTCCTGCCCAAAGACTGGAAACACATTAGTGAAGACCAAGGTTTCAATGTGATCAGTTCCTTGAATGGGGACAGTATTGAAAAGCTTTCACAATAATGGTTTCCCACAGTGTGTGGTAATGCTTTTGTTTAAGAATGACATTGAACATCATCTCTACTAAAATATGAGACCCTGTCCCAGAAATATCACAGTGAATCTTTGAAGAAAGAAGCTTGATGTGAGTGTTATATTTAAATTGTATAATGGGTAAATTTTATTCTCTCAAGACATAAATTTTAAGGGTAAATTTTATTCTTTCAAGGTTTCACTGCCACTGCCTTTATTTTAGTTAACTACATAAATACATATTTTATCCCGAAGATATACTTTGCATTTAGTTAGGTGATGATGAAATTTAATTCCCATGCATGTAATTACATACATTATATGGGGCCTTAAATTTTTATCCCTACAAGCATCTTCACATGCTCATGTCTACTCATAAAATCACCTGTCTTCAACCACTGCACCTTTATTGCTCCTGTTAAACATTCTGAGGGCACCTGCCTGTAACCAGGGGAGTGGGTTTGGGGAAACCAGCAGCAGTGTGTCCCTCCACATTTGCTTGGTCACCTGAGGCAGATGATGCTAGAACATTTGGCATATCACATCAGCACTGCCAATAACAATGAATTTGTGTAAGCTTCTTTCACATGAATTGTGTTAAATATGGAGGTGACATGATCAGCAAATATTTCTGACCTGAGTCACATGAATTGCCCCTGTAGAGTGTGTGGCTTAAAAATGTCATTCTGAGGCCAAGCAGGCACTGAAAAAAAAAGACAAGTAGCCCGTCAGTCATGGCACTAACCTTTCCCTGCAGAAATGCAAGACCCAGGTACTGTTTGAGGTGGAAGATCTCTCACACAGCTTGTACTTTCTTCCCAAAAGGTCATTCCCTGGTGGGCCAAGGTGAGGGGGGTTTGACAGGCTGCTGAGTGTCTCAGCAGTGCTGCTCAGGTGTAAGCTGGGACCCCACTCTTGTTTCCCTGAGCTCTGAGGCAGCAGATGGAGGGTGGGAATCCTGCTCAGCTGAGGGACTGGCCCCTCACTGCTCAAGCAGTCTCTGGGGCTTAGCAGGGAAATTGGAAGTATTCAGTGGCATTTACATTTTGAAGTGAGTTCAGAGTACCTAGAGACTGTTCAGCCTAGTGTGCAAAACTGCAGTTTGCTCTGATTCCCTTGCCTCTATAGCTGCAGTTAATAATTTTGGGGTGTCCCCCATATGGTGCCACTGTCTAATTATAATCCAGAAAATAAATTAAGTGCATCAGAAGTCACTCAGTTTCCTCTTGTGTTAGCTTATCCTTCCATAATGTGGCTGTTTTAAACTCCCTCTTTGTGTATTTCCTTAGTAAATATTAGAGCAAACCCCTGCATTGTCCCATAACAGCTTTTTCTTGCAAGCATCACAGTTCTGCAAGGAGGAACATTGGAGGTGGACCAGTGAGTGAACTGAAATTGATAAAATTATCTAAAGGTAATTACCAATGTATAGATCAAATTGATCATTTCTTTGGAAGTTATTTTACCCACAAGTGATGTCAGTATCTTCTGTCTAATACAAGTGAAAAGTAAACTTTCTTTAGGCTCTGTCATTTTACAACAATGCCGTGATCAGTTTCTCCCATTCTATCCTTACTTTAAAATATTTCTAGGTATGCCTGCATGGGAAAGGGAATAAATCAGGACACCTATGTACAAGAATATAGGACGGGAGATGTTTTAAAAGATGCAAAAGCCCAAGAGTGTTTGTGGACCCTGGGGACAAACATTCTTGAGTAAAGCTATTCTATTTGAAATATTTTTTTTTGTTTTGTTTTAAAAATGTACTGGCTAAATTGATACTTTAGGGCCTGGATGTTAAAATCCAGTAAAGTGTGTTATTTCTGCTTATCATTACTTGCTTTATTAATATTTACAAAGTCCTTTAAAACCCCCAGAGGACCACTGGGGAATAATCAAGCAGGCATGGTTCTGTATTGCAAAAAACTGTAGAAACTCAAACACATTTGCTACAGCACCGTGGGTGAACCTGAGGCAAAAGCACCTGGGGCATCCAACAACTCTCAGAGTGGATCTGCAGCCTGGCAGACCATAATTTTGATTTATTTTGACCTATTTTCTCTTTCTTAAAAATTTCTATTTCAATTATCTCAGTCTTATGTCTAGGATTGCAAGGTTCAAGGAGAGAAGTCACCTGTACTTGCCTCAACTATATTTGAGAGAAAATCTCTCCAGCTCAAAAGGAGAAAAACTGCAAGGAGTTAATGCCTTTGAGACCACTGGATTAATGGATTTCAGATTAATGTAGAGGGGAAACTGGAAAAAAGGTGGAGTAACATCCAGCAAATAGGTGTGATAAACAGACTCCTGGAGGTGAAAGCTTTCCCTGTTTCTGGCTGTCTTGGAGCAGTAAGGGCAGGCTGCTCCCCCGGGGAGGGGAGCTGGGCATCCAGGGTGTTGCAGGGCTGGTCAAGGTTGCCAATGGTCAGCAGAAGTGCCTGAGGAAGACTTATGTCCCTTATACTAAAGCTTGGGGTAAACCCAGGAACCATGATTAGGTGACAGGGAGGCAGATGACATTTTCCTCACAAGTTCCTATGGCTTCTTATTGCTTCAATCACATAATTCAAATTGTGTGCGCAACTCAACTGTGCAAAATATGCACATCTTAGGTCTAGTGACCAAATTCTTTGTTAGTGTGAAATATTATTTCTCTCTATGTTCATTGGAACCACAACAGATTAGGGAAATCTTGTTTATTTACTGGTTTCAGTCTCTATTGCAACTGCAAACAGCTGTACAATACAAAGGGACCTTTAAAAAAAAAAAAAAAGGAGATATAATCCCTGTAAAAAACTCCAGCACTTCAAGGAAATAAGTTTAAGCAAACCTTTATTCATCTGTTTCTATCCAAAAAGTAGATTGCTGAATAAAATGAGATGTCGGGAAAGTCAGCTGAAGGTTTTACCCCAAGTGATTTGATGGAATTTTGTATTGGCTGAATGGTGCCCTCTGGGGCTCTCATACTAAAATATAATATAGAAGCTCTCTGAAGTAAGACAGTTTTAGAAATCTGGTTGGAGAGAAAGTGTGGAACTCTCTAGATTACAGAACAGCATCTCCCCCAATCAGCCCAGTGCCACTGATCCTGACATTTACTATACTGCTTTTATCTGAAAGAAACAGCCTCTTGCAGCAGTGAAAATAGGTCCAGTGTAATGCAAAAGATAACGTTTCTAAGGTGCACAGTTAATGCTTTAATATGCATTTTTTAAGCCATTGTTTTGGACAGACATCTTTCAGACTGTGAGTCTTGGTGTCTCTCTTGATCATGCCAATCCTCTATCCTATCTGAGAATCTTTCTAGACAGCTTTACAGACTATTTAGAGTGCATGCATTACTTGAGACTTCATCCACAGTAAAGAATCCAACTATGTGAGCTGAAAAATGTTTGGGTTTTTTCCATCTTATATGCAATGAGACTGAGACAGTGCTGGACTCTAAAGGGCATGAGTGAAACCTGACCATTGCTGAAGGAGTTAAATCCCCATTTGAGAGAGAGGTGTGGTTGCTCTGCCTCAGGACCTCACCACAATGCAGCAGAAAGGTACAGGGCTGGCAGGCATCGAGCACCAGGCTGGGGTATGGAGATCCAAAGTACAAAACCGTGGCTTTTCCCCCAGTACTTCCAGTTTCACCATAGCTCCCAGATGTGGGAAGTGCAGTCACCAAGAGACAAGCCTGAAAATGAGACTCTGGGTTGTACCTTTTCCCCTCACACATACACTTGCAGAGGGCAGTGAAACAAATTTTATTGTTATAAATGGAGACTGGAAATAGCCTTACTTGAGTCAGAGGAGGGAGCAGCCCTCCCAAGAAGCTGTGGAGAGGTTGTCTGTGGGACAGGAATGTCACAGTAGGGATGGATGCTCCAGAGGTGAGTATCTGAAGTGGTGCTGTCCCACAGGGCTTGGGGCTGGGGCCAGCACTGTGACATCCTTGTCAGCAACAAGAGGGATGGAGGGCACACTGAGCAAGTCTGCCAACAACACCAAGCTGTGGGGTGCAGTCACATGCTGGACAGGAGGGATGCCATCCAGAAGTGCCTGGGCAGGCCTGTGCAAATCTTATGAAGTTCAAAAAAACCCAGGTGCAAAGTGCTGCACCTGGGCTGGGGCAATCCCAAGCACAAGTCCAAGCTGCTGGTACATGTCACCTTTACCCGGAAGGTTCATATTTTTAGCCTCACCTGTTTTTCATGCCAAATTGCCACATCCTCTGTAATTTTATGTCCGTAATGGGGCAAAGCAGCTTGGTTTATGCCTTACCTGTGACACCACATCCCACCTTTTTGAGGAGCTTCTCTGAATGCTCTATTTTTCTCCTGCACAGGGATATGTGACTCTCACAGTTGATGTTAGCAATATGTAGAATTTCAGCAAGTATTTTTTCCTTCTACTTCTTTCTGTCCAGTTTTCATTTTTCATTTCCTTTGTGAGCATGGTTCCTATTGTGTACTTTCCAGCTGTACAAATGAAATAATTAGTTGGTGAAGAGGTGATGAAACCATTAGACATCATTATTATCTTTCGAGGAACTATGAAGATAAAATTGTTTGAGCCTTATTATCTGGTGTCATATTCACAAACTCTACAAGCGTAATTCTAGTGAACTATGCTTATTTCATGGAAAGGTTTCAGTGGAAATATTAATGGATTGAACAGTGTATTCAGAAAAGAAGGATGGAAATGTAATAGCATTAAAGATTAATTTTATTTCTTTCTGTGAGGAACTTATCTCTCAGAGCATGGTTCTGGAAACATGTTAATTAGTCCGTCAGGTTTTAATCCCTGCCCTTTATTTCACCTCTTTCAGACAACACAAGGAGAATTGTAATTGCTGATAACTTTTAAGTCTAAAAGGTCAAAAATGCCACACTTCTTAGAAAGCAAAAGAAGATCATTTGGAGGAATATCTATATATTCCTCTGACATGAATTCTAAGAATTCTGCTGTTTTCTTTTAGTCAAATCTCTTTCTGAGGATGAATGGAGTGATTCTTGGGGGACATATTGTACATAAAAAAATTTTGACTGTGCATTGTTCCTGTATTAAACTTATTTTAACCAATCAGGTAGTGAGGAACCTTAAAATATTCCAATGAATGATTAGATGAAAAAACATTTTTCAGTTTGCTGATTTTCCCCCAATCTCTTGCCCCTTCTCTTCTTTTAAAGACAGGTATTTATTATTATATTTTAAAATGACATTTGCAAGCTTAGAAAAATGATTCTTGAAATTTATTGTGCTTCTTGTTTCCCCCTTCTCCAAATGTCACCTTTTATCTACAAAAGTGGGTCACGTTACTTGATCAGTTAAGTGTCCAGAGAATCATACCATGATCCTTTCAGCCACAAGTAATCATCAAAGATCTCTTGCTGAGGTAATTTAGGTCTCTCCATTCTTCCTGTTGGAATATACATGATCTTTCTTCTAGGCATGTGAACTCATCCTGGCCCTGGCTATTCCCCAGGTGAACCTCCAGAAAAGTGGCTGTAAATAACAATGCCTATATTCACATGTATGGTGGGTTACCACTGAAAAACTGTGGTGATTTATGTAGGAACTCTTAAATACTTGACTTTCTAACAGAACCTTCTTCTCAATTATAGTGGCTATGCTTCTGTCTGGTATTTACTGGTCTTAGACATGTTAAAATAATTGTGCCACAGATTTTGTATTAGGTCGGCCAAGGGATGTGCAGGTCCACCTACAGTTTCATTGCAATGTTGCTAATTTTTCACTTGCAGTGTTTTCTTTCTGTGATGCAATTACCTATGAAAAGACATTGTAGCATTTTTGAATGCATACTTTACAAACTGCTATTATATCTGTGCCATCAGTGTCACCAATGCAGTAGAAGCTGTGAATTCAGTGGTGACTCAGAGCACGTCAGTGATTTTCAATTTCCCAACTAATGACTTGCTCAGTTACAAAATATTTTGAAATTTGTCTTATTATTGAATTTTGTCTTCAAAATATTATGAAATTTGTCTTCTATGTTGGAGACACTTCTGTGCTTCCTGGATGAAATGAAAGCACTTAATGGTGCTTTTGAATTGTAAGACAATAAATATGTGTTATGCAAACAGCAGTGTAGGTACAGTGATGAGGCACTGTGTCAGGCACAGCCTGTGGCTGGGTTTGGCTTTACAGACAGTGCCTGGGGCAGCCTCTGTCCCTTGTGCTCACACAGGGTCTGTGAGCAGCATGGGGAGAGGGGCTCCCAGGACAGGCTGTCGTGAACTCAAAATGGCATCCACCAGTGAAGGAGTAAGAAGCAAGGTCAGAGAAAGAACTAGCACCAAGACTGAGAGGAGCATAGACAAAAACTGTGCCTCTTACATTCTAGAATAATTTGGGATGATAACCTAATTTTGTGTGATAGCAAATACCTACTCTTATTTTCTCTCTGAGACCTGATTGTAGTCATGAATGAGAATTTTTATTTTAAGGGCTTTTGATTGATTGGACTGGGGGTGGGAGGAGGTGCAACCTGTTTTAGAGAATGAGATGCAAAACTGATACAGTTATTAATAAGCATTTGTGTTGCATAAGCTTGAAGTTGTGGCTGCTGGCCTGAAGGCCCCTCTGTGTAAGGGGCCACACAAATGTACAGGCCTGACAGCCCCTGCTTTGAAGAACTGATCTCAGAAATTAGGTGTACTTCTTTTTTTTCTCTTCCTTGAGCTAAAGTTGGACAGCCTTCCCTATGACTGTATGCTTCTAACCTTACTGTAGCCAGATTACAGGACTCACATGCTGGGATTTGTACAGCTGTAAGGTCTCTTGGTGCATCACAGAATGGTAGAACATGCCTGCACCAAGTGTGGGAGCCCTACCAGAGCAGGGATTGTGCTTGTGCTGTTGCTTGCCCTAAATTAGTTTCAGAGCAACCTATTGTGTTGTCGTGGCTTTGGGTGTAGAGGTTCATTTGCACAAGACAACATTTGTGCAAGACCTGCTGCACAGGTCCTCCCAGCACTCCTGGCAGACCCTGCACAGCACCTTTGGCAGAAGAGAGTGAGCTGTGGTCTCTTTGGAGGGGATGTGCAGAGCAGAGACTTCTGCTCCCTCCCTGCTCATGGCAGTTCCTGCAGCCTGGCTGTGTCTAAGATGCATCAACAGCTGAGAATGATTTTTTTAAGGTTGGGCTCCTGTGGAACTGCTGGGAAGAAGAGACTCTAAAATGAGCTGGTTAACCTTTGCACACACTCTTTACGAACTCACCCTCATAGCTCAGTAAGTCTATTCTTCCATTGCAATGCAGCCCTGTGAAGTCAGGATAGATTTCTCATTCTCAAAGCAATACTCTTCTTTGTTGAAGCACCTTTTTCCTGAAGCACCTACTTACTCTTCTCCCCTTGTGTTTCTTTTTATTTGACTATTGACACTCAGTAACAAATTAATGCCATTTAAGTTTAAACAAACAATCAAATAAACCCACCTTTTACAGCAATATGTAGCTGGTTGAGGTGAATTGCTTGCCACCTATAAAGAGCAGTATCTATTTTTCCAGTGTTATGGAACACTCTGAATTTGTGCTCTAGGTATTTTAAATGTTTTTAGTTTAATATGTCTTGAGGAGATTAAAGAGAAGGGTATCTGAAAGTAAAAATCCAACGTCAGTCACAGACAGAAGGGCATGATTTGTCTCAAGTTAATCCCCTTCCTTTGACAGGTATATTCCTACAGGTAACTTTTTCTTATTTGCATTTATGATTCTGAAACCTGATAATATCTTAGCACACAATCCACATGAAGGTATCTTCCTTTATCTCAGCCACAATGCACTTTTAAGTTGAAGATGTGAAAAAGTGGAAGACAAGGCATAAGAAGTGTCAAGCTGCTATCCCAGGAAGTAATTTGAAGGGTCCACATTGGAGTGTTTGGGCAGGACTGAGGAGCTCTGTGGTCACTCCTGAGCCTGGCTGAGATCAGGACTGCACCAGGCTGTCAGGAGCAGAGCAGTGTGAGCCTGGCTGTGGGTGCCAGGGGCAAAGGGCTGCAGCCACCACCCCTTCCCCAGACTGACATCAGGTATTTGTTCTGACCTCAGAGAGGAAGAGGGCTTGAAGGGGAAGTTTTCTTTATGCTCTTCTGTAGGTAATGGTGGTGTTTCTTTTTCTCATCTTTATCACACTTTTTGAAATCACTTTAATATTTTTCTGATTTCTTTTTCACTACCATTTCCTTATTTGATAGCATTAATTTCTTCTTTTTGATTTTGCTTCCTCTGATCCATCTCCAGATTTCCTCTGCTTCCCTCTGTTTTTCCATATTCCTCCTCTAGTTTAGTTTTTGTTCTCTTTCCCAAGCCTTTTTCCCCTCTGCATCTTGGTCTGTATCTCCTTACTGAAGGCTGGGTATGGTTCTCCTTGCATGCAGGATATTGCTACAACAGCTTTGGGAAGCCTCCTCCTCCATGCAGTCCCTTTGCTGTCTTCCCATTTTCTCCAGTTACTGGCAGGTGAGACAGAGGAGGGACTGTATAATCTATCAGACAAGTTACTCTTTAAACTCAGCTCAGACTATAAAAGGCAAGAAAAGAAGAAATAAGTTGAGCTGCAAAATGGAAGTTTTGTAACTTCCCTGAATTAAATCCTTGTCTCTGCAGCAATATCCAAAAGCAGATTTGTAGGGAAAAAAAAAGTAATGAAGAAGAACATGTTATATTTCCTCTGAGAATTTCTGGCCTCCATTCTTCATTGTTAGAAACCTTTTGAGCTTGAATTTTTATGTGTTTCTCCTCAATGCACAGAATATGCTGGTGACTGTAAGGCTGAAGAGGAAATGTTATGTCCTGAAGGAACCTCTGCACAGCTTAGCACAGGTTTTGTGTCTCCTTGACACAGAGAGTGTCAAGGGCAGTAATCAACACTCTCAACCATTTCCCATCTGAAGAAGTGAACATGGTTTGAATCACATCCATTATGCTTCTATTTCCATAAAGTTAATGCAAAATTTTCAGAGATAAATATGGCAGGTAAATTGTTGCTCCTTCTAATCACTGATATTGCTTGGGTTGCCACTGCAGAAATTGGATAACCATTTCTTTTAACTGCCTTGTTGTGGATGATTAGCCAGTTCCCACCTTTCAATATCACAGCATGGCAGTGTGCCAGAATGCAGAAATTAGGTACTCAGTCTCTAATGCCTCCCATTTTCTCTCTAGCATCAACTTGGATTCAGCCTTTGGTAGCACTTTCCCAATGGTAGAAGAAAAATGTTAGAATTTAGGTTTTAAGTTGTTCCTTCTAAACTCCTGTGTCCTGTGGTGTTTTTTTCCACAAACTTTTTATTTGCTAAGAAGAAATACCTCATAATTTGTGGTATTCTAAATATTTGTTTTGTTTGGAAAAATATTTTGATTGTTACTGGTGGAGCCTTGCGTTTCTGACCTTAGTTTATATTCATGTATTTTCCCCTGTACTCACCTGACACAGAATGATACAAAAATGTACCAGGTGTGGGTTAATTTTTTTCTTAGTTTTTGTTATCCTTTATTCATCTCTTTGAACACACAATAAGAATTCTATATGGTATTCAGGATATGGTACAGTTTTTGTTTGACTTTTAGTATTTATTTCAGTTTGAAAACAGTTTAGCTGGATTTTTCTTTTTAATTTTTTTAATTGGACAGGTCTCTCAAGAAACTGCTTTTAAGTACTTTGTTTTAGCACTTAAATTGATTAAGTAATTATTGTCCTGCTAGGTGTTTTCACATGTTGTTTGGTCAAACAGTGCATTTACAAGTACTTTTACAATCTTGAAATGCTTCTGCTTTCTACTGATCTAACCTTCTCAGGGTGATAAAATGCCATTTAGGCCAGAATCCATAACCTATCCATCTAAATGGGAGAGACACCCCAAAATCCATGAACACCGAGGCCCTCATGACACCAGTTTGATAAACTCCTTGCAGGGTGTGTAAGTGCAGTCCACCCTGCAATCCCTCCCGATGCCATCTGCACTGGCAGATGCTATTTAAAGTCTCAATCCTCAAACTGTTCTACTGCAGCTTTTAAAGGCAGAAATGGGGAGGAGGAACTGTTTGGTTGTACACTGGATTCAAGAGCTCTTGGCTTTCATGCATCAGCAGCTGTTGCAGCTGTCAAAGCCACAGTTCCAAGAGCTATCTCCTACTACCCTAGGGGATAATTAGGGATCATTCAGCTGATCAGAATACTCCAAAAGGAAGAGAGGTCTTCAGACACATTCTGACAGCTGAGTCCCTCACCTCCATCTAAAG
>JBBMKD010000145.1:98509965-98568468 GCA_037834095.1 Argya squamiceps | reverse complement strand
AATTTTGGTCACATTATGTATGACATTGCAGGTGCTTGCAGATTCGTACACCGGAATGCTTTTCCTTTCATGCTCTTCTCTCTCTCTGAGAGTGCCAGTAATGTGAATACAATCATTTTCATGGACACTGAAAAACAGGCAATTATGGAATAAAAATACTTCTGCTGGCGGTGGGTGAAGTGACAGGAACATTAATTATGCTTGAATGCACAATAATACAACATTCAGGAAGTGAGAAAATCATCTGGGCATGAAAAAATGGGTTTTTTTCTTCTTTATGATACTGTGAAATTGTTCTGTGTGGACACGGACCACTTCTCAGTGATGATGCTCATGCAAATGAACAGAAATGATGTTTACTTGCAGTGAAGCAATAGTTTGCATCAGTGTAATAAAAAGCTGGGTTTGCCACAGACCTCAATGGGAAAATGATTTTGACCAGCTGCCTGATTGTCTAAAGTAAAGCAATTGGACAAACTATCTTCCATATCTTTGAAATCTGAATTCGGGGCCAGAGCTGAACTGTGTTCTTATCTTCCTGCCGAGAGAGGCTGCACCAGGCTAGAGAGAGAGAGATGCAGGCTCTGAATATCTTTGAATTGCAGGGCTTGAAGTCTGTAACCAAATGCCATGGTTTGAGTCTCCCTCAGTGGGAGGGGGAAGAAACTCTGCAATCCAGCTGGGAAAACAGCATGAAACTCAAATACAGCCAAGCAGCCACTAACTATATCAAAGTGAGTTAGAGAGATGCTGACCAGAGAGTTCCATCTAAAAAGAAGTTCCATCTTCAAACAGCTGTTCACTTTTGTCTGATCTACATAGCTGTAGTAATTTTCTGAACCATCATAGTTCATTTAAAAAATTGGACACTTGGCAGTCTTTGAATCATGAATTGAAATGTACATGGCAGCTTTTATACCAACAAGTGGTCTGCAAAGATTGCAACTGAATCTGCAACCATGTTTTTACTGGGTGGGTTTCAAAAGTGCAGATAGCTGACCTCTGAATTGAAAAGCAAAAAAGCAAAAGTGAAATGTGGTGGAATGGTCGGAGCTGGACTCTTTTCATGGGTGACATAAGTAATTCACTTCAATCTGGTGCAGGCACTGGAGTTCTTGTGGGTCATGTGTGCATGAGATCAATTAGTAAGAAATTATATATTATAACAAAGTATAAATATAAACATTTTTGTGAAGTGGAATGGTCTGTGGAAGACTAGCCCATACTGTGGAAGACTAGCCCATATAAAATGTTCCTATCAGTATCATTTAATTAGGACTTTACACTGCCTTCCTGACCTTGTCAGTTGAATGTCTCACTGAATCACTTCAGAATTACTAAAATACCCATTGTTTTGGCAGTTGGCTGATGCTGGGAAAATGTAAATTTTCAGTATATTCAATGCTGGGTTTTAATAGGCATAATTTTAATCAGAACTGTTCCTAATTTCCAAGCTCAAAAAATGTGATCCTGAAGCCAGCTGGACAAATATAAGTTGGCTTATAAGGAAAAGATTAGATGAAAAGAAAAATTATAAAAAATTTAAAGCATGTCTTTTCTACTCCATTTTTTCCTGGTCCTATCTTTTTTGCTTTAATTTGGATTATAATTGGACTGAAAATGAAACTAATTGGAACTGTTTGTGCAGGTTGCTGGGAGTGCCTAGCTGACTGATCCATCCACTTATTTAGAAATGAAAACAAAAGGAACACAAGATATTTTTCGCTTTAAAAAGTCATCAATCTTCGGAGGTTGAATGTTTTCTCTATACAATGACATAGTCTCTGTTTTCAAATAGTTTTCTGTAAAAGCCCTTTCAAATGCACTGTATTCCCTTAGACCAAGATAATGCAAGCCTTTAATAACAAAGCTGCTATTCTGACTGAAAAAAAAATGCTTTAAAAAGGTTTATAAACAAAGATAAGATAGATGATATAAACAACAAAGAGGGAGAAACTAAGATGGCAAGGCAAGCAAAAAGAAATATCACTTATCTAACTCTTTTAGTGTCTTTGCTGAAAATCTTAAATGACCTGTTAATAATAAAATTCTATTTAAATTTTCTTCCCCCTGAGATTTATATTTGAGTAAAATAATGCAGAAATACTGAATGGTATAGCACTGAGATTGTGCTTGATATCAGGTGAGATTAAATGGCCCCATTCTTTATGTTTTCCAATTGCCTTTTCATTTTTACATTTTTTAGGAATAGCCTCCTAAAACCTTGAATGAGGCAGTGTTTCAATCACACACCAGCCTGCCTATTGAAAGGTCAGTCTATCTAAATGTCAGCCAGCTCTTCCTTTCACACTTATATTAAATTCAGTAATTTATCTGGTGTGTTTCCCAGCAGATCTTTTGTTAGGCAACCAGGTTTACAAAAAAGGCAGTGAGCTGAAGAGATGTTGAATAAATGGTAGATGGGGATAGAGGATGATTTGGAAAAACAGTGCAATTTTCTTAACTCTAGCTGGTTGAAATTGCATATTTTAGATACTTCATTATTCCAGTTTTTCTATACCTCAGGTCGTTGAGCCCCAGGAGCACCACATCAACCACGGAGGTGTTGCTTCTTCAACAGGTTAAGGAAGCACTGAGAGAGAACCCCCAAATCCACTGAAATCAGAGCAAGTCTTAGGGAGTTTTTTCCTTGGGACAAGTTTGCCTTTAGGAGACATCTGGGACTGTCACCCACAGTTCCCTTTATGGTCACTTTTGAGGCATGAGTCCTTCTGTCTGTGTAAATACCTGCCTTGAGGTGAGAGCAGCTGGATCTCAGATGTGCACTGTTCCTCTAGAAACAACCCAGTCCCATTCACACCTTGCATGAGCCCTTCCTTTCCCAGCAAGCAAACAAAAAGCCCCCAAAGAATTTGTGCTTTTTAGGTCAATGCAGCCACCATGGTTTTGAAATAAAATTGCAATTCCAAGTGTCCAGCACACAGAGATCTGGCATTTGCCAACTGCTCAGCAATGCTGAAGATATAATGAAAACTAGATTTCAAAAATCCATCACCCACACTTGGCACATGACTAAGGATCACTTTTCTTAGAAATAGCAAGGTCGTATACAGTATTTAGTTGCATAAATTATCATATTGTCCATTTAGGTACATGAATTGTGCTCAGTTCTTGGCATCTAATGCACCATTCTTCCAAAAGTACCAAAAATCACATAATATCTAACAGGGAAAAGTAGCACCTATGAGGACCTCCAGAGGGAAATCCAGTCCTCTGAAATTAAGATATCTAAACTAGATATCTGGTTCCCAACCTGTGTAAATAGCTGCCATATTCCTTCATTGTGCCAATCTACCCAGCAGTAAACAGTAATGACTCTGCCTCAACTAAGTTTTCACTCCATTTACATACAGAGTAGCTGTACTACAGACTCTGTAGGGTGTCCTGTCTAGTGTTCAGCTGCTGCTGGATTTGCATGTTCTTCTTTATGTTCTTCAGTATCTTATTTTCACTATCACACGAACATCTTCTGTCCCCTCTTTGATGGCACTGCATTCCTGTGTGTGGGCAGTGGAAGCACTCCCCCAGAGTGGTTCATCTTGACTAAATTGAGACTTCTGCACAGTGGAGGTCTACATCAGCACCTAGTTATAGTCAACTGTCTTTACAGCCCCTGAGAGAAACTGGCAATAAAGGAGTGCAATTTCAGAGATCTATGTAAGGGTGCAAAAAACGTCACTTTACAAATGGCCTTTCTGTCCACTGAGTATAAAGGGAGTCTAAAGTTAACAGCTGAAATGTATATAATTAAGTAAATGAATGCTAAGCTACTTATTCAAAAGCAAATCAATAATATAAAATCAATGGGATAATATTATTTTTCTCATTAGTACCCTGGGTCAATCTGTTTTGACATTTTTCTCTGTAAGGAAATTTTGTATTAAAAAATCAACAAAGTATGACTTGTTTAAATATGTGGTTTAAATAATTCCATGCCTTTCTGGAGTGATTTTGTCCCACTTAGCAATAAGAAA
The DNA here is from genome assembly GCA_037834095.1 of Argya squamiceps. NCBI lineage: Eukaryota > Metazoa > Chordata > Aves > Passeriformes > Leiothrichidae > Argya > Argya squamiceps. Next base: position 98,564,473 of record JBBMKD010000145.1, on the reverse strand, counting down.
ACAGTTACAAATATGTTCCCATACTCCCACTTATTCCTTTTATATACAATTGAAGTTTATTATTCTATTTTTTTCTTTAATCTTTCAGCATGTATTTTTTTTTATAAGCATTAGAAATCCTAGGGTAGTAGGAAAGAATAAATTTGATTAGTTGGTTGGCAAGTTTTACCCAATTTCTCTGTGTTTGAGAAATTCTAAAGACCGTTTTTTCTTTGATTTTAATAATTTGTACTAAAAGACTTTAAATCTCTTTTGATATCAATTTATGAGAGATATCCTGTTGAATATTTATCCTTCCCACCAAACAGACTATTTATTGTAGGCCTGTTTTGTTCGCACTCCCAAACAAGAGAACCCAAGAGCTTTTAAGGTAAGATATAAAGGCTGATGAAATTACATTTAAACTGCAAAAGAAATATAAGGTTGCAGGTAAATTTAGCATCACAGCCACAGATTTGGTCAAAGGAGAGTTCCCCTTTGACGCAGCACACAAGGGTTCTTGTGCAGTCCTTCACTGTAGAATTTACAGCCTATGTCAATGAGCTTGTCTTGCTCTGGGTCTGTCTCTTGTGGATTTTTCCTCTACCACTATCCCCATGGACCAATTGTTCCACAGGTTTGCTGCTTTGAAGGGTAGGAAGTCTCTTCTATGTTCACTTTCAGTACATTAAAAGAGGACTGAACCCAGATGTGCAATGTTCTGGTACCACAGAATGAAATTAGTATCCTGTCAATTGTGGTTTTGCCCTTTGCTAATTCAGCCAGCAACTGTTGCTGCCCCAAGACTTTTTCATGTCTGACACTTAATATGAGTATTTCTCCAAATTAAACCAAAACCATAATGATTTGCAAGATCTTTCATTTGTAAATGCATTTGTTATATTTGAAATTAAATGCAATTTCTTTGAAAGTGGAAGTTCCAAGCTATGTTCAGCACTGTTCTACAGTTCAATGCAGTTATAATCCATACTAAGACTGAGCCAGTGAATTTGCTTTGACCAAACCTGTGCTGTGTGCAAACATAGGTCTTTATGTGCCTGGAGTTAGCAAACTAGCAGTTTTCATGCATGCTAAAGAAAGATGTGCTTAAAGAGATAATGTTGTGGGAATAATGAGTTGCTCCCACAAACCATCTGTTCTTCTTCTGCACTAAAAAAAAATCTGAATCCAATTCCTTTGTTTTGATTAAAGGTTTCTTTGCAAATTATTGTTTCTGAACTTCAAAAATAGAGAATGTTTTAATGAAACTCTGGATGGGAAGAAAAATGTAATTCCTTCCTCTATACTGTTAATAAATGAATGTTAGTTATCTGTGGGTTGTTAACAGTTTTAGAACCCAAACCTCCATATTTTTGCTGTAAAACAGTGAAGCTATTATATTCATTCTGACAGAGAGTTCCAGAGGAAGGGAGTTAGAAAATCCCAGGGCACAAGATCTGCCATTTGTGAGAAGCACTAGTTAAAAAAAGATGCTTTTCTGATTTAGGAAAGGAACATCTTTTTAGAAGACACTTTTTTTTGTGCCATACTTCATGAGCTATTTCAAAAAGCCAACCTAATATTATCATCTGGGAAATGCTCCATACAAAGCCTAAAGTTCATAAAATGCAGGAGCTAATCCTCCCTTCTTCTTCCAGCAGGTTGCTGTCTCTGCTCCTTCCTCGGCAAATCCTCTCTGCTGCCAAAAGACCCTTCAGTTTGTTGTCAAAATGTGTCCCACCCTGGTGATCAGGGGGTGAAACAAAAAGGGTACTCCCACAATGACCCCTTTCCTGACCCCAGCCATGCCAAAACAAGTCTGTCTGAGTCTATCACAAGATAGGCACAGCACAGGTCTCTCTGATGCCTAGGGTCTGATTTTTAAGACATAGCCTGAGCCAGACAACAAATGTGGGAACCCCATTTCCTTAATACCTATCTTCCATGACTCCATTATTTAGTATCTCTATACCCAAGAGTAATAGCATATATAATAAAGAGGATATGCCTTGATTTTCTTGTGAATTGGTCCCTAGAAGCAGTGTGCCTCAAGGGTCTAAGAATTGCTAACAAGAAGAGCCATTAAGCCAACAAAGTCCTTGCTAAGTCAGGTAAGTCTCTGTACAGACCTTTTACAGACTTATCTTTTCTCCCTGCTTGCCCTTCACATCTTCCATGAGTTGAGACACAGGTGGGAGGACAGTTTGCATCCTCTGCAGCATCTTTATTCTTGCTGATGGTATTATTCCTTTATCATGTGCATGGTAGAAACTAGACATACCTCAGGAGAAAGTGCAAGAGAGGTATTACAAGCTCCTGGGTGTCTTGCATCTTGGCCTGTCTGATAAGATCTACACAGTGAAAATGTGCAACCTGCTCATTGGGTACCAGGACCTGTGACGGAGAGGCACACTTTAAATTTATAAATTGTTATAACTGTTCCTGCTATAAAAAACAGCTGAAACACCTGATACCTTTTGAGTCCATTATGTGAAAACTTTGTTAGTGTGAAATGTTAGTTTGTAGTTGAGTACATTAAATTACTATAAATGCTTGGGTTGATCTGAATTAGGGCAGAGGATTTCAGAAAAAGCACAATAAAATCCTTCATGAATGAAGAAGAGATGATAAGTTACCACAGTTATGAGCTGGATGCATTCAGTGCAGTAGACTGTATTTTCCATCTCCGTAATGATGAGAATATTTGTCTGGATCCCATTGCCAGAGATTCCCTGGGATTCCCAGTGGCCCAAACCACAAAGGAAGACAGCCCTGTTGAAAGCAAGGAAGGCTTACAGTTATCAAATGCATGAGGTTTTTCTTATATCTGTAGATTCTGTGACTGCTTGTCACACTCTGGGGGCCATACTTAGGGTCACAAAATCAGCAAGGTTTTCTGTAGGAAATGCCTGCCTGCCCAGTACCATCAGCATTCTCAGAGGATTACAGGGTCTTTCAACTACAGACAAGTGCTCAGTGACAAATGACAGAATCTCCTTCAATGTCCTGTTTCCTTTCAAGTTTTCTTGTCTGGCTCATGTGTTTTTCAGGAAATGTGAGCTCCAGAAGGTCTTTGAAGTGCTAACAAATATGTTGCTACTTCTTTCCTAATGTCTGTTGTGGAAGAACTTCAGAACACTGTCTTTCAGTTTCTCTTTGAGAAAGCCTTCTTCTCTGGCTCATGGATCTATCTTAAAATGTCCATTAATCTAGAATTATTTATAATCACATGGAATTTAATGCTAGTAGAGCTTCTTACCTTTTTTGTCGTCGCACAGTACTAAGGAAATCCCCCAAAGGTCACCTCAGCAAGTCCCCATCTTGGGAGCCATGACCTCATGGGTCATGGGTTGTCCTTCAAAATCAAAAGATAAAAATCTACAGGTTATCCAAGAAAAAGCATCAAGTTCTTAGGAGGTTGTTTTGAATTCTTGGCCACACATAGTTTCTCTCTCACAAGACAGGTAAAATCCTGTCATGGATCTGTTCTGAAACCTTCAAGTTCAAGAAGTTCCATTCTTGGGAAAGAGGGTTACTCTAGAGGAAATCTGACAGACTTCATCAGCAACTTCATCTATACCAGATTAAACAGCTGCAGCATACTTGCCTCAGCAGGACTTTCTTCCCCCATGAAACCAGCAGGAACAGTTAGTCCAGACGTGCAATGTAGAGTTCCTGTCCATGCTCTTAGTTACCATGGACACCTCTAATCTAGATAGCATCTGAGCACATTTGGGCCACTGATAACATGGGGCTCAGAGTATTTGGTAAGCAAAGTATGTCTGGGGTCCTAATCAGCCCAGGGTCCTTATCAACCCATTTGCTGTGGGATTTCACAGCAATCCTGCAGGTTGATTCTTCATCCACTGAATAGAAGGATTTGTGTTGGATGAGAAACTGCACAGTGGAAGTTCCCTGAGCAGCTCAAATTTTAAAAACTAACCACACAAATTAAACAGAAAGAGGCTGGAAAATATCCACCTTTCTTGTAAAGTTAACAACCTTCTTTCAAGCTTCCAAAAATATACTACTGGTTATGTACTTTGCTGTCAATTGCCTGATTCTGGACATTTTTGTTTCCATGTTAGATCATAAAGCTGCACATACTTAACTCTTTCCTCATCATCCACATCCTTTTCTCTTGCTACCTCACCCAATGTACTTAAAGAAAACAATATACCAGGTTTTCCCCTTAACAAAACTATCTTCTGAGTCCTGGTGAATGTAAACTAGGATAATCCCCACTGAAGCCAGCAGTGTTATAGCAGTGGTATATCAGTCAAACCAGTGCTGTGAAGATAAGTTCAGGGGTGAGACAAACAATAGGGCCTGAACCAAAACAGACTCTGAACATTGCTGAGAGCTGAATACCAATATTTCATAAATGTCTCCTTTTTGTTAAATGCTTGATTGCAGGGCTGGGGAAAGTAGGCTTGGAACAAATCCTCTGGCAGTGCCTGTGCTAATAAAACATTCAAGACTGTGCTAATAAGGCAGACAAGGAGTCTGTTCCTCAGTCATGACAGCCAGTGGCACAAAACACCTTCAGATAACTCCCTTCTGTCCCAAGTATGACCTCATCCATAATGCACAGAGTCACAAATACATTATGTATATATGTATGTCTATATGTATGTATGTATGTCTATATCCCATATTATGCAGAAGTGTTAACTAGGAGTGTGCCCTGGACACGAGAATAAACTGTTCTAGCAAGGGACATGTCAAATAAACAATGTGTCAATCTTTTAAATGTTGAGGTTCTTAGTCCATTGCTCCAGCACTATTTAGTTTACATGTTCAGCTGCAACTTCAGAAAGCCTCTCAGTCAGACCCTGCTCCATGAAAGGATCAGCTCTACAACCTAAGATACTCCCCCAAAGACTGCTAAACCTCTCCTTTGCAAAGAAAGGTTGTGTTGGCAATGCTACAACTGCTCTGGGCAACCAAGTCCAATACTCTGTACACACATCAATAGAATTTTTTTCCTATGGTCCCACTGAAGTCTCCTACTCCCTCATCTTATGCTCATTATTAGTCATCCTGTCCACTGAAAGTGCAGATCCAAATATAGACAATTTAGAGCACATATATGCCATGATTCTGGCCCATCACTTACGTTTAAGTGTGGAAATATGATGAAGTAATTCAAATCCATCACGAACGCACATGCCAAAGGGAAGGAGCAAGTACTCTGCCATTTAATAAAATCTAGTTCAAAATATCATCATTTAAACAAATCATCCTAAGATAAATAAACTGTGAATTAAAGCTCTCCACTGTTCCACCTAGAAAAAAATATCCAGCACTAGAGTGCAGGAATGGTCTTTACTTCAGTGGAGCTCAAATAAAACTGGGAATGTTTGTTTTTGCGACTTTGCTCATTTATAAAGTGCCTGTTGCTATAGCAGCTAAATGCTTGTAACAAACTTGCATAAACAGAAATTCTTATAAAAAATGTTTAATGACTGATTTTATTCCTGTGTCTCAACTAAACTCACGTGGCATGATCTGACACATGTGAGAACACTGGCCATTGGGGTTACAAAGGCCAAATATAGGGATATTTCCATTTTGTTCTTGCAATTCACTTGAATTGAGATATATATATATAATCCTGTGGAAGTTTCCACTGTCATTTGCACTTTAATAGAATAAATATCTTCAAGAATGTTTTGGAAATTTGTTATCTGGATGTATAAAGCACTCAGCTCTTGGGATGAAGGACTACATACACTATCAGTACAGAATGACTATAGTCTTGGCCTAATTTGGAAGTTGTGTGTTAAGGGATATAAAACATATACCAATGATCTAGGAAGGTCTTCAGGCCAGCATGAGCTAAAGCAAGCAAAATGTCACAGAAATATGTCCCCTTTCAAAATTCCTATGACGTCAGTCCTCTGAAATTGTACCCAAACAGCAGAAGGGGCAGAAGCTGTTGGAAGCAGGGTGTCTTTCACTCTCTACTCTTGTGTGCATTGAGAACCCTCTTGAATTCCTTTCCAGGACCATTTCTTCCTGCCAGACCCAGACTTGCCCTACTGCAGTGGTAGAAGCACAACCCTTCATAGAAATAATCTCTCAGATAAGTTACTCATCAGCACAGACAATTCTGGAAAGAAAAGGAAACAAGAAATGGCAATGAATTTGTCATTAGGGCTTTCAGAGAACTGTTCATTGGACTGAATTCTTTGTCTGAGCATTTTTTTCCCATCAAAATGTCATATGGGATATATTTGTTGAATATAAAGGCCTTGCAGATTTCCTATGGCAGTTTTTTCAGGAAGCTTCTGACAAAACCAAAATGGAGAAAATGTCCCATCTGTTCAGTTACTGGATGCATAGCTGGAATAGAGCAGAGGGCTGAAAGGCAATGCAGGCAAGGAAAGGAATGCAGCAAGGCAGCAGAGCAGAGGAGGGGCCAGGAGTATCTGACAGCATTGCAAAACAGGTGGTAAAAAGATTTCTATCTTTTTCTGTCTGTGATGAAAACATAACATTCAGAGCAGTCTGTTTTGGCCATGTTGCTTACACAGCTGTAGGGTACCAATTTGTGACAGTCAGTCACTTCTCACCTTCCACCAACACACCAAATCTGTACTCTCAGCTGTGCTTCACAGCCCAGAAGAGCATCTTGTGAAGGATCCTGCTACTGGGGTTAAAAGCCCATCTGTGAGAGACAACAGGCTCACAGCTGGGCATGAAATAGGTCTGAAATGACAACACTACTATTTGTTCAACAGAGGGATTGCAATGCAGCTAGGGGTCTGCTGCTGAGCCTGATGGCACAGCTGTGCCCAAGAGGTGCTTAGCAGTGTAGCTGCAACCTCTTCAGGGGACTCTGCTGAGGAAACATTCCTGGGAAGGTGAGGTTTTCCTGATGGCCCCTAGCCCCACTTCCCTGGCTGATACTTTCTGTGTCACTAATTTGTTCAAGTCATGTCAAATGGGAGAGTAAGGTGGTGTTGATTTTTAGACCATTTTGCATTATTTTGCATTATGTTGTCCCAAGCAGACTGTACCACAGGGATGTGAATCCTCAGCTTATCCTGGAGGTGCTTTAAAGATCCTGTAGAAGGCATAACCAGGTATTTTTGATCCTAGCTTAACATATATATCCTTCTAGATGATAGTGTGTTCATCCCGGCTGATAGCTGACCCCCAGTCACACTCCCCATTGGCAGGAAGGGGGAGAAAATTTAAAGAACAAAAGTCAAACCCTCTTGTGTTGAAATGCTAGGCAAGTGTTAATAGTTTAATAGCTGAAACCAAGCTGCTTGCAGAAGCAAAGTGTAAAGCACTTTTAAGCGCAAGCACTGCTCAGCAATAACTAAAACATCCTCATGTTATCAACACAGTTTTAATCAAACCTCTCAAACACCGTATGAGCTGCTGTAAGGAATGTTCACTGCATCCTAGCCAGACCCAGCACATATCCTCATACAAGTTTCTAGCACAGGTCGCTTTGCTTACTCTCTCTTACTGTTTCTTAGGGATATTTTTTAGCAGTAAAGATGCTAGTTAGTTATGGCTTGTTAATTCAGCGTTAGCAAAAAGCTAATGCTTTTCCATCAAAAATGCAGAGCTTTGTTCTTGCATAGAGCTAACCAACAAGGGGCTGTCATTCTTTGCAATAACCCAGCTGAAGACTAGTCCACTTCTGGCATTTTCCTTTAGTAGGTAGAATTACAACCTATAGAAATATGTGGATAGCAGGGGTTTTGGTAAGGAAGGGCAACATCTGCAAGAGCATCATGTATCATCTGGGAAATCTGGAGTAAGGTGCACACCATAACTTTTAGAGACTCCACGTAAATTGATGAGATGCAGATTATTTATTTCATATGTAAGTGCAGATGAATTAGGTTTGACTCTAAATCACTCTGGCAGTAGTTTGGCAGAGGAAACCTTGTTGATTTGTTGAACAACAATGATTTATTCACTCTGAAGAGTTTATAGATATATATGAGTAATATATTCCAAGAAGCAGTTTAAAATTACTTAATGCAGAGTCCAGTCTTAGAAGCAGACAGTGATGGGTAAGGCTGATAGGTTTTTAATCCTCGTATATAGAAAAAATGAGAACTTCATTTTTTTTTTTGCCATCCCTATAATTACTCCAAATTCCTTCAGTAAGGCTTTAGTATATGCATAGCTGTTTTTAACTTCCACAGGAAGATTATAGAGCAGATCCTCCTGGAAACTATTCCCAAGCAATGTAAGGCAAGAAGGTTTTGGGGAGGAGCAAGTATGGAAGTCCCAATGCCATGCCCAACCAACCTAATCTGCTTCAGGCATGGGATGGATGTTTCAGCAGGTGAGGAACAGCAGCATATGTTGTTTTGCAAGGTCTTTGGCACACACCCACAGTATCCTGTCATCATAACTAGGGGCATAAAGGCTGGGTTAATGAATGATAAGGTTGGTGGAAAATTGTATGGAACTCCTGGTGTTGTGATCAGTAGGATAAAATATGAAGAATTACCTGAAGAATTCCTCAGGGACTGAGGGTGGGAGACCATCCAATGTCCTTATTAATGATCTGGAGTATGGGATGGAGTTCTCACCACCAAAGCTGGGATCACTAGTCCTCTTCTGTGCAATGATCTTATAAATATATGATGTCTTTGAGGGAAACCTAGAAAAATATTCATGTCCTGAAATAAACCGAAACTTGATGATTTGATCAAATTGGGCACTGTGACAATCATAATATTTTTGTGTCACCTTTTTAGAACTGCTGGCTATGGCCTATGTCTTATATAATCTGATGCAATTGTGGCTATGTGGTTATAGTAGATCCTTTGAATATTTTACCATTTTTCCTAAAAAAATTTAGACAGAGTTATCTGGACTCAAAGCAGGGTCAACTTCTAAATCAGGTCAGATGATCTGCTATTGCAGTTGTATGGAACTACCTTGATTTCCTTTTTGGACCATTTTCTACATTTTCCTGTTTTCATTGCTGATGTAGCATTGGCACACTGACCCTAAGATCTTGAAAGGAAATGTATACAATAAATAAACTAGTAAAGCTTTTCCAATGTTGTTTCTTTCCAGGAGTCTGATGGGCTACAACACTTTAAAGCTGTAGTTCCCAGCTAGACTCAGCATAAGTGGATGTTTGCACTTACTAACTCCAGTTATATTGTCAAGCATTTCATGTTATTCTTGCTGTGCAGAGCTCTTTGTTGTGCATCTACAAGACACTGGAAGGGACTATGCTCACAGCTTATGAGAAATCCTAGAGATGGTCAGTAGTGAAGAGAAATGGAAAACTCATGTTGCTCTCAGAGCATCACACAGAGCTGAGCAAATGCTGGGTTGTGCTGGTAACCTGCATAGTGCAGTGGGGCCAGCTCAGTCCCTTGGTTCAGCCTGTGCACAAACACTGCTTCCACTCCTGGACCTTTGGGGTCTTCCTTACTCTGATGTAGACATGGCCAGACCAGCCTCATGACATGACATGACATGACTTTTCATTTCTCTCTAAAAGGAATAAAGTTCACTACACAGACGCCTAAGCTCACATCTCAAACTATTGTGATTTGAGAATATGTTAAAATATTCTGAAATGCTTTTGTTTGAGCACATCATACCACTGTCAGGAGTATCTGCTGGCTCCTCCCTGGCTAGCTGTGGAGCTGCAGGTGCTGGTTAGTGAACTAAAGGTTCTGCAGATGTTGGATCCACGAATTCAGGGCAGACTTCTGTATTCTGACTCAAACTGTGTCATTGCTGTCAGCCTGAGACATCACTGCAGAGCCACCACTGATGCCATGGAGGGTGCCCAGCTGATCTGGGACAAATGACAACTCTCAGACTGTTTCAGGGTGTGACAACAATACAGTTTAACAGAAACAGAGGAATTAGTGTACCTTGCCTTACCTGGATGTATTTGAATTACACCACAAACCCCTCCTAAGCCTCCTCACAGGGTACTTTGCACCCTGCAGACTCAGCCAAGACAAGGAGAGGCAGCATTGCATTTATCTTCTCATGAAGTATCAAATGCAGAAACTTCCATCCCATTGCATTTCAGCACTAGCACTGACAAGGCTGCTGACACAAGAGAACAATAACAAAAGATTAGTCTTCATAGGGCTTTCCTAGTCAATTTCAGGTCCACCCCATTTAGGTGGGTCACCTCAGATACATTTCTTCACATTCAAGCAGAGCGCACTGTAACTGGCCATTGCATAATGCCAGGTCTCCTGGAGCTACTTGCAGCTGATGATTATTGTATTTCCCACTGTTTTGAGAATCTGTGTTCATGATTAACTCTTTCTTTCACTTCTGGGTGGATGACACACTCCAGCCTACCCTTGGGAGCAAGATAAGCCGTTGCTTCATGACATGGATAATAAATATTAACTGGATGACAGCAAAAGCAGAATGAAGCATGAAGTCTGCAGCACTTTGGCACTTCTAACTAGTGCAGAATACATTTCCTCAGCTGCGCAGCTGCCAGGGCAGCACCAAACTTTTCCTCTCTCATCTGAATTAGCTTCTTACAGAAGGCTGAGGCAAGCTCATGTTTCCAGCCCTCAGTGCTAAAGCGCTTTATGGCTCGAGGCTAAGGATATGCAGAAAGCTTCTCACAGGCTCCTGCAGGCATGCAGATGGTTTTGCCTGCCTTTTTCTTCTGGTACAGGCATTTTTATGATAAGGAGAAAGCTTGTCTGAGTAGAATCCACAAAAGAAATCACTCTGAAACCCTTGAAGAAATTCCCTAAGGGCCAGAGGTACATCATAGACGTTGTTGCCTTCAACTGTAGCTGAAAAGTTCCATTTTTCAGCTGTCTTTTCTGCCTCCAAGACAACAATTTGCAATGTTGATTAGTGCACTCTGGGAAAATCTGTAGGTAACATAGTGGTGAATATGACAGAAAATTTGTTATATAACTAAATACAACCCTCTTGTAATCAAATATTTCATGTGCATTGAAAATATTGTATGTAATGGGTTTTTTTTTTAATATTCAGGTAATTTCATAAACAAGTTTCATAAAACCTACATTTTAACTTACAGAAACTTCCTTAGTTGCTTATTCATTTATATATAACTGCACATGGGTACGTTACATGTATGTTCATTTTGATATTCAAAATGCCTCACAAAACAGATAATTTGCAAGTACATATTTTCCTGACTATTTCTAAGCCTTCCTTACCAAGAATCTCATGCTTCCCTCTGAATTCTTCTAGAGCAGAAAGGCAAGTCGCATCTTCCTCTCACTGCTTTGCTCCCTTTCTTAAAATCAAAGAAATCAAATGCTGTTACATGAAAGTAGACCAATTGTATTTTGGACTTCTGGGAAAAAATCTGAGCAGTATAGACACACAGACATGCAACTCTTACAGATCTGACTAATTAACCAGCTCACAGCAAAACTTATTTTTCAATTGTGTTGATACCAGACATGCACAGGAGTGGAGGGCACTGTTAGTTACTGTGAGAAGAGTTATTTATTTATATTTATTTATTTATATTCACTCCTGTGTTTGCTTTATGTTATGTATTTGTGATGTTATGTATTTGTGAGCTCCTACACAGATGTTTTTGCAGAGCTTCAGAAGAGGGTAGAACAGGGTTTTAACAGGTATTGTATCCTGAGCATTTTTTATAGCCCTGAGCTATAACAAATTACAAAATGCTGACAACTGTTTTGGAGTACTGAGCTGGAGGGGCTCCAGCCTGCAGCGCAGAGAAAGGCCTCTGATCTTCACCAGGGGACACTCACAGAGAGGATGGCAATTCTCTGCTGTTCTCTTGCCTTTTCTTCTCCTCTTATCTGCTCATGGATTTTGAGACTAAGGCAGTTCTACCATCTAAATGCATTACTTGAAAAACACCATTTCCCCAGGAGGAGAAAAATACCAGATTTCCTCTTGTGACTTCTCACTTTCTTTATAAGTGGGTTAAAAATTTATCACAGAAGGTCCCTCAGAGAGGACAAGTCAATCAACTGGTTATTTTACCCCAACAGACTGTCTTGGGTTACTCCAAGTTTCCTTCTGAGTGGTACAAAGCACATACAGATGAAACTGAATCTACAGGATCTTAATTTTAGTGCTCATCTTTTTATTTACCAGCACTATGTTTCCTCATACCCACCTGGTGTTGCTGAAGATGGGGAGCTGTGCTGGGGTGTCTGCAGGGAACACCCTTCCCCTGAAAGGCAGGGGTGGCAGGAGAGGCAGGAGCTCCTCTTTGCCTCCTGCTTAGAGCTGCTGTCTGTGGAGGGGCAGGAACAGCTCAGGCAGGTGATGGGCATTGCTGTGCTCCACTGCCATTAAAGTTGGAGAGAATTTGGAACTGGTTGAGTGAATGCCTCTGACGAACGCTCTAAGTAGCTGTGCATTAAAAAAAAGAAAATAAAATACAAAAATATTTTAGAGTTAATTCCTGTCTGGGTGTCGTAACCTTGAATCTTCCTCTCATATTTTACTCTTCCATAAGGTGTAGAAGCCAACAATGGCCCCAGCCTGGATGGATGTACAGCTGAGACAGGATTCCCTCCAGCCCCTCTGAAACTGGCAAGAAGATGAAGGAAGCAAGACTCATGAAGACTCATGTTCATGTTAAAGCAGTAAGAGGCTGATGTACTCTCTCTCGGGACTTAGAGAATCCCAAATCCTGGTCCTTGCCTCCTCGAATTGCTTCTCTGTATGCTTACTGCATAATGTCTTCTAGCAGACTGGGCTGTGATGTGTAAAACCAGGCTTTGTCTGAGCAATTGGCTTTGTGATACCAGCATCTGTGATGGGAGAGGCTCAAAGCTGCTGTCCTTCCTCCAGCCTATCCACTGTGCAAAGAGATCAGCGTATGTGACATTCCTGGTCTAAGAAATCTGAATCTCAAATGCTTGTCATCTCTGCTTCTGCTCCTTGCTGAAAAACAGGTGCTATCCCCAGCTGCTCCAGGGCTGGAGTTTGGGAAAAGCAGCTGTGACACGTGGGTCATTTGCAGCACATGAAACACCCCACAGCCTAAGTGTGCCTGTGACACTGGCCAGCAGGCAGTCTGGGGTTGAAACTTAATTTGGGGTTGAAACTGAACTTAATTTGTGGTGGCCAAAGGGAAGTGGGTGCTGAGCTGGTGGGATCTGCTCTGGCAGCCTGCAAGGGCCCACCATTCCACATGGTGTAGGAAGCTCCTTTGGGTGCTAAGGGCTCAGGAATGTGTCAGGGGAAGCCAACAGCAACAAGGCATCTTTTTGGTTGTTGCAAGAAGAAAAGTCTCATAGCATCCGATGTACTTTGCTGCTTGTGAATCAGTGTCTTACAGTACTAACACAAGGAATTATAGAATCATAAACTGGTCAGGTTGGAACAGATCTTTCCATTAATCCAATATTGACAGGTCCACCACTGAACCATGTCCCTGAGTGCTACTTTTGCATACCTGTTAAATACTTCCACGCATGGTGACTCTACCATTTCCCTGGGCAGCCTGTTCCAATGCTTGAAAACCCTTTCAGTGAAGAATTTTTTCCATATATCCAATCTGAATCTCCTCCAGCTCAGTTTGAGGCCATTTCCTCTTGTCCTGCTGCTTATGCCAAGGGTGCAGCTGTATCTTTGCATGGCTGTAAATGTGCTGCCTTTCCCCCATGATACAGACATTGCTGGTTCTCCACCTGAATCCTACCTCACACCACCTACCTGACCCTTGCTCTGGTCCTCTGTGTTTCCTGGGGATAAATACCATCCTCGAGGGTTTTCAGAAGCTGGAGATTCAAATAGCTGATGGATTAAAAATGCTGAAGACAACCACTTCTCTTTTTCTTATCTTCTAGTTCAGTTAGCAGAGCAAAATCCACTGCTGCTGTGAGTTGTTTGCTTATGCAGTGTGGAGTACATTCCTCCACAAAAATGTCAAAGTGATTCTTGAGGAAGTCTCAAGAAAACTGCTGTATTCAACGGTTATGTATTAGTTCTTCAAAATAAGAAAAAGTCTGATTGATTGTTTGATTTGACCTAAATTGTTTTTGTTAAACTTAATTAAATTGCTGTGAAAGCAAACAAATTGTGCAAAGATTGCTCTTGGTTGATTTACCAGTGAGAATGTTACTAACTGTACAATTAATGAAACAATATAAATTCAAGTTAATGTAACTGTACAATGTAAATCCAAAAAGAACTAGACAGTCTAGTCTCAGATTGGGAGCTGGTTTATAGGCTCTTTTGAGATTTAATGGCTGTTGCTATTGCAACATTTAAACCATTTATGAGATAAATGGCTGAGATAAAATCCAGGTATCATTGCTTTTTAGAGCTGTGGGAATACTTTTATGCCTAGAGAGCAGCTTCTTACAGATAGTAAGTGGAGAGTGTTTGCTTTTGAAAAATCAAGGTATCAGTCCCTCTGGCTCTAATCCCATTCACCCCAAAAGATGCAATAAAAGTTTGTTGCTCTGAAAAAAATTTTATTCTTAATTCATACCCTCTGCTGTGCAAGCTGACTTCTGAAAGAGCAGTTTTGAGAGTACAGTGGAGTACACAATTCATCAAACTTTTCCTTCCACCATACTCCCCATAATAATGGGAAAATGATGCAATGGAAACTTTTTGTGATATTTCTTCTGGAAGAAATGGTATAACAAGATAACAGGAGAGTTTGCTTCTTGGAATTTCTGCCTAAGGTCAGAGCAATCTTTGAAGCCTGGCTTGGAGACATATCACAGCATTGGAACAGGCAACTGCTATGCTGCTGTCTGCTTTCAAATATGTGAGATTCAAACAGGGGAAAAAAAAGCTTTATCACTTTTATCAATGAAATTTCTACAGGAGAAAACCCATGTCCAAGGTCTAAGAATCTCATAGGATTTTACATGATGGAATTTATCTAGAAGTGATATCTGAGACATGAAGGACTGTAACTGAGACTGAGGGCTAAGTGCTGATCTGTGCTTTTTATTTAAACTATGCTCTACTCCCTGTCCTGGGTCTTAGTTGCTGATTCTACTCACATGTAAGACTGTTGGTCAATGCAATTGATTGTGGTCACTGCCATTGATTCAGCCACACCAGCTAACTTCCTCACAAAATTTTGTCATTCATGGTCTCCAGAATTAAAAAAAAAAAAATTACCCATGTGCCAAATGGAGAAGATTAGAAGACTTGGACTATGAGCCCATGAACATTGCCATTTGGATTTGCTCCTGGTGCTAAGGGGGAGGCATGACTAAGTGTTCACTTTCCCCATGGGAAGTTTTATATCAAAAACACATTAATATCTGTCATGGTGGTTTCCACTTCTGGCTGTCCAGCTGGGCATCATAGAAAAGATGCTTTATAAGGAACCACTTAAGAGAAGAGCTCTGTTTGAGGAAAACAAAATGACAGCAACAGTTGTGTCTGAGAATCAACCTGATGCAGGGCTAGTTAGTGAGGCAGATGTAGACTGAAAGAGGAGGTGTAGAGCAGCCACAAAGAAGATGCTCTAAAAGCCCAGAGGTACTTTTCTCCTAAGCATACAGGAGCAGAACATAGTTATATTGAGGAGTGATAGCACTTTCTGCATGATGGACAGGCTGTTCCTAGCAATAATGTGCTCTTAATGGGGAAATATCTTCCATCAACCTGAAAGATAGATAGGTGGTTTTGAAGAAGAAAGAAAGAAAGAAGATGATTAATGCTGATAGAACCAAACCATAAAATGTTATTGAGTGGAGCAAAGTTATGGTCTTTGATCTGTTTCACTGAAAACTACTCTCTAGGGTCCTTCCTCAAGCAATTCACAGCAACCTCAATGCAGATGACCATAACTGAGAGCAGAGAAAGGGTGCTATCAACAGTAGCTGTCTTACTTTATTGAGACATACACCTTTAAGTGGCTTGGACTCTTCTCAAAATAGTTTCTGTTTCAAAAAAGTGTCTGTTTAAATGCAGGCATGCTGACACACGGCAATGGGGATGAACTGCTCCCTGCAGTGTTTAAGATGGGATTCAGCCCAGCAGTTGTGCTGCTCTGTCGCTCCAGAGGGCTCTTCACCCTACAGTACTTCTGCAGTGTGCCCAAAATGTCAGCAGCTTGGGATGGGTTTGTAGTGGTGATGGTAGAGGTGTTTTGGGCTTTTTAATTATTGGGTTTTTTCTGTATTCTTCCATAATACTCTGCTAGAAGCCCCATCTAGCTCAGACAAAATGTGCAGAGTTTCTGCAGTAGCTGCCGCTGTACCAGCATTATCTCTTCTGTGCTGCACTGAAGAGCTCTTAGTTAAAAATGGAAATCACTCATGCTTTTTGGTTCTGAAATTGCATTTTATAAAGATCAAGACACTTCGGTGATTAACTAAATAGGCCAGTTATTCAAAGGTAGCATTCCTGAAATAAAGTATACCAGCACTTTAATGTATAACTGGTACATTTCAAATGCCACTCATGCAAGCAGGGAGTGTTGGTGTTGGACCCACATACCCACATTCTTGCCAGGAGGATTGTGGGGGGCAAAGTCCTTCATGGAGGTTTTGTGCAGTAGGATGGATGGGGTTCAAAACTCTTACAAGCTCTTTTATTTACTTTGTTAGCCTTTGAGAAAGATTTCCTTTAGTGAATAGGCAAACAATAAGAGCTAATACAGCTTCTGGATACAAGAAATTATCTGCTTCTGCAGGTTATGAGCACTGCAAATTACTCATAGAAAATTCACACTGGAAATAAAATTAGTGAGCATGCTGTGACTGTTTCTGAAGCTGTTCCAAATGATCAGAATTCCTGTGTAGTTTCTTTCAGCCCAGGTTTTAAAGCATTTTGCAGACATTAATTACTTACACCTACCATGTGGCAGGACAAGAGAAGAAATGATGATGCAAGAAAAAGTAAGAATAGGATGAGACAAGTCTGCATGACTGTTAGAAGGCACCCTGGCTAGGCTGAGTCTGTCCCTAATACTTTGTGGCCTTGATGCCTTAAGTTTTAGGTTTCCTGTTTTTCAGATTCTGGGATGCCTAGGAGTGTAGTTCTGAGCCTCATATTAAGTGTTACTTACTTCACAGAGTAAGTAGATAAAACAAATCCTTTCCCAGATGGAGACCAAGGACAATGAGTACAAGTTTTCAGGTCCAAAAGCATAAACAATGGTGGACTGAAGAAGGCAAACAAGGACAGAACTTCATAATCTGAAGCTGTAATTGGACAACTAAACCTCAATATGCAAATGGAAAAGCTTATAAAAGTAAAAGTGTGAGACCTCGTGACAGGTCGTCCATTTTGTGACTATTTTGGGTCCATCTTGGGTGTAGCCCTGGTCAGGCTCTTGTGCTGCTCAAGGTGTGTCCTTTAAGGGCTTTTTAATTAACAAATATCTGTTTTATTCCCTGTCTTGTCTCTGTTCCAGGTCAGTCTTCCCAAGGCACCAGCCTTGCGTAAAACGATGCCAACTTCCAATTATTTTCAACTCTATTCCTGAAATGATGTCCACTTCAATGGCACTATATGCATGAGTGAGACAAGTACAGGAAATAGAGTAGTCAAAAGACATGTAATTAAGAACAATTTTCTCTTGAAAAATGTATCAACTCTGGCCCCCATTACAGACAATTAGCAAATGTTTAAGTTCTTCATCTGTATGGAAACTGCAGGTCTGGGTAGCCCTAATTGCTCTTCATTGCCCCTGACCCAATAACATAATTATCTTTAAAGCGTCATTTACCTACTAAAGTGTCTTCTTACTTTTAAAAAGCCCCATACATTAGTGAGTGAAGGGAAAGAAGGGAATATCCTCTTTACAAAGTATCCATGGCCAAAGTCTCTGTACTGGACTTCTGGGAGTCAAAATAATGTCAAATAAGACTGTCAAACATTGGGGGAACTCCTCCTGTCAAAGGCAGAATAGTGCCATGTGCCTGGGGCATCGTCCTCATCCAGTTTCTTCCTGACCTCTAGTAACACAGACTGTACAAACCCCTTGAGTAACCTGCTCCCACCCTGCATTAATTTCTCGTTCTAGAAAGCTTTTAGCTATTGAAAACCACCCTGCTGTAGTTAGAGCCATTAAATTAAGTTTTCTACACTGAGGGCAGTGACGAATGTGTTCCCATCTGTGAGTGTTGATATCTGTCCCCGGGGCCACAGAGCGGTTGTGGGTTTCCTTTGATGGCAAAGCTGGCTAAGAGCAGTTCTGTACTTCTTCCTGTGGGGTGTTCCCCTCTTCCCTTGCTCCTGCCAGCCCCTGCCTGCCTGAGGCTCTGCAGAGAGTTCAGCACAGTGCCTGAGAGTTTCTTCTCCTCTTCCCTTACAGTGCCTTACCTAAAGAAAACCTCAAACCTGGAGCCCAGCCAAGCCCTTGAGTTATTGATACCAAACTGCTGTGGAGAGGCATGGGGCTTCCCACCTAGGGGAAACACTACAGTGTTCATACCCTGCCTAGCTCTATCAGTCTAGCTATGAACTCTTGGTAGCTGCATACTCCTTGAAGCACAGAGCCCAAAGCTCAAGTATATGATTTGTCAGATCCCATAACTCCTCAGTGAAGGTTTGATTTTTCCATGTGTTGAAAGATAGCACATCTCTTCATATTTTCAAGCATGGTCCTAGATGTGTCCTGTCTTCCATAGAAATGGTATAGAGTGATTTGCATTCACTTTGTCCTGCTGTCTCTAAATATGTGTATCCTGACTACATCCCTGTGTTCAGCCTAAGTGCTCTAGAGTGTACAAAATGTAATTGTTCCTCTCATAACCTCTGTGCAATGGGTTTATTTCTTCCTGAAATGAAACCTGTACTCAATATTGCACTATAGGGAAAAAACTGCCCTGAAGAAAGACTGTTTGCTTTTTAACTTTTTAATATTTAAGAGATTTTAAGTCTCTTAAATATTGAAACCTGTGTAGATGATGGAAACTCTGAATCAATGTGGGGTTTTTTTTTCCTGAGTTTTTTGGTTGTTTTATTTAATTTTGAGGGTTGAGTTTGGGGATCTTTTAGGTTTGTTTGTTTGTTTTAAACATGGGGACGGAATTTGACTTGGCTTGTTAAAATGCTTAATTATAATACCTTAATTATAAGGTACCTTCATCATTCTCTGAAGGATACTCCCGTTGAGTTCACTTCTGGAGCTGTGAGGAGATGTGTGGAGATATGTTCAAAGCCTCTGGCACAGATGTCCCCCTGGCCTGAAGTGAAGACAATGATGAGATGTCACTGGAAGAATGTGTTACTGCCCCAGGATGGACAGCAATGGACAAAAGTAGTAACAGCATTTTTGATCCAATGTCAAGCTGCATATTTGGATGCTGAGAGCTAGCTTATTGCTCTAATTTTAGTAACAGAGATATGAGCAGAAGAATTCATTCACCCTCATCAATTCACATTGCAAAAGATGGCAAGTATTTAAATAGATCTACTATTCTTTCTACTCTTCTGTAGAGATCTCTCCTCAGTTCTTGGAAGATTAGAAATGAAACAAAGGACCTAATTTCACAGCAGTTTCCTCTATGAATTCAGCTATTCCTGATCTTTCACAACTGGCCTACAGTGGTCTTCCTTCTGTAAGTCTATTAACAATTTCTGATATGTGTTATTGTGAAACCTGAACTGAGCTAGGCACATTTTGCATTCTGTCAAAAAACTGAAAACAAGCAAGATATCAACAGAGAAGGTGACATCATTCATTAGGGGAAAACAGTCTGAAAGAGTCTGATATCTTAAATAATTACAATTGTGAACCTCTTCAGTGAGACATTTCATATTTTGGCAGCTAATAACATTAAAATAGAGGCTCATAAAGAATTGTTGCCTATAAAACTGGCAAGCTAAGCTTTAAAGATGCATGTGAAGCAATGCAGAGAAAATATCTCTCTTCCTCTTTGAGGAATAACAAGCTGATGGAAGATGGTGGCATAAACTTAATGTTTAGGTCAAGACAGAATATTTACATCATCTAGAACAAAATATTTAACTGTATTCATTCAGGGAAGGTCTTAAATGTGTCACTTAGTAGACTATGACCATCTCAATTTAAAAAATGTGGAGAAAGTAATAGATAACATCTCTTATCCATTCACAGGCATAAACCCATGAAGATAGTGTTGAGAGCTGTGGGAAGGATAGGTGCTTGTAATAATAAACACTTATCACTAATAACAGGGAAAAGTAATGCTCTCTTAACCTGAATCAGTGAAATAAGATAGATATATGAGGTTCCTGTCAGTATAAGTTTTTGCTCTGCAAAATCTCCTGAGGCTGGCACGAGTACAGCCACTACAATGCTTCAGGAATTCGTTCCCATGTCCATCCTGTTTGCCCATTCCCTTGTCCCACAAAGGGAATGATAATAGATAAGGTATCCCAGATTTCCCATTTCTGTGTGTGAGTGTCCTTGGTTGTGCAGTTAGATGAAGTCAATGGTTGAAGTAGTTTCTTTGATAGCAGAGAATAGCAAAGGGTGGGCTTACACCTACAACCTTCTTGCCCTAACCCACCCTCTTTTTCCAGGAACTCATGGTTAGTTTGAGTCATTATTTCAATTTCTTTTTCTTAGCTACATCAATTAGGTAAACTAAGCTGAAAATTTGTATGAATAAGAGCTAAAAGATCCATCTAAGCATCCCTTGTCACTGGCATCCTGGATAGGGATAAATAATTGCCTGAGGAAGGGCAATTATTAGGATCAAGTCTGTGCTTCGAATTAACCAGAGGGACCCAGACTACTCCCTGTGCTGGCAGCCCAGCTACTCAGCACCCCAACTCTGTGCATTGGCTTTGTCTGGGTAGAATGGACCACCTTGAACCCCACTGAAGCAGGACAGCAAAAACCATGTCTGATGTAAGAACTGAAGCAGTTTAGTACTGGAGGCTGTGCCATGTGTGGTAAATCCCTTTCTATTTCTCACACTGAGCAATCAAGTGGGGTTTTTATGAGACTGAGTTTCCCAAGACTCTCAAGTCCTGCGGATGTTACATAAAATGGGCTAAGAAATAAGCCTACCTCTGCTTTTTGAGAAGAGTTGGAGTGTTGTTGACTTGTGAATGGGATCAGGAGTGGTATGTGTTTAGTATCTGACTGAATTCAGCCCATCAGTGAAAGCTGATTGAAAGGTGGAAAAAGTGTTTGAGATTTGATCAGCATATGCCGTGCAGGGCCTTTACATCCTGTCTGTCATCTCTATTTCTCTTGCATTTCTCTGACAACCTTGAGCAATGTGCAACAGGGGAGTAGGGTTGACTTTTGGAGATTATCCAGAAAATTTCTAGTGTTTACAAGACTGAAGTTTAATTCTTAACTACAGTAATTGGTATTCTTTTCCATATCTACTGAATTTCTATGCAACAGTCATACTGAAAGTTTTTAGACCAGAAAGTAATACTTGTACAGAATATAATATGGAAAACAATTCCTAGACTTTCTAAAATGCTATTGCATATGGAGTACCAGGAAAGCTTACTTTTCACAGGAAGAAGAATGAAGCATCTCTTCTCTTTTAAGATTTTTGGAAGTTGACCTGTACAGTTTGCTGTCATAATTACATATAAATAAACACTAGAAAGAAGAAAGAAGAAGTAAAAATATTTGTGGAAAAACTTTTCAGATAGGAAATTTTACTTTCTTAGCAGTTGATTTTGGACTTGACTTCAGACAAGGTCAGTAGTCTGAATGCAGCCAAATTTCAAATTCTTGAATGTCTGCTGTGTCAAACCAGCACTTCTATAAATATATTCATTTTTCTTGCAGAATCTCAAGCAGACTGTTGCGTTGTTCTGGTTATGAGTAAAGCTGTGCCTCTGTGAACTTGGAATTACCAATGTACAGATGTACCTTCTAAAAGTCTACTGTGTGGGAACTTATTTATTTTGTTAAGCTTGGATGTCTGGCAGGAACGATTTGAATGTCTGTTTGCAACTAAGTGTCTTAAGGGGGAATAACATGATGGTTTTGCATGATCTGCCAGTGAAAATTTATTGTCAAACTGTCCTACAGCAATAAGAAAACCTTTTGAAAATATTTAAATTTTGGTAATAACCTGAGAGGAGTTTATTCTCTATTTGGATGCCTAAACAAGGTTTAGTTTGAGTAAGTTTTTGGAAGCCTGTTTATTATTTAACATGTTCATTCCCTTAACCGAATTTCCCATTTTCACCTCCACTGTGAGCTGAGCTTAAGCCTTCCATATACTCTGCAGCCCTGTTACCTGTTACCTCATGGAAATGATTAATTTAAAAACCTAAAGTAATCTAATAAAGAGCAGCATATCTGAAGGAGGGAAGTGCAGGTTCTGGGAAGTAAAAGATGAGGAATAATGAAGGATTAAACTATAGCAAGTCCTCTTTGACCATGCTGGTGGGACTTTTTGAGACTTGGTGTATTGAGATGTCTTGAAAGAAAAGTGTTATGGTAGGCTGACCCCAGACAGCAGCTAAGCACACCCACAACTGCCTGCTCACTCCCCTTCCAGGTGGGATGGGGAGCAAACAGGAAGAACAAAAGTGAGAAACTTTGTGGGTCAAGATTATGAAATTTTAATAAATAGAGGAGAGAGAAAAAATAAATTATGCAAAAGCATTTATTCGTCACCTCCTACAAGTAGACCCATGTACCAAGAATAGCTTCCTTTCAAGACAAAACTCCACGTGTTTATTGCTGAGCACTGCACTTCATGGCTTGGAGTATCTCTTCAGCTGGTTTGGGTCAGCTCTCCTGGTTGTTTTTCCTCTCAGCTTCTAACCTGTTCCTGATCTACCCACTGGTGTGGGACAAAATGAGAAAGAGAGAAAGCTTTGGCCCTGTGCAAGAATTGTTCATCAATAGCCAAAACAATGGTGTGTTAACACACACATGTATTTTGGTCACAAATCCAAAGCACAGCACCATATAGGCTGTAATGAACAAAGAGAAGTTCATCCCAGCCACAGCCACTGTAAGAGCAAATTGGGGACTGCATATCTGATAATGAAACTTTGTTGGACAAGTTGGAAGCAGGTGGGTTGCATTTTTTTATTTACATCAGGTGATAATTTCACATAAATTGAGGCTGGTTTGCTCATCACCCATGCCTTGACAGTTTATAGAAAATAGCTAGAAAAAATGGAGAAATTCCTATTTTTCTCTAGTATTTTCACCTTTCAAATTAACCTTTTTATTACTTTTTGGGGAAAAAAACATTAATAGGCTTTCTCACACAGGTTACTCTTCATCTTTAAAATTTGTTTTTCTGGATTTAAGCTTTATCCTACCTCATTTAAACAAGCATGCCTCCAAAGTTCCCGTGTGCTTCGTATAGAGTTCTGGTGGGTAGGCAAGGTAAATAGAATTAGCCATAGAGTCCATTTGAGCTTTCTATGTGTTGGGGTGAGTGTGAATTTATAATATACTTTCTTTTAAGAACAAGAATGAAGTCCACATCTCATGGAAAATTTGCATTCTTTTTGGTTGCTCTTTGTGGCTGCCTTTTTAGTGCAATGATGTGGTAAAATAATTGTATGTAGTGAAATTACAGTGTTGGCCTTCAGCCCTTTCTGTGAGCCCTGGTGCAAGGAGACTTCCAGATACTACTTCTTGCCAAGGAGTAATGAAATTAGTTCATAATGTGCTCTAAAGCAGCTGGCTCCACAGAGCCATTTGTCTGTCCATGCTAATGTAATAAAAACCATGAAAACTTGTCTATATTTAAAAGTGAATTTGGAAATTTGTTATCATTGAGGTAATTCATACAATCATAGAATGGTTTGGATTGGAAAGGGCCTTAAAAAACATCAACTTCAACCCCCACTGCCATGAGCAGGGATAACTTTCACTAGGGCACTGGGCAAGTTACTCAAAGCCCCATCCAACCTGGCCTTGAGCATTCCAGGGATGGGGCAGCCACAGTTCTGCTGTTGAGCACATAAATATCTTTTTGCCATCTCCAAAATTGGAATAAGCTCAACACATCACTTTCTTCTGGTCTACTGAAACTTGACAGGATGCTCAGATGAGCTAGAGGGGGGTTGTTGACAGAGCTCTAAACCAGCTTGGAAAGGGGGAAAGGGACAAAACCAGGCTAACCACTGAAGTGTGATGGGATTGTGTGCTGGATCTTGAGAAAACAAACACTAATGGGACCCCTCAGTTTGCTTCATGAGGTGTTGGATACAATTGTACCACACCTGAAATGTGCCCTGAACCTGAGGACCATGACTGCAAGAATGACTAAATGCCAGCAGACCCTGAAATTGTGCAGGATCTACTGCTCCAGGTGGATCCCTACAAATCTCTAGGGCCTGATTTGATTCATGCAAGAATCCTCAAAGAACTAACTGATGTTATCACAAATCCTCTCTTGATGATATTTGAGCAGTCTTGAGAATCTGGAGAGGTCCCAGCTAATTGGAAGCTGGCAAACACTGTCCTTTTCAAGAAGGGAAAAAGGGCAAGAAGGATGACCCCAAAAAGTACAGGCCTGTCAGTTTCACTTCAGTGCCTGGGAAAGCTAGATTATTCTAGGAGGCATTAAAAAACACTCGAAAGGTAATGCAAACATTGATCATCAGCAGGGCTTCATGAGAGGGAAGTCCTGTTTGTCAAATTTGATTTCCTTTAATGACAAGATAATCCCCCTAGATGATCAAGGGAAGCCAGTTAATATAATCTTTTTGTATTACAGTAAAGCTTTTAATACTGTCCCTTACAGGATCCTCCTGGACAAAATGTCCAGCCCACAGCTGTATAAAGACATCATGAGACGGGTGAGCAACTGGATCATGGGTCGGGCACAAAGAGTTTCAGTGAATGGGGTGACATCAGACTGGTCACCTGTCACTAGTGGGGTTCCACAAGAGTCCATCCTCAGCCCTATGCTCTTCAACATCTTCATAAATGACCTGGATGTAGGACTGGAAGGGATACTGAGCAAGTTCACAGATGATACAAAATTGGGAGAAGCTGTTGACTCCCTTGAAGTCCTGCAGAGAGATCTTGACAAATTAGAGGATTGAGTAAACATCAACCATATGAAGTTCAACAAGGGAAAGTGCTGGATTCTGCACCTGGGATGGGGCAACCCTGGATGGATAGACAGACTGAGGAATGAGATGCTGGAAAGTAGACCCATGGAAAGCAATCTGGGCATCCTGGTCAATGGCAAGTTGAACATGAGCCAGCAGTCGCTTGACAACCAGGACAACCTGCTCCTGGGGGCATCAGGCACAGCATTGCCACCTGGGCCAGGGAGGGGATTGTCCTGCTCTGGTGAAGTTTTGTCAGGGGAGGTTTAGCTTGGATATTAGAAAAAGATTCTTCAACCAGAGGGTGGTTGTGCACTGGAACAGGCTCCCCAGGGAAATGGTCACAGTACCAGACTGACAGAGCTCTAGAAGCTTCTGAACAATTCTCTCAGGCACATGGTGTGACTCTTGGAAATGGTGCTGTGCAGGGCCGGGAGTTGGACTCAATGATCCTTGTGGGTCCCTTTAAACTCAGCACATCCTGTGACTCTGTGATAGGTGTCCAAGCTCCCACTAATGCTAATGAAGATCTAGTGAGAGCAGTCAATGAACAATTCAGCTGAACAGCCACTACATACCTATTTTATGGTGAGCTGAATTGCTCTTCAGGCTCCAGTGACTCTAATGGGAGTACAGGAATCAAGCACCCAAAAGTACTTAAATTTAAGTAATTGTTTCACACTGATTCTTGTACTTGATGTTCCCTAGTCAACCAAGATCATCAGACAATTTTAAAGAGCATATTGTTTGACCCATTTTAGAAATCTGCCTTAGGAGATGCATTAATTTCCATTTTATCTAACACAAAATTAGGTCTATAGCTTTAAGATAACTATAAAGTTTAGCAATCCTAGAACTCTCCAGTTGATTCAATCCCCATATGGTTATGACTAGAACCCAAACCAAGATAACAGTTTGAATATATGTTATCTACAACTTAAAAAAAAAAATCATATGCATCTAATTTCAGACTCAGTCAAGGGCAGAAAAGGTTTTTGCTTTTCTCCTATATCCATTTTTAAAATGATTTGTGGTTTCCAAAAAATACATGATCAGTGCTGTGCTCATTCCTGTAAGATGCTGTCCAAGCTAACAGTTTAGCAGAACCCAAATGGTTGGGTGTCTGTATCTCCTGTACATATACAGTTAAAATGTATATCTCACCTGTGCAATATTAATCAGAAATGCCAAGTTTAATTTTAGTTGTAGTAATCTGCAATTCCCAGCAGGAAGGCAGGTCACCACTCAAGTAAGTGAGGCCAGTATAGTACTCTGGGTGTTGTTAGAATATGAAGCACTAACAGGTTCTGTGTCTCTGGCCCAAAATGGCACTGTTAAATGCCAGGATAGTGGCCTCCTTTGTAACTCTAAAAAATAATCTTCATTATTCTGAAATTATGAGTGATTGAGTAAAAGGTGTGTGATCAGTAGTGATGCCTTGGGAAGGCTGACCTGAAACAGAGACTAGACAGAGCTAGAGAATAAAGTAGATATTTATGAAAAGGCCTTTAAGGATACACCTTGGGCAGTACAAGAGCCTGACCAGGGCTACACCCAAGGCGGACCCAAAATGGTCACAAAATGGATGACCTGTCACAAGGTCTCACACTTTTGTAAGTTTTGGTCCATTTGCATATTGGGGTTTAATTGTGCAAATACAGTTTCAGATTATGAAGTTCCATGCTTGTTTTCTCTGTTCAGCCCACTGTTGTTTATGCTTTTGGGCCTGAAAACTTGTACTTGTTTTTCTTGGTCTCCAGCAGGAAAAGGATTTGTTTTGTCTAGGTACTCTGTGAAGAGAGCTTACTAACACTTAATATGAGGCTCAGAACTGCACCCCTAGGCAGCCCAGAATCTGAGAAACATGAAAGCTAAAACTTAAGGCATCAGTAGGACTCCTGTAAGGCAGTCAATATAATCAAAATGTTTTTCATTTAATGTAAAACATGTCTATATCAAATGATGCAATCGAAATCAAGCAATCTAGAGAAGTAAAAATACTTCACAGTCTATCACTGGTGTTCACTCACAGGACTTCAGTCACTATAGAAATTATGATAAAGATCCTTCTGTGCTCCAATTAATGACATTCACCTAACATTACTATCCAGTAGGTGCACAATTAATTTTACTGCTGGCCATATAGTTTAATGGTTTATTCTGGAATGCACATCAGAAAAAAATCAATCAGTGTTGGAAGTTAATGAGCTTTACAGGAGCTTAGATTGAATGGAGCAGAGGGTGGATCCACTGGTAGCTGTTTCTCACTAAGGGTGCCAAAGTTTGTGTGAACTAGGTGAAGTAGATAACTGAGCTAGATATATTCAGTTATTTATTTACAGAAATTTCCCTGGGCTGGAAGAACTCCCAAAACTGATTAGCTGCAGAACTGGTCAGCTGCTAATTTCTACTGAAAACTGCCTAAGGAAAGAACCAAGAAGGAAAACAAGTATTGGTTACTTCCAAAAACATTGTGTTTTACATTATGGTCTTCTCTAGATAATGTCTCTGGTCACCTTGTGACTAGTGATACAGTGTGTATATCTAAATCTTGAAAGTCTTAGGCATTCACCAAGACCTGCAGTGGTATCATTTGCTCTGTCCTAATCTTCATCTTCTGTAACACCCTCCTGAATATAAAATCTGACATTTAAAATTATGTGTTATCTCACACCTGACTCTGCTGTATTTTAGGACCTCTTAAAAATAGTTATTTTGGCTTTATGTCAAGAATGGTAGACTTTGTTCTGAGAGAAATACTTCCACAGTTTCACTGTTCATTTTTTTTCTCCAAATAAAAGAAAAATGCAAGAGAGTACACTTTGGTGCTTGGTTTTTTGTTTGGGGTTTTTTTTTCTATATTAATTCAATTTAAACAGACTTGCATATTTGTATGTTACGCATGCACACACACACAAATGTATATTGATAGGAAAGCAAGTCCCTGTTAAACATTTTAAAATGTTTCTTTTTAGCTTAGATTCTATATACATAGCAATGATAATTTAAAGAAAAGCCTCAAAGACAAAACGAGACTTCCAGCAGAATAGTTTCCTTGGAACAGCAGGCAAACCACTCAGTAAGAGGGTGTAAAAGGGTTGTAAACTGCAGGCCTGCAAAGTAAAACAGAATCCTCTCCTGCTGGCTAAACTGGTGAGCCACCACTCTTCACTTCTGCTTGTAATTTGGATGACTCACCAAGATTTTACAGTACCACTACTTATTTGTCTACAATTACTTCATAACTCTTCAATTATGTAGGACTTCCTGGATTCCAAAATCTGCTTTAGGAGGGCTGTGATAGCAGGATCTTTTTATAGACCTGGATTTGCAGTGAGCAATCTGTGTTATCAGATGGAGATATTCTCAGTGGTGGTGCTCCTCAGGTGGGCAGCATCACCAGCACTGAGCTGTGCTGTGGCTGAGCTGTGCTTTCAGAAGTGGAGAACTCCACTATGACAAGGTTTCTGTTATATGAGGTTGGCAGAGTAGGGGGAGCTCCGTGAGCATGTGCATGTGTATGCACAGAAATTTGGTTGAACACAGAACTGTTGAATGTGAAAATAGTCAGTCTTTGCATAAGCTTAGGTGAGATAACACTGTGATGCCTACATTAATTCCACTGGCTCATTGTGATTTTTAATTTGAGGCTAAGGCTAGAAAACAATAAAGAACTCAGCTCTGTGCTTTGGCATCAGTGCCTGTACGCTCCTGTCAGAAATCACCCAGATAATTGTTCAAGCACAGCAAAATATTTTAGAATAACTCTGCTCTAATTATTAATAATGATATTTTGTCTCAGCAAACGTGCCAAAGATCAGTGCCAAAATTTTAGATGTTAACTTACAGTCAATGAACAAGCACTGATTAAAGAAATCTGCTTATTAAAAGAATGCATGAATTTATATGATGTGGAAAGGCTAATATTTTATTTCTCTGGTTATAATAACACCTATCTTAAATTGTGGTTCTATAGGCTGTATTTAGCAAATCACTTTTGCTCATGAATAAAATTAGCTTCTCACAAAAGGCCAGCTGCTTCAGAATGGGATGTGATGCCTGGTCTCCTTCATGCTTCATCTTAACAGTCACACACAAAGCAGGAGAGCTGATGGTTCTGTTTCTTTATACCTGACAGGAGATGTGAGTCTGCCTGATCACAGTGCTTCACACACAGAGTGGCTGGAAGAAATTCTTATTAATAAAACTGTTGAGAGCTCTGCAGCTAAACCTTGCTATGAGCATTATTTCAGCAGCTTCATTTTGTAAATAAAAGGACACTTCTTTTGCAGAATGGCCTTTTTCTTTCTCCAAGGAGCTCTATATCTAGTAATTATTTAGTCTTTTAATTTCTGAGGTGTGTTACTATGTACACAGAAATCTTTGTGCATTGAAGCCTAAGCTCAAGTGAGTAATTCATATGCTTAACTTGGAACAATCCACTGTGGAGAAAACAACCTGCAAATCCTATTCACACCAATAATGAAATTGAATTCAAAAACACCAGCCTGCTGAGCTTAGGGAGAACAGAAACCTAAATACCAATCAGCTGTACCTTCACCCAGCTGCAGCTCTTGCCAGATTATCACCCAGGGACTCAGGAAGGAGTGGGGCAGCCCTCCCCATCTGCCACCTCTAAAAATCATGTGGCAGTGCAGTGAACTGGGGTGGGAGGTGGCCCTGTCCCCTGCCCCCATATCACACTTCATCACCTTGTTTTGGTGTGTCACCCAGTCAGGCAAACCTCTGTCAGCTCTGGGCACTGAGCAGAGCTGGGCACAGGGGAGAGGGGAGGTCACCAGGTACTTCAGGGATGAGGGCAGTTCCTGCAGCACAGCTGGTGCAGCACCTGGGAATAGGAACAGAAGGGACAAGAGCCCCATGTGCTGGTGCTGCTGCAGGAAAGAATGAGATGTGGAGATAAACCTGAAGCTTTGGAAATGCATTCCCATGGGCTGTGTTTCCAGCTGAGTGGGAACTTCCTGTGGGCAAGAACTTTTGGCAACTTCCCATGGCTCTGGCAGGATGATAGATTCAGGGATGTAGCACCTTGGTGAACCCTGCCCAAGGAGCAGCACCTAGGGAGCACCATCTTTCTCATGAGCCCTGGATTTCTGCAGTCTTCCTGTCTATTCTGCCTATCCAGTCTAGCCTGTGCCACATGCTCTAGGATGGCCCTGCTGGGCAGGGAGGCTCAGCCAGATGACCTGTGTGGTTACTGTGATATCTTCCAACCAGTCCAGTTCCTTGGGATTCTGTGATTCCCTGCAGGAAAGCTGTGAACCCAAAGCATGGAACAATTTATATGGGACTTTGGGACCCCCTGGTAGAGCACAGTGGAGAAAGGTTGTAACCATGACAACTTCTGGGGCTGGCCTTTGCCTTTGGTGGGGTTTTTTCTATCCCTCTAAGACCATCCTGAGTCACAAACATGGAACTACCCCTGGCTGGTGCTGCTGGAGTTGCCTCAGCCCCAAATGTGGAGCTGCTGTTGTCACAAGGCAAGGGCAAGAGCCTGTGAATTATAGTGAGCAACACATCACTGCAGACTGTTTGGAATCAATCCAAAGCCCATTAAAGGCAATGGAAAGACTCCAAATTTCCACTCTGCTTTAAAAACTATTATCCTTTATTTCTGTCAGGAGTCTTGTTTCACAGAAGATAGAATGCAATGTCACAAATCACTCAGAAGAAGCAGCAAGCACTTACTTAATATAGGGTATCCAAAGGTGCATATTCAAATGTTTCTTATCTGGCCAAAGCACATGAAACTATTTCTGGACAAATTTTTCTGCAGAATACTGCCTCTGTGTTTCTCCCATCAGTTTACAGCCTCTCCTTCTGAAGTCAAAATCTCAGACTTGGGGTTTATTGGCACTCTGAAAAATGTGTGTTATGCTATGATACATATCTTCTAATAAAATAATGACCAGTCTGCTGGAAAATACTTTATTGTAAAGGTATTTCACAAAGGTCCCAAGTTAATCAAAGCAGTTTTGAATCTCAGGTGTATGAGTTGTTGCTGGTACATACCTCTCAACTAACAAAGATGTGTGGGTGGGTTTTTAGTTGAATAAAGCTGCCTCTTTGCAATATGTCTAAATCCCAAACGCAAAGATAAGTTCAACTCTGTGCATATTAACCAGCTCCTTTGCTGTTACCATTAAAATGCTCTGTACTATAAAGGTGCAAATACTACCTTACCCATAAAGATGTTTATCCTCTTGGGTCCCTTCAGGTTATATTTTTTAGGTTATAGAAAAGTCCAGCTACCTTCAGTACCAACTATTTTTGAACAGAAATCTAAGACTAATCAACCCATCAGATGATACTTTTAGCTAGAAGAGAATATATAAAGCAGGTGCAGTAAGAGATGAAGCTGTCCCTGCTGCAGTGAGCTGTGGGATCTCCACCAGGTCTGTATCTTGTATAAAACCCCAAAATTGTCTACTTGCCTAGTCCTCCATCTAAGTGTTAATATTCCCTTTTTCCAGCTGCTCTGTTGGAAATCAACAAGACAAATGCCCTTCCTCAAGCAGGTCATGCCACCGAGTACTCACTCAGGATTATATCTCCCTCAGAAAACAAACTTCAGTTGGTTAAGTAATAATCCTGATGACTTGTTATTACAGTGGGAAGGACAGCCCTTCTCTGTGCCATGGACACTTTCCTCCTGGTCAGGACAAAAATTAATCCTGAGGGACAGCTGAGGAGGCTGTGCCAATAGGAGAAGAAAAAATGTACCTGCCATTTCAGCCAGTGAGACCAAGTTCCAAACTGGAATTTAAACCCCAAATCAACTTGCTGTTTGGTCTCCAGGGTACCCACTTTTGGGTACCCACATGCCCTCCAGAGCTGCAGTTTTCTCTCACCTCTGACAAGGCAAAACAATATCTGCACAAAATTGGGCACAGAAATGGAGGATAAAGAAAGAACACAAAACCCTCTAGGAAAGGAAGGACCACCAGGGGCTGACAAAAATCTTGCGATTTCTGTTGCTCTTTGTGGCCATGAGAGAGGAGTAGAGACCCAGCTTTCTCCTTACATCCATGCTGGTCCCTGTATGTGGGAAGGTGTTCAAGTGTATGTCAGACTGCAGGATCAGACCTGAAATGAGCAAGAAGTGATGGCCACTCCGGCTGTTGGAAGTGAATGGAATTTAATGAGCATCTTTCTCTAAGCCTGTAAGCTGTATGTGGTGTGTTTCTGCCTGTTGAGCACAGAGGAGACACAAAACCTTATTCACACAACAAACTCACAAAATCCAGAAAGATGGTTTTAAATAGTTTACTTTTGTATCTTAGGCTAATAATTTCAGTTTTGGATTCCCACCACACAAATGCAAAGAAGAAGACCCTTGTAACATTGCTATAAATGCAGTTTTTACTTTTTTCTCATGAAAACAATAGGTTTTGGACTTTGGTTTGGAAAATGACTGTTTTCTTCACAGTCATTCTGGCTCTCTCACATGCACTGAGAACCCCTCCTCCCTGCCACTCAGACATGAAAACAGAAGGTCTGCATAAGGTCAAATAGATTAGCTGAACAAATCAAATTAGGAAATAAAGAATCATCACTTTTCAAAGTTGGCTTGTGACAGAAAAAAAGCATTTTTCTTCATTATTTGATTTTCATAATCAAATACCCAAAATTATATTCTTGAAAAAAGGAATCAATCACCTAGAAGTCAAGCTAAGTTGCTGCTGCTGTTTTGCTAAAATGACTTGCATAGGCAGGATGCATGTGGCTTTGAGCATTTACCTAACTGCATCAGCTGTAGTGGCAGCTGCAGGATTCACAGTCATGATGGGTGGACTCCAGGGCATGGAGTGCTGACACAGGTATTTGTGATGCCTTCTGAAAGAGCAGTGTGCTGGCACAGAGTTCTCCATTTGAACTGGAGGCTGTTTCCACGTGTCTCCCATTCCTTTGAGACACAGAGCTGATGCCTTTCCCAACTCCTGGATGCAAAACATAAATGAGTGATCAGCTCTGGGATTCGTGCTGCCTGCCCTGCAGAGGTGGGAGGAGAGGCAGTAGCTCCCAGCCACCCCAATGCAGGAGCCACGGGGCCTGGCTTTTGCCTTTCTCTGTAAATTGAAGCTGGAGAGCTGTCTTGACTCAAATAATTACAGCTTTAAATTGACAAGGTAAAATTGTCAGGAAGCAGAATGCAAAATGTTAGAAAATACAGTCTTGTTCATAGCCTGGGCAAAGGTTTAGTTTCACCCTTCTCATATATGACTGGTTATACAACTTTATATGATAAGTCAGAGATGATTCTAGCAAGAAGCTTCCAATTTAAGTTGACAGAACAGAAAATAATTAGAAACAAAGGAACAGAGATATTCCTTTGTAAAAATCTGCAGCTTTTTACTTACCTGAAACCTGATGTCAAAAAGCTCTGTTCACTGCCATGGATTCAGTTCCTGGGTGCAGAAAGCAGATTTGAGGAGCCTAGGGGAAAGAGAACTGAACATTTCCTTGCACAGGTATTAAATGTCGAGATGTTTTGTAGGTGTAAGGAAAATGTATCTGCTGTCAAGGTTTCAATAAGTATAAAATTTTCTCTGCTAAAAAGCTTGGGGTTGGAAACTGATACATTTGGAGTTGTGAGCTGTATCATCATATTGCCATGAAGTAAAACTGCTTTTAGCCTGTGAAATGCAGAAAACATGGAGAAAAAAAAAGCTTACTTGAAACAATTTATTTGAATTTCCTAAAATAATTCACATGGTGTTTGTTCTTAAGCATGATATAGAACTTTTTCACACCTGAAAAGAAGAAAGTGGAACAAGTGACTTCAAAGAGAGCTGGTCATTTGCCCTTCTCTCACCAGAAAACCTGAACAGAATGGAAAGCATTCCCCCAAAATTCAAGGCTAAAAATGAAAATTAGCGGGGTAAGTTTTCAAAGATTTGGGCAGGAGAGAAAGGAAATTTACAGTGTCCAAGAGGTGAATTTGAAAGAACAAGCTACATATTCAGCCTTTATTTCCTGACACATAAACTTGCAGTCTGGAAAAATTCCACTATGCAAGTGATGTCAGCTCAGTTGTCTTCTGTACAGCTCATCTGTATGTAAGTCAAGGCTGTTCCTGGTATTCACAGCCAGGTGCTAAAGTTGGCTAATGAGGAAACCTATTGATCTGTAGCATTTTCTTTCAAAAGTTTCAAAGCAAAGGAGAACTGTGAAAATTAAGTGATCGTTCTCCTCCAACATGGCAGCTTTCTCATCTGCTCTCCCCTGTTTACCATTATTCTGGTGCTCCTGGTACACTGCATGCTGAAGATGGCAAACAAGAAGTGGGAGAAGCTCCACTTTTACTCACCCCAGGTGCAAATACTGGCTTTCACCTTTCTTAGCATGTGACTAGTTATAGAACATTAATTAACAGATAGGTTTATAATTTCTTATTTTCTTCTGAAACTAAAATTTGATTTCTGTATTTCAATAGAAAGTTGAAAATCTTGCCTATGGGAACTGCTTACAGAAGAATCCTTCTGTACCCAGCAGCAATTCTCACTGCATGGCAATATTAATCATTTAGTTAGATCTCTTGCTAATCTTGGGAGGACTGTAGAGAGGGGGCCTGACTCTGCCTGCCTTTGCAACAGCCTGGGAAGAATGTAGTCCTTACTGTTCCTGTGCTCTTCCAGATCTGCCTTTTCTGAAGGAATGACTGGTACCAATGAGAAGAGCTGCTGCTATTCAGCAATTGAAA
This sequence comes from Argya squamiceps, assembly GCA_037834095.1. Classification (NCBI taxonomy): domain Eukaryota; kingdom Metazoa; phylum Chordata; class Aves; order Passeriformes; family Leiothrichidae; genus Argya; species Argya squamiceps. The sequence goes on along the minus strand of JBBMKD010000145.1, from coordinate 98,529,840 downwards.
TATATGTTCTTCATACAGGGGATTTCAATTGAAAAATTATTCATTACAATAAGGGAATCATGAGAAATATTTATTCATCGACTATTGGGTCAATAATGCTGATTTTTCATTACAGTTACAGAATAGGTATTGAGATGTAAAACTCATTACTTCCATTTGACCATTTTGTATTTTTACTCTTACAAAACATATGTGGCTGGAAGCTGTGAAAACATGAGTGTTTAAGTGATGAGTTTGATTCATACTTTTTGTTTATGGCATGAAGATAAAGCATGTTGATCTGCCCAGGAAAGCAAGAATTGACTACTTGGTCTAGTTCTTCTCTTTCACTGTGAGCAGAAGGGGAACAGGCAGCTCAAAAATTCCTACTTATTTCTTTTACTGCAGTGCTTGCAAAAGAGTGACAGGACACAACAGACTAATTGAAACCCACCAGATTATACCTCCTGTATTGTAAGCATTTTTTTTTTGATAGATTCAGATGTCTCAAAACTGTCATCCACAATCTAGAATAACCATGACTTTCCCCCTCCTCAAAGCATCAGCACTTTGGAAACACTCCCCAGGTGTGGTTTCCAGGGCGTCAATCTGGTTTTTCAATGTGCTTTTTTTGGAATTAACTCCAGGTGACTTCAGGACAGGGCTTGGCAAAGAGAATTTAATCCCAATTCCCTCTTCCCTGGCACTGACAACTCCCCTCTTAGGACCTTGTGACCCTGTCTCTTAGAACTGTCTTTGGACCCTCAAGATTTTGTGTGTTGTGGAGTAGAAGTGCTAGCCTTTGGGTGCCCTTGGCAAGCAGTGGCTCCTAAAGAGCAGAAATGCAGTGCATTGGTATAGTACAGCCCATCCTGTTTGATGCACTATTAGGTATTCTTAAACATTATTTGTTGTGCCATTTGTGCTAACAGTAATTTTATCATCTGTCCTTATAGTTTCCCTTTGATTTGCTGCTAAATGATGGAAATTGGAGCATTTCATATGGACTTGGCCCTTTTTCATTATTAAATTAATGATCTGTTCAAGTTTAAGTGTTCAACTTCTTATTATGTGAGTCTATTCATGAAAGGACTCTCAGACAGAAACCCTGAGTGCCCCCACTTTGTATCCATCATTACTCTGGCATGTTCTCTTTCTCCAGGGAATAGTAATGTGCATTCTTACTGGGTGGCTGGAAAATGAAGTTACCCAGCAATACAGGAGCTTACCTAAAGGGATAATATATTTTTTTTCAATGTCAAGTACTAATTTAAAACTTCCCCTGGACTGCAATTAAGATAAAAATTTTCTTGATTTTTCTTTATTTTTCTTGATTTACTGCTAAAAGTTGATCTTAAGCTCCTGTTTTCACCTTCTTTAGTCTCATTTCATTCTGAGTAATCAAATTTCAGGGGGTAAAAGTTTTTGCTTTCTCAAATACTGTGTGCCAACATCCATTGGTGAGTTATTGTCTGTATCATGAAGCTGCCAAACCATACAGAAAAGCATCCTATGAGCACTCTTAGGCAGTGCAGCCTTGGTCCCAGTGATGACAAGAGACATATTGAGTATTAAAGCTTGTCTGTTTCTAGCAACCTAGTCAAACTTCTTGTTTATTTGTTTGGGGTTTATTTATTTGTATATCAGAAAATTTGCATAAGGTTAGTCCAGAGTGTGGAACTCTCTTAGAGGTGAGGACTTGTGTAGGAGTCTGTAGCTGAGAATACTTATTAATTTTAAAGTCTTTCCAGCAATAACATCTGCTTTTCCATACTTGCATCAGGAAGTTGAAGACCTGGGTTCAGTTTCTACTTATTCCTGACTTGGAGGAGATCCCCATTACCTTCCCTCCTTCCAGCTGAGCACCCTGACAACCAGGCAGTTATGTCAGCACCAACCTTCCTTGCTTCTGAAGCAAGGTGCCTGTGTACAGTTCACTGCAGTGGAGCCTAGGGAGAGGGAGGTGACACCACACCATAGAGCTTCAGAGCACTAGGGTGATGGTGTGGAGGGCAGGAAGAGCAGGAATCTGCCGCCCTGGCCCAAATTCCAGGAATGAAAACTCCCATTACTGTGTTTTCTTTGGGCTGGAGCTTAGGCTGTAACCATGCAGTGTCTGGGGTTAAGCAATTCTTGTATCAGTTCCAGATCACAACAAACTTCTGTCAGGAGCTGGCTGAACTTGTACACTGTGAGTTGCACATATTAATGCCTAGGCTAGGTGGCCACTTTATTTTCCAGGTTACACTGGAAAGGGCACCCAATTTCTTTCTGAAGCGTTTTGCCATGGCCATCACAAAAACCCTCTGCATTATGTATGTGCAAACACTATGGGTTTTCTGAATGTTGCTAGGACATAAATGAAGACTTTTTCTACAAATGTAGAAACCATTTTGCACAGAGAAGCTCAAACAGGACATTAAATGTCAGCAAAGCAGTGAACCCTGGAACTCACTGAACCTTGTTTTCATCTTGTGCAAGTCTCTGGCTACTTCTAATATTAATATCTTTGCAGTAAAATGTTGGGCTGCCATTGTGATTTTTTTTTAACCTTTGGTTTGGGAAAAACTTATTTGCAGCTGTTTCTACTGCTTATTGTTGAAATAAAGGAACGTATTATTAATTTGTGTAATTTTTTTTAGTTCAGCAGCTTGCCTGTGAAAGACACTACTGGGACTATGAAACTGAGTTGCACAAAAGCCGTTTGGGAATTGAGCTGGTAAACTAACAGAGATCCTACCAAAATGAAATTAAAAATACAGAAGTGTTTGTCAAAGCCGAAAGTTGGGACTTAATATTACGTGCTGCTAAAATTATTGTACATGTTTCTGCAGCTGATTCATTGAGAAATACTAGGAAAGAGTTGAAAAAACAATCACAAATAACATATTTTGAATTTTTTTATATAAAATCATAGAATCATTTAGGTTGGAAAAGACCTCTAACATCGAGTCCAACCATTAACGCAGCACTGCCAAGCTTGGCACTAAACCATGTTCCCAAGTGCCACATCTATGCATCTTTTAAACACCTCCAGAGATGGCAACTCTACCATTTCACTGGGCAGCCTGTTCCAGTGTCTGACAACCCTTTCTGTGACAAGATTTTTCGTAATATCCAATCAAAATCTCTTCCAGCTCAACTTGAGGCCACTTTATTACATTAGAGAAGAGAACAATGACCACCTGGTTACAGCCTTCTTCCAGGTAGTTGTAGGAGAGAGGGAGACCTCACTGCAGTTACAACTTCTTGGTGAGGGGAAGGGGAAAGACAGACACTGATCTCTGTGGTGACCAGGGACAGGACCCAAGGGAGTCGCCTGAGGTTGTGCCAGAGGGGTTTTAGGTTGGATATTAGGAAAATGTTCTTTACCTTGAGTGTGGCTGGGCACTGCAATGGGTTCCCCAGGAAGTTGTCACAGCAGTTTACTAGATATCAATGACATTTTCATTAGTTTGATGAATGTATAGTTTACTTGCAATTTTAATTGCAAAATTACAGCATAAATATAAAAATAACTTAAACTAATTGAATTCTCAAACAGCTAATGCATCAGCTGGGAAATAATGAGAAGTAGACAATGTCCTCATGGGAAACAGAAAGAACTCGACCATGCACTGGGTACAGGAAATAGTAAAAGAGTGAAAATAGTATTTGCAGGCTAGTAGGATTAACAGCAAACTGGATGCTGTTGCAGTAGATTGCTAGTTTACATCCAGCTGGGATGGGCCTTAAGATATATTTTGAAGTCTTTTCGTGGGCTGAAAGAACAAGCAGGTAATGACTTTGTGCCAGTCCTACTGAAAATGTTGCCACAATGAGGGATCATGTTGAAAAAAAGATCTGTGCCACCATGGGCTTTGTAGGAAGCTCAGCACCAGCCCATTGCTGATGATGCCATGGCCGCCAGAAACCCCCTCTGCGCTATTTGCATACATTGTGGGTTAAGGCTTGCCCCTGTGCAGGTATTTGTCCTTGTATTGGTCCTTATATTGGTTTCATTTTACATTCTGGTATCCTGGACCAAAGGGACCAGTTTGCAACACATACTATATGAGGAATTACTGTAGTCCTCTTGAGAACACAGCAATTAGGCAAGAGGGTGGAGGGCAGAGCTTGCTGGCTCTCTAAGTGAGTTAGAAAATCACTTAGCAATGTTGTGCTTGGAAAATGCAAGTAAACTTGTGGAGCAAATATCTGTATTAAATACTAGAACAAAACCTGGAAACTGTAAATATTTAAACATAAGTGTTCAAGCAAAAGCTGGGAATGTGTTGATAGTATCTATGACAAAATCGATCTTGAATTTGCAATGTGCAATGCTGCAAATGGAAAGCTCTGTTGGGATGCATTGCCCTGGCAGGTCAGGAGCAAAAATGTCACTGGGTCTAGAGGCTGGGGGTGCACCTGCTGTGTCCTGTGCTGTGTGAAGAGGCATGAGAGACCCACTTCTTACTGCATTCTGGATTCAGGCCCAGGACAGAGCACTGATGTGGCTGAGATCAGCTGTAATCCATGGGGCTGTACACTTTCAGGAGCTTAGCTGGTATGTCTGCTCTAAGAAGTGCACCCAGAGCAAATCTTGTGGCACTGTTTTCCACTGCTGTGATGATATGCTACAGTTCTAGTCCACAGAAACTCCAGCCATGCGTACTTGTGTCTGTGCAGTGCTAGGATGTGGGTGGTAATTAAAATGAATTTAAATTATAGAAGAGTAACAGAAAGGAAAGAAAATTATTACTGACTGAAAACTGAGCCCTGGTTATGTAGTGTGGAGAAGATTAATCAGATTTATGGGACAGTGAAGACAACATGATGGCAAACATTTGGGAAATGTCAGCAGTGGAAAGTCCTTGTTTGTGTAGGATGACATAAGAAGAGGGAAAGTTTTGAGGAACATTCCCCAGAAGAGTTAGTGAGAATCTCATTATCTGAGTTGGAAAAACTAGAGAGAAAAAAGCGTTTAAAAATATTTTTGAGGGGCAAATTTTGTCCATATGGAAAGGTGTACCTGGAGACATGACAGTTTTCTTCCATTTCTAGATATGGTAAGTATAACTTTCACAGCTGTAGACAAATGTGTGGCATGTCTTTTGGAATAAAGTGATGTAGGTTGTAATGAAAGGATATCAAGAATACCTTAGACAAGGATATGTTTATGGCTTGATTAAAGGGCTGATACACAAAACCCACTGAGGACTGATTAGAAAGGAAGCTGTAATCATGCAATAGGTTAAAAAAAATGCTTTTCAATCCACATGTGATAATTTACTGCAAACTTAACCATAAGTGTGATTAGGAGTAGTGGCCTATAAGATTTTCTTTTTCAGACTGCTAAAGCAATTGATTACAACTGAAATAGAAAGAAAACTTCAAATGAAATGTAACACATTTCTTTGGCAATATACATAAGGGAATTTATTGAGCTCTATAGAGGTACATCATTCCAATTGCACAGACATCTCTGGTCTGAATTAATTTAAAATTAGAGAAAACAATAGAGGATTAGTGTTTGTAGCAGTATGCTACTTGTTAAAAAATTGCTAACTTTAAAGATCTGTGAAAGAAGATGAGGTGCCTAGAAAAGGTTGCATCTGCAACTTTTTATGAGTGCCTACAGGATCAGGGCAACCTGCTGGATCAGAAGTCCTGCCTTTCTAATCTTTCCCTTTCTGTAGCTATCCTTGTCCATGTACTGGATAGGAGAGTAGCTGGGATTTGGAAAGCTTTACATCAGTTCCAGGATCTGCCTATCATTTTTGTGTCAATAGTTTCTATGAATTAAGAGAGCTGCTCAACAACATGGTATTGTGGTTTCCATCTGTACCCTGAGCAGTACAACACATCCCAGCCAGGCTCAGTTCCAGCCTGAGCCCTCATTTCAGTGCCTTTGTGTGAGTACCTGCAGGCATGTGCATCTCAGTTTCAGTGACCAGAAGAGGTGCCTGGGGCCTCTTGAGACACTCTAACACCCATGTGAGCTTCATGGGTATGACCCAGAAAATGCAAAAGGGTCCTATAGGGTGTCCTAGGGTGTCTCAGATAGCTCAACATTTATGTTTAAGGAGCTGAATCACAGCCTGGATCTGTTCTGTCTGTAATGGAAATAAACACACTCAGACACCTACATTCTGACATCTCACATTAGGTGTCTTGAACCCACCCTTCCACTGTGCTGCTTCTCCTGTGCCTGTCACCATGAAAATGACCTTACTTGGACACTCTCCTTTGAGTTATCCCCAAAGTGTTGGGACAGTCTGGAGCACATAGTCACCTCTGTCAGAAGTGCTAAGTAACCCTCCATGGGTGACCCCACACACCATAACCTGACAGAGAAAATTCCCTTCTTCAGAGAGGGAAAAGCAGTTGCAGAGAGGAAGCAAATATTTGAAATGTTGAGGTTTGGGCTGTTTCCAGGCCTGGATAGAATTTGGACCTTTTCCTAGCATGGTCAGCCTGGTTTACACCGTGCTTGTTACTTGCCTCAGGGAAGCAAATATTATATTCGTGCTAAAAGAGGGCACCTTAAGTTTATTTCAGCTACCACTAGTAATAGCATAAGTGGTATTTATCTAAGATAGAGTGGGAAGAGGTAAGTACAGAGGACAATATATGTCTTAGCCATCACATTACTGTAGAATTCTAAATGGCAAAAATTAATAGTTCTTCTGCTTTCTCTGACAACAGAGGTGCAAAATTAGTTTATATGAAGAAGTATACAGGATGAACAAGAAATTACATTCAGGGCAAGTCCCAGGAGATATCTAATTACTCCTGGAATTAGAAACACATACTGCAGGCTGCATGGCAAATTTCTGAGACAAAATGTGATGAGATCTCCCAAAAAGTTCTTTCTTAATTATGCTGGAAAAAGTTTTAAAATCATCAGCAGGTTAATCTGTCTGGTCGATATTGGGAGCTCTTATTTCATTTTTCATGACAAGCACGTGTAGCCAATAAATCTGTATTCCTAAAAACTCTCATATTTAAAATTCAGCCCTGCTCCCTTCCAAGGCATAAGGGAAGTCTCTGGTACTCTGTTCCATTTACGTAGCACTCTGGAAAGAGTACAGAGACAAACATTACATTCAAAAGCTCTGAAAAGATAGGCTTTTTAGTCTTTACTGTAATTATCCCTCATTAATTTGAAATAGGGTTATGGAAACACTGGACAAAGGAAACAGACTGTGTGGGATGAATTCACAAGATAAAATTTACCAAGTTATATACTTTAACTCCTTGCTTTCCTATGCTCTTAAACACATATGAAAGTTGAAAAAGAATGGAATGTGCAAAATGGAAAAAAAAATTCATCATCATTCTGTAGAAACATATGAATGACAGTAAAAATGGCCTGTTCCTTGCACAAGTGATTTACATAATTTGTTTTCTTATCCACTTAGCCTTTTCAGTTTCACTTAGCAAAAAAGTTTGAAAGAACTGAGCATCTTTCTGTGTTTTGCATTTACATGGGCAAAATACCCCAGAGAAAAAAAGACAAATTGTCAAGATCTTATCAAGGAAAAGTGAAAGCCAACAGGGTTTTGGATCATGGTCATAGCAATGCTCTCCAGCCGTTGTACTCACTTCTTTGTAATTGCTCGTGACTTATTGACTGTAAATACAAATCTTTCTAAAATAGCTTGAGCTGCAGGTGATGCAATAGCTCTCCCTCTGATGAAAGCCAAACTAACTCCTCAAAGCCAGTGTGTAGTAAGGGATAATTGGCTTTACCATCTAAGTTTCTTTACACTGGAGAGCTTTCTGAGATATGTGATGTCTGGTTTTTTGGTGAAGGTTCCTCCAGCAACCTGTCCTGTTTCCAGCCCACAATGGAATAAGACAACTTCCCTGCACTCCTCTTATAGGACAGGTTTCATTTTTGTGTTTGTACATGAATCTATCACATGGTTGATTCCTCCCCTCCTTCCTATATGTTTCTTGGTTAATATTTCTGTCCTACATGATAATTAACACATCTGAATTTGGCAGCTTGTTCTTTTTTCAATCACCTGAAAGCACAGTCGTATTCCTTCTAGACCTAATATATTGAGAACAATTTTAACAAAAGATTACATAATATTCCATTTGTCACAAAGATTGAAATAATTTCACATAACATATTAAAACCATAAGATAATGAGACTGTTAAAGAAGTGGAAACCCCATTAATCTTGTTAAACTTAGGAGAACTCAGTGGTAGTAAATCACAGCTTGTTCTACCTGCAAGGAAGAAAGATACTCAGAAAATTGTGGGTCAGCAATAAAACTCCTTGAGTAGTGCAGTCAAAATGTATAATCCATCATGAAACAGTGTATAGAACCATGGTCAAATGTTTGAAAAAGGTTAATATTATGGTTTTTTATTACTTTTTTACTGTGCTAGCAGAGAAAACATGGTTTGCCCTCTTCTCTGTGGAGCAGGTCCCACATCCAACCCACATATGCAGAAGGTATCCTGTACTCACAGGGATATGTGGAACACAATAATGATATGTACTCACAGGGATATGTGGAACACAATAATGACAGTGAGCACATTTTTTCTCCCCATCTCCCCATTTTCATTTCCTACAATAACTTTGGGTGTATTTGCCCTCTGCTGGGGACCCATTTCATTAATGATGCAGTGCAATGACAATGAGCCTCAGCTGAGCAGCTCCTGGGACCTGTCATTAACCTTGTCTTGTTGGTAACACTTTCTCACCTCAGCCTTCGACTGTAACTTACTCTTTAACCTGAAAACACTTGTGAGAGCAAGCACAGCATGCAGGTCTGCCAAACCCAACACTCACTGAGGCACATTGCTGCTGTCCATGGCCAACACTGTCAAATGCCTGGGCTGAGCAGCAGCAAGGGCACTGTCCAGTGGAAGGACAAATGACACCATTTTGTGTTCTACTTTAACAATGGCAGACATTTGAAAGGCTTGTGTCATTTTGTCTGTTTGCGGGATTTCTTCTTTCTTTCCTGAGGTTCTCCACTGAAACTTTTGCATTTGAAATTGCAACACACAGGAGTTTTTTAGCATGAACCCTCGTTACATAAGCAGGAGTAGGGGATTGCAGGAGCTGATTTACAGTTACAGGGTATGAAAATTATTGCAAGGTGAGTAGGAAGAGACATGGAAAAAAGCAGTAGTTTGGCTTCCTGATCTGATAAGGCAGGCAAGAGGTATAGCAATGTAGAAGATCTGCACGTACAAGGGAACTTGGTTCCTGTGTGAGACCAGACTTGCAAAAAATTGTGTGGCCTGTAATAAGGTATAGAAATATGACTGAAGAGTTTGGCTCAAGAAGGAGACTAAAAAGCTTTGATTTGTCATGGGCAAAAGTTAACACAGATTTGTTGTGGCAATTTAGACACTGCAAAGTGTCAAAGACTGTTTAAAAAATTATTTTGATGAAATCTTCATTTGCATCCTCAAGGTGATTCAAAACCAGGAAATCCTGTCCCTGTCTTGAAATCTGAAGGATCTTTTTCCACCTTTCCCAAGTCCTGCTCTTACTTAACATCAGGGGACATTTTGGAGAGTGACAGCAAGAGGAATACTAGGGAAAGGAAAAGTCAGATAAAATGAATTTCTATTTTTCACTCTGCTGTTAACATTGAAACTTTTGACAGTTCCTTTAATCTGCCTTTTCTGCTTCATGCATAGGTAGAACTGGAAAAGTAGAGCTTTTCTCAGGACTACTTTCCATGTGAAATTATAATATTTTCCATGAGAAAAGGATGAAAATATGAAAAAGGGCTTTTTCTTTTGTCACACTCAAAAGCTTTCACTCTCTTCCAGCTTTTGTAGAGCTAAGAAATAGTAAAAGAATATGAAGAAGAGGAGAAAAATGCATTTAATTTCTAAAAATAACACCTTCCCTTTTACATAGTTGACAATGATTTCTGAGCACAACACTTTCTCTTAAAATGTAGCACTTCTAATTCTTTCCTACTGTTGCACAGCTGGTGAGGCTATGGGTGAAATCTGTGTGCATATAATTCTCAATTCTGCAACAGGAAACTTTGGCAAAAGTCTTCTTGACACTTTTCAATCTTTTTTCTTTCCATTTTTATAAGCTATGCCTCTGCCTGCTTCTCCTTTAAAACAGGTTCTTGGTTCAGTTATACTTGCAGATAAATATGTTGGAAAAATGTTAACTGTCTCTTATTGTGAGTGTGATAATGTTCCCTGAGGGGTCCTATAAAAGGCTTATTGCTTGTAAAAAATTTCTTCATCCTGCAGCAAAAGAATTAACCTCAGAAGCCCAATAGCCACAGGATCAGGAAATCAACTCATTCAATAAAAAGCTCTGAAGAGAAAAAGATGATATTGGGAGTAAGATATATCTTATAGGATATACTTGGACCCCCACTGCATCACAGACACAATTTGGGTGCCAGAGCTCAGGAGAGCAGCCCACCTCCAAGTCTTAAGCCTGATTAAATCCCAAGAGGCTATTTAAAAACGAACAAGGAAACAAAACCCAAACAAAACACAACCAGCTGATTTTGATTGTACCACCTCGCTGGGTGGGTGAGAAGCAGGGCAAATCCTCTACTTTGGGGTGCCAATGCTTGGCCATCATGCTTCCAGCTGCAGCAGGGCTCTCCATCAAAACAAAGAGCAATTCACATCCTGTGAAGCTGGGACTCTGCATGGCACTGTGGCTGTGACAAGTGCTGCTGGCCTGTGCCTGCACCTGGGCACACCAGGGCTGCCCACGGCCTTCCTGAATCCTACAGCTCTCTCTGAATCAGGGCTATAATCTGTGTGTCTAATTTAAGTTTCCTTATTGAATCTAACACATCAAATGTGTGAAGATACCACCCACAAATGCTGTTTTAAACATCCTACACCATATGTTGACAGAGCCTTTTGGCTGTGACCAAGTGGCTTGGCTAAATAAATGTTAGGAAAATATGTTAGAAGAATGACTCCTTTTGCCTATCCAAATAAAACAGAACTGGCAAGTGAATATCTTTCATCTACACTGGGTTTTACATAATTGTTTCAATATTCCATTTTAATATGCCTGTGTATCTGTGGATGAATCTTGATTGTTCTCAAGTGAAATACTTTGAATCAAATCATGATGACAGAATCTTGACTATTTAATTAATGTGTTAGTGTGTAACTGTAATGCTTGATTCCTACAAATGACTAAATTAACAACTTCATTTAACTACGTTGTTCTCAGTGGAAAACAACACACTTAAGTGCTCCATGGTGCTATTTACACCTGCTAATTACTTTCATTTACAAATTGTCTAAATTACCTTGCCATAGAGGAAGACTGGGAACATCATCCATGAATAGAATTAAAACTTCAGACTTCAAATGCCACTTTGTACATTACCTCTGTCAGAGGTGATCCAGAAGCTATTCAAATGAGGAATAATCCATGGCTATGCATACATCTTGCTGTGTGGAACTCACAGACACCTCAGTTTAGATCAAAATTTTCATTTTATGTCATGTCAGTAGAGAAAGAGAGAATGGTTTTTTGTTGTTGTTGTTTAGGTATTTTGTTGGGGATTTTTTGTGAGTAAGTGGTATTGGAAATGTGGATCCTCTGTCATCTTTGGGCTTGGCACGTGTCCCATGGTAAAATCACTCCTGCCACACTTATCCAAACCCAGTGCTGAAATGTGCAACCTGTTCTACTTGTCAGTGCTAATATTTAAATAAGGACTTCAGCTGAATATATTTTGGACCTGGATTTGAAGTTCCTGAGTGACTCCTGTCCATACAGTGGGCCAAACCAAACTGTAGCCCTAGACTGTTGAATACCGTGCTGGGAATCAAACTTCATGGCTAAGTCTGTGAGCTGATAGCTCTGCTGGTCAGCTCTGATCCCTCTTCTATGCTGGGTACCAGGATTCAGTCCTGTTCACTGCCTATGGAAACCAGGGCTCATAGACTCAGGGCCTTTGAAAGCCGGTAAGTTTCTCTCTGTTTTAAATGAGGTGTTTTGAAGAATTCACTCAGAAGTTCATGGCATGCTTTGTCAGAAGCTGAATTCCCCAGTGACACTGGGAGGAAGAACTGGGAATTATTTCAGTGGGAAAAATGAAAAGCATACATCAGTAATATATGGACATTTTCATGTGATATATTAATTTTGAAATTGGGCTAGAGGGATATAAGGGATAGACCAAATACAATACAAAAATAAAACATTGGTGTGTGTGTACATAGAAAGTAAGTTTATTAGTAAGTCTCTAGACAATTTATTATTAATTGTTGTATTAAGTACCCCAAATCATCAGATTCCTTCTTGTTTTCTTTGGTAATTCTCAACGGTTTCCTAATACCCTATTTGTAAAAGAGTGAAGAACAGTGAGCAGACATGTTTCAATAACCTTGGTGACAACCAGAGAAGTTCTTTAAAGTCAGAAGTAGAAGAATAGCTATCTTTTTATGACTTCTCCCTAGAAACTATATATTAAAAAGTACAGCTCCTCTTCATGGTACATTAAGAGCAATTATATTCTATAAATGTATTCCAACACAAAATTGAAGTTCACATATATTTTAAAGATTTTATTGAGTCCTTGGTGAGAATACTATTTTATTGATTGAAATCCTCACAGACATGGAAATAAATTTATTAGTCTCATTAAAAGAGCAAATTACTTTCCAACTGTTTTCCATTTATCAAAACAGAACATATATTAATATAATAAAATCACATAAGAAATTAAATGTAGAAGTCACAAAAAAAAGTCTTTTACCTTCATAGATATTTCTTTATATGAGGATATGTTTGATGTCAGCTGCATAGCTTTACCTTTTTTCCCACTCTGGTGAAGAAGTAAATCTATAAAATCTTCTGTGCAAATGGAAAAAATTAGTAGAAAAATCAGGATGTTCTCTGAGATGTAGCTCTGAGATGAATAAGTGACAATTCTTCAGATGAAATGAAGAAGAATTCTTTGTCAGAGTTTTCTGTTGGTTATCTCTTTCTAGAGAATAAAGTTCTGCTTTATTCTCTAAAAGCATAACTTTATTCTCTAAAAATAGATAACCAACAGAAGTTTATTAAATGGTGTAGATTACTAAACCTAGTGTTTTGGGCTGTCATCCCCACTGCTGGAGGCAGCTCCTCCTGCTCTGCCCTGCAGTCCTCCATTCAGGACTGCCAACAGTGCAAGCTGCTGAGTGCACACTGAACATGTGATAATAGCATTGCTGATATTTAGAGCTCATGTAAGATGATGAAGCATTCAGAGCCTTTTCCATCCCTCCATTTATCCTTTCCCCAACCTTTGAGGGAGTTAGAAAAGTGCTGCTATTTTTATTTTCCCGCCAAGAAATTGAGGGAGCAGGGTACTGAAGTATAAGTGCAGGTAACCCCTGAGGAGAGAGGAGGTGCCATCCCAAGGAGAGAGTTCTGTCTGCAAGAGTGGTGTCCAGCAGTGCCCAGCAGCAGCTCAGGCATCTTGTTTGTCTTTGTTTTGCCCTAGAATCATGGAATCATAGAATGGTTTGGGTTGGAAGGTATCTGAAAACCCTACAATTCCAACATCCCTGCCATGGAGAGGGACACCTTTCACTAGACCAGGCTGTTCAGAGCCTCATCCAACCTGGCCTTGAACACTTCCAGTGTTGGGACATCCACAGCTTCTCTGATGGAACATACACAGCTTCTCTGGGCAGCCTGTTCCAATGTTTCATCACCCTCACAGTACATATCCAATAATAATATCTAATCTAAACCTAGTCTCCGTTTGAAGCCACTACTCCTTATTCTATCGCTACATGCCCTTGTAAAAAGCCCCTCTACAGCTCTCTTTTAGACTGCCTTCAGGTAATGGAAGGCAAAAATGCATAAGACTTTCTCCTATCCCAATTCTTTAAAGTGAAGCCTAACTATTTCTGTCCCATGCCCCAGCTCTTCGATAACTAAGCAGATTTTAAAGACCTGAGCAAGATTTTAGGTGAAGATGTTTAAAGGATGAATTAGGTAAAGGGAACTGCTAAAGAAAGGAAAGGGAAAATGGAAAGGGAAGGAAAGGGAGGGGAAGGAAATGGGGAAATAACTATCTCAAGTGCTTGCACGAAAGATCTGAATGAATAAAAAAACCTCCACATACATATACGTGTGACTCTTCTATTTAGATTTGGGGAACTGTGAGGGTACAGGTCCTGTCCCTGTGCCCATTGAGCCTGGCCTAGCAGCTGTTTTTATACTAATCATTCCAAAATGCTCCTTTGCTGGAGCATGAAACTGCATGTTGGAAATGATACTGTGCCTACTCCTGCACAAAACTTGAGGTCTCACAAGGTAAAACAGGTGAAGGAAGTACAGTGTTCCTAATTTTGCTTTTTGAAGGCAGTCAGGAAAATAGAGGACATCTTCCACTTTTGTTAAAATCAATTACCATGCATCTTGCTTCTTTGTGTGTACCTAAACACCTAAACTCTGTTCATGTTCTTTTATTAAGAAAAGATTTTTCCCCATGGAAGAACATATGAAGCAATAATTAGCTTTCAAGGTTCATTAAGTGCTGAGCTTCTGTCAAAAATAATCTCATGTCATTTCTTTAAAAGTTTAACAATAATGAAACTACTTTAGTCCATCTATTAACTACATTTTAAACAGCTTTTTAAAAGTTATAAATAACTTCAAGCCAGCCAAGTGACTGCAGAAAATGGGAGCAGAAATCAGAATAAGGCCATTGTCTTTCACATATCACTGTGGAATAGTCAAGCTACCGTTAAACAACTGTTAAAATTCACATCCTAAATTCAAGCATGACAGGCTTCTTTATTTCACTGTTTCACTGGTTTCTAGTAAGTTTCTAGTAACTGTAAGAAGTGTTAGCTTTTCTGACTAATTTAGATTTAAAACAGTCATCTAATTTCACTTTTTTTCCGATCATATTTTGTTACAATAAAAAAAACCCAAGCTGATAAATAAATACTAATTGGCACACCCAATTTTAAAACTTTTGTTACTGATTCCTGTTCAACAGCAAGATGATTTTAGCCCCATTCAGGTGACATTTACCTGTCCTTACAAAGAATTAAAAACTGGTGTTGCTATTACTACCTTTACAGCACTGCTTTTGTACCAATGACTCCTCCTACACAGCAAATAGCCAGGTTGTGTACACTGTGACACAGAAACAGCAGGGGTGAACACTGGCTCCAGATCAGCTCTGCAATCCTTTGGCAAACACAGAGTAATCGTTTTCCAGTATCAGTCTTTAATTTACCTTTTTGTTTACAGACCCTTAACGTTAATGAGACATTTTAGTAATCTTGATGTACTATCTAATTAGTCAGTAGTATAATTAGCTGCAACTGGAGTCAACTGAAGAAAGGGAAAGCCTTGCACCTGAGACAGCCTGAGAGATACAATCATGGAATCTTTGAATGATTTGAGTTACAAGGGACATTTAAAGGTCACCTTGTCCAACTCCCTTTGCACTGAGCAGCAACAATTTTCAACTAGATCTGGTGGCTCAGAACCTGGTCTAACTTGACCTTGAATTCTTCTAGAGATGGGGCACCCACAGTTTCTCTTGGCAACTTCTGCCAGTGTTCTACCATCCTTACTGTAAAAAAATTCTTCTTATATCTAGTCTAAATCTGCTCTCTTTTAATTTAAAACCATTGCACTTTACCCTATTGCAACAGACTCTGTAAAAGATTTGACCCCATCTTGCTTATAAGCCTCTTTCAGATACTGGAAGGCTGCAATTAGGTCTCCCCAGAGTCTTTTCCAAGCTGAACAAACACAAACCCCTCAGCTTTTCCCCACAGGACATGTGCTCCCATCCCTCTGAGCAACTTCGTGGCCCCTGGACTTGCTCCAACATGTCCATGTCTTTCCTGTGGTGGTGATTCCAGGGCTGGGTGCAGCACTACACGTGGGGTCTCATCAGAGCAGAGCAGAGGGGCAGAATCCCCTCCCTCACCTGCTGCCCACAGAGCTTTGGATGCAGCCCAGGACACGTTTGGCTTTCTGATCTACAGGGGTGATAAAATCTTGGCATGTGTCCAGAGTAGAATAAAAAATGTGAAGACTTATCAAGTCTCTGAGGATATCCAGCACTTTTCAGAATAGCTTAATAATAGTGAGACAACTTCTCTGGACATGCTTTGTAAAATAAAAAAAATAATAATAAATAAAATAAAATTTAAAAAATTAAACAAGAAAATAATAAACATCATGAAACAAAGAAATGTAAGTCAAACACAGTGTAGAGAGACACTGGTAAGGCAGTCCCAAAACCCCAATTGAGCTCTTTGTGCAGTCCCTTTAGTACTCCATAGTTCAGGTGGGCAATTTGGCACCTTGCCCAATGGAATAGTATCAGGTTTTGAGGTACATTTCCAAAGCCCAATCAGTGCTTCTCTGCTGGCACTGAGCCAGTACTGATGAAAAGGGCACAGGACTTTCTAGTTTGACTTCCTTATATGTTTAAGGTAAGCTGAAACTGTTTCCTTTACATAGAAACATCTGCTCAGTGTGGGAAATGCATTTCTACACGAGGGCATGGGGCTGGGATATGTCCAGCCTTTCACCCACAGCACCTCCAGGTCTTCTCTTCAGGGTTGGTCTAAGTCAGTTGTCCCAATATTCAAGGAATATTATCTTATGATTTACTTCATCCTTTTTCTACATAATTCTATTGGTAGATTTTTATATGCCATTTGATTTGCTGTGCTGTTGAATTCCCTATTTACAAACTAATGGATTCCCTTGGTTACTACTTGATAAAAAGACAAAAAAGATGATGATTTTCCTCCTATACATGCCATTATAAAAATTATTTTTCTCTCAGGGAAGCTTCCAGTGCTTCCTGCTGCATTGTAATTATTGTAACAATAGAGTGGTGACATTTGTATGAAGGAGCAATTCATTCAGGAATACCTAACTACTCCCCCCACTGAAAAGGTGAAATGAAACAAAACTGAGTTGCTCTTTTGATTTGAAGTCATAACACTACTAAAATGACCAGCAATTCTGATGGTGCAATTAAGAACAGGAGTGCAATAAATGCAGGGCTCCTGTGCCAAAAGCACTGGCAGTACTCTCCCATGCCCTAGATCCAAGGTAAATCACTGGAATGCAGCACAGATGAATTTGGCATGCAGGCTGCCAGAGGGACCTCCACCTTACACATCCTGTAATCCTGAAGGGAAGCAACACAGACTTTCTAAATGCAGTACACAGTAAATCTGTGTGTCCCCAGATGCTCCCAGGCCACCTATGTTTTGGTGCTGGAGTTTCAACACTTGGTCTCAGCTGTGGTAAGAACCAATTTCCCATTCAGCTCACAGCTTACCCTGATCAGACACCAGTACAAAGGCATGCAAACATTGTACTAACAACTCTGTTAAGAGCACTTTTATAGAAATGCACCTCTATTAAAAGTGTCATTGACCTAGTAACAGCTGCAGAGCTTTCTGCAAACATTGGAGGAAACCATCAACAATTCACTTTATTTATTTTATTCATTCTCCTTGAATTATTTTTTCCAGTATTGATTTGTTGTTTACAACTTGCTGAACCTAAGTATTTTAGAGACCAAATAATTTTTCACTAAACTTTTAAGCCCACCATGCTGTGATTTTTTTTGGTTTTCCATAAGGTCTTCAGACTATCAAGTTAAAAGAGAAGATCCTGCCTTGAGTCCTTACCTGAACATCACCAGATGCCTCTGGGACATCACCTGATGGTTTTACAAAAATGAGTTTTCCCTAGAGAAAAAGGATGGGAATCATTCGGTTGTGCAGCCAACCTACAACCTGGCATATTATTAAATAATTTATTGCCATGAGTAAAGGCAAGTAGCAGGAAGGGAAATTTTAATTCAGTTGTAGGAAGAGAGACTATTTCAGCAGAGGAGGGGGCATATTTTTAATTCATGCCCTGGACATGGATTATTGACAAAAATTTCAAAATCAGACTCATTTGAGAAGCATCAGTTTGCAAGTTCTACAGTTCCAACTCAGGTCTGACCAGTGGTGGTGTTCAGCTCTGCACCAACTGTGCTCCCTTTCAAGCTGTCTGGTACATCCTCACTCTTAGCAAAGGCTGTGGGCAAGAGGCTGAGCACCAGCAATGGTTGGTGGTTGGACTGGGAAGACTTTGGCACCCTGGCAGACTTGGGACCTGAATTTGCATCTCACAACAAGGCTTTGTCTCCTTCAAACTTGCAGGCTCTTCAGCCTCTCACTTGGGATTACAACTGCAGACAACATCAATCCTCAGGCAGGAACAGGCAGAAGAAAATTCCCTTTAAGTTCACAGGAAAGTAATCTTTTTACCTTCTGCTTTTAGCATCATAAAGATTGCAGATATGAACAGTTTTACAAAAGACACTTTCCAACACTGTGATTTTGACTTCAGAGCTCACTTGGCACTTGATGTCTGCATGTGATTTGCAGCTTCAAATGCACTTAAAAAGAATGAGATTTACAATAACTGGCACAGAGGCATTTTTGTCTCTACTGAGATGTTCTTGCTTGGCAGCTGAGCTGGTCACCTGGAGCACACCTGTGTGAGGAGACATAAACTGCTGCTACATCACATTTATGATGACTATGGGCAGCAATGCAGCCACTGCCAGCCAAGCAAGTTCTTCCTTTTTCCATATTCACATGATACTTCCTAAATTCAGAAAATATTTAGTTCATAGTCCATTATGAATACCCTAGATGGTTAAATCATGAAATCTTTGTGTGTATCTTGAAGGTGCTGATGTATGGCACTGATTTTATCTGGTCCAACCCTACTGAAGTCTTGGGAAAGAAACTCATTTTTTGTCATTGGGGATTAATCTTGTCACCATGGCATTCTTTTTCTGCCTTGTTATCTGCCTGCTAAGGAAAGAAAAATATTGTGCCCATAGTCACTGCCAAGTGACTCCTCAGCTCACTGCCAGATCCTGCCCCCTGTTCTCCACACCGTGTGACTGGCATTTTGGTCCAAGGCTCTCCTTTTGGGAGAGTTTCTACATTCCCTAATACCACATGAAACACAGCCAAGGATGATTTGGGTTCACAGTGACTAAGCCCACACATTATCTTCCCATATTTTCCTGGCAGGTCTCAGAAATTCACATACTCCAAATCCCTATCAGGCTGTGCCTTTCTCATTGCACCAAATACTCTCAGCATCACAGCATGGACCACTCCAGTTTCCCACATTATGACAACATCTTCACATTTTTTTCAAGTCATTGAAATTAAAAAATCACAGAGAGTCACAGTAATGTTTTAAGTCT
This sequence comes from Argya squamiceps, assembly GCA_037834095.1. NCBI lineage: Eukaryota > Metazoa > Chordata > Aves > Passeriformes > Leiothrichidae > Argya > Argya squamiceps. The sequence goes on along the minus strand of JBBMKD010000145.1, from coordinate 98,510,622 downwards.
CTCTGCCCAGAGAAGACCCAGGGTGGATGCTCTGCTCAGTGGATGGGGCCATTTGCTGGATAAGGGGCTGGTGTGTAATGTAAACAGTTGTTGGATGATGATGCTTCTTCCTTAGCTTTTTAAAGCATTGCATAATTACCCAGGACATACTGATAAATGGAGACCCAGTTTACTCTTCAACTACTTAAAGTGGGATTTTTTAAAAAGAACAAATATATTGTGTATCTTGGTGACAACAAGAGGTCAGAGGCTCAGTGGCATATAATTTCAAATGACCTGCAAGGACTCTAACATTAAATTGGCAATTGTGTAAAGCACAACTTTAAAGCTCATTCTCAGTTTATTTGATTCATAAGCATAACAAGGGGAAAAGAAACCCAAGAGAAGAAAATAGCAGAAGCTTGGACTGGGAGTACAGTATTATGCAAACCAAAAATACTTAATTTTAACTTACAATGAAGGGATGTACTTTAAAACTATACTATGCACAGTGTGATGGTTTAGCACAGGTAGTTTTTTTGGTTTTTAGTCTTTAGGGAAGTATTAGCAAATACTAACAGCTTGTCTGACCAATGGCAGATTTGTCACGCCTCTGGAGACACAGCCTTAAAAATCAAGGTCTCAGGTGACCCATTCTCTTTCCTTTTCCGGCTGGCA
>JBBMKD010000145.1:98487687-98509865 GCA_037834095.1 Argya squamiceps | reverse complement strand
GCCTTTTTCTCCCGAAAATCCTATCTCCCAGAGAATAAACCACTACACTGGATTTGGCGAACGTGAAACCACGACAACAGTATTGCTCTTTATTAAAAAAAAAAAAAAAGCTGGAGAGAAGTGGTTGCTGAATCATGCTGGCTTTGTTGGCTACTCAGAAATCCTGTTGGTTGCTGAATGCTACCAGGAGCTTTCCAGGCACCTTGGAAGTGTGAAGGAGGATTATTGCTGTAATTGCACATCAGAGGCATAATGCAGCTCCAAAGAGACTTTAGGCCTCTTGAGACTTTATCATCATCATCTGCAATTCCAGAGCCTGGATTCAGAGGCTGTATGAGGTGATTAATCCTGAGCCTGGAAATAGTTGGGCTGTATCACATGTGCTTGCTCAGTTCATATCCTTCTCTATTTATTTTTTATTCATAGCTCTCTGTGCAGAGCTTTGTGCTAAACATTGGTCAAGGGACGTTTTCACGTCAGATTGCATTTTGTATAGAAAATAGATTCCTAAACTCCACTGTTGCACAGAATAAAGGCTGAAGCAGTGGGTCTGCACTTTTAAATCCCAGGTGAACACAGGAAGAATTAAATTTCCTTTTTAATCTTACAAATAAGTCAGTCTCATTAAGTTTTGAAGACAGATGTATGTATTTAGGTAATTCAGATAATATAGGCTTGAGGCAATCTGTTCTTGATATCTTAGGCCTGTTTCAGGCAATTTAGATTTTTAACTTATTTTTCAAGATATGTTTGCTCTGGAAATTGCATTGAATGTGTGGTCTCTGTGTCACCATTCCTATCTATGAAGTGAGACTTGGCAGACCTCAAGATCTGCTCTGCAAAGAAGAGTCACCCCATGCTGTGGTGATGCTTTCAGTTTCAATTTGGTAAATAAATAAAGCACATGAATAATAATCTATGATTTCTATCTGCATATGAAATGCTTGTGCTCTTGGACCCATTGGACACAGCTGACACTTTCTGAAAAGTGCAGCAAATTAGTAAATCTCCTATCTCCAAACGTCCTAATGCTGGAGATGTTTCCAAGAAGTTAATTTCCCCAGTGACATCTGCTTGTATTCATGTATCTCAAACATTTGGGACTCTGATTAGGGCTGTACTTAACAAGAAGGACAATGACCCCCAAGCAGTTCACACTGGTGAATACAGTTATAACCCTGGATCTTCTCAGTAGTACTAATTTGTGGAAGTAATCATTAATTTCCTGTGGATTTTTGTGCTCAAAAATGCCATAAATCAGACTTGGCTTTTCTACTCTGTACAAGGCACAGTGTGCTGTAAGTGGTAGTCTATTCTGAAGAGACATTTAATGGGCACAAGTCAGGTTGTTGATGCAAATATCTGATCCCATGGCCATCTTCATCATCGTTTGTGAAGCATAAACCTGCATCAGTTAAATTTCACATATCCTGAATTTTCGTCCTGTTCCTACCTGTAACTTCCCAAGTTTGGCCTTGCCATCTGAACTGTGTCAGTGTTCAGGTCTGCACATAAGAGCTATTGAGTTACCTGCACAGATCCTTTCTTCCAGGAGTTTAACTGATACATCCATCTACTGTTGAAAGTATGGCAAATTTTTCCCCTCATACAGCTACAATCCAAGTATATCTCCATAATTCATTGTGTCAAATCCCCTACAATGTCCTGACACTCCCTGACCCAAAGGTGAAAGAAGCAGAGATCACTAGCTTAGTACCAAACTCTTTTCTTCTAATCTTCTCAAAAGATCTCCACAACCTTTTGTCTTTGCTTAACAAACAGTAAGATTTATGGCTGCTTCTAAAAGGAATTGAAGAACATTTTATTGATTTTAATGTGTACTCACCAGTGATCTCTTCACCTGCTAGCAGAGCATACCCATTTCTAGGAAAATACAGGAGCTCACATTATGTACAGCAGAACAATTTGAAATAGGAAATAGACTGTACCCAATTGAAATTATAAAGATATTTAATCAGGAAGAATGTAATTACCTAAGATGCAATTTGGCCAGGAGATGAAAGCTAATCTTATTCTATCCAGTGTCTACTTAACCTCATGTCTTTATAGAGATGTATATAGAGATATGAAACTTTTATGAAAAATAGCTAATTATTCCCATCTCTCCCAGCGTACACACACATACACACACACACAAAATTTACTCTTTGATATCAGGATTTGTTCTTATTTACTTGTCTGAGTTGCTTTGTAATGTAGGATCCGGAAAGTTGCAAACATAAAATATATGGCAGATAGACCATCAAAGACTGCAGAGGCTGAAGAAGGAGAAAAATGCAGGAGATAATACAGGACTGAGCTGCAGTCTGATGGAACAATCAGTCACTGATCCTCTGCTACAAAAAAGGTACCAGCTCCTTACCTCTCCTCATTTCCACAAGTATCGTTGTGCACCTCCTGACCCCTTGAATTTTCACAGACACTCTCCTAAAGCAGTGCAGTTTACCAGCTTATAACTACCCTCCTATGTACAAGTTACCACTTGGCAGGAAAAGGGATTCCTCTCACCATGGGCATGGACATTCTTCTGTCAAGGCAGCTAAGGCTCACACCAAACCTTCTTCTATTTCCTTTGCAATTAAAGCATTGAAATTGTATTTATTCTATATTCCTGACTCTGCAGCAGCCAGAATTAGGATGAAGAAAAGGACTGGACATCATAAAAAACCATTTCCAGCCACAGTTAATATCACCTATCTTCTATCATTATATGGAGAAGTGGAAGTAGAAACATACAAAGAGAGACCAAAATTTGAATAACAAATTGATTTTTCCTCAGATACTAATGGTTACAACAAAGCATAGTGAGAGAATATGCAAGTGTTATACAGCGTTACCTACAGCAACTGAGTGACTAAGATGCTTATTGTTATGTTAAATAATCAAAAGTAGCTGCAGTCTTAAAAGAGTGGCAGATCAACCCTATTTAGGCATACTTTTTAAAATGGGTGTTCATCAGCTGTTTTCTTGTAGGAGGAATCAATTAGTAGAGCCAAATTGTAGCACTGAGTAGTACATCAGCAAAAATAGATGAAGTGATCACAGCATCAGCAAGTGTCATCTTCTCCCTGGAGAAACAAAGATGCTTTAGCATCTTCATGGGCTGCAAGAGACAGCATGGAAAGGAATGATAGTGTATTTTTCTGTCTTTTAGCCTTTTGGTAGCAACACAGGAGAACTGAAATCTGGTAGTAAATTGTATAAGCACCACTGGTTTTCTCACTGATTACTGAGTTAAAATTTTCTGCAGTGCAATCAGAGAATTGTCAAAGAGGCTTTGATTACACAGTAGACTATATACTTAGCACATCAGGAATAAAACTCTGGTTAATCAAGCTGATGCCTCTTCTCCTCTTGACCTCACACCAATAGCTTTCTAAAGCTTTCACAAGTCTGACCAGAGCACTGCCATAAGGCCTTCCTTGTCTTGCTGCTGCATGATGCAGGAACTTTCACCAAGGGGGAAGAGAATGACACCCCAGGAGCCATCTCACATACCCAAACACCAACATGCCCCAGGGAAAGGATCACACAGCTATACCAGAAATTGCTCTTGACCTCTGAGAGGCTGTGTGGTAGGACCACTCCTTACATGACAGTCACTGGACACAGAGAAAGGACTATAGATATGTAGGGTGATAGCATGCCCTCATATCTGTTATTTACTTGAACCTAGGTATCTGTTCTGTGTTACATTCAGCCAGAGGTGAGGAGGAGAGCAATGACAGGACAGACCATGTTCTCCAGTCATCTTGCTGAACAGGGCAAAGGTAGGCAGGGCAAGGTCTTTCTTATGTGTCACTCAATCCTATGGAAGACTTACTTAGCACAGGTGAACCAGTGAATGGGAAATGAAGATTTTACTTTGGTAATTAATAAATTATCAGCTCATTATTTTCCATGCCACACGTTAAGTTACTAGTCTTTGATACACAGAGGTGTTGAAGTGCAAACCCATTGCTGGGTAGACTTAGAAAGTTTTAAGTCTTGCTAGTTATAAGAATTATAACTTGAACCTGGGCCTTTATGCTGAGAAGGTTTTGGCACTACGAGTTCACATGGCCTATAAGTTCCTTAGACAACTTTTGCAGCATACAGTTTGGAAATAATCTGTTATACAACTACCTGTATTTTCAAAGGGGAGTGGCAGGTTTTTACTAGCTCTTGCTGGATACCTGAGCATGGTGGTAATGAGACAGACTGGAGTGCAGTAGTGCCTCTGATAAAATCATGATCTCCTCACAGGTCTCTGGATTCAGGGAAGATCTCCACAGAGAATTACAACCTGAGCTGCTGGGATGGGCACAGCAGAAAGTTACCAGAGGTTAAGCTTGATGCAAGTGTACCCCATCTTACACATTCAGCAATGTATATCTGTATGAGCTCTTCCCTATGGCAAGGTAAACTACATTATCTTTGTTTTTACAGAAGGATAAATAATCTCACATTTCTTGTGGGACAAGGGCACCTACGGCTAAAAAATTTCTTGCCTGATTGTGTAGGTACATCTTATTTCTGCTGGCCAATCCATTTTATTGAAAGGTCATGATAAAAGGCTCATGCAAAGATCCATTTTTATAAATGTTTATCTTGTTATCTGAAAATGCTGCAATGCTACTACAGGCAGCAAAAGATAATGGAATATTTGTAATGTGTTTGTTTAGCTAGCACAAACAAAATTGATAAAGCAAACTTGTGCCAGGAAGATGGCTTAGTTTTGATAAATTATCCACAGAAGCCTTGTTCTCTAAAGGTTGGCTGATCAATCAAGGTTCTCTGTGTTTTTTACAGTATCTGCTGTGCACAGATATCTGCACAGTCACATAAGAGCTACCTCAATAGCCATAGCATGCTTGCTCTTTGATGTTACTATTTCTCACAGACTCTTTCTCCAAATCCTTCATAACAATTTAGAGCAATAATTGCTCTAACAGCAGTCTTCTTTATTACCAGCTGTACATTTTGTAATTTGTAATTAACTTGTAATTGATTTACTATTGGTCCACATCAACACAGACGATGGCCAGCTCTGCTCCCCAAGGTCTGTTCAAAGAACAAGGCTGCAGTTCAGAGCTTCATCACTTCCCTGGCAGGGGAGCTCCAGCCACAGGGACCTCCACGGGGCTCTGCAGAGGCCTGGGATGTGTAACCACTTGAGAGATGAAGTCAGAGCTGGCAGGGGAATGTAGAGGGGCATATTCGTAGCACCTTATAAGTACCTAAGTTAAGTGGTATGTTTTCCATGGCATCTAAGTTCAAGAGAATGTAAGAAATTGAGAGGATTTGTTCTGAGGGTTCAGCTCCTGGCTCCCTGGAGATGCCATGGGAAGAAAGTGTTGTGATCCCTAAATCAGACTGTTGCCAGCATTGTGGCAGACTGAGCTGTCCATGCTCCCTTGAGCTCAGCCACTGAAGTGGTCACAGCCTCAGAGAGATGACTGCAGATGGAAAGGTGTCTGTGTTCAGGCCAAGAGCTCTTTTTTCTGTTTGCTTAAATCCAAGTTTGTGAACTAGGAGCCTGAGCTTTGCCAGTATGGATGTGCTGTATTTATAACTCATGAGGCAAAATTTGAGGTGTCCTTGCATGGAAGCTTACATGAAGGAAACACCCCAAACTCTTGAAAGGTGATAAATAAATAGCAACCCAAATTATCTTTTATTCTTTAAACAGAAGACAGCTGTTAGGAGAAAAGCTGATATCTTGGGGACTGCAAATCACAAGCAGATGTAGTGCTTCACTAATTGTCAACTGGTTCAACCTCTTCTGCTCATCTCTTAAGTGCCAGTAATGCCTTTGTAATTCAGACACCATAGGAAATACATTTTTGCATAGCAAATAATTGGGAAAAATTATCCAAATTAACTATAAGTCTCCAGCTGAGCTTTAGCTTTTTGACTACTGCTTTATCGCATACAGCACAATGGATTTATAAATAGGATGTGGCGAAACAGTATATTCATCTAGGGCCTGCCCCATTCAGGTCTGAGTAATTTAACCTACTGAATAGGTTCTGTGCTGTGATTTGTATTGGCAAGACTGGGCCAGAAATACAAATCATAGTATGTAAAGCTTAGTCTGCTTTAGAGTTACTGTAAGGTTTCTTGTGAGACTCTCCAAAGGGAACAAATTAGAAGTATAGTCTTATTAACATTCATAACTGTACTTACAAAATTTGGAAATATAAATGTATGTACAGTACATCCAAGGTACAAAAAAGGCTGAAAAACAACTATAAATAGTGTAAATCCTGTTGTGTATTCCCAGCTCCTTTGAATTATCTCCCCTGCCATTTATAGCCATCTGTCATGGTTTGACACTGGCCAAACACCAGGCACCCACGAAAGTCACTCACTCACTCTTCCCTGCCACAGTTGGGCAGAGGAGAGGAAAGATTAACAAAGGGTTCATGGGTTTGAGATAAGGACGGGGAGAGAACACTCCAAGGGCAAAACAGGCTCAGCTTAGAGTTACAAGGTGAGTTTAGTTTATTACTTACCAAATCACAGGAGAATAATGAGAAGTAAAAGAAGCCCTCTTAACACCACTTCCCTCCACAGCCCCTCCCTCCTTCCCACTGACAGCACAGGGAGACAGGGCATGGGGGTTTTGGTCAGTTCATCACTGAGGTTTTCTTCCACTGGTCCAGGAGAGGAGTCCATTTCCTGTGAGGCCGTGGGATCCCTCCCACAGGAGACAATTCTCTCTGAACTTCTCCAGTGTGCCTCCAAATCTCACGAGCAGCAGCCAAACTGCACCTGCTGCAATGTGAACTCCTCCCACGGGGACACAATCCTCCCAAAACTGCTGTGGTGTGGGTCTCTCTTCCATGGGATGCAGTGATCCAAGGACAGGCTGCTCCAGCCTGGGAACAGGAACCCTCTCTCCACTGGGTCTCCCACTGGATCACAGCCTCCTCCAGGCATCCACCTGCTCCAGCCTGGGCACCTCTCCCACAGGCTGCAGGTGGATCTCTGCATTCCCCATGGATCCCCAGGGGCTGTGGGTGGATCTCTGCATTCCCCATGGATCCCCACAGGCTGCAGGTGGATCTCTGCATTCCCCATGGATCCCCACAGGCTGTGGATGGATCCCTGCATCCCCCATGGATCCCCAGGGGCTGTGGGTGGGTCTCTGCATTCCCCATGGATCCCCAGGGGCTGTGGGTGGGTCTCTGCATTCCCCATGGATCCCCAGAGGCTGCAGTGACACAGTTGCCTCACCATGGTCTCACCACAGCCTGCAGAGGAATCAGCTCCAGCACCTGGAGTACCTCCTGCCCCTCCTGCACTGACCTTGGTGTCTCCATGTTGTTTCCCCCACATGTTCTCACCTCCTTCTCTCACTAAAAGAAAAAACTGTATCTGCTTTATTTTGATTTTCTTCTTAAATATGTTTTATCACAGAAGTGTTACCAGCCTCTCTCATTGGCCCAGCTTTGGCCAGCAGTATGTCCATCTCCAGAGCCATCAGGGATTGGTTCTGCTGGATGTGGTGGAAGCTTCCAGCAGCTTCTCACAGAAGCCACCTCTGTGGCTCCCCCACTATCGAAAACCAGGCTGTGCAAAACCACCATCCTCGCACTTTCTGTGTCTGTAAGCAGCCTTTTTGTAGCAAGGAGATGGTACAAATCTCAGAGAATAAGGCAATAACCTTGCAACTTCGGTTAATTGAAAAATATTGCAACAAATTAACTCAGTGTGCATGTTACCAACGTTGTGTTCTGGACACTATGCTTATCCTGTAGTAAATGTTCTGCAGGATTGAGAAGGATTTTTCAAGAATAGAAACTTTAATTTTTTGATTAGGTGAGAGATTTGCAGAGGGCTAAAGTTTCACTAAACCAGATAGATTATCTGCTGTTTCTCCTGAGCTGGAGTGGAAAGCACACAGCATGGAAACATGATGTTTTTCTGTCTCACTGGGCAATGCTTTGTGCATTTACTGTACAGAATCCATCCAGAGGATGATGCAGAATCACCCAGTGCCCCATTCTCATCCAAGTCCTTACAATCACAGCTATCTATGTGTGACAAGTGGACTTTTTTAGCTCAGATATAACATTACATTTTTGATTTAGTAAGTACTAAAATTATTAAAAGTACAAAAAAAAATTTCTCCCCTTCAGAAAGATAATTTCTAACTAGTAAATATTTTTTGGATTTGTTTTACTGCATCTTCCCCTACAGGAAGAGACCTAGAGGGCAAAAAAGTCTATAAATTCTGACATGGAAACACCCTCATTATTGCCTTTAAGGAAGAGTAATGACAGACTGTGACTTCTCATTTCTAAAATCTAGATATTCCTTGAACACAAATAGGGATTTAAGACTTGGGATTTAAGGCTGTTACCCTGTACCAATCACCAGTCTCAAATACTGCCACTGTATCCAGCAGGAATTTCCCAGACTTGTTCTGAGTTAGTTATAGTCAGAATCTTCTCTACAATATCTCCAACTTCTTTAAGCCTCTATTAGTTTTTTAGAAATGGTTTGGACTTGAGAGATTACTATTTGCAACCAGTACATCCCTCAGTTTCCCCTTAGGAAATGCTGAAATGTGCTCGTGTGGGAACTATCTGTGCTTTGTTAGCTTGTGAACTTTGGACAAGCAGGTACTGGAATTTATATTACCCATGTAAGCTAAAGTTACACACATCCTGCAATTTGCAGGATTGGGTCCCTAAACTGCATTCTTTTCCATACTTATCATCTAGAGAGAAACAGTGCTGGAAGGAACCTGAGATTTCCCTGAGTATTTTAGGTCAAGTTTAGGGAAGAGAAAGACATTAAAATAAGTAATTGTATGTTACAACCAAGGTTTACTTTCTTTTTTTTTTCAAAACAAAATATTTATTTGTTACAGATCTATAACAAAGAAAATTTAAGTTTATTAGCATTCAGGGAAAAAAAAGTGTTCACTATTTTTTTTTTTAACTACAGAGTACTGGAACCTATTTAGCTAACTCTTCCTTCCTGAATGTCTGTACTCCCTGACAGCTGTGGCAGAGACCTAAAGTGATTCTGTTCTGTCCACTGCACCCCTAAACTTGTTCCTGAAATATCTCCACCAGCTTTCCTAAAGTTTTTTGGCATTGGTTCACTACTGTCATGTTGCTCTCATCTATAGCAATAGAGTATTTACTTTTGTCTCTGTACCCAAGGCCGTATTTACAAGACATGAAATTTCCAGGTAAAACTGACTCTTAGGTGCAATTTCAAATAAAAAGCATGAAAGATGGATTAAATTCTAACATAAAAGCAAATTATTGAGAAAGAACTACTGGCACTGATGATTATTTTAAACCATACATTTTGTCAGATTAATTAGTCAGGATTAGTTTCTACTGCAAATTTATGCAGTGGCTTGATCATTGAACTTCACTGATAATTACTCACTTGCATCCTCATATAAAAGAGAAGATAAATGGTAGTTGATGAAAGGCTCTAATTTATTGTTCCTGCAGAAATAAAAACAAACTTTGCTTTAATACAGAATGGTCACACAGAGAATTTCTATTTTCTTGCTTTGAAAGTAGGATTGTTATTAACTGAAAGGGATTATTTAACATAAAATAAGAGGTAAACTGTTCTCTCACACTGGGATCAAACTGCTCATTATTGCTTTGATATATCTTTAATAAAATGAAAAGATCTCATTCTCCTTTGGATGACTTTAAAGTAGACTTCACAGCATATATAGAAGAAAAGTCCTGATCATTTCCTTCCTTCCTTCCTTCCTTCCTTCCTTCCTTCCTTCCTTCCTTCCTTCCTTCCTTCCTCCCTTCCTTCCTTCCTTCCTTCCTTCCTTCCTTCCTTCCTTCCTTCCTTCCTTCCTTCCTTCCTTCCTTCCTTCCTTCCTGCCTGCCTGCCTATTATATTCAATAGTAATATTTTATTGACTTCCCTGGATTTAGGACTTCTAAAATAGTTGAAGGGAAGGAATCTCAGTTTTACTGCACATTTCTCAGATCCCACCATTTGCAGTCCCTGCTGGGTTTTGATTAGGAATCTCTAGGAAATCATAAACTCAATGCACATTTTAGGGAACAGGAGAACATTTCTGCATGTTTCTTTGGAAACTCATTTACCATTTGCAACACAGGAGAGCCCAGGAGCTGTGCCTGGTTGTGTCTGTGACACAAGGCATTTACATGGTAAAAAAAAATGAGCCTTTAATCTTTTCTCCAGAGAATTACATTTCATGTTCAACAGCACTAGTGGAACAAAACAAACAAAGTGGGATTGAAAGAGGCAACTCCTCCGGGTATGTTTTGCATAGCATATTGTATATAAATGCAATGAGCAGATTAGAAGTGGTAACAGATTTGCTTCCATTTTACTTGTCAATTTTTGCTATAACCTTCTGTGAGGCAAGCTAATTTTTAAGACTTGGTCATAAGCCATTTATTTAGTCAAGTTTTCTTCTGTTTTTGATTTTTATTTGTATGTTTCTGGTTTTGGACTCTTTGAACATAAAGTCACTCTCATTCTTTTTCCTCCTATTTCAGATAAAAGAAAGAAAGAGAGAAAGAGTACATTTTGAAATCTTTTCAACGGCTGAATTGAGCACAACACATTTTTAGCACAGTCTTTCTCCTCAAATCTTCTGGTTTAAATTTTCAATAGCTCAGTACTGCTGTTTGTGCCAAACCGCTAATTATGTTGCTCCAAATAATCACCTCCAAATGGAGAGGGTGACAAAAAAAATGCCCTTTTGCCAAGGATTTGATAAACCTTGAATCCTCCTGGGAGGGAGACAGACAGAATATGGAGCCAAGGAAGAAAATGTCATCAAGTAATTTTTGGTAATAGTTTTGTCATTTTCAATTATTTTGTTTGATGATCCTTTGACTATAGTGGAGAAATGGAACATCTTGTTTGTCAGTTAACATAGAGTGCTTTACAAAAGATGTTATGACATTTGTGTCACCCTGTCTACATCAATACAACAGTCTCATTAATAGTTCACTGGGTTTTTTTCCCTTCATGTTTTTACCATGAAGGGAGACACCACTCTTTCTGTGGTGCATATTTACTTTCTCCCCATGCACTATCTGTCTAGCCTCTCATGACTTAGTTCAAAACACTACTTTGGATTTCTGTTTACTGCAGAGAGTCATAAATATGGATTTATGTAACCTAGCGTTTATTTAATGAATCCAGTGCTCATTACACTGGAAATGAATTGTTAACTGCCTTTTCTGAAAATATGTTTAAAAGAAGGGCCTTAGTTTACAACTGGCTTCAAGGGTCTCATTTCTGGGGTAGCTGAATGAATCAATAAGAGATGGGTACTGCCCAATGTGCTCTGCACATCTTACCAGCAAATATCAATATTCAATATCACTATGAATTTTTAGGTAACAAGTAGCAGAAAATTCACCCTTGATATGACCTTCCCTGCTGCAGAGGAGTTTTTACAGAAGGGTCAACCAGAAGAACTTAGATATCCAGTGCAGGGCTGTGTGAGACAAATGTCTCAAACAGCAGAAGATACCTGTGTGTCTGCCAGTCCTCATGGAGACTGGCAATGCTGTGCCTTGCAGAGGAGGTTGAGCACTGTGCTTAGGAATTTTGGAAAAGAAATCACTGAGATGATTTTATATAGATAAATGGTGGGAACTGGTAGGAATGGTAGGAATTACCACTATTTTAAAAAAATAATAATAATAGTCAAATGTTTATATGCCTAGGCAAAAAAGTTTGGATGCCAGTAGATTTCGTTTTGAATTGTTTATATATCTTACCAAATGAGCCTCACCTCCCATTTAATGCAATAGAACTTAAGCAATAATTCTGCAAAATAGTTAACTGGCAGAGACAGGTGGATTTAAGTCAATGTTTACTGTTCTGTAGTAGAGTGGAAAACACTTAACGTTATTAGCACAAGAATAATGTGATTTGAGATAAACCTAAGACAAGATGCCAAGAAAACTGTGCAAGGCATATTTCAGTGATGAAATGACAGTGCTAGAATCAGTACACACAAAATATCTTTCCTTAGTATTTTCTTTAACTGCAAAATACACATTTGACAGTTAAATGCTGTAATTTTGTGAGACTCACTAGATTGCTTTATTTTCCTCTTTTTATAGAAATCCCTGATCTCTGATACCATTTCTAAGGAATTCTAGGTCTATTACAGTGCTGCAATGTCCATTGCTAACTGCATTTTCAATGCTCTGTCCCTGAGATGCTTCCAAACTTGGAAGTGAAAGAAACCGTTCCCAGATTCTTCTGCTGATAAAGAATTTGGTCTGACAAAGACCTTTTTCTCTATCTGACCTGTTTGGGACCCGACCTGTGAATTGAAAAAGTGCATAAAAATATGTGAGCCCAAAGCAGCCTGAGTTTCTCCTCACTACTGCCTAAGGAGGGGACATTTGTGAGCTCCAAATATACCAGGGGGACTAAAAAGGCTGCTACAGGGTGCAGCCCCTGCCAGTTTGTGCAAAGTGGTAATGAGGACCCAGGATGCTCTTCTAGTCCTGCCTGCAGGGTGGCAGTCTCTGAGCAACTGCAAACCCCTACAGCTGCTCTTCAATTTTCTCATTTAATCCTTGCTTCCAACTCAGGTAAGCAGGAAAACAGCACCAGAGAAAAAAAAAACAACGAAAACCAGAATAGAATATTTTTTGTTTGATTGGGGGTTTTTGGGGTTCTTTTGTTTGTTTGTTTTGGGTTTTTTGCTGCATCCTTTCTGTCTTTGCATGGAAGTTAAACCAATAGGCTCAAGCACTGCTCAAGAGAGAAGCAAGAACAGGTCTCTGTGACTCCACAGGGTAATTTCTGTCTATGTTTAATGGAGTTTGGGAAAAATCACTCGCTAAGAGATTGATTGGTGCCCACAAATTATGTAAGAGAAATGCAGATAAAGAAATACACATTTTGGGCAAGGAGGTGATGGGTGTTTAAAAACAAAATCCTCTCCCCCGTGAAATAACCTGGCATTACTTAATAGCAGATCTGTGTGTGAGCTTTGAATCTGATGCTCCCATCTCCCATGGTTCAAATTGGTCTCTGGCTCATCTGACCCATACAGACACTTGATGTTTGCCTGTTTGAGAATGGAGCTATATGAAAGCATTGGCATTTACACAATTAACTATATGTAGTAAGCAGAGGTCTGCATTCGCAGTTCACTAACCCAAAACTTGTAAGAAGCTGATGGCCCTAAAGACCAGCTGGAGATTTCAAGCTGTCTTTGAGAAGCAGAAGTTCCCCTTGGGGCTTATTTCCTGATCCACTGATGTCTCCATGGATGGTTCATTGTTTCAACCCCTGGTAGGAGGTAACACCCTGCTCTTCCTTGGGACAGCACTGAAAACCACAGCCCTAGGTTCTCTTAGTTGACTCAACCACAGCTCCATAAGCACTGACATAGTCAGTTGTATTGCTCAAAGACTGAAATTGTTCCAGCCTGTTTTATTTTTCCACTCTAAAAGCGTATTTAAATTAATGTTGTTTGGCACAAACAGTAGCTGAACTAATTTCTTGCTCTCTCACAGCCTTGTTTGTGGTACAGCATAGCACTTCATGCTGTCTGCTGTGGCTGCTTCCTCAACAGGCTGCTCAGTCGAAAAGAAAATGCTACAATCAAAGTCATCCTAGCAAAAATAGAAGTTTTCTTGAATCTTCATCTACAAGGAGAAGCCAAACTTCTCAAATATTTGTGCATTGCTTTTCCACATGCAGCCTTAAACTGTAAGGGTTATAAAGGAGAAAATGAATTTTTCCTTCTACAGCATTAAGTTTAAGAAGGATACAACAATGCAATACCAAAATTACCTCAGGAAAAAATCTATTACTTTTATATATAACATTAAATAATAATTTAAGACTAATGAACTTTCTTGTCAGAAGGGACTATTCAGCCTGACTTCTCTGGAGGAGGACTAGTAGAGTCAGTTCAAAATAACTCATGCCAAAATCCAAAATCTCTTGAAGTCAATACCAACCTCCTTTTTTTCAATACTTAGCAGGGCCCCTGAGCCACCTCTTAAGTGAAGGTTTTAAACCTGAATTTGAATGTACCTCATATTTCTTGTTCAGACATCCATTTTGGAGGGACAGTACCATCACATGTGTGGGTATATATATACATATATTTATGTACACTCCAAAATGATGGCAGGTTCATTCCATATGTTAGGCACAAATAAGACTGTGAAATGCATCTTTTTATCCCAGTAAAATAGCAAGAAGGCAGAAAATACTTGTGCTGATTCTGTGGATGTTATAATTGCGAATTGTTTTACTGAATGTGAGGTTACTTTTGAGGGTGTCTGTGCTTTAAGTTGAATCTTTAGGTTACCTGTAAAGGCAGGCATTTTTAACTAAAATCCTCACTATATCCAGCCCCAGATGAGTTTCTTGGCTGATACATATGATAGGAGTCATCTTTTATCCCTTTGTAGACTATACAAGCATGATTTCCTGTTTTCTGTCTCAAAACATCCCTACCAAAGATTCAGCAAGGCTGGCTTGTTTCCAAAAAGCCTCCTCTGTGAGAATTAAAAGAGAATGTTTGGAACACTCTATAATAAAAGCAAACAAAATACAGCAGAAATAATTTTTGATCTCAGCAAGAACTGAAAATGAAAATAAATACAGACCAAGTGCTGCTACTGAAATTTCTCTGCAGTGTGCACAGAGCAGAAAATAAAATAATTTTGTTGGTTTTATTATCATTCTTGAAAGCACAATACAAAGCAATACTGATATGGTACAGGTCCATCTGGCAGCTGGGGAAGAAGAAAAGAAAAAGCAATTAAGAACATTATAAATTTGGTTTGTTGCTCTGGGCTGGAAAGATCCAGTTAAGCATTCTGTGATTCTGAACAGAGAAGTACAGGAGACAAGCCAAGAGAGAATTTCTCTTGATATTATCACTTGACCTGTTTCCAGTGCCTTGCACAGCTCTCTCAGCCAAGGATATATCTGCAGCCAAATCACCTCTGGCTCTCAAAGCTAAAATCTGACAGTCCATGTATAAATCCACACTCCTGAGGATGTGTGGGCTAAATACTAGCCTGAACAACCTACTCTTCCAGTCTTATCCTGTGAATGAGCACCATTCTGCACACCGCACTGAAGACACCCAACTCTGATTTCTACAGCATGGAACTAGGTAAAAATTTCAACTTGTCCTACTGCTTCTACCATCACCTCCTTAACACAAATTTGCTTGATGTGTGAAACCAAGGAGTAAAAGTAACTCCTGCTCTGTATAGGCAGTGAGAAATCCATACCTCTTCCAGGAATAAGGTTCATAATTAATTGTCTTGCAAATGGTCTTGTATGTTTTTTCTGTTTGTCAAATGTCAATTAACCAGCACTGGCTTTTTGTCTGGGGACAACACAGGCAAAGAACTGCCTTCATTGCACCTGTTGCATTCTGGTTTTGACTGTCTCAGTGTCCTTTCTTGGTGATTCTGTACAGGATTCTGCACAGGATTCTACTGGTATGCACATAAAACAGCAATGGGAAATGAGTCTATGAGAAATGAATCTAGACCACATTACTCTTAAGCACATCAGGCTGCTGGTGCAGGTCCAGCCAGAAACAGCTTCCTTGAAACCAAACCTTATCTTTACATGTCACTGTAACCAGGAGGAAATGAATACAAGAGAGCACTAAAGTTATATCTGCTTTACAGCATCTGTCCTTGCAAACTGATGATGTAGAATAACTCATTTCTCTGGGTCTCCTTCTGGTTCCACTGTTCCCAGAGCTACCATGACATGGTGCTCTATGCAAGTCTGAGAAGCACAGCCCATAAACCTGCTACCATAAACTGCAAAAACCATTGCTTTGCCATGTGCAGGTCACCCTGAGCCTGCACTAATTGTACTGAACTGCAGTTATTTTTGTAGGCAGCATCATTCGTTTTTCCATCCCCTTCACATCTCACACCTGCTTGGTGTGCAGCACATGGACAGCCACCCTGTGCCAGGGAGTGGATCTGCTACATCTGCCAAGCTACCAGCAGGCACAATTGTACCATTGCTGGGTCACAGCTTTGGGCAGGAGCAAGGCAGTCACCTGTTTGTATTTAAATAGCTCTGGTGGCTGGAATAATGTCAGGCCACTGAAGGCTTGGTGGTGCTTTACAGTTGGACACTGGGATGCACCCCGGGCTGGTTTAGCTCCTGTTTTCATGCTCATCTACAGAGGGGCCAACAACAAATTCACGCTGGCCAACAATGGTGGCCACAGCACAGTAGCCTGGCAACAACCTCCACTGGTATCAGCCACCCAAATCAGCAATAGCTTGGAGAATGCCATGTGCTGAGAACCGAAAATCAACCTGCCAGCACTCAGCTGAGCAGATGCAGGCTTCAAAACAGATATTGCTGCAATCTGATGTGAAATTTGTGCCAGATTATCTCCATTCATTAAGTGAGAGAATAGAAAAAATGGCCATTTCAATAAGGGTTGGAATTAAACTTGAATACAGAAAAAAATCAGACTAGTTATCTAAATAGAATAAATCGTTTATAGTGTTCCCAGTGGTATATAAATCATCCCAGCTAGTTCATGTTTGTGTGGAAGCTTTTTGTGAAAAGCTGATCTTATCTTACTGCAAACATTTTACTGCTGTACTGTGGGGAAAAAATGTTTGGTTCCATTTGTAGAACAAGGTTAGAAACACAATTTTATGGCAAAATGGTGGCATTCTTGAGACAGAGCAATAATAAAGAAACCTCAGAGAGAGAAGGTGGTAAAAGGTTATTAGCTCTCCAATAAGGGATCATTCGACTCTGAAAATGTTCATTTGCTCTCCTCTTTTCCATGGCATGGTGGAAACCAGAATTGGTTTTTAAATGTAATGATACACACTGGAAATAAATTTCAAAGGTATAACTAGAGGTAGATATTTAAAGAGTAATGTTGTACCTTTGAAATGGTAAGTTTAATTAAAAGATGTGTATCTGTAAGTGTTGTAAAAGAGCAAAACCTGGGTAAACACTCATAGTGCCTTTCAAATTTGGTTTACTCCTGTTATTAGAAATGTATGAGCCTTCCTCATAAGAGGTTTGTTCTTACTTTCTCATTTACTCGCTGCCTGTTTTCTGAGAGATTGGGAAAATCTTTGTCAACCCTACAGGCACTTTAAATGATGAAAACAGAATTTTGGAAGGATTTTATTTCATTGTTGCTTTTGTAATTTTGCCTATTCATTTAACTTGCAATTTAAAACCTGTTTAAATGCACCATTAAACATTTTAGTTTGTTTCCAGGATAGATGCCACTACTTCTCATTTAGCAAATTAATGAACTGGGCCACAAAGTGTGTAGCTGAGACAGGTGATGCACTTTCTAAGCACAGAGTAACATGTAGTACTAGTTCCTGAGACAGAAAGGACCTGACTTATGGCTGATGCTGTCTTCAGGGACGGAGTATCACATGAAAAATGGGTCACTAGAAGAGGTAGAAATGATCTCAGGAGCTTAGGAGTAGGGTTTGAATCTGAAAGCAGCGGAAGAGAATCCAAATGTTCTACTGGCCTGAGTGGGTTGCCTGAGGTCCTCACAATTTCATCCATTTCAGCAAAACATAATTTAGTAGTTTCTAGTGGAGTTATTTGAATGGAAATAAAAGACAGCTTTTACAGCACAATACCCTAAAATAATAAGTTTTATAAATTAATGCTTCAGCCAGTTCAGCATCCAGTCTTGAATAACATTTCACTCATAAATAAACAAGATAGTATTTCTGAAATATTATTTGTGTGGAAAAAAAGACTATTTAGAACTATGTAAGGAAATTGTGCTAACTGATGCAAAGATGCAATCTGATCCTGAGATTGTGAAAATACTTCTCCTTATCTAATGTTATTAATTCCCAATAGATGTAGGTTTAAAATGGAGTGCTGATTTGTCTCATGGAATTTAGCAGAATGAAGAAGCACAAAAAACCAGTTTTGTTGTCTTCCATTTTAATGCTCCATTGGTTATTTCAGAGGTTAGTGTTTGAACAGGGTGTTACAGTGCATCACTTCAGCGACCCTAGTGCTTTGATTTTGTAGTAAATTATATTCCAAGAATGCTTCTATTTTGCCAAAATTTGATAATTTTTAGAATTCATTACATTCAAAATGGTCTCTCATTTGAGCAAGAGAGAAGTAATTTTATAGCAAATGAAAATCAGTTCTTGAACGTGAGACATTAAAAATCTAAGAACATATTTATTGTATTTGTATGTAACTGATTCAACAGCTTTCAAATAAATGTGAATATTGTGAGTAGCTTTTTGTTGTTCCTGTTTTTCATCTCAAATGATTATTTCAAACATCAGTTACTTATTTCCTTAATTCCTTTCCAAAATCCAATAACTGAAATAAAATTAGGTTCCAAAATGGTAGCAGAAATCAATATCCAGATCTATGAGTGGATGCTCATGGACACAGACAAAACCATTTCCATATTACCATGATGTTGGTCCAGATGCTCACATGTTAGTTGTAGGCATTGAGGAGGTGGTTTGGGAAGCTCAAGCAGTTCAGGAGCAACAGCTTTTAGCAGGCTCTGGAGTGACTGTGGATCCATGAGGTCATTTATGACCTATAAGTTCAGCTTCACTGCTTAGTGCATATTCTTACCATGCACAAAATCCCATTCCCAAATGTTATTTGAAAATGATCTTTTGTACACAGGGACTGTGTGGGCTTCATTAGGGATTTCTGAGGACTTAAAGGAACACAAAATCCAGTTTCCTGTTTTCTAGACATTCAATGTTTCTGAAGGAAGAAGAAATGTAATTTGAAACTTTTGTTCTATTTATAGATGACTTAATATAATAGGTTGGGTGTGTACAAAATTTTATTAAATTCCATGTCTGATAGATCACTCTTGGTCAGATCTGGGTGTATTAAAGTACTTGGTTGCTTTAGGATGTGGATGTAAATGTCAAAACTCATTTTATGAGCTTCATTATTTCTGGAGTGAAGCTTCTCATACAGCTTATTAATGTACCTGATTTTTATTATCTTTTCCTCAATAAAAGCCTGTTTCTTAATAGGTATTTTGACACTGAGGTTTAACGGCATTTAGAAAGATGACAGAGCCAGGCACAGAAATTGCAAGTCATATGTATTAAATTGTTCAGTCATGAAAAGATCATTCCACCCTATAAATGGAATCTCTGCTGTTCTTTTTCCATTTAGGTTTTAGTTTTTGCTCTGGTAGTTTGAACATAATACTCTGGATAAAATAATTTTCGTTTTAGGAATGATTTTTTTTTCAGCTTGTCCAAAAACTAGAAGAGTGAGAGAGCAGCTACATAATTCCAAGAACATTTATGTTTTTTGCTGAAATTTGCTAATTTTTAGAATTCATTACATTTGAGTCTGTATCAATCAATTTGATAAAACAAAGTCTTTCTGCATGAATGCCCCTAATAGTACATTACGCTATGGATAGCTATTCCTTTATTTGTACAAGCCACTCTGCCTGTGAAAATATACTGGATCACCATACTAGTATAAAATTTGACTAGGTGGCCTTCCGATTCTGAAGGAAAATCAGGTCAAACTTCTTATTGTCAAGATTCTACTGGCTTCTATTCTTCTCTGCCTCATTGACTTGAGTCAGTAATTCAGATAAGACTTCTTCTGTGGATTTATATAGAATATTTTATCTTAAAATTTCTTTCCAATATACTTTTCAATTTCAAAAAGTTCTCTACATTTTAAATGTATGCATGTATTTAAGCTGTCACTAATTTTCATAGCGAACATGAAAATGTAATTTACATAGCCAGCTCAAGCTCATTACTGTGCTATTTAAAAAACTTTCATAACCATATTTGTGCTAAAATAAATATTCTCTTTTTCTTAACAACCTGCATTACTTATAGACAGCGATGTGCTCTTGCTTTAGGCAGAGGAAACACCAATTTTTCTGATGACCTGAAGCTTTTCACCCTGTAAATGTGGATTGGGGATATAGCCCTGTGAAGAACACAGATTTTAAGGCCGTGCACAGAGCAGTATAAACTTCATGCATGTGTTCTCTTCTTGGAAACGTCTGTCTGGTTATCACATGTTTTCTAGCCCTGAAATGCTGCACTTCTGCAATATGTTCTCAGCATAACTCTGGATGAGTGCCTGTGTGAATGGAGGCGCTTGCAGTGAAGGGGTAATGTGATCTTCAGAATAGATTAATATGAATGGGAGCACTTTGGAAGCAGAAATTGGACAGACTTGTGAGGGATTTTAATTCCATTTGCAGGAATTATTTGTAGTCATTACTCATTTTCCAGAGTGTTGCACCACTTAATGTAAAAGCCTGTCTTTCTTCTAGAGGATGGGCTTGTGAGAGGATTTAGTCTTGTACAGTAAGCAGCATGACTTGTTTTTCTCCCCAGTGGTTTTATGGTGGTCTCTAGGTTCTTATCAGCTGAATATATGAATATGGAATGGCCAATCAGCTTCTTTCATTGTAAGGACAGATGTAGTTAGAGCAGTGAAGGTCATCTTATTTGTATTTAGACTGAGAATATTTTTTAGAAGTCCTGGAAAACTGCTGTGAAAAGGGAAGCAGAATCACAAAATCAACTGCTTTGGGATAGACTTCAGGTACCCTCTGTCCAACTTCTTGCTGCAAGCAGGGTCATCTGTGAGTTCAGGCTCAGAGCTTTACCCATGTGGGTCTTGAACTCTCCAAGGCTGAAGAAGCTCTCCAGGCAGTCTGGTCTCCTGACTGTCCTCAGTGTAATTTCTTTTCCTATATCCAGATGGAATCTATTCTTTCAATTTATGACTCCTGCCTCTCATTCTCCTGCTGTGCATGATCATGAGGAGCCCATCTCAGCTCCTTGATAACCCTCCAGTAGACAGAGCCAGGCTGCTGTGAGACTCTCCTGAAGCTGATCAAACCCACCTCCCCTTCAGCTCTGCTCACAGGACAAGTCGTCCAGCCCCAACCAACTTGATGACCTCCACTAGACTTTCCAAGTTTGTAAATGACTTTAGATACCAGGCCAGGACTACTCCAGAAATAATTGCAGAAATGAGATCTTAAACTTGTGTTTGTCACTTGAACGTTTTTAGACCAATTCTTTCTTGTGCTGTTCATTGAGCAAGAACCTGTCACCACTTTTCAGAAAGCAAAATCTATTATCACTCCATAAGATGCATTGCTTATAATAGCTATCCTCTTGGAATTTCATTAGAGACATTATACTCATTTTTCCTACAGTGTCTTCTTTTCATCTTCTTTGCCAAACTCCATGGATGGCAGACGCTTTTCAGGATTAATGAATAGTGATAACATCGTTAGTCACTATCTCAAGATCCAATAATCCTTTAAAGGAGTGATGTGAAAGTCAATAGGTAAATGAGAAAAGGCTTTTAAATTGCTTCCTGTCTCTAACAAGTCAATAAAGGCCCTCAGTGGGAGAGTGAGCATCTCTACATCTCAGTGTAACAGCAGCCGACGCTTCTCAGGATAGGACACAAGGACACACAAGAGACAGGAATGTTTCAATCTGCTTCCAGGCTGACTTGCAAAAGAGGTCTCTTTTCAACTCAGGGTGGCAAGCTGCGTGGAAAGGATAGTGCCTTCTCTGTCTTTAATTCTAAATTACATCTGAAAAATTATGTCTGAGCTTTACTTTACCATCACCACTGAAGGAGCAATTGCAGATGATACCAAACTGGGAGGAACAGTCACTACACTGGAGTACAGCCCTGCTGGCCATAAGAGACCTTGAACACCTTTGTCACCTTCAAAACTGGGGTAAATGAGGTTGAAGGAGTGGGAAATGATGTGGAAGTTAAAGAGCTGGGCTGGCATAAGCAAAATACTCATGCCTCATTCCAGCCATTTGCATCCCCACACCTTTGGCTGTGGAGCTGTAAATTCTACACCAAATAGGATTAAAACATCAGAGAAAAGTCAACTACCATGAAGGCACAAAGAAATATTTCTGCTTGTTTAGAAGCAAGGCAGATTCCTCACACATATCCCTTTCTGCAGGGCTTTTCCTTGACAGTTTGAAGCAAAGCTCCATTATTCCATGTGGCTGAAAGTGGCTCTGTATCATACCCAGGGGTCTCTCCTTGCAGGAAAAAATGCCTTTTAATTTCTGACTGTGTCGTAAAGTGAAGAAAGTTCATTCTTGACAGTCTTTTTTTTTTTTTTTTTTTCT
>JBBMKD010000145.1:98390316-98482954 GCA_037834095.1 Argya squamiceps | reverse complement strand
AGGAACTTTGGACCAATGGGGAAAAGGGAAGGGGGTGGGGTTACATCAGGGGGAAACCAGGTGTGTTCAGGGATAGGAATGGGGGGGTTAAGGAACATACCATTACAAACAAATAACAAAATACAAATGCAAATTCAAAAACCTAAAACACGTGACGCAACATAGCACTTAATAGGAAATATGCATCATTTCATGCCAGGCCAGGGGGGACGCCCTCACCATCTCAGGTACACTGGGTGTTAACATTTGAGTGACTGACTTCTCAGTAGTCACATCTTTTGAAATATTATGCAGCCAAGAGTCCAGGTGGCAAAATCTGCCCATCCAAAATTCATTCCTTCCAAAGCAAGATAACTCCTTGCTACGATATTGTGCATCTCCTTAGAGTATGCTACACTTAACAATTTATGCTTTTGTCTGTTACATTAACAATCCCTCAGTTACCTGGAACTTCCATGCTATGCCAGTATTTAATCAAGCCATCTCCAAACCTTTTCTTGGGCAAACAAAGAAAAAAAATATTTTTTTTTATTATTACCTAAGGCAGAACTTTCAGATTGCAGCCTTTCATTGCTGCAGCCTTTACCATGAAAGGTTTTTGAGCCATTAAATACTAAAGTGTTGGAAGATCCCCTGAATGCCAGAGGACATGGCTTACTGTGACGGTGTTGTCTTTTGTCACTGTATCAGAACGAGGCAGATGAGCCAACAATTGAATTCTGGTGATCTTTCACTGGAGTAAGCATTGTTACCCATTAAATTGTAGCAATGGTATAGTCTGAACAGGAGAGAAAGCAGTGAAATCAAAATAACAATGAAAAAAGCTGTCTTCACTTTAGTCTGTGTTTATAAATGAAGCAATACCTAGAGATATGCATCCCAAATGTCCATCACCCTCCCTCCCTGACTGCTCAGTAGGAAGAAATCTCATTTTTTTTATACAAAACATTTTCTCACACAGTGATAGTGCAGCACAGGGAAATTCCCTGAACAGACAAGAGCTGCAGCACCGGGTTGCGGATGAGGGTCCTTGGGAAAAACCTCACTGTGAGGCACATTTCCAATCCTGCAGCCCACTTCCAAGATTCTTGCCTTCCCACTGCAGCTGGAAGTGGCTGCTCCTCATCACAGGACTGATATAGGGTAGATCCCTTGTGTTTTGTTGCATCCTGTGTCTTGGATTGATGTAGCAATGAATTAGGTTGAAATCTGGGGTTTTAGAGCAGTTTGTTGTACTCCACTTCTAATTGTAACCTGCCCAAGAATGAGGGGTGTTGGACTGCACCATAATATTTTTGCCTTGCTGCTCAAAATTAAATTTAGCAGTCTACAAAGTGTACAAATTTGGATGAGAAAACTCAGACCAGAAGGGAGTGTACCAGCAAATTATCTCCTTCTTTCCCACATCTGTGTCATCACTATTATCTCATTTACCCTGGAACAGTAAGAAATGTAGAGGAATCCAGTTATCTCACTTTATTTCCCTTGGTGGATGTCACAGAACATCTCGTGACCCATCAAACGTCTCAAAGCAATGTGGGGATTTCAGTAAACAGCCAGTTTACTTACAAGTGGTTGCAATTTCTTTAGTCACATTGAACAAGGCTTTTTATTTTTCCCTCTAAAAATCCTGATGATAGAGAACCATGAGCTTTTCAGGGTGGCACAGATTATCATATGACAGCTTAGACAGCAAAGCCAAGTGTCAC
The DNA here is from genome assembly GCA_037834095.1 of Argya squamiceps. Classification (NCBI taxonomy): domain Eukaryota; kingdom Metazoa; phylum Chordata; class Aves; order Passeriformes; family Leiothrichidae; genus Argya; species Argya squamiceps. The sequence continues at coordinate 98,481,245 of JBBMKD010000145.1, read as the reverse complement.
TGTTACATGACTGACACCTACCAGTCTCATGGACCTGAACATTATCACACTGGGGCTATCTACAACCTTGTAGTTGAAAAAGTGTTCCCCTCCAAAAAGATCTTTGGGATCCCTAAGGTTTAGCTGAGGGAAAAATTTTGAGTCTCCTAGGCTGCTCTACTTACCTCTTATAATATCTCTTGTACTTTGAGCCTCGTGGAATTTTGGCCAATAGTGTTCTGTCAGGGGAGTAGGAAGGGACAGACCTCTTTTGAGGGAAGATCAGACACAACCATCCTTTGACACCCACCTGCTCACTGCCAACCAAAGCTTAGAGGGCAGTCAGAAGAGCAGAGGGAAGAAGAGAGCCTTGGATGCCTCTCCTGACCTCCATCTGCCACTCTTGGGTGGCTGAGCCAAGCTCCGCTCTGAGCCAAGCCTGCATGCACCCTCCCCAGTCAGCCCTCAGATGTTCATTGGAGATCTTTATAGCTTCTTTACACCTCTTTCCCAACCCAGAAACATTGTGCAGTCACTTTGTGCAGATGAGTTGCACCAGATATGGGAGAGCTCACATTAATGCATCTTTGAGACACTCAGCTCTCGTGTGAACAGCTGTGACAGTAAGAGCCCCAACATGAGGACAATAACAGCTCCAGTGTGCAAGGATGAAGTCCAGCTGGCAGCTGAGGTTCACTCCTCCAGCCAAGGCAGTACAAAGGTGCCCTCTGTGAGTCACAGCAGGGATGATGTTGTACGGCAGCAATTAATTTGTTTCTAAGGCAAACAAGCCTAAATGGTAAAGGCTTCTGCGAATAGAATTTGCTGTTCCAATGTAAATAAGGAACTGGCAAACAATAACCACTCCAGCCTGAAAGCCCAGCCAGCAATTGGTTGACATTTGGGCTGCAGAGAGTTTGCAGATTCCCCAGGAGCTGGAGAGGAGCTGTGTTTTGAAGAACAATTGATTTATTACTGTGACAACGAGTAGAAATAGAAGGACCTGCTGGCAGACAAGGGTGTGATTTGTTCCTTTGCAAACAAGCAAGTGGTGTCCAGCTGGCCAGTGGCCATTGGCAAGCAAAAGCCCAGGGTAGGATGCAGGTTTTATCTCCTCTCTGCTAGAGTTTTGCCCGCTAAACAGTGATGGAATTAGGGTGTCTTTTTGATTTTTTACTGTACAGACTTGTAATTAGTAATGTTTCTACAAAGTAAATAAGGGGGAGGCAAAGGTCAGGCTGTCTTCTAGATATTCCACTTCTCAAGCAGTAGGATGACACTTTATCTGTTATTCATGAGCAGAAATAATTCTCATTTGTATTACAGCAGCCCCTGTAAGGACCAATCAAGGTCCCATTGTGCTGATGCCTGATTGGTGGCCATGAGCAGAAAATTGCTTGGATGCAGTTCAGAAACATCCATTTTTTTGCCATGTAAGGTTTAACACAAGCACATTCTGATCAGCAAAGCACGTAAGTGCACGTTTAAAGTAATTTCTTTCCAGCCAAATGCTTCAGTGTTTCAGTCCTCTTAAAGAGAGGGGAATTTAAACATGTGCAGAATTGTTCAGCCAGGGCTGGGCATTCAGACAGGGCTGCTGCATACGGGCCTCACACCTTCTGAGTGTTCTGTGTATAAAAGAGAGTTTTCTTCTGATGCAGGGTTTGGGGCATGAGGGGACAGCATCTCCAAATGAAATTTCAAGCCAGTTTATTTTCTCTCCTGGGCATGTTCTAAGCCTGCCCCACTGAACTGACACCATTCAGAGAGCTGCACTGAGTGGGACCACACGAGTCATTTGACAAATGCATCGGGGGTGTGAGCATCAAGACAGATGAATCATTTTCATTTTCTGAAACAAAACATCAAAGTGTAATAGACTGAAATTAAGGTATGAAAAATGAGGGTGAATGAAAATAAAAACATGCCAGTGAGAAGAGCTGTCTGATTATGGAGTAACCTTGATGGAACAAGGGAAGAAACTGAAATGGCGTGTAGCATTTCATGGTGGTTAATCTGGTATAGACTAAGTCAGAAGGGTTAATTCTTTACTGGTTGACAATGGACAAGCTGAGATTTCAGAGATATGAGTTGTTAAAATCAGTAAGACAATAAGTACATCATTTATGTGAATATGGGAAAGAACATTTGTGGTGTATCATTTTTGCTGCAAAAGTAATACTAAGAAAAAATCAGCAGAGACCAATTGCTAGCTACAAGTACTTCCTATTCTGGATGTTGTGTAAAATAGCCATTATTTACTATGCTAGTAAGCCTGGAAAACATTGACTTTGTAAAGCTGATAACAGTTATGCAGTGGAAACATTGTCTGGGATCAGAGGAGTGCATCATACTGATAAAGAATTTCCCTGTAATGCTCTTATAGTAATTGAAGCTACTGTTTCTTGCACAGTAAAGCAGTGTGAGGCTGGCATAAGATTTACTAAAACTTCCTTTGCCGTGCCAAGCAATTTGCTGCCTTCATCCACTGACTGCTCACCTGAGTTTCCACAGCTTTGAGAGCCCTAACACAGAACCTGTGAGCTGTAGCACAGACTCTAATGAATATAAATAATTTCCATTTTTAAGGTATTTCACTGTTGTGGAGTATACAGGTTGCTTCCTTATACAATAGGGCATCAGAGCATGTTGTCCTTAAAACCCAAAGCACTGGAGTCAGCATTTATGTGCATTATTATCAATGAAATCAGTAAAATGATGCACTGAAAAATAAGAGCATTTTGTAGGAATATAGAGCATAATATTCAATCTTTCTTTTCATTTTAAGATTTTATTTTTAAAGAAACTTTTCTACTTAGACCCCTCTAAAGATTTCCCTTCCTTTCTCCTTCTATTATATGTCTTTAACTGACCAGGATGATTTAGCAGTACTTGACAGTCAGCATGTAAAAAAGATATTCAAGGTTACCTTTACACAGGAAGACAAAAAGCAACTTTAAAAGACTGGCAGCTTTCTCACCTACATATGAAAGCAACAAGAAAAGAAACAATTAAATGGCACAGCTTTTCCTGGAGCTCTCAGACCTTTCCATCATTTTTTATTTTCCTCTTAGCAATTTACACAAGCCTGCCTTGTACATTAGCCTGGCTCACTTGGATCCATCACTCCCTATAAAATTCCTAAGGCAGGCAAAGCTCCCACTGAATTCAAGCCTAATAAGGTTCATTGCAGGAAGAGAAACCAATTTTGGTTTTAGTGAGATATCTGCAGCTGAACCAAGTGTATTTAAGATACATTGTCCTGAGATGACCTTCACGCAAGTGTTATGTTCCTGCAACTCCCAGTGAAGTTTGGTTTACACCAGGCAGTGCAGAATTTATTACCCACATCATTAAGGACCCTCTGTCTCAAAGGGAAAGTGTCTTGTGAAAGTTGGTGTGGAAGGAAACATTGATATTTCCAAATGGACAGTCTAGGTAAAAACAGATGAATGGAGAGTGAGTCAGTTTCTCAGAAATCTGGGTGGACAGTAACTGTTCTACCTGTGTAAGTAAGGAATTGTAAGGTTTTTTGGTGGATATAGGACTGAGGGATGCATTGAAAGGGAGGAGGGAGGAAGTAATTCTGCCTAGCATAATTCACAAGGGACTCTGCTCTATTTCTTTGAGCATATCTGGCAATCCAGATGTGGTTGGAAGAGGGTTGTGGGTTTTTTTCACAGAATCACAGAATATTCTGAGTTGGAAGGGACCTACAAGGATCATCAATCCCAACTATTAAGTGAAAGGACCACAGGGGGATCAAACCCACAATCTTGGCATTATTAGCACCCTGCTCTGAGTTAATCTCAGTAGATTTTTGTCTTCTAGTGTACTTAATTGTTAATTTCTATTCCTTAACCTCTACTTTTTATGGATATTTGAATGTTCTGTTTCAATAAACACCTGTTTGTGACTCATTTATCCAGTCTCAGATGAGCATTTTGGGCAGTTATTTGAAAAATCCATATATAGAGAATACTCGAGACTGAAAACCATTTTGGCTTCTCCTCTTTAGCATTTTTATCAGTTACATTCAAATAATACTTTAGGCAGAAAGAAATCTGCCCAAAGGGTTACTGAAACAGCATCACTGTCAGCTTCACCTGCAAAAAGTGATGAGTGCCCTTAGCAGAGCAAGGGACAGAGGGGCCATGATCCCTGGTCCTCAGCCCTTCTTCTCACTGATAGGAGCTGGCTCTGCCTCACATGTTCACATTCCCCTAGACCCATGCATAGACCAGAGAGATCATTTCAATCAACCTTGTTTGGCACTGCCACACCTGCAGGACTGAGAGGCTCTCCCATATGCATAACAGCAGAAAACAGGGATGTTCTACTATTTCCCATTATTTTGTTGTTTTTTTTTAAAGTCTCCAAATCATATATACAGATCAGTCCAGCAATAAAACCCCAGCTGCTGATGGCTGTTTCTGCCTGAGCCTATCTCCAAAGTGGAGATGACTGTGACATGCTAGCCAGAGCGTGGTGTGGGCTGACATGTTAAACACCAGTCACTTCCCTAAGACTAATGCTGTGTGTCACTAAATATTCTACCCATCTCCTGCACTCCTAGAATCAATTTCCACTCTATTAAGTTCTATTGTTTATGGTGTCCAGAAAGCTAGAAAGAGGCTTCATTTTACCCACAGTTTAGCAATCGTCACCAATCTACCATTGGGTTTGTTATTAAATTAAGGTTATTGAATCAGATTCTGCTGGCAGCTATTTGATGTCAAACCTGGATTAATCCTGAATTTACAGCTGTGATTGATGTTATTCAGGAACGAAAAGTTTTAACTCTGTATATTACAGGCTGTTTTAAAGGTTCAAAGTTTTCTAGAAGTAGCCTGGGCTGACTGCTAGGGCAGATGTCCCACAGGATAACTTCTCCAGAGGACAGTTTGATCTGCTCACTGTGCTCTGAAATTGCTTGCATGGTGAATTGAGGAACTTCTGTAGGAGAAGAGATATCAGCTAAAATTATAGTAGCTCTGTTTTTTTCTCTATAATTCTGGTCAGTGGGCTTTCCATAGAAGAATACTACATTTTTTCCCCAGATTCCCAATTTGCTATGGGAACAGTGACCTTTTTCCTTCATATACCTCTGAGTATGTAGAGCCCTTGTGCAGCAAGAGTAAGGAGAGATCCAGGTGGTTTACTCAGATTTTTCTGCACTTGGGTGTATTCTGGCTATCTCAGTCCTGGTTCCCAGGTGAAGGGTATTAAACACTAGGGACAGGGCTCCCATGAGAGACAGTTGTGCTACAGAGTTTCCCATATGTGTCTGGAGATGCTCTCATTTGGAATGCCTTGCATTCATTAATTTAATTGCATAGACTCAGCCAAAGTGCCCACAAAGTGCTTGGGAAGAGCTGGATGTGGGGAAAGCTGGGTTGAGTGGTGCAGCATGTGCCCACTTCACCCAGAGCACAGAAATGAAACCTGCAACAAGCATGGCACAGTTTCCCCCTCGGAAAGACTTCACAGCTTGTCCCAACTTTGGACTTGAGAAAGTCCTGTGTCAAAGAGTGGGTATGTCAGAGCCTTTGGATTGTGTTGCTTACTCTCTGAGAAAGGGCTGCTCTAACCCTCCCCTCCCACCTCCAAGACTTCCAGATTTTTAAATCCTTTTCTTTTTTTAGACTACCTTGTAATAAAGGAAAATCAGCTCTGCTGGGCTGTGTAGAATATTAAAACAATAGAAAACAAACAACCCCTAGATCACTCCATTCTTTAAGGAGCAGAGCCTTCTGTGAAGCCCTGATTTCAAAGCCAGTGGTTTATGGCAGTTTTGTGATCTGCAAGAGATGTCTCCCCTGGGACCCAGAAAGCCTTGTTTTGCACCATCAGGATTATGTGTTCAAGACCCCCTGCTCCTCTCCAGTCTCACCATGTGCTGCCAGCCTGCCCAGTCCTTCCACCACTGCCCATGTCTCCCCCTGCTCCTGCAGGGTTTCCACACCATGAGCAAGGCAAATAGGCAGGAATCCATCCTGCCCACACACAGCCTTTTAAGAACACATAACTTACAGCAACAAATCCAACAAATAAGGTCCCTAGTGCAGCAAGACACGCTGAGACCTATCCGGGCTAGAGCAGCACCAAGGTTGTCTCAAAACTCCTTCCACACTGACAGAGCATAGGCAGAGCCCAGTGCTCAAAGGCATAACTCATTGGAGAAATTAGCCCATAAACTTATTTCTGATAAAAGAGGCTTATTTTTTATTTAATGTCAGGTTAAATAAATCACAAAGCACAGCAGTGAGGATTTAGCACTTGCAGTGCTAAACCATATTACTTAGTATTAACACAGCGTTTTCCTCATTCAGGAAAATGCTTTTGCTAACTTAATTCACTCTCAGCTACTCTCTGCATGTCACAAGGGAAGTCAGGAGCATTTAATGTTCCTGCTGATAGATAAGGCTGGACTCATACAGCCTTCTTAGTTTCCCTCTTCTCCCACCCTCAGCACCCCATCTGAGTCAATATTTGCTGGTTTGCAGCCCATACTTGTAACCTGGAAGTCTTAAGCAGTGCAAGGGACACAATCCTGTCCCTTAGAAGAGAGCTGGCTATGGTCCTGGTCAGGCAGCCAGGGAAAGGAGCTGAGGCTGTTGGCAAGCAAGGAGCAGGTCTCAGCAGATGAGACAGAGAGAGCAGTTCTAGAGGCTAAGAGCTGGGATGTGGAGAGGAGGATGGGAGGGGGGGTGGGGAAGGGGAGCTTGGGCTGAGGAGACAGAGCGGCTGTCAGTCTTAGAGAGAAGGGAATTTGAGACAAATGCTGGTGGAAGGATTCGGGTACAGAAATGTTTAGACATTGTTTGAACTATCTTACTTGACGGAGGTATGTAAGGAAGGACGTGGTAACAGGTTGGGGAAAAAGACATTAGATCAGGCACGGAGCTGGGGCATCAGGATACCAAGTAGGTGTCCCTGGCGATGACCAATTTAAGGTGTGAGGGGTTATGTTGGGAAAGGTCTTCAACTTAGGGAAACAGGGGTTGATTTCCATGCTAGGAAAGGTATAGGGTGGGTACTCCTGAGGAGTAGCTGCCCTTCACTGCACACCTGCCCAGCCCCTACATGCCAACACTGCTCCCCGCTCCCAGCAGGACAGGGCACTCCCCACCAGCAGACACACACCACTCTGCCAGAGAACAGGGACAAACAAGGTGCCAGAAAAGAGCACAGACCCCATCTCTCAGTTCTGTGCCCCTCCAGTCACTGCTCCTGTGGGGTGGATGCCACAGGCCCACTGCTTGCCCACATCCCAGGAAAAATGACCCAAAGACCTGCAGGGGGATCTTGGGCATGAGGTGCCCCGGGATAAGTCATGGCTCATGTTGCTGCAATTCACCTGGACAAGGGTCTGCTCAGCACAAAAGGGAACAAACAAAGACAGCTACTCTAGCCCTTAAAACATTTGGGATCCTACTTCTAATGTATGTAAATATATCTGTGTGCCAGTGCTCTCCTTCCCTCCAAGCTGACATAACTCCTAGTTTCAATGGATTTCTCTGGTACACACCAGACCTGTTACTCATACAGTTTCACACCAACCAAATTTAGACTTATGTAGATGGCACTTGCTTTTGGAAAGGATAGTACCTACATACTGGTGTTGATTAATTAGTATATTAATTAATGAAGAAGATAATGGTTAGTGCCTACTACTTCTGTAAACTAACATTTACAAAGTCATGTAGTTATTGTAGGGGAAGGATATGTTATTTAAAAAAAACCAACCAAATAATATGTTTATTCAGCTAGATATTTTACCATAAATCAATCAGACACTATACTATTTTTACTGAAATTTTCTGTGCACTTACTTTCAAAGAGTTAAAGTTTCTTACTTAGAATTACTCAATTTAACTTCCTTATAAACTTCCCTTGATTTAGTAGAGAATTAAAGATTACACGATTTAACCTACAGTTTTAAAAAGATACTTAATTATAAATCCTTCCTGAAAGATCCCTGCATATATAAACCATGCTGTAATTAATAGCTAGAACAAATATTTTTAAATTGCTCCTTAAAATACATTGATTCTGTTCTGCATCTCAGCTCAAAATATAGTTTCATGTCCCATTGAAAATGACACTTTTTCTGAAAAGACGACAGAAACCTAACCAAAAAATTGACCCCAAAGTACATTTTACAAAACAAAGCCATTTATTCACTCTAATGTTCTGCACACAGTATATGGTGATACTTTCAGTATCTCTAGGCTCAAACTGCTTGTAACATTTTGCTGTAAGCCTGAATCTAATACAAGTGAGAGGCTGCTTTAAATTTTTTAAGGAGCAGTTCCCCTAGCTGCAAAGGCATTGAAGAAAGTCTGGAAGACACAATCTGTGTGATGCTGCTCTTTATTGTCACAGGTACAAAGTTCTGATGTTGCAATGTTGCACGTTCGGGTCATTGAACAGTTACGGATCAGGAAGGACTTTTCAGTCTCTGAAATGGTTACAAATGTTTTTTGTCAGAACACACTCAATGTAAGCAGTCTGATCTCAGTGGAGTTCTACTATTTCATTTTGGGTTAATAACGGTAAGGTCTTACCAACTGTTGATGGAGAAGCCATGGGGTTGATTTATATTCGTGTTGGAAAAGCAAAGCAGTGCTCCCTCCCAACTCTGACAGATCTGCGAGTCCCTTCCATAGCTGATTGTCAGGTTGTCCCAATCTGTAGCTTAGCGCTGACAACAGCTCACAGTTTATTTGCAGCTTTGAAGCCTGGTCCTATAGTTTTTCTCTTCTGACAGGAGATGAATAAAGGTGTCACTGTGGGAGACTTTTATCCGGCTGCTATAAAAAGGATCGTCTTTGCCTTCCCTTGAAAGATCCTCTAGTTCACTTCTGGAGCCTGCAGCTTTTCCCTCAGCAGAGTTTAGTTCCATCAGCTCCAATTCATGTTTGGCAGCTGTTTCTAAAACTCTCTGTTTGTTGTAGTACCTGACAAAGTTGTTAATGATGGGATGGATGGGGAGGGCGATAGCTATCACTCCACAAAGAAAACTGATGGCAGCATTCAGTTTTCCCAGTGTTGTTTTGGGGTAAATGTCTCCATATCCAACTGTGGTCATGGTAATGATTGCCCACCAAAACGATTGAGGGATGCTTTTAAATAAAGTTTCGGGGTGGCTTTGTTCCATGGTATAACCTAGGGCAGAAAAGACAAAGATTCCAACAGCTAAGTACATGAGGAGCAGTCCAAGCTCCTTAAAGCTGCGTTTCAGGGCATAGGTCAGGGTCTGGAGCCCTGAAGAATGCCGTGCAAGCTTGAAAATCCTTGCTATCCTCATGATGCGCAGTGCCTGGATGGCCTGCTGGACATTGCTCAGCTCCATCAGCTTGGCTCCCAAGTGGGTCAAGGTCAGGCTGATGTAGAAAGGAAGTATTGCTAGCACATCAACAATGTTCATGAAAGAAAGGGCAAAGTGGAGTTTGTTGGGAGAGGAGATCAGCCTCAGCATATACTCCATGGTAAACCAGCCTATGCAGGCGGTCTCGATGCTGTCCAGGGTCGGGTGCTCCATACGGTTCCCCTCTGCATCTACCACCTGCAAGTCTGGGATGGTCCCCACACACATGACAACAGAGGAGATCAAAATAAACAGAAAGGACAGTACAGCAATCACTCTAGCTGGATAGGATGATTCTGGCTTCTCCAGAAATTTCCAGATGCATTTTTGGCATCTTTTCCAGCGACTTTCTGAGGCATCGACTCCCAAGTCATCCAGAATGAGTTGCACCCTTCGGGCTATTTCTTCCAGTTCCTCCTTTTTTTCACTTAGGTGAGCTTTGCAGCAGTCATCCAAAAATTGCAGATCCACTTTCCAAAATTCCATTTCATTCTTGAAACATATGGGGCATATTCCTTTCTTCATGTGAATTTCCCCAAAGTAGTACACGTCAATAATGCATTTGAAAGCATCTGGATCTCTGTCAAAGTAAAACTCTCTCTTTCCAGGATCATAGTCATCACAGAGGGAGAATATGCTATCGTATCCCCCCGATAAACAATTTACCAGCTCTGCCAGCCGTGTTTCTGGGTACTGATTCAGGTTATCTCCGTAGAACACCTGCCTTACCCCACCGACATTGACTACAATCTCCATTTCTTCACTTTTTTCTGACCCATCAGTGTCCACATCTGGAAACCTAGAGTCACCTGCCATTTTATAATTGTATTGGATTTTGGTTGATTTTTAGCCCGTTGTTTGGTTTCACAGCTTTGTGGTTTTAGTCTCTCATGAAAGCAAATCAGCACTGAACAAGCCCTGCAACAAATGTCACCAAACTGACCTGGAGTCTTGGTGGGAAAGATTACTGATAGAAACCTGCAGTCGGGAAAGCCTGGTGAAGAATGCAACAAGCTGCAGGGAAAAGACAAGTCATCGGGCTGCTGTGCCTGCAAGCAGGATATTAGAAAGCTCCAGCAGACTGGAAAGAGAAGAAACCATTTAATAAAACTCACCACTCTGTTCAGTGCTCGAGAGTCTTTTCAGGTCCCATTCTCTCTCTAAAAGTCATATCTATTCACAGCTTGGAAGTCACGGCAGAGAAATAAATCCTGAGCTCTGATTAACGCAACGTGCAGTGAGTGACAGTTCTCAGAGATACAGTCGGCAGGGTGAGCCCACGGGGACTGCCGCGGCTTCTCCCTTCGATTCCACAGATTTCCCTAGAAAGCTGCTTTTGAATTTTGTTTCTCTTTCCGTTTTCTGTTTACTTTAAGGTCTTCCAGAGTTCGTCTGCTGACTCTCGCACATAGTCAGTCGGTGCAAACAGGCAGAGGAGAAACTTGTGCTTGTTTTCCCTTCGCTGTTTCCCAGCACAATAGGGAGCCTAGGCTGCCAGGAGTCCTTTCCAAACTCTACCCTCTCCTGGTGAAACACAGCAAAGCACCAGATGCACAGAAAGCACTTCTCAGCTATTTATACGCCTGCCCAGTGGTACAATGATGTGGTTCTATACTGCCAGGAACTTTAAGGAGATTTAAAACATTTTTTTTTTATCACATGCAAAGCTTAATAGTGTATAAAGTCATTCAAAGCTGCAGAGAGATAGGCAAATATTTTCTCCAGGCAGAAACCAGAAGAAGCAATACTGCGTTTTGGGAATAAATGTATGGCATAAATCTTGCTCTCAGTGGGACTGGAGCAACTCTAGAGCATCTCTGTCCTGTGTCAGGACATTGAGTTAATGTGAATTTGTACTGGTGTCTTTGAGAAAGAAGCAGAGACCACAAAGTTTCTGTCGCAGATGTGGAGCAAAACTTCCCCTGCACTCTGTGCACATTTCCCAAAGCTCTGGGTCCTCAGTTTTAGCCACGTTTCTGTGACCTGTAGTCAGCTGAGCCTAAGGAGGGTTTGAGTAATTTATATCTATGATGATTTCTCAGTTACTGCTCCTTACCAGAAGCAGTGCTTTGTACTATATCCAGTGCTTTAAAAGTAGTAGAATAACAAGAATTTACTTTTAACTTTGTTTTCTCCAAATTCCAGGATTTGATTAACATTTTTCCCCAGACCTCTACACACAGAAAGCCTACCACTGTGCTCTTAAATTATTAAGTCTGACTCTACTGTTCATTTTAATGGGTCCAGGAAAACCTACAGTTCATAAATTAACAGTTTCTGGCCACAGCAGAATGATCTATACAAGCAACTTATGACCTTTTCCAGTTTACTGGCTTCTGAAAAGCTTCCTGGTAGAGGGGAATAGAGAGGGGCAAATCCAGCTGACTGTTTGCTTCTCCAGGCTTGTGTCCATCCTGGGAGAAAGGTGAGATCTGTGACAGGCCTGCTGTCCTCCTGCTGGTGTCACACAGCAAGGAGGACCCTGGTGAGGACACAATGCTCCTGCTCAGAAGCTTATGAGTGATTAATAAGAGGTGCTCCAGACCTCATCTTGACATGGAGTGTGCTCATAGCATCACACACCCAGAAAAAGGGAATATCAGGTCCCAGGAAGAGAGTAGTATCTATTAGTCTACACCTGAGTCATACTGTGAATCCCTGGAAGCCAGTGTCACCTTCATGTGCTCCTGAATGTGCTGCATAGTTTGGGTATAATACAAGAAGTCCCTCGAATTTTTTTCCAGGCACATATAAATTTACTGAGACTTGCAAGCTTCTTGTGACAAAAAAAAAAATACTTTGGAGACCTGGAAAAATCCTCAGGTTTTTTGGGTTCATCAATAAATAATTACCCACCTGTGGCTTTGCTGCTTACTAACTTGATTCTAGCAAAATAAATTTTAAGATGCCAATTGCAGTGACATACTTGCACAGGGGAAAATGCAGATGGGATTACTTATCCAATCTTGCAAAACAAAATCAAGATCTGGAAAAGTTAGGCTTCAAATTTTGTCACGCTGCATGAGCATAGGGAAATATGTTCTGTAGATTCAAATCCTCAGATTTAACCATCTTAGATCCTATTTTCTTTGATCAACAATTCATTCCAGTGACCTTTTGGTTTTTTTCTAGGTAATGATAAGAAATCAATGCAGGGTCCAGCATGATCAACACAGAAACCTTTGTTTCCAAAAAGGTTTTTCTCCCCCCACTTCCTCCTCTCCATCCATTTTACAGAACAAATACCTACAAAAAGGCACACAGGACATTGTTCCATTTGAAAGGTGAAATCAGCTCCTTTCAGATGATAAATCTCAGCACATTCTCAAAAGGTTGAGAAGAAACTATTTTTGAAATGCCAGATCAGTCCTTATAAAGACTTTACTTAGTGTGGCTGCTAAAATCCTTGTGCTTTATTCTCCCTCGTCTTGCACCTTTTCAGAGTTCTTTACACCTTTCAGTGTGCCTGTGAAATGTTAGAGATCTGGTAGCATTTTAAATCCACTTGGGCAAATGTAAATGATCCAAAGAACGGTCAGGGAAATCATAATGAATTAAACCCTTGTTTTTATAGCTGAAAAGAGTGATACAGGCTTGTTTGATGAATGTTTTGTATCAGATGTATCACAGATCAACAAACAACAGGAGCAGAAAAAATAATTTGCAGCAAATCATTCATTTCACTAATTCATTTTTCACCTATGAAAAGAAAGCTTCTCTAATCTAAACATTTCCATAGCTTCTCTAATCTAAAAATTTCAGTAGATAATTGTTGCCCTGTAATTCATTTATAACCAGATTGATGCAATTATTAGGGTTCCTAAATTCAACTTCTGCTGTCTGTGAGAACAGGTCAAGCTGTGCTGTGTCTGCTGGAAGCGATATGTGCTGGCAATTGAATTCCTACAGACCCAACAAGAAACACAGAGCGGGTTTTTTCTTCTGTGTTGGTGCTTTGGCTCAGAGAACAACACATGGATTTGAGCTGACAGTTGTGTTAAGTTTTGGCTGTGGTTCAGACAGACTCCTTCAGGGAGAAGGAGGAGGAGGAGGAGGAGGAAAAAGAAGAGGAGGAGGAGGAGGAGGAAGAAGAAGAGGAGGAGGAGGAGGAGGCTGAGCCAGACACCTAGCCCTGCAGCCCAAGAGAAGGGCTCCTGGGTTGCTGGGCAACCCCACCAAATGCAGCCCCCTGCCCCAGCAGGGATGCCCAGAACGTCCCGGGGTAGGGCTTGAACCCCATCAGGGCTTGGTCCACAAAGTGTAGGTGGAGCTCAAAGTGTCTCCCCAGTGACACCGGCTCCTTATGAGGGATGTGGGTGCCACAGAGCACCCACAGTGACCTGCAGTAACAGTGGTCCCCAGGAGATGCTGATGTTCAAGATTTGGCTCCCTTGTTGACCACTTTTTGGGAAAGGACATTTACCCCTGAGTGGCTTTGTGCCAGTCTGGGAAGTGAGATTGCTCCTCTTGAGCACTAGTCTGGCTCATACCACATTCCTGAATCCCAGCCAGCACCTCTGTCCTCCTGTCAGATGCAAAGAGCTGTTCCCCACAGACCTGTGGGCAATAATGGTACATGAAGGACTGTGAATGGGTTAGGAGCCAACCCTAGGGAGATAAGATTGGATTCCACTTAGAGAAGGGTGCTTAATACAGAGGCAGGACTTGGACAGCCTCTCTGCAAGCAGGCTGTGATGCAGTCAGCCCCTGCCTGCACTGAGACAGCCCTGCTTGCAGTGCCTGGGACCATCTGACCTCTCCCTTCTCCCAAAATCAGGGGCAAGCTCAAGAAAATTTAGGGACCTGACTATGACTGTCCAAGTAAGAAACAGCTAAAGCATGTCTGTCACAGATCCAGCCCACACTGACCAGCTAACATGGACATTTCCTAGCCATCATGTGGCCATCAGAGACCCAACAGAGCATTTGCAGGCAGCACCAGGTTAAAAGGATTCCTTAAAAGAGATGGAGACCAGTTGTCAGTTTGCTTCAATGCCCAGAAACATCCTTGGGCACATGTAAATCTGCTTATACTCAGTATAACTCTCTCTCACATTTCTGTTGTGTCATATTTGGGTTTTAAATGGCACTTGCAGTACTGGACCTGTGATAGATCCAGCAGGAGATCTCAGCACATAACACACCACTTATTTCACCACTTATTTTCAACTAGATGCAGACTATGGAGAGCCACTCAAAACAAGAACATGTAATCAAAATGTACTATAGAAAAATCAATCAGGGACCTAAAGGAGGATGGGGAATGGAAATATCTTTTTCTTCCTCCCTTCCTTGGAATAACGTTTTCAGCCAGTTATACCCAGTTGCACAGACACCACTTCTTCAGCTGACAGTACAAGCTTCTGTATGGAAAAAGCACCATGTAACTGCTTCATGCCAAGAAATTTCACAAGAAATGGAAAGCAGATAACCTGGAAGGAAAGGAAGCAATGGATGATGTCATTCTGGGCTTCAGAAAGAGCAAGTCATCCAGAGCAGCTATTCTGACTACTTTACCACAGGCAGCTTTAGTAAGAGATTCAGGAAAAAATTTGCTGTAAGAGCAATTTAGGGTTTCCAAATCTAAGGAGGATTCTACTGGTTAGTGCAGCAACATCACAATCACACTGGAAGATCCAGCACACCCTCTTTGGCAAATTAATCCAGCGACTGCAACATGCTGGTTTATCCTTTATTGCTCAATATTTCAAATCTGTTCTCAAATCACACCTTCTTTTATCCTTATAACATACTTTACAATAAAGTCAGCTGTTTTGACACATCAAAACCACATGGATTGCCTTCCCATGGGCATTGTGGTTCCCAGCATGGATGTGGTGGCACTGCCATTGCACCAGCACCAACCTCATGCACCTCCCCAGCATATCTGAAGGGCAACAGACTTGTTGTTGTGGACTGTAACACCAGGGCCTGTGAGAGAGGAGTATTGTGGGCACTGCCTGTCTGCAGGAATCCTTTGTGATGCAGTGGCACCAGCTCATGGTCCCAGCACTGAATGTGTCTTGTATGTGTAGCCATGAGATACTGCAATGAATCTGAGCTTCAGCATGAAGCATGTCCATTGCCCACTGATGCTATTTCTAGCAACAGATGAGTCTTTTATATCCCTTGATATGGTAAAAGAAAAGTGCCTGTAAAGCTAGAGAAACAAATTGTCTAGTTTTTTTAAATACATCTCTGTGCTTTGTATGATGTTTCTCAGTACATTAGACTTCCTTCAGACTGATGCATTAATAACAAAAGCTTATGAAATGTCTGAACTGAGACGGATATCTGGACCATAACAGATATACTCACCTTGCAAATCTGGTTTTATGTGTCTCTGTTTCCAGCATATTCACATATTTCTCCAAAGCAGTTTTTTTCTCAGTTTATTTCCCTCCTCTCTTATCTACTTTGTTCTTTTTTTAAGCTTCAAAATTTATACATAGTCCATTTATTTTATCAGATCTTTTAATTAACACCTTAATAAAGGGCTGGTAATATCTTGCTGCAAATTTCAATTTGCCTTGTTTTCCATCTGACATTAATGAGTCTGTTTTCCTGGACAATCAGACCTGCCTTAAGTGGCCATTCAGGAGAACAGCCAAATCTCTGATTTAATGTAAATGATGTTAAATAAATAAAAATGCAACCTTCACTTTAAGCAGCTAACAGATGGGTTCAAATTAAGCCTATCACTGAGGCATGAATAGGATGGGAGTTGGAGATGCTGTAAAAGATTTAAGAACCTTGGCTTGTTTACAGCATCACTGTGCCTTGAAGAAGGACTGGAATTCTGTGTCTTGCTCTCCAACAGTGCCATCAAAAGCTTTGAATGTGGTTTCATGTATGAAGGAAAATAAAAAAACGAGGCGAAAAGACTTAGTACAGTTGCAGAGACAATGACTTAAAAAATATAAATTGCATATACATTGAGTATGGCTGGGATCCAAAAATTTGTGTGTGCACGTGTAATTAGGGGTTGTATCATAGTAAATAGGTTCAAGGTGATTCAGTGCAGTTTGCATGGGTGATCTCAGCTCTGGTATTTCCCAGCTCTGACTGTCTGCCTTTGCACTCCCACTGTTGACTTTTATCATGACTTGCTGTAAATAATCTCCTGCAGGAGCCATGACATGCTGGTGTTGCTGCCTGGAGCCAGCTTGAATGTGGGAGGCCCAGCAGAGAAATGTAAATGGTACTGGGGTAAGTAAGCAGATAAATGTAAGAGGGTCTTGCTGGTGGCTCTGGTGAAGTGATGGACCTGGCCTTCCCAAAGGTGAACATTCCCATCACTACCAAATGGTATCATTACCGATAATGGACTTGAAGAAAAGGCCAAGACTGTGGCAGCAGAGAAGGAGGTGCAATGATCAGAC
Source organism: Argya squamiceps (assembly GCA_037834095.1). Classification (NCBI taxonomy): domain Eukaryota; kingdom Metazoa; phylum Chordata; class Aves; order Passeriformes; family Leiothrichidae; genus Argya; species Argya squamiceps. The sequence continues at coordinate 98,464,511 of JBBMKD010000145.1, read as the reverse complement.
TGTCTCCTAAGTTTTGGAAGCCAAGACACAAAGACAGATCTATGACTGATGGGGCAGAGATTTTTTATGAGGTTTTATGTGTTTTCTTCAAAAAAATTCAACACTGCAGCCCTCTACTGTGCTTTGAGTTTGAATGGTGATTAATAATACTCTGTACAAGATATTGTTCCTAATTCTTTGAAAGAAGAACTGTGTAGCAATTCAATGTGTAGCAGTTAAAAATAAAAGTCACTTTTATATAAACTAATATTTTTATTGTGTCCAATCAAAATGAGAAATATAATAAAATAATTCATAGTAAATATGGTCAAAAGTACTCCTGTAGGTGTGCTCAAAAAAGAAGAATGTATATGTAATATTTTCTAGTGTGAAAAAGCTATAAAGAAAAGGAAAAAAAACCCCAGAAAACATTTCATCAGTGTGTTGAAAGAGAAATAAAAAATATAATACTTTCATTGATTCTAGAAAACATGGCAGCAGAAAGAAAAATATAGGCTTCAGCAAAGCCTGCAATTCTCAGAGGCTTTTGTAAATACAGCTATAATTTTCCTTCTTTCAGTGAGTGGTAGAAGATGAAGGAGAGGAAGGTGTGCAGGCAGAAGCAGAGGCAGAGTTCATATTTTCACAATTATGCAATTACACATGGAGGCATCCTGTGGACATTTGACTTCATCAAACCCTGCAGGACTGAGGGCTGTGACAGGATGCCCTAGAGCCCCTTGCTGACAGTGACTCCTACACCTTGCAGACTCTCTGGACTTGCTCCCTCCATCTCCTGGGATAGTGACAGTCCTGCCTGTAAGCAGGAAAGCAGACAGGGGCTGGAGGATGTGGTATTTCCTGGCTGGCATCCTACTTGCACAGCCAGCATAGAGTGGAAGCATTAAAGCACGCAAATTTCTGGTGATGAAAGTAATTTTTTATCAGTAAACATTTCCACTATAGATCAGAGAAAGGAGAACATCAAATGTGCTTTCCTGCTCCCTTGGTGTTCGAATCACTGCTTTCAGAAGTGATGGGACCATGTTCTTACTCTTGTTGCCTTTGAAAAAAAGTCCAAACCTCTGTGTGACCCTACCTTGACAAACTGCTTTCAGCATCTCCCTTTTTGCCTGTGTTCTTTAGCTTTGCTTAGCAAGTGTTTGCTGAATTTGAGTGGAATTTACAAAAAGTTTTAAGTCAATCAAAACTATGTTTTCTGGAGGACAAAAAATCTGTCAGAAATTATTTCCTGGCCCTACTCTGGACCTGTCATCTGCCACTAGGCAAGTCTTTTGCCTTCTTGCTACTTATCTTAAGCTGTTTGGCAACGCATCATATTTCTTAATGGCTTACAAGGGAGTCAAATAAAAAAACCATTTTTTATTTGACAAACAGATTACAAATAAGCTTTTACATTGTCTGAATGGTTCTAAAGCTAACCCACATATTTCTAAGTGATTTGTCTAGACAATGGATGAGTCAAGCCTTTTATCCATTCTGTTTTATACAATAATCAGTTCTGCTCAGTTAAGATTTCATTTAGCATTACTAAATTAAATGCCTTTCATTACTATGTGCTGTTTAATTTAACATTGTATTGACATCTTGCATACTAATTCACTTTTTGCTCAGGGTAGAGTCATAAGCCCGTTTGCACAATGTGATAGGAACAACACTATCCATTGTATGCAGTAGTAGTGTCTTCAAAGATGAAACCACAGAATCCAAGACGTCCTATTGGGCAAAATAAAAAAGGGCTAAGAACATGAAAGGAAGCTCAGTGATGAATGGGAAATGCTGCTGCTGAAACCTTTCTTTATTACCATTCTCTGTCATTTTCAATTGTTCTGTCCTGATGAGTAACGAGGACTTCATCGCTTTTGCCAAGCTCCACTGCTGCTGTGACTAACACAGGTTAATCACAGGACAGGCAGCAGCTCCTCACTTCTGGCAGCAGGAGGATTTCAACCACCTTGTGACTTCTCTTTGGTGACCTTGAGAAAGGAGCTCCTGCCTATGACAGCAATGATGTTAAAGCTTCCCTTAATTGAAAACATCTCCCCCGTGCTCTATACCCAGTTTTAATTGCTCAGTCCTCCCTACTATTTTCTTTAGGCTTCTGTGCATATTATTGAGACTACACAGTAACAGAACTGTGAGGAAAGGAATCACTTCCCTGGTCAGAACATCCACAGTCATGCTTGGCCACAAATCACTAGGACACATCCTACAAATTAGCATAAAAATTCCTATCCTGAAAGAAAATAGCACTGCACTAAAGATCAGAGTAGAAACTGTAATGGCTCTGGCTCTTGAAATCTAGAACTTTATTCCAGTCAAGAGAAATACTTCAATATTTAGCTGGTCTCATAAAAACATAGTTAGTCTTACAAAAATAGCTCAAATCTCAAAGCAGATTTCGTTTATTTTGCTGTAAGTATGGGTACTGCTATACATGTGAGGTCAGGTGGTAGTTGTAAACATCCCCATAAATGTGGCCAGAAAACATAATTATCAGATCTTATACATACAAATAGTAAGGGAATTAATTGCCTCATCCTGTATTTGGAAATGGTTTTGCACCTTATGGTTGGGGTTTTAAAAGCAGTTGTCAATGTCTCATGACAGGGAGGTTTGCCTTTGGTTTATTTGACCACAGAACCAGATATACCAGTAGCACTATGAATATGCTAAATAATCAATCATTGCTCAATACATGGCTGAGTTCTTCTTTCATATTGGTCTTAGACTGGTCATGTACAGAAAGCAAAATCAGGTACTGTGTATGTTTTGCAATAAATTCCTGACGTATATGCACGAAGAACTAAATGGTGACACTGCATAGGTAGGGAACAACAACCCTGCTCCCAGCTTTAAAATCTGCTTGAGACTTCTGTTTCAGAGCTGGTGACAATTCATTTAATAATCAACCATTTACTATTTGGTCTTCACTCATCTGTTGAAGTCTTTTTCGTTGATAAGACTAACATGAATTAATTTTATCTTTACAAAATATATAACATTTTCTAGGAATTTCTGATACCCTGACATTCTGTTGAGATGCAGAAAGAAGGAAAACTAATCTGCATTTTAAAAACTTCCCTGCAATGTGTCAAACAAATCTAAATATGGGACATTGGAATCTTTAGTTTAGCAACACTAAAATTTTACATTGTGAAAATGTTTATACACTGTATACTAAATATTGCATTCTGATAGTGTGTTATAAATACAATGCTGCTAGTGCAGTACAAGGCAAAAATTTTAAAAAATGAAATTACAAACCTTAAGTAAACATTTTAGCTACAGAGTTAAATATATTTTGATATTATGAAAACAGTTTTTGCAACACAAGGATGTATCTTGATTAAGTTTTTTTATTGCATTTTGGCAACTTTCAATTTAACTGAATTGTGTTTATCTGACATGAATCTATTCTGTCAAAAAATTATCTGTGCTATTTCCATTGTACAACACCAGTAATTCTAACACTCATGAGATTCTTCACATTTCCTTGCCAGACCCTCTTTTAGAAATTGGAAATGACAGATGGGATTTGTGAGAGAAAAGGATACTTTCTGAACATATAGCCCAAGGGCATGAGAAAAAGTCAACATTCTCCAAATAGATTTTCACTAGCTACTCCCTTTGTTTTCTCTGTAGCCTTTCTCATCTTATTAAGCCTGAATCATCTTCAATTGTTGTTCCTGAGTACATTTTTCAAAAGGAAAGAATGTCCTTAATAAAACCTTTGGGAAACCCATGGATGTAATGAAAGCACTCTCTACATCAATCAAACAGTAACAAAGCTGATCCACCCACCATGCATGGACTCTGATCTCAAAAGTGACCAAAAATCTGTAAAACACCAATGAACACAATTTCTTTTCTGTCAGAATGAATGCAATGAAAAGTGGAATTAGGATCCTATTAAAAAAATTCACTGCTCCAACCACAGCTGGTTTCTAACTGCAGCACTGCAACACTAATACCTGATATTTACAGTATGCAAATACTACACTTTTAAGGTGAGAACAAAAACTAAGGTACCTCACATCTGACACATCTATACACTTTGTACATTAATATATTTTTATGGGAACATCTGAATTTCATCTTCTAGAAACTAATTCATTCTATAGCACCAGAGCAGAATGGTCCAATGCCCCTGCATTTCAGATCAACAGGGTAATAGGATAGAGTATATTTTAAATTCCCTCTGTATTCTTTCCTTGATTGGAATAATGCTGTTAATTCCTCTTTCCTTTCTTTTTTTTTTTTCCAAATTTGATTTTGAAGAAGATAGCACTGGCTGGGTTTTGGGCTAAATTTAACCTCCCATCAAAATGGGTGATTTTTGACAAACTTATCAAATATGTAATTATTGCACACACATTGAGAAAAATTATTCTCTTAAACTGAGTCATTATGTAAGTTAACAATTTTAATAATGTGGTACTGTATTCTGCAAGAAGTCTGTTTCAGGTTACTTGTTGATGACAGTAAGCTGGTTTTTAAATGAAACAAAAGCTTCCAAATCAGCATTTTGAAAATGCTCCGTAGGCTGTAAATACAGAATATAAACACAATTGGGTCCAGACCATGTTTCACAACACACTGCTTATTTCAAATAACTGAGGAAGTGATATTCCCTTGTATGTTTACCACAAACTTATTACAAATAGTTCTCTCAATTTAAATATAGAATATTATTGCTGTAATTTTGCTCTTTTTCCTGCACACAAATTTCTTGCAAGATAATCCTCATTTTCTTCAAATATATGCACTATGTCTACTTATTATATAACAGTATTACAATTACATACACAGGTACCATTGAATCATTGGGGTTTTTCCATGTAGCTGGGAAATTTTTCCAGCAATGAGCAAGAAGCAGCCAGAAATGCATAGAAATCAAGAGCAAGGACAGGACAAAAGAGACACCCTGCAGGAAGACCTGGATAGGCTGGAAGAGTGGCTGACAAGAACCTTGTAAAATTCAACAGGGACAAGTGTAAGGTCCTGGGAAAGCAAAGTCCAGGAGTGCAGCACAGGCTGGGATCTACCTGTCTGGGGAGCAACTCTGGGAAAGGGACCTGGGGGCCCTGAGGGACAGCAGCTCAAGGGTGAACATCGTGCTGCTGCAGCAAAGAAAACCAACATGATGCTGGTCAACAGGGGCATCACCAGCAGAGAGAAAGAAGTCATTGTCTCACTCTATTCAGTGATTGTCAGGCCACATCTGGAACACTGTGTTCAGTTTTGGTCCCTGCTCTGCAAAAAAGGATGTGGACAGGCTGGAGAGGATCCAGAGAAGGGCACAAATAAAGATAAAAGGATCAGGCAGCCTGCCATATGAGGAAAGGCTGAGAGAACTGGGTTTGTTCAGTCTTGAGAAAAGAAGGTTCAGGGGAGACCGTATCACCATGTTCCAGTTTTTAAAGGGTGGCTACAGAGAAAATGAAGCCTTCCTTTTCTAAGGAGTCACATGGAAAAGACAATGGGTAATAGGTACAAGCTGTTCCTGTACAAGCTTTTCCTGAAGAGATTCCAATTAAACACAATTGGAAAATTTTTCCCAGTGAGAATGATCAAGCATGGGACAATCTCCCTGGGGTAGTTATGGATTCCCCAGTACTGGACACTTTTAAGATTCAGCTGGACAGTGTGCTGGGCCATCCTGTCTACACCATGCTTTTGCCAAGAAAGGCTGGACCAGATGATCCTTGGGGTCCCACCCCACCTGGTATTTTATGACCTCATATACTAAAGCCTTTTATCCACCTGTAGTATTTTTTGCATCGATTACAACCATGCATGGATTGCAACCATTTCTTCAGTTTGTAAACAAAACTCATGTGAGTGTGTCTGCAAGGGGAGATGTGTGGATTATTTCCAATGGCTCTTTGGAATCAAACAAATTTGAATGAATAAATACCCTTAAACCCAGCACTGACACTATACATTTTACAAGTTGTTGAGTCACTAGAATTCCAAGTTCTGAGGATGAAAGTGAAAATATCCATCTGAAGTTACCTATTGGACAGCACAGTATCCCTGAGGCTGCAGCCTCCTCACTCATTGCCAGGCACATGATCTGGTTCTGCAAGGTTCAGCTCTGCAAAGACCCACGTTTTACCATTGTTCTGCATTTAAAATAGATGTCTCATGTCAAAGCAATGAGAAAAAATTAATTCTGTAGCACAGAGATGCTGTGTCTCAGATTGATACCTCTTCTCTGCACACTCATGGAACAAGAGAGCTGCCCCAGAAGGAAACAGAAATCACTGATTTCCTCTTGCAAGTAGGATAGAGGCAGCAGCAAGACTCAGCCTAATATTGTGCATGTCCTTTGACCCCACCCACAGTCCAAAACAGGTCAGCTGCTGAGCTCACCACCTCCTTCTCCATCTTTCACCCAGGGAAGGACTATTTCCCTTCTCCCCAGCCTTCCTGAAGGCTCTCAGCAGAAGCTGTCACAGGTGCCTGAGGAAGGAAAAATCACCAAAATAAACACTGCTCCCACACATCTTTCATCTGTCTTCCCACACATAGTGGGCACCGGGGAAAGAAATTTTCTTTTGTCATATTTGGAAAGCTTTTTTCTTTTTAAAAGTGTAAAGCTTGATATTTAATGTCAGTTGTGGAATGTTTCAGTTGAACAACATAATTTCTTTGCTGTGTATCTATAAATAACCTTATTGAGTAACTGAAAAACATGAAGTATACATTTTATCCTTCCCAAAATATGTACACTTCTTACCACTAGGTGAACAACTTTATTCTATTTGGAACAAGCAGCGAAATTCCTAGTGTGTGTCTGGTCTCTGGTGTAGGAAAACAACAAATAAAAGGTAGTTAGAAGAAAAGAGGTTTATTTTACCAGATTAAGCCCGAGTAGTTTTTCTTGACTAAGAATACAAATCCATTATTTGGTAATTTTTAAAATTTTCTCAGATTATATGTTCTCAGCAATATTTTGGAAGGAAACCTGGTGGTGCACAGACATTAGCAAAATAATACAGTTTCATTTCCTAAATCCTCTCTGAACATTCAGGTGTTACAGTCTCAGCATTTCTGCAGCACAATAAATACCCTAAGCACACCACAGGGTTTCATACACCAATTTCTTACTATAAAAGGACACTAAGTGGCCACCAGAAAGGTTCTGTCATGAGAGGAACTGAACCATAAAGCTCTTCTAGGGAAAAAAACCAAAACAACAACAACAAAAAAAACCAGTGCAAAAGCAAACAAACAAAACCACCACCAACAAAAAGCCCTAGTAATCTTTGCTAAACAAAACTAGCTGTCATGACTAGTGCCTTTCTCATTCACTTAATTTCTTTATCAGATCACAGAATTTGATTATTTTTCGTTCATCTTGGCTTGGACCACAGCACTTGCTGTATGAGGGAAACCACTGATTGTTCTTTTCAATTGTTCACAGAGCAGAAACTTTGAGGGTCCCTCCACTGCTAACGTATCTATGAATCCTTCTGCAGGGACTTAAAATCTTGCCAAAGTGAAAATATTTCCTTTTTTCCATTTCATGGTCCATAGCTTTGGCCTCCTTGACCTGCTCCTTCAGGTCAAATGAACATGCACTGATTTACAGCTGAGAGGATGTGCTGAAGTTAAGAAGCTGGACTACACTGCATATTTGTAGCACTGTCCATTGCAGTTAGAACTGTTCAGCCACACTGATAGACTACCATCACTCTGAGTTTTAACTGAGGTACAGATACTCCAATGTCAAGCTGCTAATTACCAGGATAACTGTCTTCTCATACAGCAAACATTCTTTCACACTAATACAATTGCAGAAGGGGAACATCAGTGTCATTGGTAATACCAGGTTTTAAAACTGGAAAATGCTGCCTGATGACCACTTGGTAAATCTGTCTGTAACAAAGAAAAACTAATGCAATGACACCTTGGTTTTTTCCATGAGTTGGGATTTGATCAGCTCATTCCCCCCAGCACCACAGCACTGGCTCAGAGTCAGGCACAGTAACAGCTGCTTAAGGAGCACGTGGGTTAAACATGCCAAGTTTTTCTGGCTCACTCATGGGAGATTCTCCTTTCAGTACTTTCCTGTCCCTCATTCTGAGTGGAGCCAAACAGTGGTGGATACACCAGTTCTTAACTCAGACTTGCTCCCACTGCCCTCCTGCATGCCAGGGACAAGAGTTACCTAGGCAGACCTTCAGTTCTGGCTGCAGCATCCTGCTCCATATGGCATGCAGGTGCCAAATTTGCATGCACTGCTTTGTGGACCAAGCATTACAAGTGACAGCAAAGTCTCCAAAAACAATAGTGGGGGCAGAGGATGTAAGGAATAAGACGAGTGAGTAGCTGAAAACAGTCTGCAACCTCACAGTGCTATTAGCATTGGAAAAAAAGTCCCCATTCATTTTGTCTTATCTGACAGTCTCAGCTTTACAGTGTCTGGAAGCCAGAGGAAAGGATCAATAGACATTTGCTGACAACTGAGATTTTATTTTCATCCATCCACAAATGGTTGTGTTTTTGTAGCAGATGTTTCTATACAGGTCTGAAATCATAAAGAAAAGGCCAGCTAGCTCTTTACAGGACTCATGGCTTAAACAGCAGGAATATTGCTTGCTGCAGAGCAGACCTCCAGTTTCCACTGGCAAAGTCCACCCTGGTGAGACGGACACAATAGTCATGCTCAGAGTAAAAGAAATGTATTCTGTGGGTAGGTTTTAGAGACAATGTAATTTATTAGAACAAATTACATTCCTGAAGGAAGCAAATAAGCTTTCAAGGATGTCAACTGTCTTCTAAATGTAGCAATCAAGGCATGATGAATTGTGTGTTTGTAAATACCACTTAGAGCCTGGATGTTGAAGTTGCTGTATAGAAATATCAGCTTGTTTTAATAATTTTATGATCAAGCAGTATCCAAAAGTCAATGAATTCACATGAATTCATGTCTATACTGTGTTCATTTAGTTTTCTTTAGGGACAGGTACACAGCAAATTTCTATAAATCTTATATCCAGATGGAATTGCTAATACCTAAAAGAAAACCCAGCCTGAGAGAATTGTTGGCTACATGTGTCCAAAGCATCTGGCCTGTGTTTGTGATAAAGATGTGAGGCTTCAAGCAGGAATGAGCAAGGAAAACCCAATCTATCTCAAATCTTTAAACCAGTCTAAAGGATTTGATTCTAGCCAAAATGGCAAACAAATGTAGTCAGCTCAGATTCACAGTCAAGTTACAGGCAACAACGTTTGATGAAACCTATTGAGATGTTCACCCAAATTGCTGGGCCTCTTTCCTTCAGCCACCTGACAGCTGTGTTTGGTGCCTGATTTCATATTGTGGACTGGCTGAAAGCCAAAGACAAGGAATGTTTGAAAAAGTTATTTGCATTAAAAGGAAAAGTTGTTTTGTTTGTGCTCCCAGATGACTCTAAGACTGCCTCAGTTTTAATACCTGTGCTTTACCTCCTGGACTTCAGTTAAATGATAGATTTATTTCCTGGTTGGGGTTTTTTTTGTGGTTTTGTTTTGGTTTGGGTTTTTTGTTAGGCTTTTCAGTTTTATTGCCATTTTCTGTCACTTACACAAAAATGTCTCCATAAAAACCTTATTCTCCAATGTTAACATTCCTTTGGGCTGTAGGAGAACTTTCATTCCAATTTCTAATTTCAGTAAAGGCACTGCTCAAAAGCTGCTGAATTATTCAAAACTATATGTAACTGGTACAAATTCTCCAGGCTCTGTCTAGTTTAATTAAAGGTAAATCCCAGCAGGCATTGTAACTGCAATAGGGAGCAAACAGGAAGAGTTAAACAGCCTGTAAATGGAAGATAAATAAAACACCTACCTTCTGTAGACAGCTTTCCCCCCTCATTTATATCAAAGCATACACCTAAATTCTGTTCATTTAGAAAAACCTATGCCATTACATGCAGGAGTGATTTTTATGATGACACAGCAGAATTAGATGGCTATTCTCAGTAGCTTGTCAGAGTAAGAAATTAATCAACTTCTTATTTATCTGGGGCCTGATCACTCTAAGGCATAAAAAGCTGGAAGTACTTGCCTTAGGAAGTGTTTTTAATGTGGCTGTGTTGCCACTGCAGAATATAAACCTGCCATGGGATTACAGCAATGATCCTGTCAGATCCAAAGAATGTGAACACCTGAATTTGGGATGTTTTTTTCTCGGACTGAATCTCACGACTTTGTCTGTCTCAAGAAGGGCTGCAGCTCTGTTCTGTGCAATTGGCCAGGCACTGAGGGGAATATTTACATCCCAAAGCACTGAAGTTGAAGAACAGTGTGAGGCACAGCTGACTGTGAAGAACAGCTGCACCTGTTATCAGAAAACTCAACAGAATAAACAAAACTTCTAACAAGTGCCATAAGCAGATGTTAAAAGTGGGATTTCTTGGGAAATGTAAAGCAAACAGTACTTACAGTATTCTGACTGAAATTAAGCATCTGTCATGAGTACTCTTAAGCTGAGTCCACCATAAAAAGGAGCTGGATAACCTCTGAAAGCAGCTACTCAGGAACGCTCCCTTTTACCTTTGAAAATATCACTTCCAGTCCTATTCCTTGGGATGTTTGCATGTGGGATGATACAACCCTTCAGATCCTGTGCAAACTTAGTCCAACAGAAAGGTTTGTCTTTTCCCGGTGTCGTTTGTGCAGGTGTCAATAGGATGGTAGAGGTGAAAGAGAACTCAGCCATGGGTGTAGTCAAGCCTCCATTCCCAAGATGAAATCCATTTGGGGATTCCATTTGGCCTTCTCACAGTGCCTTGAGAAGATGGCAAGGAGGTCTCATGCTCTCAAAGTTGACTGGGAAAGCCATTCCATCTTTGTTTCTCTGCTGGTGGGATAAGGGGATGGATTCTTTATGTCCACAGCAAAGCACAGTGGCAATCTTCTTCAAATCAGATGTCAGACTCTGAGGGAAAGTGGGGTAAAGTTCTGCCAACTTGACTGACCATCTCTCATTTGTATTGAATTTCAGGATGAGGTTCACTTGCCCACACATAGGCACCTGGAGACATTTCAGATGCTTCAGTTGCATCCTGCTTGACTTCCAATGCCAGAAACATGCAAAACTACAATTAGCCCGGCATTATCCTAGTCAACCTCATGCCAATAGCTCAGATGTCATTGGGCTCCTCTGACAGCAGAAGGGGCTCCCAGTTTAGAAAGGATTGGTAATCCCATAAGAGGACAGAAACCCTATTTAGCTGATCTTTTATACAGCTACAATTCCACATCCTTGCAACAGGAAGCATTAGATAGCATTCAGCCTAACCTATTTTTGGAAGTTAAAATATAAACAGATTTGCCCAAAATATTTATTAGATTTCCTAAAATTCATAAAACTTCCAGAACATATACCCATGTATGAGCAGTTTGGAAGCAGAGTGGGGCATTCATTTCCTAAAGCCTTGAAAAGTATTCAGAAAGAAGAGCAGAGAAGAGGAACAGAAATATTAGTCATGTCTCAGTGGTTTGTGGATAAATAATGCATGGAAAAAATATGTGGTGCATTTCCTTCCTTTAAGCATGCTATTGCCCTACAAAATGCAACATTTTATATGGCCTGCCAGGGAAGACTACTGCTAAAATCTACAGACTTGTAATGAAAGAGACAATTCCCGGTGCACTGAAATTTTGGATATCTGTGGCAGTGAAGTGATAATTGCTATCAGCAAGATTTGGAATACACTGAATAACTGAAATGAATGCAGAACAGGTTGTTGCTGCCCACTGACAACATAGTTATAATTTAAGCAACTGGGCGGGGACAAAAGGCAGGAGTGGAACTCAAGACCCGCTTGTCATTCAGGGGAAATGTACCCACAGTTTTGGAGTGATATTAGGCAACACAAAATACATTTACCACCAGCTTCTTTTTCACCATCTGAAGTGAATGGCATTTTCTTGATCTCAACTGTTGCCTTGGGATGTATCAGAGACAGTGTGTAAGAGAAAGACTAAAATTGATGGGGTTATTTAACAGAAATTGATTTTACTTATCTCCAGCTAGTTAGAGCTAAAAAAGCTAGTGTCATAGCTTGAAGTATGATTTTTTTAGGAGTTAATATCTTCACTTGAAAGTCTGTAATTCTGCAGTAACAATTACATTTAGCTGAGCTAATGCTACAAGTCAGTCTTAGCGGCCAGAGCTATGAATAGATAACTAGCACTGACATTCTGGCTATCTGTTATCACCCATACCAGCACTGGAGCAGGCATGTGAACTGACCAACACTAGAGTGGGAAGGGAACTCACTCCCACTTGCACAGTATTGACCTTTAACTGTGCTGTTGCACCATTGTGTTGGACACAAATGTGGAATCCAGCATTTTGAAACAGATTAATTTAAAGGTAGATATCCAACATCCTTATCTAGACAGATTAATTATTCCATTCTGAGTGGTTTCCCATCCAATTTTTATTCTAGCTAGGAATTCAGACTGCTTTTACCAGACTGCCAAAATACAAGACCAGATGTCACAGCTAGTCTTTAGCTAAGACAAAATAAATCTGGTCATGGCAAGTCCAGTTTGGCTGACCTGGCTGGTTCGAGAAGTCCCTAGGTGAATAAGAGAACTCGTGCAGAAACCTCAGCCAATTGCAGTCAGTCCAGAGAGCAGACATATCACTGGTCAAGGAGCTGGGCAGGGCTAAGACTCAGACCAATCAGTGTCTGGATGCAGGAGTTTTGAACTCCCTATATAAGAAGGTTTTGATCAATGAAACAGGCTGTTTGTCTCATGATCAAGAGGACACAAGTCATGATTTCTGTCTCCTCCCTACAACTGTCAGACAATAGCCAGATGTTCAGTGTCACATACTTAGGTATCAAGACTTTGGCTTCTGCTAGTCTGATTGCTTTGTGTGCAAGTAAATAGCTTTACCTCTTTTTGTAATTTCATGTAAACATTAGGTGGTACAAGGAAAACGAAGGTGCAAGGCTCATGTTAAAAGGTTAAATGACTAGCATGTCTACCCTGATAGCTGTTTAAAATCACATATAAACACTTCCTTATCCAGTTTTCCTATCTGCATTAGTATATTTATGTTCAAACGTAAGTATCTGCATTTTTAAATACACATGTTCTCTCATCTTGTACAAGTGCTAGAAATGCTCCCATACCTTGTAGAGGAATACAGGATGTGGGTGGCAATTTTCTCCAAACATTTTATCAGGCAATTTTCAGACAGCTTGAATTATGGATTTTCTTTCCTTACTAAAGAAGAACAACAATAGTGCTATTAAATCTATTAAAAGATAATAGCTTATACCTACAGAGCTAGAGAGGGCTGGGAAAGTGGGAGAAAAAATAGTTCTGGTTTAGGCAACTGAGAGTAATCCTGTAATATGCTGAGCTACCCCAGCCCAGCATACCCCAGCTCTTCTTTCAGTAGTGGACAGAGCCCAGATTGGCTGCAGTCAGTGAGCATGAATTTCAGTTCTTGGTACGTGATCACTGAGACATGCTAGCTGCAGCTGCTGCTGGCTGCAGCAGGACTAGGGCATGGTCCTCGATTAGCGCTCTCAGAAACCTAGACTTCATCTGTTCACAGAAAATTGGGGAGACCTGTTGGGTGCAGACAGTTTGGAGATGGCTGTTCCCACTGAGCCACATCCCTGCAAGGATGGATATGGGGCAGCTTGGCTGTCTGCATCACCTGAGACCTGAGACCATGCTGTGCTACCCCAAGCAGCTTCTGCATGAACTGCTATCTCTGCATGGCACAAGGGCACAACACAGCCTTGTTTTGTTTGGGGTTTGTCACAACATTCTCCCACATTGATCTACTGCTGTTAATTGAAATACAGATCAAACTGGTCCACCCATTTCCAAAAGGAGTCATGATTGTAGAAGAAAATAATGAGAAAAAATGGATCCTGATCCCTCAGACCTCTGGCCTAAGCAATAAGCAGTCCTATTTGTAAAATGCTCTCGTTACTATTAATATAGATATAGAAGATACCTGGTTATCAGATGTATTAGCGAACAGTGACGAAACCACAAATTTGCCAGTAAGGCTGGTATGAAAGAAACTGCCATTTTTTATATTTTATGATAAAGAAATTATTGAACAGGTAAAAGTAGTTTCCTGCATTTGGTAATGAAAATTAGAGCATCACAGGTCTGATGAAGTGGGTGCATGAAGTGAGAATACTTACCATAAATAGAACTTGATCAAGAGGGACAGGAAAAAGCCATGCTGTATTTTTGAGGTAATAAAACCCTTATGTCCTTCAGGAATAGTTTGTACATAACTTCTCAAATTCTGTAGTGAAAACTTGGAGCTTAGTGCAGTGTCTTGCAAAAAGGCATCCACCACTCTTTGAGACAACCATGAATGCTCCTCTTGGTTCAGTCCAGAGGGACTCAATTCTTGGGTCTCTGTCACACCCAGAGCCATGCATCCTCAGGCACACCAAAGGCCACTCACTAGATGCCAAACTATGGCAACTATGGCAACTGAGTGCAGTCCTAAGATTGGACCTGGCAGATCCTTTTTCCAGCTCTGCTACAAATTTCCTCTGGGACTTGGGTTAAACCCTTAACCCCTGTAAAGAGACTCAATTTCCATTAACTTCAGGGGGAGCATCGATTCTTAAAGAACTGGGTTCATCTAGCCTAATTTAGATACCTTATCTGTGCCTGCAGTTTAGATGCCTAGTGAAAAAGTTCTCCAGAAATCCAGGCAGACAGGATCTTCCTTTGAAGACATCTCACCACTGACTGTATGGCAAATACCAGATCTTTTTTTAGGATAACTGTTTTGCTTTGGTATTTAAAATGCAGCACATTAGATGTCTGCAGTTGGATAGACTGGGTTTGATAGTTTAGATATGTGGATGTGAACGGTATAATTTAAGTTTAAAAATCCCCAAGATGCACAGACTTTGCTGTTAACTTGTACATGCATTTCTGAGCAGTCTGAGCATGACTGTGGAAGCCTTATGCCACAAAAGTCCATTTCAGCAAACACACCATTTTGGTGGTACAGACACCCAGATTACAGGAAAAAGGGCAGTGAGTGGAATTTATGGTAGACCATTGAACATGTTGGCATTAAGTTACACAATGTATTTAACTGATATGATAATATTCATGTGACCTAATTGCAAGATAAATCAATGTTTAGGAAATATACAGCTCTGAAGATGGAAAGCGAGCTATTAACTGAAAATTATTATTGTAATGTAAAAGCACCATCTGTGTTCATCAAACTAATTCTTCTTCTTCTATCATCCTAATATAAAAAAAAATGGAAACAACATGAAATTTTCAGTGTGCAAAATGTTCTGCTCATAAGCAGAGCAAGCAGCAGACTAAGAGAATGACTCAGTGGATTATACCAAATAACATCTGAGACAACCATGATTTTCTTTCTGGAACATATAGAAACAAGATGGAACTTAACAAACAAAATTTCCAGTGTGAACTAGTCTCCTAGCTTTATTTGAAAGTTCAAAAAGGAACAAAGTCTAAGAAATGCTACCTCACCAAAAAGTTCTCCAACACTGCAGTAAACACAGATGAAAGATTTGGACATTTTATCCTTCATTCTCATATCAAAAACAGTTGTTTAGTCTATGCTCTTCAAAATTTGTGACTGGAATTCGTCTCACCTAGCTTCAGACTTTTGCAGTCTCGACAGCTACATCTGAGCCCAAGGCCTCTGGTTCGCTTTGTACTCAAAGGAGAGCAATAGGTAATCTGAAGTGCAATTCAGCTGTCCTATTTAGGAGGCCTAATTTTAGGTTAAGATGAATCACATTCCAGAAGTGTCTACGTCTCTCCATCAGCTAGAAAGGGAGCTCAGATGTGAAATTTCTGCATCGTATTTTTTTATTCATTGAACACTGCTTTAGAAACTGAATCTTAATGCTCACCAACTTCATTTTATGCTGTGTAAAAAGGGAGAAAAACAAAGTATAAAAAAAGAAAGAAAGAAAGAAATCTTGTGGAGGCTGAAACAGTTTTAGAAGACTGAAGGAAACATTGAACACATCTGGAGCAAAGGTAAGCTGGTGTTTAATGTCACATTAATAGAAAACAGAATTCTACCTGAAGAGTCCTTGGAAGGAATTAGTTTGTGCCCAAGACTTCTGTGTCATCAGAAAATCTTCTCCCATGGCCACACCATTGATGTCTGAGCAACCAGGATTAGAAGGAGCAATTTTGGGTTCTTCCTGCATCAGCTTTAGTGACAGGCATGTTTCAGAAAAGGCAGCAGCTGAATGGCATAACAAAGGGCATAAACAATCAAAGCCCTTCAGGAGCTTGCTTTACAAGTTTCTCATAAATCCTTTTTAAATCTTCAGTCTAATTGCATTGGCCCAATTTTTGCCCCCAAATTCCTCCTACTTTAAGCACAAATAAATAAGGGGAGTGCTGGGCCTGTTCAGCTCAAGAATTTTCATGGATGAATTTTAGATTGTATTTAGTAGAAACCCCTGCCTTTTCCCCTTCCTCAATACACACTACAGAAAAAACTTCTCAAGGAGAGAGAAGTGCTGACCATGCTCCTATGGCTCCTGTATGCTGTATCCACCCCTGTGCACAGGAGGTGCTGTGACAGAGGACTTTCCACAGCTGGGACTGAGGAGTATCAAGCACAGCAGAAGCACTGAGGGTAGCACCTCCTGTGGCCAAAACCTGTTGAAACAGAAGTGTAACAGAGCCTAATAAAATCCTTTTCTGGATAGGAATGAAGCTAAAGAACAGGCTACTCTCCATGAGAAGAAATGAAAACCCCAGAAACTTCATAATTCTTAGGCTACAATTATGGAGCACTAGTGTACTATTGCTGGGTGATGTGTTTCTATATGACAGCTCTCTGCTCCTGTCTTTACCAGACTGTGTCCTTTAGATGAGAAATAGCCAAACTTGATTGAGCTTCACAAGACGTGCTTGCATTGTCTGTCAGCACTGTAATTTTGACATTTCTTCCTGTAGCTATTGTAAAAAATGAATACTGCAATCCCACCAGAGTCAGGAGAAAGGAGTCCCCTGCAGAAATTAGTCCAGCCCAAGGAACAGTGAAGAAACACTTGACCAACTCAGCAGTAAAAGAGTTGTCCTTGTGCTATTCATTCTTCTTCAGCCAAAACATGCAAAACATAGTTCTTCTGATACATAAAGTACAACTATCAGTGACAAATGCCATTCCCATTATCTTCTTTTAATCTTACCTCCTAAATGGTTTATTCTATTTAATGACACCCAGTTACAAATTCCTGTCATTCTTTGAATTGCTGTAAAACTGAGGATTCTCCATGTGTTCAGAGCAGCTTGCAATTAGCATACCCTGATCTTAGAAACTAGTCTATTAAAAACATGGACATATTAAAGCACAGAATATGGAAACCTGCATATGTTCATCTTGCACAGGTTTCAAATGCCAGAGTCAAATGATTCCTGGATATCTTGTAAAAGCTTAAAAATGTCACCATTCAGGTGGAGAACTTCAGAGAATTTTCATACTTTCTTGAAAAATATTATATTACTTCACACTTACCCTTTGTGCTGTTTTTATATGAGGAAAATAAAGAAAATATAAAGTTTTTTTTAAAAAAAATAAGATTTGCTGTATATAATCACTCTTGAATTTTGTAATTATACTTATAGCCACAGCCCCACTAAAACTATGGAGATATGAATATGAAAATTTTAATCCAAACTCAGATGTATTTTGCTATGCAAATTGTGTCATTTTGTGATGTTTCCTTCAAACCAAGGGCCTCCTGGAGAGCCATTTCTGCCTATATGCATTTTCTTTTTCTTTCCCTTAAAAAACATAAGAAGTAATGAATGCTTTCACAGGAATGTAGAGATTAAGACTAGGTTTATATTGCTTTCAAAAAAGAAAATCCTGAAGTGGACAACATAATTTTCCTCTTCATATAGCTGTCAAAGCAAAGACAGGTCTCTATTTTATCCAGATTCTCATTTAAAAAAATATATGCAGTATCTGGGGGCTGGTTTCCATTTTAAAAGCAAATATTCTGTCAATAACAATCTTGTGCATGAACAGGAGCTTTTCTGTTTATATTAATTAAAGTAATTGAACCACAAAATGTACTGCTAATGATTAGACACAGGACAATAGATTCTGTAGATCTGAAGTGTTTTGGAAGTGGCCATATCAAAGTAAAAAAAATTAGTTATTCATTCATCTGTGTACAAGACTTGAAAACAATATTAGGTAACAACACATTCAGCTCAGTGCCTTCACTTGGCTGTCTAAGGGATGAATTTGGGCCAAAGGCTGGGATTTGGTTTACATACCTCCACTGTAAAGGCAGATGTTCATAGGTAAGGAAGCTGGATGAAAACACTAGTCAGTGGAGATTTAGGATAGCTGCATCACACCCACAGCCCAAGCAAGTACAGAAATGAGCTGGGAAAGATCTGCTCCTTTCTGCATACAGCTGCTTCAGACAGGAGGGCATCTCAGGGCATGACAAACACCTCAGAACCTGTATTTCAGAGTTTCTTAGTCAAGAGTCAGTGAGGTTTGACTGAGCTGATGCATGTGTCCTTGTTAGGATGGGATAAGCCACCCTCGAGATTCCTTTGAAGGCTTTTAGTATTTCCCCATTGACTAGGGCTACAGTAGGATCTTAAGCACCTCACATATAGGAAGGCACCCACATTAAAGATGCCTACATGGGTGTATATGAAATCAATACAATGACTCCAGAGATGCATATAATTTCCTCTAAATACAGAGAAAGTTGAGTACCTCCTTTGTTTAGACTGGATACCTGATACATGACAGCCAACAGCTGAGTTGGACCCCACACTCCCAGCTTTCCATATACTTCCCAGTTTAATGTAAATACCCATTGTATCAGGCATTCTTCTTGTAGAAATGAGAAATAACATTATTATGTTATTCTCTAGCAAAAATATAGTGGAAATATTGTCTCCTACCAGGTAGAAGAACAAGCTAAATTCAAAAATCCAGAAGCTGAGTCAATCCTCATGTCTGTGCTGTTACCAGGAATCTGAATTTTTGGTTTAGAGATAAAACTGGAGAAAAATTCTGTCCAAATGCCATTTGCATACTTGCTAGCTCTAAATTAAGTTTCTAAATGTTTTTCTGTAATAATCACGGTTCCATTGTTCTAGACAAAGAACAGATGTGTAATCAAATTTTCTTTTGATCATAATATAGCTATTACCAGATTTCTATTTATTACCTTCAGAAGAGTAGTCTGGTTCATGTGATTTTAACCACTGAAGATAATCAGGAAGACCTGGAAGATCTGTTATTTGACATCTTGATTTTAATTACTCCACACATACTGCATTTGCTCTCTCATAGTCCTGACCAACTAAGACTATTTTTATCTAGATGTTAAAAACTTGATGGAGTGCCATTTCCTCAGAGGGTTTGGCAGCTGCAATTACTTAGACCTCAATAACTCTACAATCTGTTGTTTGCAAACAAGCAGTCTGAGTGGCAATATGCATTCTCCATACCCCAGAGATTTTGGTAAAATCATTCGGTTTTTCTTCACAAACTTCAGCAATACTAATCTGATGCTTCAGCTGCACTCTTCCCATGTCATAAATATTTTGACAACGTCCTTTAGAGTATCTCAATCTCAAATCTCACTCAGCTTCTTCGGTTAGTTACTGGCATGTTTTGTTCATTTGCTTATAATGGGTATGTTCTGTGCTTTCAGTAACAAGAGTCATTAGAAAATACCAATATGACCAGAAAGTCTAGAGAAGACAAAGAAGGAACATGAAAGACCAGAGGAAAGTAAATCATACAAAAAGTCCCACGGAGATCATTCTTTCATAGAAAATGAATTCAGGAGAAGTGGTGAAATTGAAAGGCAAAAAAATTAAAATTAGAGCTGCTTTCTCTTGCAGGTTGCAATTGCCAAAAAATGCTCTTAAACATGGGTTTCCATCTTATTTGTCTGTGTGTCTGGTCCTCAAAGCAGAGGTGATTTCCAATCCTTTTAAAAAGACAATTGCATCCTGCAGGCACCCTTTGCAAAATATAATGAAAAGAATGGGATAGTTTGGCTTAGATATCTATTTGTTTAGTAAAATATTACATGTGTCCATGAAAGGAATCAGAACAATCATTAAGACAATGTTTCATCAGAAAACAGGAGAAAAAGCAGTAAGATCTTTACAAGAGTCTAGGCTGACTGATGTGCAAAATGTTTTATGCTACTGCATAAGAAATGCTATGGTTTTTGCTTCTTATTTCTGTTCACTGGCAGAATTGCCAGT
The DNA here is from genome assembly GCA_037834095.1 of Argya squamiceps. NCBI lineage: Eukaryota > Metazoa > Chordata > Aves > Passeriformes > Leiothrichidae > Argya > Argya squamiceps. The sequence continues at coordinate 98,444,234 of JBBMKD010000145.1, read as the reverse complement.
GGCAGGCCAAAGGAAGAAAAGAAAAACCCACATAGAAATGATTCTCTGGAGACTTCAGCCATCCACTTTGCTAAGGAATAACTTGTCCAAGACTACAAAATATTCCTGCTCCTTGTGGCATAACTGCAGATATTGATGGAGTTATAAGTCTTTGCTGTGTATCCATTTTCTAGTATGGGGATGTTGGTCTTGGTTTTTCTGGGCACTGACAATGTGCTTTGAATTTAGGAAAAAAACCCAAACAAAATCAAAACAAACAAAATCCAAAACAAAAAACCTGCTTGACTGCTTGCTATGCTTGCTATTGCTATGCTATAATGCAACAGAAGGCTAGATTTTGTGCTCACTTCTATAGGGAAGTAATTAAAAGAAAAACAAAGTTCTCCTCCCCTGCATTTTCTGCAGCAGTGATCAAGTTTTTGGGTAGTGAAACACAAAAAATTTACATGGTTTCTCTCTTAGGTAGCAATGCAAGACATAACCAAAAGTATGTATTCTACAACCACCTGTTAAAACCAAGTATGGTGGTGCCCTTTATCTCTTCCACGACCCATCCTCTGCCCAGGGGGATATCTGCTGATAATGGGCCATTAAGGCTCACTGCATGACTGATAAAATTACATCATCCCATCGTGAGATGCTCCACCCAGTGGGAGGAGCCAAGCATTCCCACCTGGATAAAATCCGCGAGTCAGTACACCAAGGCAGCTGGTTTTCCACTGGATTCCCAGAGGAGGATCAGGCCCATCTACACCACCACTGGACCTTCAGAGGAAAACTACACCCTTCGTTGATTCAACAGAACCAATCTGTCACTCCAGGAGGACTGGAGCCACAATTCTAATTGGACTGCTACCCACACAGTATCAGGTCGTATTCTGACTCTGTCAGTGTTTTTTTTTTTTGTACTACTGCATTTTTAGATTAATTTTCCTAGTAAAGAGCTGTTATTCCTATTCCCATATCTTTGCCTCAGAGCTCCTTAGTTTCAAAATTATAATTCGGAGGGAGGGGGTTTATATTTTCCATTTTCATGGAGTCTCCTGTCTTCCTTCTCAGACACCTGTCTTTCCAAACTAAGACAGTTTCCTGCTGCTTATCCACTCTTAAAACAGGAAACAGGGCACCATGCAGAACAGACAGAGCACTGGATTCATGTTTTGACTCCTGACCGTAAAACATGAACCAACAAACCTCAGATTCATTTGCTGTGCACTATATTTATTTCCTTTGCCTTCTCTAACACGGAGGAATTATGATTCCATGCATCAAAGGGAATGCCAGTAGCTCAGGGGCCATAGATTTGATGTTTTGCCCCTGTTCTATGCTATGCCTGAAGTCTGAATTTGTGATGGCTTTGCCATTGCCAGATATGCTGAAGATGCAGTGTCTACATCTTCTGCCCACTTTCTGGAGCCATATTTAAGTAATATCAAAAAGAAACAAATTATCTAAATAAATTAAGGGCTGGTTATCATACATATGAATCAGTGAAGCTGGATGTCACCTGCTGTCAGTAACTTTTTACCTTGATTGGAAAGTGACTGCACTAATCCAGTTGTGACATTGTATTAATACCCCCAAAGGGGAAAAATGACAAACCAAAAACCAAACCCAAATATATTTAGGAAATTGCAACTATGAGACTTTTGAAGCTAGAATAAATGAAACTAAGTTATTGATAGAGGGGCAAGCATGTGAGTTGACCTGTGCTACCTAAATTTTAGACATGTATTTACATTCACATGTGCACATTACATTCACATATAGATTTGTAGGATAAGTTATCTGTGAGTACAAAATGTTTTCCTGTCTCCAGTATAATGATGGAACAGATAATGACAGATTCCTAATCTTGAGGTGGGAAGACAAAAAGGGGTGATAAAATTGAGCACACAGAGTAAATGTGTTACACTTGTAATTAATAAGCAACATTAAAATCTAGTTGTACTTACTATCACATTATGAATAAAACAATGCTGATTGATAGCAAAGAGAAAGTCATCTATCAGTTTACTAAAACACATGAATATGTCCTAAGAAATAAAGCAAAAAATTAAAAAAAAAAAAGTTAAAAAAATTCCTTGGCTTGCTTTCATTGTCTTCTTTATTTTTAAAATAGATCTCAAATAAGCATTGACCCACTTTAGCAGTGACTTTCGTATTTTGGATGCACCATTCATACATGTTACAGACTGGGATACACTGTAACATGACCAAGAGGAAAAGTTGTCTTGTTAGCAGGGATGCTAGGAAAGTCTTCTGCAAGCAAACTGTGACTATCAAAATGGTCTACCTCATTACAGTCAATATTTTCATGCTTAGATGTGAATCAATCTAATCTGTGCATTTTCTTTAACAAATAAATACAGAGAATTATCTATTTTGTTCATAAGAAAAAGTTCAGCACAAAATACTGTAAACTGATCTTTAGGATACAAAAATATCTCAGTTCATCTGAAAATCTGAATAAAGTACGTGGAACTGAGGTTCTGTGAGCCTGAACTAATTTGTAATGAGTCAAATAGCAACAGTACAGCTTCCCATAGCTACAATATTATTATTATTATTATTATTATTATTATTATTATTATTATTATTATTACCTGTTTTGCTATCTCTGAAGATGCGTTTCAACTGCAAAGCTACAACAAAGACCCAGTTCTGCTCCAGAACACATGCAACAACTAACATGAGCAAATGGGCAAGACATGTTCTCCAGGAATTAACAAAGGAAGAAAACACATTGGCTTTCACTAAATCACTTGTTGGGATAAAGTGTGGCTCTGCACAGCAGTCTTTTCTTCTGTCCTTTGGGAAAAGGAAGGAGTTTCCATGAAAGAACTTTACAGAGGCAGGGATAAAATTACTGACCACCCCTCCCAGCCCAGAGTGGAACTCTCTGTGTTTCTTCTCCATGTGTTGGAGTTCCCACCACCACTGCTCTACAACAGTGATAAAGCTGAGCAGCTGTGACCTGCTGAGGATGCTGACCCCTCCCAACAGCACCACACTGTCCTGCCCAATGCACTCCTGGCTCATCCATCCACCCTGCTGAAGGAAAATTCCCACAACAGAGTTTTGCTCAAAGCAGTCCTCATGGAAATGATCCCTCTAAAGGTATGAAAGAAACATTTACTGGTGGCATTGTGAAATGTAGCCAGGGAATATAAAGGAACGTAACAGAAACTACTGGGGCAGATTAAAGATTTCACTAGAAAATATGAAAAAATTCTCAGAGTTTATACAAACAGCAAGAGCAGGTAAATGCTACAACTTTTTGCAATATTAGCCTGTGATTTTTTGACTTTCACTTGGAAGCAAAAATATTGCTCAAACCTCTGCACTTGCCTGACACACACAGAGAAACATTTAGTCTCTGGAGTGTCATTTACCACCACTATTGCTTTTCCTGGGAGCATGTGCCAGTCTGGGAGGAACACAGCGTACAAAAGTGGCTATTCAGCTTTTTCTATGCATGTGCAAAATAAGACATTCCTTTCACAAGCCTATGCTGTGCCCTAATAAATACTACAATTTGAAATTTTAGCACTTACACATGCAAAGTTTGGTTGAAAGAGATATTCACATGTGTGGCTTGATTATAGTGTTTTATCACTCAGCTGAACATCTAATGTTTAGCACAGTAGTTGGAGTGTTCCTTTTCATGTCATAACAAATGTTGCCCTCAGATAGTAATTACAGCCTTCCTAATAAAAGGAAAGGCATTTTGAAACAGCCTGAATAGTTCAGAAGCTAGAGATGAAGTTCAGAGAAGGAGTTTGCCATTGCTTTGCATTCGGCAGGTAGTTTGGTGCCTGAGTTGTACAGTAAAATGGCAGAGCTGCCTTGAAAACCTTCCCTCAAAGCTGGAGACATTAAAAAATCATGAGCTGAGGAAAAGGAAGTCTCCAGGATTACAAAAAAATCACAGCAAAGTTAATGTTTCTGTAAAAAATGCACAAAACCAGTATGATTAATTATTATTTGATTTTTAGAAGTGTAGAAAGGCATAGGGACATGGAGTTGTAGAGCAGAGCACAAGCAGCAGAATATATTCAGAGCAATGTTGCCCACGCTGAGTGCAGTGGTTAAGCATTTGTAGCTTTGCCCCAGGGCAATATGTGCCAATATGGGTTATATTTTCTAGTGACATTTCTGAATGCATCTTAAAGGGCCTCTCATGAACTGCTAATGAAATTTCATTTCTCGTGAAATGCTAATATATGTCTGTGCTTTATGTACTTACTACATAATAATAATCAGTTTGATTAAAATAGTTTAGAGGGTTTATGCAGTTTAGGGCACTAAATCACAGTGACGTTTCTCATCTGTATTTGAAAATCCCAGGTCAATTTTACATCCGACCTTTTGGATTTCTCTTTTTCTCTTCTGATCTTCAAAACTACTTGTCAGTGGCCAGCAACCTCATTAACAAATATCTTATTAATTGTAACAGATGGAACTGCTAGTTTTACCTTCGTAATTTACCAGGGATTCTCTTTTATTTTAAACCAACAGTGGTATTAACAGTTCTGAGGCCCCGAACTTTATCATCTGCTTCAGAGTTGGAGAGGACTGTCCATGTATAATTTCATTTTCAGTACATTGGTAAGTACAATTTTTTCCTAATTCTCTTAGTTGGGTAATAACTCTATTTTTCTACTGTCTGTCTCCTTTCCTACAGAGACTGATTAAATATGCTTTTCTGAACTGTATGTTCTGTGTTAGCTCCTTTCTATTGCCATGGTTTTGCATCTACCTTTTTCTGGATTGCAGTTTTGTCTTCAAATTAAGGTGTCAGATTTTGACATATTTCTATGTGGATAAGTTTGATTTTCATTTTCTGTGGTGCCTAGGCACTGAAGCTACACCATGCAAGTACTATTCCATCATAAAATTAGAGCTTTCAACCCTCTTTGAAAATATGCCTTCCCCTCATGCACAGCCTCCACATCTCCTGCTAAAGCTGTGCAGTTCTGCACTAAACTGATTAGTCCTTACAGCTTGATGCTGCATTTCATGCTTAAATAAGCATTACTTTATTAATATGCGTGGTCACAGAGATAGTTTGACACCCTTCAGGATATGGTTGTTTTTTCTTTGCTGTGAAGGCCAAAATAGTTACCTATCATTATTATTCGGGACGGCTTTAATAATGATATTCTCCAAATCATCTTGGAGGGCTTAAATGTGAAGGTTTATTGAGAGGCACATCCTTTTATACAGTGTTTTGGTACAATCAATATTATTGGTCATTTGGAACACCACCACTCGACCGTTTCTTACAAGTATACAAGTTAGAAGAAACAGCATCTGCTAATGGTCTTTCACCTTCCAAGGATTGTTTTGACTCCTCCTTACAATTTCTCAGGCCAGTGTGAGTAAGTTATGTGACTTGATTTCACACAGACTCAGGCTCTGCTGTTGCTGCCTGAAGAATAGAAATTCCTCTTTGACCACTGTCAGTTCCCACAGTCACCCTTCTGTGGTTAGGTAGCAAATGAAAGGTATTTTCAACGCTTTGAACCAGTCAAGAATGTACCACAGGAAACATCCAAAGGGAAGAATGAAGAGAGAAGGAACACAGGCTCTTCCATCAGAAACAGCCTAAGATGAAGCCCACTGGGGAGCAAGGCACAACATTTTTCTTGTATATCCTGGAGGCAAAAAAAGCTCTGGCATGTGCTGTCATCCATGAGAGCTGATGGCACGTGTTCCCATCTGCAAGACTTGGAGGGAGAGGAGAACAGCCACTACTCCGAATTTGTGACACCTGGGAGAACAGGGATACACAGGGGCTGGGGAGCAGTGCAGCTGCAATAACTCATCCAGCTGGAGGGTAAGGAAGTAAAAATACGGAAAGTTTTAAAAACCACAAACCAGGCTTTGTCACTTTGATGACCTGAAAGTATCATGGTAAAAATCAGGACCTTTCCCATCTGGGAAGAGGATCTTGATTTTTGTGAGTGTTTCAAGATCTGGGTGCTGATTACAGGCTTCAGAAGGGAAGTATCTCACAGGAATAACAATAGCGAGCAGACCTTCATGAAAGGGAGGGGTGACACTCACCATCAAAATTGCATTCTACATGCAGGTTCTTGCTTTTAAGACAAGCAGTTAATCAAAAATCTGTGGCCATGATGATATCTAATAGTTCTTTGCTTCCTGTTTGCATTTATGGAACATGTGAGCTCCTTTTTCCATGGTACAGAAAGGACTGTCTGCTCCTTCTCAAAAGTGTCCTTCAGCCAGTGCTCTCTCTGAAAAGCACACCAGGATTTTTTTCAAACGGTTTTCTCTGCCAGGGGTTTCTGTGCTCAGGACTGGGACAGCTGTGCTGTCTCCTCTGGTCTGTTCTGCCTCTGCACATCACACCAGCTCCCTGACCACCCATGGCTTTGTGCCAGCAGTGCTGGACCCCCAGGGTTCTGGCAGGACCCACCAGAGTTTAAATGCTCCTTGCAGCCCTCTAAAACAGAGGACGGTAGGAATACAATTCACAACAATTTAGGAACAGCATACACCATGTCACAAGAGGACCAGAAGGATGTTGCACATAAAATATAAGCTGCAAATCTTCTGTAAGTGGAAGAAAGAGACTCCTTGGAAAGGAGAATTCATTTATCCTCTCTCCTCCAGACCATCCAGAACATGCACAATTGCCCCTGCTGACAAGACTCATGGCTTGGATTTGGGTGTGTGTTAGCATCAATGCACTTTGCAATTAAAATAACGGGTTCAGACCCATCATGTGATTTTGTCATAAAACAGGAAATGGGCTATATAAACCTTGTTTTGTTCTGGCAGTAAATTCTGTGTTTCTACCAACTTGTCTTATGCTAAGCTTTTCTCTTAATCTTGTGGAATTAGTACTGACAACACAAACCATAGTATCTTCTTGTGCTTCACTCCTCTTACACAGCTGTCTTTTTGAGTATCTAAGCCAATGATCTGAGGCGATATTGATGTTTCTTGAAAAACACTGAATCTACAGATAAGAAGAATAATTTTTTCTCAGAGATTAGGCAAGTCAGCTGCAATTATAACTGGATGGTTTTAGCAAATAACTGACAGAATGTTTCCAGCAAATGTGGGGATCGTTCACTTTTACCAACATGACATTTCTGCATGACAGAATGGAGGATCAGGAAATCCACCATTTTTGGGCACCATAAACACCCCAATATCAGCATCAGGGTGTTACAGCTGCTGCTGACCAATGGCCCTGGAAGGTGCCTCAAAGCCAGAGGCCAAAACTTTTACCACACCATTTTTATGTCTCCCCTTTGCACATTACATAGATATAGATGCCACTACCCATTCAGGGATGCATGATAAAAACAGTAAACACAAAAATGCACCTTTTAGAAAGTGAATCAAAATCTTAGGATAAAATACTTTAAAATTGTCATTGTTTACTTGGGTTTCATCTAAATTCCAGCAGACTGCTGGTTTCCAGAAACAGCTTTCCTATGTTTATTGATTAATAACTGTCATTTTTAGAGCAGCTATGCAACAGCCTGTATTAATCTGAAAGCCCAGTTTAAAGTCACATAAACATTTGCCTGACTTTGTCCATCACGATGCCTGTTGATGGATAAATCTGAAGGATGCTGTTTAAATTCTAAATATTTTCCACTACATTTTTGTGGGGATGCCTTAACTTTGGAACACTTAAAGCAAATTTACTGGAACTGAAAAAAAAACAGCAGTGCTTTGGAAAGTGTGCTTGTTCTGTTTGGAGGACTTTCAAATAAGGCAAATTTCACTTGGTTTAGCCTTTGCATAGATTCTGTCTCCCCTTCCTGGCATCCTTGCTCCAGTCATTAGAATATTCCAATCATCCACAGCCTTCTGTCTCCTGCAGCCACGTACTGAGAACACAAAATCTTGGAGTATCTAAAATAGCTGGTGACTGTACAAAACAGTGCTGGAAAAGCTCTTGAGAATGTCAAATCCAAGTCCCTGCCTGCAGGATGAGCATGTACCCCCAAATCCTTTCTGACTAGTTCAAGATGCTGCTTAAGCTCCAGCAAGGGAACACCAGTATCCCTAGCCAAACCATTATCTTGTTTTGCTCTTCTTATCCATGGGAAGTTTTTCCTAGTGCTTAGCCTACATCTCCCTTGCTGCAGTTTAAGCCCATTAAGAAGAATTATAAGCAAACAAAAAGCATCTCATATTTTATCCTCTAGAGGAGATAGCAATAAATTATTGGAAGCGCCTTTAGGGCTTCTCCATTACATATATATTATCCCAGCCTAGTTTAATATTCAAGAACCACTCCCATTTCCCACAGCCAATGTTCCTGGCTCTTGAAGTCCTGTAATGCTGCTGCTTGCTGCACTCCTGAGGCACCTCTAGGAATCTAGAGGAGCCCATTGGAGCTCATGGAAGTAAGCAGGGCCCCTGGCCTCAGCTGGGGAGGTGTTTCAGGCTACTGTGCCCAGCACACGTAGAGGTCATTTAAAAAAAGAAAGAAAAAAAAAAAGAGTGGAACAGACAGCTGCACCTGCTCTCCCTGTGGCTTCTCAGAGGTTTGACTCCATGCCATAGCCCAGGACCTGCTCACATGACCTGATGACACAGGCTGTCTACTGCTCTTCTATCATGCTGCACTCAGATTTTTTCTCCCTCCCTGCCCTTTTCAGTCTTTTCTTTGGCCTCCCTCTCCCTCAGCAGTGCAGGAGAAGCTGGTGATGCTGGGGAAGCCCTTGGCAGGAGAATTTCTGCTGGTCTCTCCAAGAGACACCTCTCTGCTGCCACCATTCTTGCATGCTGTGAATGTCCCTTCTTACCCCCAAACCACCCCATAAAATGTCACCACTGAAGTTTTTCAATGGGATCAAGCTGTAGCTTTCATTACAATTGCCACAGTGAGGAAACGAGCAGATACCTAACCTGATTAAAAACAAATCACCAGGCAAAAATCAGAAACAAATTCCCGCATTACTAAGGCCTTGAGTCAGGCTGACTGCTTTGGGATGACTAACTTTGGTGTCTGAGCACAGACACATGGCTCCAGGGTAATCCAGGAAACAGGATCCCAGGGATCCCCAATGAAAGAGCAGAAGGAGAGTCAAACAAACTGCTGCCAAGCTGACAGCAAAGAGGGAGCCAGGGGTGTGCAAACCAGGCCCAAGATGTGAATTCCTGGCTGGTCCTAAAGATTCAGAGCTGCCCCTTTTACATCTCCCTATGCACATGCATGAAGGCATTTGGCAATGGCACCACTGACTGCCTCAGTGTAACAACCCACAGACAGCACCCCCATGGGAACTGAATAAATTCAGCTGACTCTTCCCCTGGAAGTCCCTGTTGCCTCCAGGAGGGTTAGACCGAGGACTGAGACAATTAACTCTTTCAGAGGTTGAGAGGACAAGCTCAAAAGACAACAAATAGGCAATGCCCTGCTGAGCATTTTGCTGCTGCTGTGAATTACACCTGAAGTGCCCTGTGCTTTAGCAATTCCCCTCTTTAATCCTGCATACAAAATTAAAGCAAAGACACATACATAGGCAGCCTTTGCTCCTCTCTTCTGGGCTCTTCAGTATTTCTAGCAAATCAACATCAGCCCAGCATGATTCTCCACTATCTGTCTTGGTCTTGGAGCAACAGTGTTTTGAGTTGAGAACTCAGATACCCAGTAAGTCCAAACCCCTGTGAAGAAATTAGTTTGACTATTGTGCATGATATAGTAATGCTCCTCAGACTGTCTCACCCATCTATTCAGATTATAAAAAATAGTATTAATTTTAACTCTAACATTATGCTGCATTTATTGAGAATCTGGGACTTGTAGAACACTTTTTGTTCTGTTTATTCCCATTTTCTCATTAAAAATTGAAACCAGGCTGCACACCAGAATTAAGTGTGTTGCTCTGAAAGGCCAAATACTGCTATCTCTTCTGGCAATGACAAAATTCCCATTACTTTTATTGGAACAGCACTGAGCCCTAAAGCTAAAAGTAGCTCTGTGAGTGACAGAACCATTGCATTCAAAATGAAATGCTGCTCCTGATGCAGAGCTGGATTTCTTACTTTCCTGTCATTTGTGAAAAGTAATAATGATCTTTGCAGATGCCATCTGCATAGGGTCTGCCTTCCTTCCAAAACCTTTTGTGACTTGGATTGCTTGGTCACCACCACAGAAATCCCAATAAGCCAAAAGTGACACATCCAAGCCACGGGAGGGTGGGCACAAGGTCAGCTCCAAGTTTGGGGGCCAAGGGGATGATATGTAAAGGACTTTTCTTACCAGCAGTCCTGGGATACGAACTCCTTTCAAATTAGAAGACAGAAAGATTTACAATGCATTTTCTGGTTATCTCATGCTCTTTTTCCTAGGAAATCAGCTTCACCTGTGCAGCTAAATCTTGAGAAAAGAAACATGATGTTTTCTTTTCAGATAAACTGTTAGATCAGTTCAGAAAAAAAAGAAGCCATCATTCCGTGACAACTCTTATAAGTCTGTCATGTACCTGTAATTTAGTGTCTCCTTGGAAGGACCCAGATGATGAAATACATAGATGGCAGGAGAGTGTCAGCTTGCATTTCCACAGAAAAGTTTTGGGAAAAAACCTTTAAAATACAAATAAAATCTAAATTTTAAAAGTAGGACAAACTATATAAAAATAATCTTAATGTCTTTTTAAAAAAGAATCTCTGGAATTTTTGAGGTGTGATTTTTGAAGCTTGTAAATTATTGTTATCTAAATATAATAGTCATGGCATTCTTGTCAGTAACATCAGCTCTTTGTTATCCACTCATATCTGCATGTGTTCCCCCTAGGAATTGTGCTAAAAGTAGCAATCCAAAGGTTTCTGTTAAGTGCTGGACTCGGTTGTGGTAGAACAGCTGACTGCATAGAAAGTCCTGGGCAACAAAGCCTACTCCCTTTGAAGCTGACACCTTGGTACAGCCATTTTTATGTCCTTCTTACTAAGCTTTTTGATGCCATAGTTCTTCAACCAGATGAGGGAGTAAGTTGTCAGACCCTCTCCAACACACCATCACACTGCAAAATTCCAGCAGAGTCCTCCTGCAAAGCTACACCCAGAGAAACAACTCTCCCTTTCCTTCCTCACTAGGGGCATTGCTTGGGCCCCAGACTAACCTGCAGACTAAGACTAGGCAATCAAAACTTACAGCCAGCACCTCAGCCCTGTTTGCAGGCTTGTTTATGCCACAAGCCTGTGCAAAGCACTGCTTGAAATCTACTGGTAAGGTCAAGGGCTGGGGAATGTTTTCAAATGTCTAATTATCTCATTTAAACCTCTTTCTAAAATACTTTATTTCCAAATTATGAAGAGGTTTAATAACAGCTTTCAGCTTCATTAACTCTTATACCTGGAGTTAGAAAACCCACAAAAATCTTAATTGCCCAGCAATAAGGTAAGGTTTACACTGATGTTAAAACCTTTCTGAGAAAGTGGATTTTTACATGACTTGAACATCTAGTTTGTGAAAATACAGAAAACTAATCCCATGTCGTATCCTTGTTTTTCTGAAAAGTTTCACGGAGAAGCAATTTGGCTGAAGAGTGCAGCAATGCATTCAGCTAGAACAGAAACTTTGAAAACAGTGTGAAAATGGCACCTTGACAGTATTTCCCAAGTATCTATCCAAGGTCAGAATTTAACATAATAGGCATATTTTATTAACAAATGTCTCTTCTTCTGATGTGGAAATAGATGAGATGAGTTCTAAAACACAGCAGCATAACTGATGGCTGCTATGCACCTGGCTTCTAAATCTTTTTTCTTGCTGCCCAACACCCCTGCATTTTGAGATGTTCAGCACAGCGTGGGTTCCTTCTTAAATGGTCTGTTTTACATGCAAAACTTGGACTTTCCATGTTCAAAAGCCTCGCTCCAGTCAACATGCATTTGGGGTGTGTGAGGAATGGAAAATGAGCAAATGATATACTGCCAGTTGTCATTTTGCCAATCTGACTGATCCATTTAAGAACAGGGGTGACTTCCAAGGACACCCAGAACAGTGTTAATGTTGAATTTTTGAGATATCCTCTTCAAAAAGAAAGTGAAGATAAAAGTAACAAGATGCCAAAACATGTGAATTGTGAATTACCCTGTAATATTCCAGTGAAGAGACATATGCATAAAGACAAGAGTGCCTTGCTGCTAAAAATAACTTCTTGTTTTTAATGCTGATCTGCAGCTGCAATTAGAGTGTTCAGCATTTTTCAAGTCTATAAATTTTTAAATCTGGCAGATTGTGTCAGCATGAAAGAAGAAAAACTCACTCTGACTTTTAGACAAAATGTAATTATTTTTCTACCTCTGATTTTGGAAACAAATTATATCCTCCAAACAAAGGCAAACCAAAGGCAAGCTATCACCTTGGTATTAAGCAAAGCATGAAATCACAGAGCAGTGAAGAGAGCCCCATGGGAGATAAATACTCAGTGTCAGGACCACTTCAAAGAGTGTAGGATCACCATCCTGCTCTACTGTACAAGTGGCTTTTCACACACAAATCTGCCACGATTAAATTAATATTTGTGAGCTCAACTGTGATCCTTTGTCCTTTGTTTAATGAAGGATTAATTCCACCAAAGCTGAAGAAATTACTCGCATGCAACTGACCCCAGAATAAGGCTTCATACATGGTTTGGATGACTTTGATTCTTTGGGAGGGATCTGTCAAGCCTGCTCTCCCAAAGCTTTCTCTTCTTCCATGGAAGCCCCTGCAACATTTAAAGAGGGTTAAAAGTGAATTTACAGATGGGTATCAACAGGAAAAAGCATTTACACTTGGATTCTGTGGGAGAAACAACATCTTCACTTAGAAGCAAAGTATATAGCAATGTCACATTTCTAACTGGCCACTGACATTTCAGCAATGTTTTTAGTGCAATTTGGCACAGTGTCCAAATATATTTGTCACTGATAAGTAGTGCGTTCCAAAAGTTTTGAAAAAAAATATGTTAGACAAAAAAAAAAAACAGCAGAAGAATATAACAATATAAGGGAAAAGGGGAAAGGGAACTGTGATATTTTGTTTGAATGACAAGCAAACTTTCTGTGTCTTCGCTGCAAGAGAAAAAAGGAGTTTGTGACTGAGAGGCATTTCAAAGGAGCTGTCACAGCTCAAAATCCTAGCAAAGGCAAGGCATAGGTCTCTGGTACAGCAGTCAAGGCAACCTTTATATCTTTATCTCACTAGTTTCAGTGAGATAAAAAAACCGCAGTGCCTTGTATCTGCAAAGGCTGCGTGTTAACATAACTATCTTAATGTCAAAGAACATCTTGTTTTTTTCCATAAGAATAGCTGTGAGACTAAGCACTTTTCAGCATTCTATCAGATTATCCAGCTACATTATTTTTATAGGCTGAGAATATACCAAGCAGATACCTCAGAACATAAATTTTAGCTGCAAGGTAGGGATGAAGTGGGGGTTTTGTGGCAAGTTCATATTTGTACAGTTCTTGTCCTATCTTCTCCAGCATGCAGCAACACTTAACAGCCCTAAAAAAGATGCAGAAATTGAACTGTCTTGTCAGATAACTCTCCTGTATTTTTTCTGTTCTTCTTTCTTTACACCCCTCCGCTTTTCAAGCACACATGCTATCAGTCTGTAAATAAACACCATGACAAAATGGCTTTTGTACCCAGGCCTGAAGAATTTCCCTTAATAGATATAATTATATGTAAATATACATAATATTGACTAGATTTAATTCCAGAGCATAGTAATCTTAGAAAAATAAGTCCCTTTGTTATCCATATGACCAGTTCAAGATGAGCACAGAACCACAGAGTCACTGCATGGCTGGAGTTGGAAGGGATGTCTGGAGGTCACCAGGTCAAACCCCTCTGCTCAAGCAGGACGACATGGAGACATGCCCAGGACCATGCTCAGATGGCTTTTGATTATCACCAAGGACAGAGAGCCCACAACTTCCTTGTGCAGCTTGTGCCCGGGCTGGGTCACCCTCGCAGCAGTGTTGGGTAGCTCCTTCTGGAGAATATTGGCCCCATGGTTAAAGGACAACTTCTGCTTCCAAAACTCCTAGAACCACAAGAGTTGTAATGGTTTTTTTATGATGAATGGGACATATTCCTAGTGTCCACTGGGAGTTATGGATCTGCTGGGGACAAACTGATCATCAGATACCTTTATCTATGGAAATGAGTGATACTTTTATTCTGTATTGTAAGTCCATGGCTGTTACAGTGCAGAACTCATAGTTGTCCTATGGAGTTTCAAATACCTGTAGGTTCAGACAATTGAACTCACTCTAGGACTATTTTGACTACATAGGCTGCTTAGGAACTCCAGATTACTGTAGCTACCAATGCACAGGCACATAAATGTGTTTATCTCAGTCTTGAACTGAATCCTATCCCATCTCTGTTTATTTCTAAGTAAATTGCTATTATTTTTTTTATTACCATCATCATCATCATTATTATCATTATTACTGACTACTCGGGACCTGAGTGACTTACATTTCTAGCAGTGGCATAAAAATAAAAAGCTGTTTTTGACAGTTTTTAAAGGAAACACAAATTTAGGGTTTCAGCTCTTTTACCTTTGCTTATGATTGAACGAGGAACTTCAGAAAAGATCAGAAACATACCATTTGTGATGGTAACTTTTCTAGATGCAAGATAGAATAGATTGGTCTGTAACTAAGGTAGTTGTTAGCTTAGGTGATCCCTGGCACATGTTACTAATTGCAGTAGATGAAAGTGCCTGAAGTCCCCCTCGCTACACAGACCCTTTCTGGCTTCTATAGAGCATTCCCTGGGCCAGGAAATTCAATATTAAATGCTCCTGCATCTAGTTTGTTATTGGATCTAGACAGTAATGGCAAAACCATTGTGGATGACTGTTATTCCCTGTCATGCCACATCACAGGGAATTACATGGACCTGTTGGACAACTCCAGAGGACAATCACTGAGCTGATTAGGGAGATGGAGCACTTTCCCTACAAAGAAAGGCTGAGTGAATTAAGTTTGCTTAGCCTGGAGAAGAAAAGGCTTCAGGGGGACCTAATTGCAGTCTTCCAGTTCCTGAAGGGAGCCTACAAGAAAGATGGAGAGAGACTGTTTACAAGGGCACATAGTGACATGATAAGGGAGGGAATATCTTCAGGCTGAAAGAGTGTAGGTTTAGAATGGATATTGGGGAAAAAAATTCTTTATTGGGAGCATTGAAACATTGCCCAGAGAAGTTGTGGATGGCCTATTCCTGGAAGTGTTCAAAGCTAGATTGTACAGGGCTTTGAGCAACCTGGTCTAATGGAAGGTGTCCCTGTGCATGGCAGGGGGGTTGGAATTGAGCAATCTTTTAAGGTTCATTCCAACACAGGTCATTCTGTGATTAGATGATTACAGGTTACTGAACCCTACTGTCTGCTGGGAAGCAGCATGGCATGTGCCACAGTTCAGTGAAGAACTAAAGCACAGGGTCCATGACCTGCCCTGCCTGAGGGACATGAGGAACTCTCCAGCCAGAGTAATTCTGATATGGTGACAATTGTTGAGCAGAAATAGAGATACTATTTGTATGCACTTTTTGAGAAATGGAAGTATGAGATCTCAGCTTTCATTGCAGAAGGCCTGAGAAGGAGAGCCTGATCATAATGTTTTATAAGTAGTTTGGGTCTATGAAAGCTTTGATTCCCTGAGAATTCCTTATACTGCTCAGCACACAATGCTGGGGCCAGCAGTCATCTTGTCCACCCAACACGTGGCTTTGTCACACTAACAGTGTTAGACAAGGTCCTGCATATCCCACATAGCACAAATGAGCTCTTGCCCAAATCTGGACCACCCCACTTCTCCTCAATCCAATGGATGTTGCATGCACAGGACAAGCCAGGCCTTGGCACAGGCTCTGCCTGGCACACAGGGGCAGATGAGGGGCACTCTGGGCTGATACTTCACCTCTCATCTCTCCCTCAGAAATTCCAGCCAGGGAAACATTTAAACAAAGTTTTGTCTTACTACAATGTGATGTCTTCAGTATTTACTTCTTGCCACTGCCAATTGTTTTTAATATCATCTTCTTGTTACTTAAGTAAGTTAAGGAGCTTCGTTAGCCCTAATCAAATAACTGCAGATTTTCCAGGTACAGAAAACTAAAATTCAATGAATTCAGGCCATCTATGAAAGCATCCACAAAATGTGAATTTCTTCTTATTTAAATTATTAATTTTATCTGAATGTCACTTCCATTTATGTTAATTTTGATGTAGTTGGGAAAGTGAGCATCTAGTGAGGCTATTAATCAAACGTTCCCTGAATCAAAACAATTGGCTAATTACTTCTAGACGCATATGGGTTTTATTATGCATTAATTAGTTACTAATTCACCCATCCTGCATTCTAATAGTCAGCTAGCAAGCCTAGATTGGTTTTACAGAAACTTTTGTGTTTTCCCAAATTGAGACCTTTGTTACTTACTGAAGTGCTCCAAACAGTAAATAAATTTTTCATGAGGTCTTGGGAAAAACATCCTCTTTTAACTTGTTTAAAGAAAATAGTTTATTGAACAACAGAATGAAATCAAGAGCTGAGCCATATTCTCCTCAAACTCAGCCTGGAGCCTAAGGAAAAAAAGATGCTGATAATACTGCAATTTGCTGGTGTCAGAAGTGGAAGGGCTGCCAGAGCCTCAAGCCAGCTAACTCCAATTGCTTCTCACTACGAAGAGCATCTGATCATAGGTGACTCAGAGGATGCATGCAAAAGAAACGAGCCATGTCATGCTTTAACCCCAGCCAGCACCCAAGACCCACACAGCCACTCACTAACTCACTCCCCCAGCAGCAGGGTCAGGGAGAGAATCAGAAGGGTAAAAGCTGTAGAACTCATGGGTTGAGATAATGGCAGTTTAATAAGGAAAACAAAAGCCACACATACAAGCAAAAAAATCCCCAGAGGATTAAAAGACTGTTTGCCAAGGTCTGGCAGGCATTCAGCCATCTCCAGGAACGTAGGGTCCCATCACACATAACAGTGACTTGGGAAAACAAACTCCATCATCCAAACTTCCCCCCCCCTCACCCTTTTTCTCCCCACTTTACATACTGAGCATGATGTCACATGGTATGGACTCTCCCTTCGGTCAGTTTGGGTCACCTGTCCTAGCTACATCTCCCCCCAGCCACCCATGCACTCCCAATTTCGTCACCAGTGAGGCAGTAAGAAAAACAGAAAAGGCCTTGGCTCTGTGCAAGCCCTGCACAGCAATAACAAAAATCATTTCTATAGTATCAATCCTGTGTTCAGCACAAATCCAAAACACAGCTCCGTACCAGCCACTACAAATAAAATTAATTATATCTCAGCAGAAATCAGCATAGTCATGCCTGTAACCAGGAGGAAAAGTAGGAGGACAGAGGTGGTAGATCCTGTCTCTCTACATGGAAGGAAACCAGAGGCTGGGGCTACAAAATCAAGGGAGAAGCTGGGTCTGGTGCAGCAGAGAAGTGGATGGCTAGGAGAGATAAATCCCATTTGCTTTTAGCATGAAGATACTCTGTTCATTGTTAGAGAAGGCATGAATTTTCTTGTCACTGTCACATAGAAAGAAGCATGACAGCATTGGTAAGGCTGGAAATGATCAATAAACCCTGGCTTTTTGTAGGGAGTCAAACTCCCCAAAAGCTCCTGCTGTAGTTTTTTTACTAGAAGCAGTTAAATCCAGAGGCAGTTCAGTACTCACAGGAGAAAATGTAGCTCATGTCTCCAGGTACTTCTGGAAACTCTCATCAGCAAGTAAAGGCAGGAGATGACACGCAGGGCCAGAGAAGAGCTGGGTCACAAAATTGCCCTGAGCTGCCTCCACTGCATCATGGGCACAAGCCTCAGAGTGGGGCTGGCAGCAGTGCTGGTGTAGGGCCCTCCATTCTCCTCCATGGGGACATGGGGCATGGCTTTGTCCCAAAGGAGCCTTTTACACGTGACCTGCTCCATCTGCAAGGCTGACCCCCAACACATGGACCACCCCTCCCATATTCCTCAGGGCTGCTGCCTCTCCAGGGCTGTGTTTGCTGCCATCACGGGGCACTCGGGAGCTGCCTTGGACATTTCTTGCAAGGGAAGAAGAATGACATCTAATGAACCAAAATACAAAACTTAGGATACAACTGCTAATAACTTGCAAACATGAAAATGACATTTTGTTCCTGTTATGGAGCCTTGAAGATCATATTTTTTTATTTTTAATATGTGTATTTTGTACTTTGTGTTCCTCTCTCAGAGGTGATTTAAATCTCAGCAGATATTTTCCTTTAATGAAGTGGTATTGCTCAAACCACTTAGCAAAGTTTCTGGCTACAGATATTTAGGGACTGTGATCTTTATGTTCCTGTGTCATCCCCTCAGAACAAGATGTTTGATCAGCCACAATTGTAGCTTTTTGTCTTCCTAATTTTTCCTCAAACCTGATGGGAGGTTGCAGGAGTCCCTGAAAGACTACATGCAGCAGGGAGAAGTGAAGTGCCTTGTTGGCAGATCAGGCAGAGAACACTCAACTGCATCTCCATCCATGGTGGTCTCCCACAGGGCACAACACTCCAGGGTCATTTATGTGCCTGACCACTGCCAGCGCTACTGACTGGCACCACCTGTACTTGATGCAGAGAACTGTTACATAGCTGAATTATATGCCTAAAGTTGCACAGATGCTTAAAGATTTTCTGTATCAGAACCTCTCCCTCGAGGACACAGTGGCAGATGATGAGCCCTTCAGTGAAAGAGCCAGTTCAGAAAAGTCCTTTTCCAACCCCTGCTGTGGAGTCATGCCCACCCTTTCCATCACAGGTTGCCTCTTTGCTTTCAGTGATCCAACATCCATGTGATCATGCTGCAACTCAGATTTCTGAAACTCTAGTTCTTCACAAGTGCTTTTGGGGGTGACATCACTCCACACATGTGGGCTGTGCAAAAGCAGGACATCCCTTAGTGCAGCCACCCAAATTCCAGGGATTTTTTCTGTGCTGAAACTTTAGCTCGTCCTTAGACAGGGGCAAGAAACAGCAGTTGTGAGGAGAGATCCAGCCCTGTGCCTTTGGATGATCAGTCTCTGGAGATGCTTTTTTCTTTCCACCAGCATCTCCAGAATGACTGTTTCACACTGATGTTGGAACAAGGCTGGGTGAGATAAAGTCCACTCAGATGTTTTTGGACAGGGCACAGAGAATGGAGCTGTATCCAGTAACAGACATGAGCCATTCCGACTGATGTGGGTGTAATTCCTTCCTTCCTCAGGTGTTGTCATGTCACGCTCAGCTTTGATGGCACAAGTTTCAGCTGGAGCTCTACAACCATAACAAATACTGACAGCAGTAGGCAGAGGCCTGTGCCAGGGAAAGGGGTCTCTGGCACTAATGCAATGCAGCAGGTGTGTGTCTGTCTGCTGTCTCTGGGTGCCTCTCCTTCAGATGAAGGGACACAACAGTAGGAGTGTCTTTTCAGCAGAGAATGTCCCAATACTCACAAATTGTTCCACATCATGACAAAGGACAACATTTTGAAATTTCCCAAGGGAGAAAAAAAAGAACAAAATATATCTGGGATCAGTGGGACAAATCTATTCTAAATATATCCCTTTGAATTTTACATGGCAGGGAAAATATTACATACTTAACATGAAATATATTTCTGTTATTACAATGAACATTTCTCTCTATTAGTGGAGATTGCAGTCTAGTATCCTAGTGCACTAATAAAGTTGCAATGAAATGTTTTGGCTTCTCCTCAAGGAAAGTTTTAGACAAATCAACTTGTTCCCATAAAACATTGTTTCAATTAAACAGCATTTTTCATTGCAAGATTGTTCTTTGAGAATTTTGAAGGAGCTTTAGTTATGACAAGAAAGACGCATAGATTACAGATGCTTCTGGTCTGACTTTGTCTCCTATATAATCATATTTTCTGTACCATGCTGGACGTGCAGATAAATCTTTTTTCTCAATATAAAATAAGGGAGAAAAAATTCAGATTAAGAGAGATTATTTTAATCTTAGAACTGTTAGAAAATAGATTGATGTGTTGTCAGAGTGAAAAAGAGATCCAGAAAGTGAAAGCTAAGGCTGAAAATGTCAGACTTAAAATAAATCTAGCCAGGCAAGTTGAATTTCAAATTGTTCCATAATATTACAGTGACACTCTGAGCAATAATTAAATTCTCTATTGTTTGCATTCCGTGAAGAATCTTTTAATATCCTGCAATTTATCATTCTAAAACTGCATAGCAATATAATCCTCTCCATTCTAAATGGAGCTGTAATTGTTAAAGAAATGGTAAAATGTATCAGAAATTCACCACAAACTACTAGCATAATTTTTCTTGGGACATGGTTTGGTGATTTGTGATGAGATACTGAGATTAGTTCATTAAAAAACAAAATCTGAAGAGATTACTAAGCAGTGAGCAGAGCAGAGATGCTCAGGCCCCTCCCTGATAAGGAGGCTTAGGGTCTCTTTGCTCCATCTCCTTTGGACATGAGCCTAAGGTCTGTTCTTGGCTAGACTAGCCAATGACTGTCTGTTTTAGTGGGTTATCCCCAGTGAAGCACTTCCTGGTGCAAATAACAGCAGAACTGAAGCTTTGCAGCAGCCCATGGACAAGCTGCATATTGCACCACTCATGGCTTGTGCACAGGTGAGATCAGTGACTCTCCATCATGCTGAGACACTGGGATGGAGTCACCCTCACCCGAGTTTGGACACTTAAAGATTTAAGTTTTAAATTCTAAGTTTACCCCAAAGCTTACAACTTTCCTAGATCTTAGGACTCCTCCTATGTAAAGGTACAGAATTCTTCAAAGAAAATGATGTTTAAGTTAAACAGCTGCTGATAGTTCCCAATTCAGTTGTTTTGGACCAAGAGAGAATGTCATTGCCTCCAAGACAAGTCATTCTCCCACTGCTAAAATTTATTCTCTCCTAATGCATGCCATTTTAAGCCTCCTCAAAGAAGCAAGTCTCTTCTGTCTGTCCTCCTACTGAGCTTCATCAGTTTTGGCTGCAGAGACCTCCTGGTAGCTTTTGTCACTGACCACCATGAGGTGCCCCTTCCATCAGGAGGCTCTTTTCAGGCTGCTCCTCTAGGATTTGGGAAGCCTAGATATAAAAAACTTTAAGCTGAGGACTAAGTGCAGTATCTGCAGCACAGGCCAGTGAACAAGCACACGATGACAAGGATCCCAGAAAAAGGCAAAAAACGTGAGGATGTCAAAATCAGGAGACTCTCAGATGTAAAAGATGCAAGAAATCCACTAATGCACAAGGCAGGAGCATGCCACTCTCACATCATTATTTATTCCTCAGAAAGTGGTTGCATGCAGGCAGCTGCCCACCACCCCATTTCACACCCTTGATAGCTGAGCCAGAGGTTCTTAAACATGGCCATAAGCTGAAGGAGCCCTGTCCCCAGGAGGACCCCCCTTGTGAAGGCTGATGCCTGAACAGAGAATGCACAGTAGAAAGGAGAGCCCCAATGCTGCCCTCACACGGCACCTATTCATTTGTCCTCTCCTGGGCATGAAATGGTCTGTAAGCAAACTTCCAATGAGTATCTCAAGAGACATGGCCTTCAGAAAGGATCTGTGTGTAGAGAGTAGTAGAAGAGAGATGGCAATGAGTGATAAGAAACCAAAACAGGCAGCTGCCAAAACCTGAAATATCTATAAACACTGACTATGGAGACGTGGTTAAGATAAAACATGATGTTTTAACATAGGGTTCAGACAAGAACATTTGTTTGCTTGCTTGAGAAGGAGAGCACAAAAAACTGAACTTCTCATAATGAAGCAGCAAATAATTACTTTGCCTTACTACTCAGTCACCTTCTTCTTCCCCTCAGCCCTCATGAGTCATCGCTCATCCCAGTGCCAGTGTCACAGACCTGCTAATGGAAACCACGTTCTGCTGGTGGTGCTAAGGACCAAGTGCTCCTCTGCATAGGATGAGCAGGGAAAGAGCAAACAGTTCCAAGCACCCCTGTCTTCCCTCCTTGGCCCAGCTCTGGCATGGGGAAAGAAATGAGCTGTGTGCAGGCAGAGAAACTGAGGGTAGCAGCTATCCAGGGGGGCTGCAATGCCAGGATGCAGGAAAACCAGAGAAACACAGTTAACATTAAATAAACAATATGAGGACTTGGGGTTTTTTCCTGTAAATTCCCCACATCCAGACTCTTTGGGCACTATATTTCCAAACTCACATGCTCATCTATAAATAATTTTCCTAATTTCTAGACTTTTTTCTTTTTCAGGAGGAAATTTAGTATTGTAGGAGAAAAAAGCTTCTAAGATTTTGGGTTCTTTTTCTTTAATTCAACGGAAGTTACCACAGACAGTAATTAATGAGACATGGGACTCTGATAATTATTACTATCCTTTCTCATTATTTTGTCTTAAAATATGAAGTTTGCTCATATATATTATAAATCCTCAGCTGCTCCTACCAAACTGTTCAATTTAAGGACATAAGCACCACAGGTGGGTAAGATGCAATTTCCCCCTGTACATTGGTACTACCACAGGTTTCTGAATCTCAGCAGTATTGAAAAGCAAACTGTTCTACCCTTTTCAAAAGCTGATTTATTACCATTTCAGAAAGAGAAGCAGCATCATTAAAAATGCACCATAATTTGCTGCTCTTAAAATCAATCAAGCACAGCCAGCACTGGCTGCTCTACTGACAGGATAAAAACATGAGCCTGCCCACTGCACCAGCTCCAGCACAGCTGGCTGCAATCTCATCAGGCTGGAGACAAGAGTGAACATTGCCAGCCATGTCCCCACGGAGTTTGCAAAGATCCAGCTAAGAGTAACTCAGAGGCAAGCAGAGAAGTATTTAATGTTTCCTTAATATCTTTCAGGGGTGCACAGATGAACAGCAGGTTGAAACCCAGCAAAAAAAGAGCCAAAAATGGGCACCTGGGAGTTGTTACAATAAGAGATTGATCTCAGAGGGACCAAAGAAACTTATTTGCTTTGAGTGACTTACAGAAGGAGCTGGGAAAAGGAAGGTTTTCTGCTGTTCTTTTTAATCCCAGTTCTGTGCAGCACTGTCCAGCCCCACTCCTGTGAATCCCTGGTCTTCAGGGTCACAGATACCACATTTTCCAGTGCCTCTTGATTGCTCAGTGTCTTGAACAGGACACCTGAAGTATGGAATCCCCTTCATCATGGCTTTCTGCAGGTGAGAATACTGAGTTCTGTTAGCTGGTAACAGTCACTTGGTATCTACCATAGGTCACAACTGCTGTTAGCCCTTGAGCCCACACTGTGGAGTCACATCCCCTAAGTGAGATGCTCCTGGATAACAGGCCAAAAATATTAAAATCCTTTTAACCAGGACAACCTGTCAACTGTGACACACTACTGAGTGCTGTGTTCCATGTTCCATGGCTGTCATCTATAATGATGAACTAAACAATGCCAGAGCCTGTCTTCTACCCACAAGGCCAACCAGATACAGTTGGCTGGTGTCCTTATAGTCAAAAACAAATGTGTTTGACCACATCCCAGCTGTCTACTGGAAGAAGTCTCTGGCTCATGGCACTTTCAAGACCATGCCTAGGAATCTTCTGTGAGAGTTCTAGTTGGTCTGGGATTAAATCACACCATGTTTTTCTCTGCAAACCCATAAATGTTCAATCATAACAGCCTGTGCCTACTTAATTGAATAGTCTAGAGGTAGCCTTGTGTAATGCAGATAGTCAACATCAATCGTGCATCTGTGAAATTTTCATGTTCAGCAGAGGTTTGGGTACAAAATTACTAAGAACTACTTGGTAAGGGATCATTTACTGGTTTAGAAGGTTGCAAAAATTCCAAAATATAGAATGCAAGACCATGATGTTTGCTTCATATTTTCAGTGTGAGCCTCATCAGATCTGTAGCAGTTATCCTATCCTTTACTCTGAAATGAGTTTACAGTGAAGTAATGGTCTTGAAATCATATTTTTACATTGTGAGAAGCCACTCAACACAGGGATTCTGCACAAACTATCAAAATTAGCTATTGAAGTTTTTCTATTCATTCTAGGGACAAAAATCTCATATGGCAGCATTCCTCAAGGGTAGGGAAAAATGAAAAGCAAGAGCAGATTTAAATATTTTTGTGCATTCTCAAGGAAATTTTAAAATACAGAAAATTTAAGGAAGGCATACTGTCAATTTTTTTTTCCCTTGGTTTAGGGTTTTGTTGAAATTCTAGTAGTCACTGGTTAATGCATAATATTCTCTGCATAGGTACTAAATCACCGTGGTGATGTCTGTGGCATAGAAGCTGAGATAAGGAAAATGAGTTTGAGGCTGTGGCAGATTGAAAGGTCTGTTGTTCCACTGTGATATCTTTGCTAACGTAAGTATTGTAACCATGACATTCTTGTCACAGGGATATTATCTATCCTTCCATAAACCCATATGATAGCTAAAAACCTTCAGGGCAGATATACTTCCCAGTACAGCTCCAGTTTTTAGCATGTTTGTGTACAATAAATGGTTAGGGGTGAACTATGAACAAAATACCTAATCAGTGTCAGAACTCCATTTGTGCTACCTCAGAACAACCTCCCCAAAAGCAGACATCCCCATTTTAATTAGAGAAGACATTTCTCTAAGTTGCAGCAACTTGAATGCATCTCATTCATCTTTGTACTCCTGATGAATTGAGTCTAGACTACCAGTCGGGGGGTGGGGGAGAATCTGCCTCATGCAATTATCTGTATTTAAAAAGTGAGTGTAGACAAAACAGCAGGAAAACAGCAGTCTGTGCATTAAGGGCAATCACATTTGTTATTCGAGTCTCATCTCTTACTTCAGGAATCAGCTTTGCCATTACTGTTAACAGAATGACCAGTGGAAATACTTTGAGTATACTTCACTTCTCCATTTTATTCTGCATTGGATCCCCCAAAATAAGTATTCTTAGTATGATCAGATACTAAATGAGGTTTCAGGTTTTGTCCATGCTTAAAATCTTGTCCATGCAAAACCTCCTGTTAAAATCAGCTGGCATTAGAGCCAGCTGATTTTAACAAGAGTTTATAAGGTGCTTGACTCAACTCCACTACATTACCTCCAGCTAATGATGGATGCAGTTTTGCTGGGAGCATTTAGATTTACCACATAATCATTGTTTCACATGCAGAGAAGCTTGATTTACAAAGCCTATTTGTCCTTAGGAAAGCTACATTTACTTTTCTGAGCAAAAAGTCTGAATATTCAAAAGACATTTCCCTGGGGTGTAAATGAGGGGCTATTTGGCAGGAATGGAAGTGGCAGCCTGGGAGCCAAGGTCTACAGAAATCTTCAACCAAAATGTTCTCTCAACCCTCTGATTTCCAGAACTACTTTCACATACAGTTACAAAAGGAAAATATTTTGCAAAGGAGTATAGGGATGGAGAAAAAAATCCCACCACAACATTTATGCTACTTCTATTAAGTCCCTGCAAGGACTGTATTCTGCTCTCATCCATATTTTGTATCATAAAATGCTATGACTTCTGTGATCACAGAACCACAGAATAGTTTGGGTTGGACAGGACCTTAAAGATCATTTAGTTCCAAGCCCTCTGCCATGGGCAGAGACACCTTCTACTAGACCAGCCTGCTTAAAGTTCTGTCCACCCCGGCCTTGAACACTCTCAGGCATGGGGCATCCACGCCTTCTCTGGGCAACCTGTTCCAGTGCTTCACCACCCTCACAGCAAATAATTTCTTCTTAATATATAATCTAAATCTGTCAGTTTAATCTGCTCCCTTATCCTATCACTACAAGCCCTTGTAAAGTCCCTCTCCAGCTTTTTTTAGGCCTTCCAGGTACCGGAAAGTGCTCTGAAGTGTCCCCAGAACCTACTCTTCTCTAGACTGAACAACCTCAGCTCTCTCAGCCTGTCTCTGTAGGAGAGGTGTTCTAGTCCTTTTATCATCTTTGTGGCCTCCTTTGGACCCACTTCTACAGGTCCATGTCCTCCTTATGCTGGTGGCCCCAGAGTTGGATGGAGCACTCCAGGTGGGGTCTCACCAGAGCAGAGCAGAGAGACAGATTCTTCTCCCTCACCCTGCTGCCCACAATGCTTTTAGTGCAGTCCAGGACACGGTTGGCTTTCTCAGCTGCAAGGACAATATTGTTCTTCTTGACTTCTATGATGATGCCCACAACTCGTGTCCTAAGCCATGTCTCTCTGCTTTAATAGGAGTATTTCCACTATCTTCAATGGAGCCATTACAGACAGCAATGTAATAAGCAAAGCTGAGATTTCAAAGTCTGTATTTAATTTAGTGTCCTAATGACATTGCTTTGCTGTGGAAACTGGGGACAAAGATCTCAGTCTCCTAAATTAAATTTTCCCTTAGCATTTGTGTACCAAATCAAAATAGTCTGTTTAATCAATGAAATAAATGGAGCAGTCAAATACAAATAACATACAGACATTCACCTTCTACAACTCAGAGAACTGGGAAAGCATATGGTGTTAAGTGCTCATTGAATTCTTTGGCAGATATTCTGGAAGAATAGTAAGGCAGGAAAGGAGACAGCAAAACATAATACAAAACAGAATGTACCACATATAAATGTTTAGTGCTGCACTTTATTCAGAGTGCATAAACTTTCAAATCATTTGACATCAATTTCATTTGAAAGTTTTGAGCATTTATGCGATTTCTTAATGTAGTTAAGTAACTATATTGGAAGAAATTCTTTACTGTGAGGATGGTTAGACACTGGAGCAGGTTGCCCAGGTAGACTGGCAATATTCCAACTCTGGAAGTGTTAAAAGCCAGGCTGGACAAGGCCTTCAGCAACCTGTTCTAGAGAGAATTGCCCCTGCCCATGTCAGGGGAGGCTGGGACTTGGTAACTTTAAGGTCCATTCCAATCCCTTAAAATTTTATGATTTTATTGCACAAATCCCTAAGAGAGCTGAATAGTAACAATATCTGAGATATTAAAACCATTTTATTGCCTATGTGCAATAATGTCTTTGTGCCGGCCTGAAACCCCAGGTATCTCAGCAGCTCAAGCACAGCAACTTTAAACAAGTTCTGTAAGCTGCTGTTGGCACCTTGGCAGTTCAACAAGAGGTTACTACCAAAATAATTTGCTCTTGAGGCACTATAAGAGGTCATTGCACACGAGCTTAACCAAGAGTGCTAAAACCTACTACTAGGTTTGTACTAAGATGATGCACTTGCAAGCTCAGAGTAAATGGCACTGGCTGTGCTGATAGGGAGGGAGATTGCACAGTGTGCATGATCTGTACAGCAGATTGCTGTTGGAAATTGCACACCAAGTGCTGGCAGCTGTCTGAAGCCCTGCACAATGGGAATTAGGTATGGAGAGCAAAGTTGGGGCAGTTCATCCCTTCTCCCACTTTCTTTGAAGCAGCAGAAGCTATCCCTGAGAGTCACCACAGCCAGAACATAATGTCTTACAATATATGAAAGCCCCTTTTCTACCTTCTTTAGGAAAAACACGTTTCATTTAAGTGGCATGAGGTATATATGTTCCTAGATCACTTGGGGTGCAGCTAATGTTCTTACATGCATTTTGTAGACATCCCATTCATGGGAAAATCTGATAAAACCCTGTAATATGCTATAAAACCCTTCACAGAAACCACTATCAGCTCTCAAAGGAGTGTTTGTCATCAGTCCCACCTCGCACAGCAGATCCCACGAGGAGTTTGGTGAAACTGAAGGGGTGGCCAGGGAAAAGCCTGGCAGCTGACGAGTGCTGCCAGAGGGAGCAGCCCCTAAACAGGGGAAATGATGCCTTAAGGTTTAGTTTTCATATTTTTCAGATTCTGCGCTGCCTAGGTGTGCATCTTTGAGCTTCATATTAAGTGTCAGTAAATTCTCTTCACAGAGTAGGTAGACAAAACAACCCCTTTCCAGCTTGAAATCAAGGACAACAATTATAAGCTTCAGGCCCAAAAACTATAAAAAGAACTGAAGAGAGCAACAAGGAGGACTGAACTTCATAACCTGAAGCTGTGATTGGACAATTAACCTCAATATGCAAATAGCCCAAAACTCACAAAAGTGTGAAACCTCGTGAAAGATCATCCATTTTGTGACCATTTTGGGTCCATGTTGGGTGTAGCCCTGGCCAGCCTCTTGCACTGCCCAAGGTGTATTCCTGAAGGCATTTTAATAAATACCCACTTTATTCTCTTAGCACTGTTCAGTCTCTGTTCCAGGTCAGCCTTCTCAAGGCATTACTACCAAGTTTTCATGCAAGGATGGGGGAGAAGTACCTCTGTAATATCTCTACTTGCACAGCTGTGCAGGGATTGGTACATCTGGCCTCATGTCTTGGAGCAAACTTCTTGCTCTCACATTTGCCATGAACAGAAACCATTTACTTAAATCCAAAGAAAAAAAAATCTGGTCTCTGATTCTATGTATCTGTGAAAACAGGAGACTTATAAACTGCATGGTTTACCTGCTTCATGTGTCATCCTGCCACATAGCTGGCTCTAAGGCCTGCCCAGAAATAGAAGTGGAAAAAAAAAGACAGATATAAGACGTCTCTAAATAAGACTTTCTGAGGCAGAGAACAGCAACCCATTCTAACCATTGGTTAGAAAGATACTATTTTCAGCTGCCAGCTATAATTAAACAGCTCACTTTCCTAAGGCAGAAGAAGATCACAAGCTTCCTCCACAGAAAAAGGTTTTGGGTTTTAATTAAGTTGCCAAGGAGCTGCTCTCACAGCCAAGCCTGTGAGATCTTGAGATTGTGGAGTCGGTCTGAGGCTGTCAGATACGTCAACATTTCATAAGAAAAACTACATATTTTAATGAAGACTTAAATGAGCAGCCATTTAGGCATTTAACCTCTTTTCCCGGTTTGTATTGTTGGACAAATAAGTAGCAGCTATTTGAATAAAAATGCTTGGAATTATCATGGTCTGTTGGGAGTCACTCTCTGTCAGAGGGCATTTTCCCAACGAGAAGCAAACCAGGACTGCAGGCAAGAGACAGGATCCCAGGGTGGCCAGAGGGGTCTGGGAGGAAAGAGAGAGGAGATTGCAGTCAGGGAGGAGCAAGAGTGGAGGCTCATCCATGGGAAAGGCCTCTCCACACCACCTGTCCTGTTGGGACCAGCTCACCTCTAACATCTGCCACCACCCAGGGCAGCCACTTGGCATCTCCCTGCCACCTCCTCTCTCCAGGGACTGGGAGCTCATGGACAACCTTGCACAAGCTATAACATAAAGAATGGCCATACCTCACAGTGTTGCAGGGACAGCAAAAGTAGAAACAGAGACAAATGCCATTGCACAAAGCCAGTGTCACTGGTGTCTGGTGATATAATGCTATTTTTTCCCCTCTCTCCTCAGTCCTACCCCTCATTGTTTACTCTGATTTTATTGTTTAGATGTCTAATTGCACTATTTTCCAAAGCATTTGTGTAACAGTCAGGGAGCTAAACAAAGATGTGTTACATGGCATAGTACTGCTGCCTTGAGCAGAACTTTAAAAAGATGGGCCAAAGATTATGCCCCAACAGATCTTCCTTTTCCAGTAATGTTTAATGTATGTATCTATGTGCCAGATAACAACTTACCTTATCTGATATTTGAAAAATGCCAGGGTTATGTTTTTTTGAGTGCTCCCACAAGAAAGGCAGCATTTCTATGAGACCAATATGCTGAAATGCAACTCAGCACTGGTCGAGGGGAGCTGCTGGGATCACCCTCAAATGCTACTCAAAACCCTCATGCATAGCATGGAGGGCTGAGGGAAGATTAGAAGCCTGTTTTACAGTTGTGCAGGCTGTGCTTGGCAAGGGTCAGAGTGGAGAGACTTACCTACCTAGAGACTAGGTTTGCACAAGGTTTGGAGAATTACATGGAACTGTGATATTTCTGACTGTAATTACTAATTATTTTTTTTTTAAGAACAGACAATATACTGCAGTTCCAGTAGGGGCATAAATGCCTCCTCTTATCATTTTCAAGAATTCCTTTATTTTTCTATGGACGAAAACATTATTTCATTAAACACACAACTGCCTTCCAACACCCAAATCAATATTAACCCTTTACTGTCAATGCAGTCAGACACTCTGCTTCACTTGATATCCATTTTTCTTCCTAACTTCTCCCATGTCCCTCCCATTCCCCACCATTGCAGAGCTGCTGAAGCTCCAATAGCAATGGCAACTAAGGTTGCCAAAAGTGGTGACAGCTGTCAATGCATCCAACAGTCTCTAAAAGTAGTATGGGAAAAGGACTTTCTGCATTCCCCTTACCTTAGTGACCCTGATGCAGATCCACTGGGTCTGCCCAGGGGAACCTTGTGACTTTGTGTGAGAAAATTCAGAACTTGAACTTTGCAGGTAAGATATACTTACGAGGCTTTGTTTGGTTTTTTTTAGTTTTTTTTTTTTTTTTTTTTTTTTGTTTTTTTTGTATTAGAAAGCTGAAATTCGAGAGAAAACCCTCTTATCTCTCTCCATTTGTCTTGATTTATATCTTATCCCCATAAATAATGGTTTCTTTCTATTGCAGTGACATTAAAAATACTGCAGAAAGAAAAGGCATTTATTTTCCTATAAACCTTTTACACTCAACTGTCTTCCCCTTGGCACTCTACTGGGAAGTAGGACAGCTTGAGTTATTTAATAACCCCGTGTAGTCTGTGCATTCCTTTGAAGTTTTGTATTTCTAATAATTTCTATATAAAACACCAAACAAACTCATCATATAAAGTGCATCCAGTCAGCACCTGAATTTTAATGCTCTATTTCTGAAGCCTGTTTTCTGCCTCACAGATTTTTAAATATATGTTCTTATTGTGTGTCTGGAAAAAGACATGACTCAGTGACAGATAAACCCATTTAAGTAGCCATTTGTCTCCAGATACAGAAAGTTTGTGCAAAGATTACAAAGCATTGCTCTGTGCCCACAAACCATATAAAGCCAGGGAATTAAGTGAAATTCCCCAACCTAAAGCCTGTTTAGAAAGAAGGAAAGCTAATCACATTTAAATACTCAAAAAAGAGAGAACTGCCTGGGTGAGATGTTCCTGGATGACAGGAACACATCTCAAGAAAGAAGAGAGTGGACAGGATTTAGGTATGTATACATTTGCTATTTTCCAAGAATCTGTCAGGCAGGTGTTTATGGACTTCCTGAGCCACAGGCTAGATCCAGACAACTATGTTTAATAGTTTCTGATAGACTTGGCCTCTACTAATAGGTACAATGCCTTTCTGAACCCATTTTCACCTGCTGTGACCATGATGTCCTGCAGCAATGAGTTCCACAACCCTGACTGCTTTAGGAAGACATCTCTGTGCAATGCCTCCGACAGTCACAGGAGTGACCACTATTTTTTGTAGCATACCTCTCACCTGCCTTCCCTCACAGCTTTCTGTTGTCTCCTTCTGCTTTACCTTCTGAGGTTAAGGAAATATTTGACTCCACTGGGTGCAGCTAGAATTGGAGTTGTGGAGACTGATTTCTACAGCACCTAAATGACTAAGTATTTTGTTCTCAGTTTTTTTTTTCTTAGTAATTCCTAATGTTTGCTTTCCCTTTGAATCTGAATATCAACTGTTCTCTGAGTGCTGGTAGCTAAGTCGTGTTTGTGTTTAGCTAGGGCCATTCCCTGCATTACTTGCAGTCACTGATAGAATTTCACCTGTCCTTTTCTTACCACGTCAGCCAGCATAATGAAATTCTCACTGCAAGACGAACTGTAGATGCCAATTCAAAAATTCAATCTGAAAAGAAACCAACTTTGTCTGCTAAAGGGTGAAAATGGGAGAAAATAGTAGGATGAAAGCACATTGCTTTACAGCACCTCATCTGTACAGGAGCTGCTGTTCAGCTTGGCACTACAATTTACAAATCCCTTTATCTTACCAGAAATGAAATTTCCAACCCTGCAAAGGATCAGT
The DNA here is from genome assembly GCA_037834095.1 of Argya squamiceps. Classification (NCBI taxonomy): domain Eukaryota; kingdom Metazoa; phylum Chordata; class Aves; order Passeriformes; family Leiothrichidae; genus Argya; species Argya squamiceps. Next base: position 98,412,317 of record JBBMKD010000145.1, on the reverse strand, counting down.
GTTCAAATACTTCCCAGGTTCTTAACAATGACCTTAAGAGGGACTTAAGTACTGATTAAATTTTATATTAATCTCAAGGCAGAGAGCATTCAATAAGTTCATATTTGCTCAAGAAGCTAGAGACTTTGGAAGGAAACTTCTATATCCAAGACAGAGGGCTCCAGCCCCACAGAAGCTCTGGCTGATACCACAAACAGTGGTGGTTGCTGTGACTTTCATACCTGCAACCTGGAAATGGCTCATGAAGGGACATCCTGCCAAAGGTAGACTGCAGGCACCCTAGGAGATGAGAAAAACTGTTTGCTTTCAAAGAAGTGAAATAAATACAAAAGAGGTTGCATTTTTGAGCCACCCTAGGAAGAAAAATAGCCAGATGAATCTTGGTTTGTGTGTTAGTTAATTATTTTTAAAATTGACACCCAAAAATATAATGCTACACATAGCAGAAGCAAAAGGAATAATAGAAAATGTTTCTGTGAGCAACCATAAATCCCAGGAACTACAAGCTCTGGCAGCTGTAATGGCACTAAATTTTTAAGATGGCTTTAGAAAGTAGAGGCTCTGCATGTGGAAGTCAGGTTCTATTTAATTATTAAAGCCTCTGTGGAATAATAAGAAAACAGTTCGATCAACCAGATATTTAACAGTGAACAGGCACTGGGACAAAAAACATACTCAATAAAATATATTTAATCCTCTGTATGCATGTGCACACTTTATATGTATGTTCACAAGCTGTAGCAAGCTCATAAGAGTGTCCCTTCACAGCCTATAAAAAACCATTTAATTTTCCAACTTGTGCTGGCAATGGACTTTCTTGCCATTAGTGTTCAGTGCTTGGGCACTTCTGAGCAAGGAAATTAATAGTCTACAGGCCATAGCTCATACCCAGGCATGTAAATAAACTTTATACTTTTCATGTGTGTTTCTTACAGAAAAATGTACCTAATTTGACCCACAGGAATTTAAGTTTAACTACATTTGTATCTCAATGATCACAGGTGATTTTTTTTTTCTATCTTGTATGCAAAAGTATTAGGAATATTAATAAGATGACAGAATGATGTTTGTTAATTGATCTATGTTACAGCTTTAGAAGGCAATTTTGAGCACACAGTTAAACATAAAGAGATTAAAACAAGGATTTGCTTAATACACAGAATTCCATTTGTGGAAGTGTTCAGCTGAATTGTATGAGTTTGTGTTTTATTTTCTGAGGTTGACAATGAAGAAGCAGGTTTCATTTTGGTCAGAGGCGATACGTGTTTCTCTTTTTCCACAATACTATTTGATTCCTCTGAACTTGAGAATTCTAAAACTTTGAATCTCATTATAATTAATTATATAACTTTGTAATATAATATATTTGTATTGTTAATATTTGTAATTCCAAATAACATTATACAAATATTTATATGGAAAAACAAAATGGCTGCTTTTGTTCAGAATTCAATTTGGCTTCTTTCCAGCAAACTAATTCAAAATTTTCAGTTCTCATTAACTTTTCCCCTTTTTTTTAGCTATTACTCATTTCAGCCTTTTTAATCAAAAAACTTAGTTTTGGAACATTTTAGCTAATTTCATTAAATCTTCTAATGTACATCTCATTTGACTAGATCTAAATGAATTGCTGAACCAACAAAAAGACTAGATATCTAAGGAAATTGTTTCCTTGAATTTAATTAGACATACAGGCTTCCTCTGGACATCCTCCTCTCCACAAAGCACTTTCTGAAGTGACTTCACTCTACTTCCATGTTTTAAATGACCAGATTTTACAGGATATTCAAAGCACACAATAAGAGAGCCACAGTCTTAATGACTGGGAAGTGATTGGGCAATCATTATTCCAGATGCTTGTATAGAAACACATACTAAAAGAAATTCAGATAAGTAGTATTTAGCAATATTTCCTCTTATTTGTACCCAGAACTTGCTGCACCAGCTCAACAGCAATAAATCATTGCTTATTACCTATGTCTTCTCCACACTGCTCTAACAGAAGACAACTGCAGTCTCTGAATAAATGGGTTTCAGCTATACCTTATACTATGGACTGCACACCCAGGACATGATTTAATTATCCTGCAGTGTGAAAGCTAGTTTTAATACTGTTAAGAGTGTGCACTGTGTAAATGTGAAGGTATTTAGATGTTCATTGGGGCTTCCAAAAGCATCTAAGTACATGAAATTGTCAGGAATTCAGTCCTCCTACACAACCTACACAGCATCCATCTGCCTTGTTAGGCACTGAAATGCACGTTAAAGTCTTGCCCTCTGCTACAGAAAACTTTGGCCCAGAATTGATTTTCAGCCATTCAATTTAAAGTAATTATTGCACCAGTACTGTAGCTGACTCACCTTCCAAAGTGCTGCTAGAGGTGAGAACTCATTCCTGTGATGAGCTTCCAGCCTGAACACTCTAAGTGATGGTGAAGCATTAACATAACTTCAAACATCAAGCAGAAATAACCCAAGCCCTCTGGTGTTAGGCTGACCCTAGACTTTCTAACTACTGATAAAACAGACTCTTCTCCTCTAAAAGACACTGGGAGATATTCACCAAGGATGTTTTGGGTTTTCTTCCACTGCATAGGAGTTTTGCCCCAGTGAGAGCATTGACAGTTCTCTCAGCAGTAAGGCCTGGGCAAAGCTTGAGACTGACTCATATTTGCAGATGGATTTAGCCAGGATGGCTCAAAGAGCCCCTGCCCTGCTGCTCCCAGGGGCTGCTGCCCACAGAGCAGAGCAGCAAGGTAGCACTTGTGTTCCCCCTCGTGCAGAGCAGCACAGAGCATCACCTTGTGTATCAGCACAGCATGAAGTGCACACACCTGGTACTTCAGGCTGTGACTCCTGGCCTTTGGAGGTGGACAAGCATCCTGTTCAGCTTCTCCTTCCCCAGGGACATCAAGCACTGCAAAAGGAGTGGTGCAAACAGTAGGAACGGCTGCAGCTACACCCACAGCTCTGCCTGTGAACACAGGCAGAAAATGCAACTGGAGCACAGGCAGGCAGGGATGCAACAATGACTAGACTTCAGAGATATGGCTAAGAAGAGGTTTTTTTAAAGCAGAATTCCTCAGAACAATCAAAAAGCCCAGAATAGGAATGAGTCTTGTAAGAGATATGGACAAGTTCTTTCTCCTGCTGTCCACTGTGATGAAGAGCTGGTAAGGAACAGCTGCCCTCTGCAACCCTGAACTGAGGATGAGGAACTTTGTGGCTGCATTAATAAACTAAATAATTCTGGAGACCAGTCCCTGGCAACTGAAACAACTGGAATGGCACTGCAATGTCCCCAGTGTCGAACTGGATCAGGAGACTTGTTAACAATTTAACTGAACAGATGACTGGGCTGCAGTGCTTGTATCTGTGCCATAACATTGTTTTATCTACTAGAAGGAACACAGTCCTCAAAATTCCTCTGTTGGTATTCCTCACTGCGCAGTACTTCACAGGAGTTTTGCAGCTCCAAAATCCATTTTGTTCTTGGTTTGGGAACTGTCTCTGGTGTTTGCTGTAGTCATACCTTCCTGGTTTCCAACAAATTTCTGCAGACATTCAAACTCAAGGTGCTGGCACACTTGTTCAGTCTTTTGAAAAAGAACCCCACAACAAATTACAATCCCCTGCACACAGCAGGGCCTGCCATTACCTTGCTAATCAAAGCAAGTACTGTCAAAGGACCTGCAGAAAGGAAACTTGCATATATACGTCAAACTTGTTCCAATTTAAAAAATTGCTCATTGCCTAATTCATTAAACAGTAGGAAGTAGAAATGAAACATTAAATTTAGCAGAGATGCTACTGCTAATTATTAACCACAGTCTCTCATTAAGTACTTGCCTATCATTCTAATACACAGCATGAGGATAAAATATAATCTACTAATCAAATTGAAACCTAATGATATCCAATTGAACAAGCATGTGGTCATTTTCTCAAAAAGTCAACTGACAGCTTTACCTTGCCACTGTTAATTAACTGGGGCCTCATTGCTCGGAAATAGTGTGCATCATTTCCAATTCACATTTATTACAGTCACAAATAAGGACAGGAGTGTCCTTCACACCTCAACAAGAAGCACTGCCACAGGATGTAGTTTCAATTGCTATCTTTGTACTGCTTTATTTCATAAGGGACAATTATCTTTACAGGAAAAAATCTCCCTGTGTGACTCAGGTTTGACTCTTCTCATGGTCAAAGGAGTTGTTTTGTGTAGACATTACATGATTTACTGCTCTATTTGCTGGATTCCAAAGCAAAACTGTGCAACTCTTAACTGCCATACTCATCAATTCTGAAAGGCAGATCAATATTCAAATGCTCTGACCTGGTAGCAAGTTAGTCATTTAGAAATCACCTATTCCTGCTTGTGTTGAGGCCAGTGTTTCTCACTGTGAATGATGAAATTGCTAAGGTAAATGCTGCCTGTGTGGAACTCAGGAAAATAGCTGAAGGCAATGTTTGTGGTTGTCACTCTTCCCAAGAAAATGCCAATTATAATGGCCCATTTTTTTCCCTGTGAGGCTTGAATCAACCTGAATCAAATGGATAAGATCTTTTCTGTGGCTTTCTCAGTTTTTCTATCTAGCTTTGCAAATCTGAAGTGAGTACTGGGGAAAAGAGAAACTTTGTGATCTATATGAGATTCTGCTGTTGCCTTGGCCTAACTCAAAGGATTCCTAGGAAAGTATATTCAAATTTGAACTTGCTTCTAAAAATACATAAATGACAACTGCCTTCCTCTCAAATCCATTCCCGTCTCCTACCATTAAGGAAATCAGTTACAGATGATCCCAGCTGACAAACCATGTGAGAGTAAAAGCAGTTGGATTTAAATTATGTAATTGTAAATGGTGCAAAGTTAGTTGCCTATGTGTCAACTGCTCAGCCATGGTCACTTCACATTCAAAAGGCAACTGCAAAGAGCAATTCATTTGACCCATCTCAGCCTGAGAGAAACTGCCTTCTGGAAAAGCCTGGTTTTATCCACTGACTACAAGAGTATCTTTGGTAATTACCGTTAATGCAGCCACCTTTTAGACAGATAGTTAAGTAAAGATGTATGTCACCTTATGTGCCACCTTACATCTACCATTCAGGACATAAAGATAATATTACGTATTAATACAGTTTTCAGTGTGTAAGAATTCTGGGTTTCCAGCCTGTACAACTATTTTCTAGGCTGCCTTCTTGATCATTTTTCAGTCTGCCTCCAGTATTTCTGCCCTTTGACAGGAACAAATGCCCCCTGATTCTCCTTTACTTTTCAGCTCCACTGAAATGCACCAATATTTGAATATGGGTTTCACAATATTTGGGGGGTTTAACAGGTAGTTTTAAAGCCCCCCTATCCTGCACTGCTTTGTTTTGCAGTTGTGAGCACGCAGCAATTCAACACTCCCTACAGCTAAGGTTATAATTTTTCTTCGCTCCAGAAGTTCACTTTAAGATAGATCCAAAATGGCTAAAAGAGCACTTGAAGATGGTCTTTTCTGAAAGAGATTGTTAATTAACCTTCTGATTTCCTGTGTTTGCTAAAATCTGCATTGCTCTTTTTGCTAATTCCTCATCTCTTAACCTGCCATTTAAGTTTGTGCCTTCAGTCTTCAGAACCAAACTTTCCAATTTCTTGATCTTGCAAACAGGCCAAGGGTCTGGTTCTTCAGTTCTTTCTACCATTCTTATAGACTTCGCTTCAAGGAAGATTTTGAAAACTTTTGTGAACTGTTAGCATTTTCCCTGGATTTGCCCCTCTCCTTTATTATCAGAAAATTTCAAAATTTATTAGTATTGCAACACCTTAATTTCTGTTAGATTTTGTGTCTGTCTAATCAGCTTAAGCAATTTAGTATAAGCTTGTCCAAAACATAACATTCATTTTGTCAGGACAGCTAAAGGAATAAAAATTTGTCTTCAATCACCTATTACATAAAGATTTGCTGCGAATGCTCCATTCCCAAATTAAGCTATTCCTACTCCTTTCCTCTAACAAGAAAAGGCTGTCAGTCTCCCAGTCTGTTTCAATATTTTAATATTTTCCTGCAATACACTGCAAAGCAGTGCAATCCAGTACCCACCAGAATCTTACCTGCAGCTTTTGTACCCCATCTGCCTCTGCCAAGCACTCAAATTTGCACCCCTTGTTGCCTGCTGCCTTCATCTGGCATAGTTTTTAACCTGTAACCACTTTTGTCACTGCTGATCTCATCACAGATTAATCATGTTAGTTTGTAATTGACTTCACCATACTGCCCAATGCCTTGGAAAGTAACTTATTGTCTCCAAAGTCCAAGACAGTGGGATACTTGATTTTGTTTGTCACAAAAGACTATTACAGTTTTTCAGCTATAACTACTTTGGAATAACACTGTTCAGTTCCAGTCTGACCACATCTGTGAGTAGCAGTGTTCATGTATTAGGTCTGGAAAAAAACATTAATAAAAGGTATCAATGATAAGAAAATTGAATAGTAGGATTATACAAGAAAACCTAGGTTTTAAACCGTAGGACATTTACCTTTTGAAGTGAGCAGGAATGCCTTCATGGCTGTCAGTGCCTCTCTGCAACAGGGACAAGATTCCAGCTCCACTTGGACCATGGCCCTGCCTCTCTCCTTGACCTCAGAGGCCCTGCTTGCAGTTGAACACTATGGCCATGGGTTATGTGCACACACAGGGAGGAATTTGTCTGGACTAATGCAGGTGCTCCTCCATCTAAATGAGCTGGCAGTGCTGTCATCATCAATGGCATGCAGAAGTTTTAGGCTGTGATTAATTTAATTTATATAGATGTCTGCATTAAGGTGACATGAATCACATCTTAAAACTGCTTCTCTCACCACAGAGCTGAGAGTGGGCAGTGATTTAACTGTACATAGATACAAACAGCTAGAATTAACATCCATAGTAAAGTTGTAAACAGTATCAGGGCCAGGTGGCAGGAGCAGGTCAGACAAATGCTCTCTCCACCTCCAAGAAAGGATGGTGATGTGTGACTTGCCCACGGGGAAAAGCCCTAGCCTGGGATCCCTCCCCAGTTCTTCTCATGAGTTCTTTGGGGTAGCACTAGTTGAATGAGACCAAAACTATGGCAATGACTTTTCTAGCAAGTTTACAGCATGGACAATCAAGTTCCCAGTCCTTGGTCCATGGCTTGGCACTCTTCATTTAATATATTTCCCAGAGTGTCATAACTACTTTTAACAGAGTCCTGATACCAAGTTTCTCTCTTGGCTTTAGGTGCTAAAACAGATTTAGGACCAGGAAACTTTGGTGCCTGTATTATTTCTCTCTTTTCTCAGGACACCTAGGAATTTTCAGGATCAACACCTTCTCACAGACTGTATTGCTTTGTTGAACTGTTTCACTGTTAGGCAAATCACAGTTTAGTATCACATGCCATCACCCAGTAACTTCAATGACTGCACATATCTCCTTCTGTTATTAAATGTTTACTTAAGCCTGGAGGGAATGAGGTGCCCAAAGACACACACACACAGCAAAAGGCATTACTCTGTGATGCTGTTTCCATACAAGACCAAAAGATTTACTGATCCCCCATCCACAGCAGTTCTACAACCTGTTCTCCAGGATGGGAAGCAGAGCTTCCCTGCCCACCCGAACCTGCTGTCTGCTTAACCTGCCCACTTATGGACAAGCCTTCCAACCCCTTGTAAAAGGAGGAACAGCTTCAATAGGAGGGGTTCACCACCCTCTCTCTTTCATCCAGAACAATGGGTGTTCCAGCTCAGTGTTGTTTCCATACATGCAGCATAGGTCTGAAGCTTCTCAGTCAAAGAAGATAACAATAAATAAGCTCCCATATCCTGCTTTATTGCTTTGGTTAGACTGAGCTCTATTGGGCATCTATTAAACCTGCAGAGTTACTGGGTCTTGTCAGGATATGGTATGAGACAAATAACTCTGCACAGCCCTGTAGAAAACAAGGTTATTCTGGCATGCACAAAAGGAGTCCCAGCTCTTGCTGGAGCTGTTATAGAAAACTGAGTTGCCTGTGAATCTCAAGCATCTCTGGCAATAATCCCACAAGAGTTTTGAAGACTTAAGTCTTTGATACCCAAGTTACAGATTAAGCTGGGTTTATGCTCAAAGGTCTCAGTCATTTGCCCAATAGAGAAAGTGTCATTTCCTCATGGTGGTGTAAAAGGCTGACAGGGATACCCTAAATCTTGATGATATATGCATAACTGTGGGTTCTCTGCCTTGCAGCAAGTTACTTGGCTATGTTTTGAGAGTGGAGGTGATCTTGGGCCACTGATTACAGACTGCCTAAAATAGTCTTTACAATGATTGTTCAATTTGTATCATCTGATGTTTTCAAGAAAGGCAATTCAAACACACCAAATATCTTGATGCAACCTGGTAGCAACGTCATACCAGATGTTTCACCAAAATTTGTAATTAATGCAGAGCTAAAATACCTTTAGTTCACGCTTTACGATTAAATTTTCTCTCCATAACCCCTGCAGTAACTCTTCAGGGGACTGTAAAATCATCTATATCATATTTTTAGAAAAATATTCCCCCAACTATTGCTAGGGAACAATTTAATTTTCTCTATCCTGGATTCTTGTCTCAACTTTAAGGATTTCTTATCATCATCTGCAGCACAAGCTGCATGCATTTTGATACCACTTCTTCAAATATAAATCATCTTAAAATTCATCCACATGAATGTGACCTCTATATGTTTACCTGGCACAAACTCTAGAAAAATTTTTCCCCATTGGGAAAAGCTCAGATTGGGGAATCATTCCTTTTCTGACAAAACAGAGCATCAAGTTCATAGCCTTTGTCATTTTGAGACCTCTCTATCCACAAGAAGCTCTCTTGTGCTGCCCTCCTGCTTGGCTTCAGGGAATTTAGCAGTGAAGTGTCAGGATTTAGCCTCTGCCCCACTAGAAATTACTCATTTTCCCATCTTTGTGGTTTCTTTCAGATGCAGCCTCAGCCTATAACAGCTTACAAGTCTTGCACTGACCTGTCTTAGGAGGAAAAGAAAGTAAGACATGAGCAGAGGGATGGAGAGAGTGGTTGCAGCCAAGCTTCCATGCAGAATCCCACACCCAGCTCCCCTTGCCCACCCCACCCAGCTGGAGAGCTCTCTTCCTTGGTTTCTCACAGCATGAACAGGAAGAAGAGGTTTTGAATGACATCTCTTTATTTCCTTCTCTTCAGAGTCTGCATTAATGAGATATGCAGATTAGCAAACCAAAGTAATTATTTTCTGACACAAATTAGGGGATATGAATCACTGATTACTAAAGCAACTTTGAGGTCTCTCTTTGCATGGCTTATGTAAAACACAGGAAAAAGTGACAGCCACACAAAGCTCTGGTGATGTCTGTAACACCCTTGAGGAAGCAAGTAGGGGTAGATGTTTCTACAAGTATATTTCACAGCCACCAAAAGTATAGAATGATTTGGCTTGGAAAGGATCTTAAAGATCATCTCGTTTCAATGCCCCTGCCATTGACAGGGAAGCTTTCACTAGATCAGGTTGCTAAAAGTCCTTGGGCCTTTTGAGGGGTTTAACTGAAATAATCTGGGCAGGTTACTGTGATAGCAAAGAGTTGGGGTGTAATGCCAGAGCTGCACAGCCTCAGAGGCTCAATCACAGGTTCTAACAACAGTGATACTTGCCCAAATTATATCTTGCCCCCTGATAACGTGTATTTGCACACTGACCTTTCACTAATCACACAGCCACGTGTGGCCAGCTGGTACAATCATACTGTTGACTTCTCATGAGGACCTCCAGAGGCTAAGGGCATAAATTTGAAATGTAGATGGTATAAGACAGGCCTTTAAATTCATTCAATCTGTCTACTGTCTTGCTGCCCTCTCAGTGTCATTTCAGGAGCTTTAGCAATCCAAGACCTGTGAAAAACAGGCTTTTGCTCAGTGTACTGGAGCCTTGACATTTGAGTCACCCCAATTCAAGCACAGTAGATTTTGTGACACCTTAAATCAGAGTCAGCCTTTTCTTCTCTGCCCTACTGAAAGACAGTATATTGGTGGCTGCTCACCTGAGAGCCCAATGTAGTAACTGCGAAGTTCTATGGAGCCCAAAGGTGAATATGTGCCAATAAACACAAAATCAGCATTTTGTAAGCAACTGTGGCACACAAGTCTCAAGTGGTGAAATGTTCTGTAAGTTTCCTACAAGATCCTGCTTCCATCAGTATCAGAAAAAGCCAGCAAAGTCTTTACATCTCTCCCAAGCAACTCTTGTAAGCAAGAAAGAAAGCTGTGGTCCTAAAACTTCACATTTCACAACAGGAATACAGACCAATTTGATCATTTCATGTACATGAACTTTAAACTACTCAGTGTCAAGTCCTTCTTCTAAACCTCTTAGCATCCATTCGGGACCCTGCTCATTAAACAAATGTCCTTCAACATTCAAGAAGCCACTTGTTTTAGCTTTAGCAATGCAGGAAGGACATGTTCTTCCATTTCCCTTCATTACTGTATTGTCAGCCTCCTAAATTAACACTCAAGATCCTATTTCCAAGTCATAGACAGAGGTGACAGGAGAATTTATGGGGTTTAATTTGAAATATTGCCCTGTTCCCCGCAATTAAGTTTATTTCTCTAAGTTGGATGAGAAGGAAAATGTCCTACTCCACTAAACCCATTTCTGTTACACCTGGTGATTCTGCATTAGCATTTGCCTCATTAAATCAAATGTCCCTATATGACACTGATGATGTTAAGATTTGGAACAGAAACTTTAGGATCAGTCCCAGTAGAGAAAGAAGAAAAATGTATGGATGTGGATGCACCATAATGCATGGAAGAAGTGGGGTATAAGAATGGCATGTGTTGGTACCTAGATTAGCTCATCATCAAGTTCATAGAATATCTACCAACAGTTTCTGCATGTCTCACACCCAGGCTAGGTTAAAAAAGGAGAGTCTAAAATAAAGAACATCCTACATCAAGACTAAAACAAAGATTCAAGACATTACAAGATGATGGTAAGAAGATGAGGAACAGGAAATTTCATTTAAACATAAAAATATTTACCTAAAGGGGTGTTCAAAAATGGTAGTCCTGGAGTCTTTGCTCTTGGAAATATTCAAAACCACACCTGGCATGGTCTTAAGCAAGCTGCTTTGGTTAACCCTGCTTTGAGCAGGTGTATTGCACTAGATAATCTTCAGAGGTCCCTTCCAACCGCCACCATTCTGTGATTCCATCAGGGCTGGATCCTTAAAACCTCTTCTTCAGGAGACAAATAACTATGAGCAAATTCTCTGAATGAGATGCAATGGGATAATGAGACAAGATCGAGGTCACCATCAGCTTCTGTGGGTGCAAAAATGCTTATCCAAAATTATTAACTAGTCATCAAACTATGGAGAGCCCAGGAAATTTGAGGAGTGCTCAGTAATCAGAGTCCTTTGTACATTTTTCCTCCACAATACGTACAGATCAGGCTACCTTGTCTACCTGATCAACTTGATCACCTCAGATGCCTGAATGGTGGACATGTGACTTGGACACGTGTCTTAGTGCTTGAGATCATTCAGGTATGAGGATGGGAGAAAATGAGATAACTTTTCCTCTCATATAACATCTGCCTTTGAGCTTTATAATATTGTTTCTACAATGGTGAGGCATTATTTCCTACTATGATGTGATGCAATATGTGGCAGTGTGAGCTTTTTCTTCCACAGAAGCACTGTAAAATTCAGTGCACAAAATTTAATGTAACATTTCTTTAGATGGGATAAATTAATAGTGACCCACCTCTTGATCTTTGTTTATTTTTAAACTGCAATTGCCTGCATGTCTAAAAGATATGGGCTAGTTCAGACAGGGGAAGCCCAAGGACATTTGTTTTAACCCAGGTCAGCCAGACTATCAGAATGAACTCTTCCTGCCCAAGAGTTGACAGCTACATTAACTTATGAGTTAAAAAACTCAACACAATAACTCACATTTAACTCAGTTAAAAAACACAACACATTATGTCTAATTTTGCACATATGATTTTCCATTTTAATGCTAGCAAACAGTGCAAACTGACATGTTAATGCAGTAGCTCAAACTAAACTCGTTTCTCTTAGCTTCCATCAAAATCTTAAGGACTGTAAGAATTGCTTCTGTTCAACTCTTTTTACTCCTCTCCTCCCTTGATCTCCAATCTCGAGCACACAACACTTTCATGACAGACTGTTTTGACAGTACCAACAGTACAATGATGAAATATGCTGCATGTCAAAGGCAAGCAGCACCATCTGCCAGCTCTTTGAGAGCACTGCAAGAAGCAGCAGGCTTGCACCGAATTTGGACAATCCTGCAGTAGAAGTGGGTGAGAAAAGGAAAGATGATATTTCTCACATACTTCTCAATTCTATATAAAATTCTGGAGTAAAGATATCTGTTATGTGCCATTGAGTCAGTTCATGACTCAAACTAATCAAGATTTTTTGAAATACACCAAACTACAACGTATTTTCCTGAACATTCTGATTTGTTGTAATTAAATAGCATTCAAAGTAATATGCTAGTTTAATTTAAAGGCTTTGGGGGAAAAGTTTCCTAAGGTCCAAGATGGCAAAAGAGACCTGACCATAGGCATTCATATATAACCAATATTCTCTTGTCTCAGATGATCCTCTAATTTCTCCCCCAGAGAATCCCTAAAATGGAGTGTAGGGGCTGTCTGTAGTCCACCCATTTCTATTCTTTCACTCTCTCTGTTTGCTCTCCATCCCCTTTCCAGATGTGTGAGTATCTGAATGAATATATCCCCCTGCACAGGGACAACTGGCCAGAGACTTTCCAAATATTCGTTTTGAAGAAACTTTTGGGAAACAATGCTTTTTCTGGTAGTATACAAGCTGGTTAGTTATGAAAACAGCCTCCTCTGAGGAGTTGATCCAAGACATTCTCCCTGATGAAAGAAAAAATATAAAAAAAGTAAAACCAAGATAGTTCTCCAGACCTCTGGCTTCCAAACAATAAACACATGGCACAGCTTTGAATCTCCTAGAAATATCCTTTCCACAGACTGCTCTTCTGTACAGTAAGGGGAATTAGCTTTCTGATGGATAACATGTTTTAATTAGTGACAATAGCAGACTGAGTGAGGGGAAAGGAAGATAAGTTAGTCTGCAGATTTGCAAATTCTGGCACAGAAAACTTGTGGCACAGCAAGAACTAAAATCCAGGAAGATCCAAATACTAACACAAGGCAAACACATGCCTTTTCAGATGCTTAATACAGACTTCACATACTTCTAAAAGCCAACAGTTGAGTCCAGACAGAGTACCAGCTGGTGTCTGGAGATAAGGTGTTTTGACTTCTAGCTTGCCACTCATTTGTCACTCAAATGAAAAACTGCAGAAGCCACAAGATGACTAAACCAATATTTGAAAAATAAAGGGCATCCCTCCAGAAAAAGCCAGTATTCCACATGTTAAACCAAAAAGTGTAGGCAGAGGATCAGCACTGAATTGGTTTCTGGTTCTACTCATATAGTATAAATCAAGCTTGTGAAATACTAAATAAAACAGAGTAGCAAAAAAATATGCATCTGGGATGACCAGCTTCTGGCCCATCACACAACCTGCCTGGCCAGGCTGGCCAGTGGCAACACAAAAGGGACCTCCTGTGGCTTTCAGAGGTGGTTCTGTGTTCCTTTGCAACCTTGCTCATGCTCAACCTCTCTTTCCATGGGAATTCCGCAATTTGCAATGTTATTAACACATAATTTACTATATTTAAATGTTTTTGTACTAGAAGGACTGAAGTGAAACTGTCTGTTGTTACATTTTAGCATCTTTCCTGATAAATTCTGTATCTTTCACATCTTTGTCACATGTACAGGGCTGCCATATAGACAATATGTCTATATGCCTATAGACAATAGACAATGTGCCTGCAGTGTAACCCTCACCATCCATACATTTACAAAGATGGGCAGGTAGCAAATAAGGCTAAATGCAAAATGGAATGTGCATAGGAGAAAGTCACAAGACTCTTTACATGAGAAATGCAATTTTTTCCTCTTTTCCAAAGAACAACATGTACATATTCTCAACTTCTTGATACTCATTAGCTTGATAATGAGTAACCCACACTATTTGCTTCTGGGGTTGTTTTATTTATTTTGCAAGTTCACCAAGTTTTGCAAATTCTCTGGAACTCAACACACGTGTACAGTCACACAAGTATATTACAAAATCTTCTTGTCAGAGATCCACCAACTAAAGTGAATTAGAGATGCTGATTTCATCCCCATATCTAAGTGATCTCTGGCTAGTGGCTCAGCCTAGTGTTGGGTGCTGAGATACTGAGACATCCCAGAGATGCAGCTGGGGTGGAGCTGGTAAGGGGCTGCCAAAGAAAGCTTGGAGCTGCAGAAAGATCCATCCCATGGGGACTGTGCAGCTGGAGGAAAGGCTCGAGCACATTGTCTAAGGTCCAGCCAAGGATTACAGTTCAGCACAGAGACAAAAGATAAACTCAAAGCCACACCTGTTAGAAGCCTGGAAGGTATCTTTCCAAGTAAACTAAAGACTGATGCCAGAAGCCACTTTGGAAGAGTGCCATCAGCCCTGCTCCTGGAGCTCTGGGCTTTATCTCAGCCCAACACTGAAGTAAAGTAGTGGGGCATTACCAGAGCTCGTATCCAAAGAATTCTGATTGGGAGGGATTGCTGGCCTATGGCTTATCTTATTGCTTGGGACAGAACTAGGTCTGAGAGCCACAGACCAGGAGCAGGGCTGGAAGATGAAAGGACTGCAAAATGTATCTTCTTTGGACATGGTGTATCTGGGAGAAGGTTTGTGCAACCCTGTCCAAGGGACACTCTAGGATTAGGTTTAGGGTCAGGTTAAGAGAAAATACCAGCACAAAACTACAGCTTGTAGGGACCCAGGAAAGTATATTCCAAAGCAAACTATGGGCTAATGCCCTAAATCTTCTCTAAGGAATATTCAGCCCAGAGGAAACTCTTATCTTAGGAGTAGTGTGGTTTATTCTCACTGGAACTTTTTAAACCTCACTAACATTTTTTGATTTAATAGTGATTAAAGGAGTTGCATACAACAGCACTGGTAACATCACTAGGAGATAACTTCACAAAGGAAGCAACATGAGGCAATGCTGATTAGGCGACAATTTGTTACAACACAGTAGAGGGTGTCATCTATAGGGGGGTTTGTTTTAATAATGTTTAGGTGCATTACAAAGCTCTTGCATGTTTGTGTCCCTATTCAGTAGCCCTGAATGCAGGTTTTACTGACTGTCCCCAAGCTCACAGTCACAGACAAGTGGCAACTCAGGCTGACTACTGACCAAGAGGAGTTTATAGAAAAATACTGCAAACTTCTTACAGAGCAATGGCTGCTGCTGCTTGTATAAGAACTAGGCCTGCTAGAATAACCTCAATGATGAATAACCTTCCCTGCTGTCTTCTCTGTCAGTGCTGTCATAAGTCTCTGTTGGATTAAATGCACACAAAGCCAATCACACACATCTCCAAGTGCTCTGCTGAGATCCCCATGAGCTAAAGGCATCAGGGCTGCCACTGAAAGGAACACACTGTGCTGGGTCTGCAAAGGGCACATAGCCTTACACAGAGAAATGGCACAGTGGCATCTAGTGGTTATCACAGCCTTAGCTGATACCAAGCAACAGGAATTCTTGATTCATTAGGGTTGCACTACAGCAGTGCACACTGCACCAGTGTTGAGACAGGGGAATATAAAAACTGTAGGGCTATAAAAGCTAAACTATAAAATACAAAAGATAAAGGGTAGGGAAAATCTGGAGGTCTTTCTGCCTTCCTCTCCCCTGCAGACAAAACCCTTGGCATGAGGGGCCACCCCCAGGCTCGGCCATTCTCAATAGCTCTTCCAACAAACAGCTTTCATGAACTAGTCCTTAATTTCTTCTCAATCCTCTTTCATCTGCTCCCACATATTCCACAAAAAAACTTCTTGATCATCTGGATATTTGCACTATACAAGTATTTGTCATCTATTTTCATTGTTTTCTCATTACTAGTCCAGTTCTTTCTAAACCTCTGTCACCTTAACGCTCTTCTCTAAAATAATTTCAATTTTTTGTTGGGATTTTTTAGCAAAGCAGTACCACTTTTTTTTGTCATGGTGCAAATAAAGGCAAGCTTATGTATTATTCAGATAATTATGGAATTTATTTTGTCCATTAGTAATTCAGGCTAAGAAACTCCAGAAAAGCAAACAAGGTTGGTGATAACTGCCCTACACAAGCTTTTTTCCAATCTCATCCCCAAAATAGTCAATTCCTTAATGAAAGCTACATAAGCATTTGGAAAAAAAACCCAGCAATATGAAATCAGGCCAAAGAATCAACCAGATTGTACCTTAGAAGAAAAATACTGTCTGCCATTGTGTACAAACACTCTGGTTCATTGCACTGCCATCCCAGACTGACCAAGCTGAAAGGAGAGGAGCGGGACAAGGCTGCAGAATCCTGTCCCACTAGACAGAACCCCCAGGGATGCAGGTACCACTAGAGTTGCCTGGATGTGCAGGCTCCCCCTTCCAGCCTTGCTTCCATCAACCTGAAACAAACAAACAAACTAGTAGAGATCTACTTCTATAATGCCTAATAACTATACCCCTTCAGTGCCACTCTTGGTATTTTTCCCTTCTTTTTAAAGTTTCCCTGGGTGTACATACACTGCTGTACTTTTCAACTCCCTCAAATATCTCCTCTCTTAGTCTTGTTCCACCATTTCTCAAATATCTTTAAAATCAACACTTCTGAAAGCTTCACTAAAACACAGGCAAAGCCAGGCTGGCATTATACAATGTGTTTATTGGGGTTTAAGGCAAACTGTCCTGTTCAGGGGTAGAAGAGAACCAGTGCAGCCCAGAGAAGCTAAATGAGGAAGGTTTCTCTACCCAATGACTTAGTAAAAGACACCAAGAGGGGAAGCTGAGGTGGAATTGCAAGCTACACGAGATGTCTGAAAACCCTAATTTCTGCCAAAACACATATTTGTAACAAGATCATACAGCTTCAGCCTTTCATGAACAACTAGAGAATATTTGACTGGTTTTAAACTTATTTACAGTCCCTCTAACACAATCTGACAGGAATATTAGGTCTGTGGTGCTGGCTCTTAAATTTTCAGTGGGCTGATGCTTTGACTTTCTTGAGCAGAGATGTTAAGTGGGCATACAGATGCTGCAAACACATGCAGTACTTGTCTAGGCAGAGTTTCAGTGATCTGATGTGTAGAACTACACAGAGCTATTAAGCTTGTGTGGCAAAAGCTGACCTCAGCAGAAAGCCTTGCCCAGAAATAGTTTGTCATGAAGAAGAAAGGATTAACTCTGCTAGCAATGCTGTGTTCACTGGACAGACCGGTGAGCATTTGTAGAGTCAGGACCACTGGAGGTGATTCTCAGAGCCAAAGGTAAGTCTGGGTGCTCAGGGTCATATCCAGAGTTTTAATATCTCCAGGGATCAAGGCTGCAAAATCTGTGTGCCAATGCTCAGTCACTTTCAAAGTGAAAAATGTTTTCCCATCACGTAACCAGAATTTCCTTTGTTGGAATTTTCCTTGGTTGAAACATTTCCCCTGGTCCTTTCTCAAGACACAGTGGGAACTCAGGCTAAGGAGGCTCTGAGGAGGCTCTCCTCACCATGGAGAACAACCTGTGCTCACAGGCATTGAGTGACTTCTAAGGCTTTTCTAGAAAATGGGTCAGCCTGTATGTCATACATTCAAGTCAAACCTATTTTTTTCAATGAAAGACAGCTATTCTCACTTTATTACAACAGATTTTTCTCCTTGGCACACATGGTCAAATAAAACAAGGCAGTCATTACACTGAAAAATGTCAAGACATTTACTGGACATCCACAACATTAGGTTATCCATATAATTGTCTTTTCTTGACAGTCCCAGGGTGACTTCCAAAGTGACAGATAGTGTGGCCTGCCATAAAACTACACGACCTAGTCAGCCCTGAGATTCATGAAGGGACTAATTCTATGTTTAGCACAGAAGTGAGGCTCGACTGGAGATGCTCCTAAAGGATCCTCTGAACTGCAATACAGTCCTCTGCACCAAGCATCAGGTTACTTCCTGACAATCTTATTGGTTTAGTTGAAATGGTTTTGTGTATTTTTTTTCTTTTAATGCAGAATATTCTGGTAGATCTGCCAGAAGAGGCAAAGGATTTTATTTAGCTGCTGAAAATGCTGTTTCTGTGTGGTCAAGCCTTGTTACATACTTCAAGCTAGAAGGTTTGAGACTTGCTGTACTTGCAAGTTGCTTGATCAAGTTGAAGAAAACAGGGAAATGGACCCAGAAGCAACTCCTTTTTATTCAGCAAAACAATAATTTATTTTTTCATTCTGTTCCTATTCCATCTTTGGAAATGTAAGCACAGGAAGAGTTGTCATTATGTACTCTTTGGGACAAATTTTGGCAAGTCCACTCTCATGTAACTAACTGAATTTGAAAGGTTTTCATGCTTCTAAACCACTCATGCATGCACCCTCTCTGATATACCAGTATCTGAGACATCTCCTACATCATGCATTCCCTTGCTTCTCACAAGTTCAGCAGCATCCTCAGCACAGAGGCATCCTCAATAAACCAGACCCTTATTGACTATTTTCCTTTTGCCACAGAAATCTGAGGGTTCACTCTATGCTAACTTAAGCTACTAGAAATCAGAACTATCAGGATCCTGCCAGAACCTTGCCTCTGAACCTGCCCCTTCCCTTGTGAAGATGTTTCAGGGAATTTAGATAGATGAAATTTAACTGCTGAATACAAAGCCATGAGCTGTCAGCTGGGTTTCCCCACATTCCTGCTGCTACTGCTTCCAGCAACACCAGAAACACCTCCACCAGGCAAGGGCCACTCCTCCCAGACTTCTTCACGGGCAACAGTAAAACTGGTCTGGCAGCTATTAATGTTAGAAGTATTAAAAAAATAGTACTTGCTGCTATTTTGAAGGAGTGGGGGCATCCTCAGATCCCAGGAGAACAGAGGCTTCAGAGCTCAAGGGAGGAACCTCTGACAGGTATCCTACATCAAACAATATTCTAGAAAATGCCACTAGAAATCCTTCAGCTTCATCTTGCAATCTTGGTGTCTCACGTGGCTCAGATGAAAGGCAGGTGACTTTGTGTCAGGGTGTGTCACTGTTACCCATCTTGCTTGCTATCAGGATATAACCTAAGAGAGGAGACATCTGGGAAACGTGGTACCTTCTGTTGTCATGCACAAAGAATAAACCTCATACTGCAGCAATCTGAGCTGTGGCTGCATGATCAGGTCAGACTGGATGCCTCTAAAACTACTGGGTTTTCAATGCCACTTTGAGAGTCCAGAAATGTTGACAAAATGGCTGTGAAAGAGGATAATCCCAAATAAATTATGATACAAAGAAGTGGAATGACAGGTCCCCCTGGGAACCTGAATGACCATGGTAGCAAAGAATTGGGAGAGAAAAGCCTGGATTTGAATAGGTGAATGCTCCATTTAAACAACAGAAGAGGGGCAGATGGCTGATTCCAGCCTTTTGGTAACTCCAAGTCACGAAAATTAAATACATGTTAATAACACAATTGAAAAATGTTCCTTCAGGCAAAGCATGTTTTACTGTGAACTGCACTACAGAAATACTCAGCCCCATCTCAGTTTGGAAGTCAGAAAGCAACCACAACTTGTAAAGTCAGACTGCCTCTGTGTTACACTCATTATACTCATCTGCCAAGGCAGGAACCAGACAAGACCCCTGGAAGACAAGATTATTTCTTACATTTATAATATTGATTATCTCAGTGTCCTGTACAAGTGCTCTTCAAACACAGCACTGCCTTTGTCTGGTAACCCATTTCGGGTTTGGTGTCAGCTGGCTCCCCTGCACACACCCAGCAGGTGTCACAGGATCATACACGGAACAAGTATCCTCATCAGCCTGCTGACCTCGGAAACCTGCAAAGTCCCTTCTGATCCTGTCCCTGCAAATATCTAGGTATCTTTAAATGTACACTCAATAACTTAGCTCATTAACCTCTGCAAACAAAGTATCTTTCCTCTATTCCCTTTGTATGTACCATGAGTCACATGACACTTTTTGGCACTAACACCTCAAAGCTCGTGCTGCAACGGAGAAACAGCATCTAAATCTCTGCCGAGATTCCATTCAAGCACTGCCTTCACTACAGTAGGGAAGCCCCACATGAGCTCATTACCAACCTTAATGGGTATTGTCTGAAGGCAATTCATTTATCACACAGCCTCTATCGTTTCCCTGTTCTCATCGTTATTTATCACTCGACTAATATTTGTCAGCACTATCTTATGCGTATTTCCAGAACACACAGAAGAACTTCAGACTGTTCCTGTAGAACAGTTTCCTGCAGAAACTCACCAGAAATTTGACGAGGCAGTAAAAATCTGTCTTAAAAGGTTCTTATTCAGAAATAAATACTTTAACACACTTCTTGGTGCTACAGAAATGTTAAATACAACCATTCAACTTACTGTACCAGACACATAGAAAAGAAATCACTCTTATCCTTATGCAGACACTTCTATTAGCCACTCTCTCCCCTTGCCCCCAGTTCCTAATTTTCTCTGCTAATTTACACACCATGAAGCGATTCTTTTATGGTTTCTGGGTTTGAGAATTTTACCTGAAGCTAACCTCATGCTAACTGCTCAACAGTTCCCTGACTCTCATGTTTCATTTTTTCACCACATAGTGCAACATACGCGACCCTTTGGAGAAATACTCATTGATGGTCTGCAAGGCAGCTCCCGTTTGCTTTAGGAAACAGTAAAATAATAGATGTGTTTTAAGATCTACTAAGTGCCACAAACCTGAACCTGCCTGCTCAGCAGCCTGCCGTTTTATGGATGGAAATGCCAAGATGTCAGTATAGTGTAGCCTTTCTGATTAACACATTTACTCCACGTATCTCTGTGTCCTCATTTCTGAAAAAACTTGAGGGTGAAAAAGGCAGTCTGTTTTTAGCACATTAACAATTTCACTCTCCCAAAAACCAGGACTGAACCATACTGAAAAATGCTATTTGTGAGCATGAAACAGTGGGGGTGTGGATGGGGATAAAATTTAGACAACTTCACATTCGACTGCTGAAAAAATCTATTTCAATGGTATATTAAATTCAGCTACTATTACTACACCACAAAATTCACAGCTCACTTAATCGTGTAATCCTAGCTCTGCAAAAGCCTTTGTCTGGATCTGTGCCCAATATATAGCTCCAAGCCCTAGGGCCCACCTGCGATGTGTAATCTTTGGGGGAAGGGGGGCAGAATACCAGCTTTTCCCATCAGTTGTTTCCAGTGTTTTTGAACTGGGATGCTGAATTTTCATACTGAAGAGCCACCTACATGCTGTGTTGCTGGACCCAAACTTTCCAAGCTCCTGTCGGATGCAGGCAGTTTACCCGGGGCTTAACAACACTTTAATCAGCATGCACCAGCCCCCTCCCCCTGCTTGTGTTTCCCCAGACTGCAGCAGACTCAGCCGGGCTGATTGCTAAAGGCGAGCTTGCGACTTGAAAACATGTTTTTTCAGATCTAGATCTCTGCCTTGGTTTTCACAGAGGCTGTTGCAAAGCAGCTCGGCCACCTAACAGTACAAATCCCTGGCCTGCCCTCCTTCTCCCTGAAGGCCTGCGCGGGCTCTGGCCCAGGCCCGGGCACCCGCCAGCGCTGAGGCGGGAGCGGCTGGGAGCGCTCTGGACAGGGCAAGAACCTCGGAAACCGCTTGAAGCAGACTGAGGGACCTTCCTCTAGCACACCGCAGCCCACCAGGGCCACCTGCACCACACTCGTGCCTCCAGCAGCTCCGAGACTCCAAGGCCTGCCCAGCCGCCGCCACCGCCCTCCTCCTCCCCCACCTCCGCCCCTCAGCGCCTCCCCCCGCCCCGCGCGCCGCAGCAGCTGGCGCGGCCGCTCCCCA
>JBBMKD010000145.1:98362613-98390249 GCA_037834095.1 Argya squamiceps | reverse complement strand
GGGCGGGGCGGGGCGCGCAGGCCGTGGCGGTGGCGGCGGCGGCGGCCGAGGGAGCGAAGTGGCCATGGGGGTGCGCGGCGCGGGCCGGCTGTGGTGGGGTAGGAGCCGTGAGGGCCCGGGGGGCGGTCTGAGGGGGCAGCGGGACACGGCGGGATGCGATTTCCCCTGGCTTTGCGGGCCCCGTCGGGGCGGGAGGGAGCAGGGCCCGGGGCCGTGCGGTCACTCTGCGGGGCGGAGGGCGGAGGGGAAAGCCTCTTGAAAGGAGATTGTAGCCAGGTGGGGATCGGCCTCTTCTCCCAGGCCGCTTGCAGTAGGACTAGAGGATATAGTCTTAAGGTACGCCAGGGGAGGTTTAGATTGGACATTAGGACCAATTTCCTCAGACACAGGGTGGTTAGCTATTAAGAAAGGGCTGCCTGGGGCAGTGGTGGGAGTCGCCGTCCCTGAAAGTGTTTTAGGTAAGACTGGACGCGGCACTGAGTCCCATGGTCTGTTTGACAAAGGAGTGGATCGGTCATGGGCTAGACTTGATCTCAGAGGGCTTTCCCAACCCCACTGATTGTGTGGGGGCAGCGCTCGCAGTCGTGTCCGGCTGTGGCCGGCCTGTGCCGCGGGGATTGCTCGGTGCGCTAGCGAAGCACACGTAGAGAGATCCTAAACGTCCCATCAGAAAAAATAAACCAAAAAAGGAAAAGAAAGCGATGGTTATCTCGCACCCTAATCAAAAATCTTCTTTGATTTGAGTGATTTGAGCAAACGGCGGTGTTGTGCGTGCCTGGCTGCCCTGCCTTGCCATCCGGTGCTTTGGGGGCAGCCCGAGAGCAAGGGCCGAGGTCAGACGGAGGAGCCCGAGGGGGGCTGATATTCCCCGTCCCCTGCTGCCGCCTCTTGTGTGCCGGAGGAATCGGGAAACGATTCCCACTCGGGCTCTTCGATGGAAACGTCGAAGGTGCCGGAGCTCTGTCCCAGGCTGTGGCTCGCCGAGCGCACGTGTGCAGGGAGGGATGTGTGGGCCTCGGCACACCGGGCACTGCTGCAGGAGGGGTAATGGTAGGAGGAGTTCACAGAATCATCATCATCATCCCGTGGCAAAAGCTTTGTTTATAATAGATCTCCCAACTTGCAGCTTTGCGGTTCAATTAGGACTAGTAGTACCAGCATGGAGCTGCCTTAGCTGGTTTATTGATGCTTCTGTGTGAGTTGCTTACATTAGAAAACAACTTTTGAAATTAGATTATCTGTTCCTTTTTTCCTTAATAAGAAGGACAGATTTGCATTTATCTGGCTTGATACTTGTAGGAAAATGATCTTTTTCTTTACTAAAGTTGAATTAAACCTTGAATGTTTCACTGCACAAAGGAAAGTTATGCCACCAGTTCATGACTCATAGTTTAAAAAAAATGCAGTGATGGGGGACTAGGTGAATTTCACCATGTACTTTCTTTTGTGAGTTCTGTTTAGCAGGTGTATTTACATAAGCTAGAACTTCTCTCTCTCAAGGGATAGAAGTGGCTGAGTGAATTCTGTCTTCTGAATGTATTCTGCCAGAGATCACCTAAAAGGTGAAGCGAGAGTATGCTGATTTCAATTTAATGGTCTCGTTCAAGGAGGTTTTTCCTCCTTGAGAGTGAGTGTAACCAAGGAGCTACTCTACCCCAGCAGCAGCTGCTCCTGTAGGTGACTGTAACACGCTGTTACAGCCACGGATCGCCTTGGAAGTCAGTTGATCAGTGCTGACAGTGCTGCTTGTGTATGGGTGTACTGAAGAGACAGAGCCAATCCAACACACACATCTGGAGGTGGAATCCCATTTTGATCACCCCAGAAGAAAAGGGTTGTGTCCTCGTGCTACAAGAAACCAATAGGATGGGCAGTGGTGCAGTGGAGAGGGCACTGGTTTATAGTGTAGCAGTTCAGTCCTGATCTCTGCTTGAGTAACCTGGAAGATGTTACTTCTGTCAGCTTCACTCCCCTGCAGAATAGGGGTAACGAAACTGGCTTTTATTGCATGGGACTGATAAAGTGCAGGTGATGCTGTGCAGTCTGTGTACCATGTGCTGTAGAGTTTCTGCATCATTGACCTGTTTTTCTCTCATGTTGAGTCTTGAGAGAGAATGTGCAGCTTCCCATTCAAGTTGTTAACCACGTGCAGCAAAGCTTTTTTATGTCTGGTTCTAACTTAGGGTGTCTGAGCTCTTACTCCCTCCAGTCTCAAGAGGATTAAGAAAAGTTTTTACTGGGTGGATTTTGTTACAGAGATGCTTGTCACCTCTCATCAAGTCATCTCTCAATCTCCCTGGTTGACTAGGTAGTAGGAGGGTTTATGTATATTATGTATAAAGTCTGAAGCAAAAATAAGTTCCAGAAATCATCAGAATTACAAAGCCATAAGAAAATACAGTTTCCTTCTACCTTTTGATGTTATTTTTTTAGCATTCTCAGGGTGCTTGAGTTGTTAACCAGAGAGATTTAGCTGTTGTTCTCCAGTTTGTTCCTAAGGACTCAAATCAATGGTGGACTAAGATCCTCATGAGCAAGAATGAGGCACTCCCAGTGCATCACGTGCTGGTCCTAAAATCAGTGTAACTGTGTCAAGCCTATTTGGGACAGTCCTGTGTGATGTGATCCTATAAAGGATGTGTTTGAGTGCCTGCTGTGCAAGAGGTTTGAACAATTGATTTAGGAGTTTCTATAAGAGCTGAAAGGAAACAGCTGATGGTGGGGATCCCTGCAGAAGTTCCGGTGGCCTGGTACCAGCAGGAGTTAGGGTAGGAGCTTTGATACAAGTCTCTGGAGAGTCATAGCAGGAGTGGCACAGCCCCAGCTAGCTTTAGGCACAGACCCTATGTTATGTGATCCTGTGGAATCATTTTAAGTGAGGAGGGAGAGGATATATCTTGCCTTACCTTCCTTTTTAATCTGGTCTAACTGGAATCCCTTCCCACCACTGCTGATTTGGGAAGAGTGGGGAGACGATTTAGCCATGGCAACAGGAGAGTCACAAATGTTCCAACAGGACTGCTGATGTCTTTGCTTTTCGTTGTAGGCACAGTGAGCTGCACTTTGTTCCTGGCAGTTAACGGTTTATATTCAGCCAGTGATGATGTGATAGAGCTCACACCAACTAACTTCAACAAGGAGGTCATTCAGAGCGAGAGCCTGTGGCTCGTGGAGTTCTATGCCCCATGGTAAGAACTGCAGCTGTGTTCCTGCTGCACAGGAATCTGCTGTTGATCACCTCCAGGTTTCCTTCAGTTGTTGGCAGCACAGTTGTTCAGTTTGATGGCCTCATGACTAGCAAAATAGCTGTACTTGGGATTCCTGCTTTAAGTGTTTTCATGAGGGAAAAAGGCAGGAATTGGCATTTCAGGTTGGCGAATAGGGTCTGGTAGCAAAACCTGTGCTATTTTTCTACTTGATTTTTTTCCGGTTAAATTAGTATTAAAAATGACTGAATAAAGTGCAGTAGGTAAGTGAGAAAGTCCCTCACTTCTGTGTTTCTGAGAATAATTCTGATGTGAAAGCACAGACTTGAATTCACACTTAAAATTTCCAATTTCCATTTAAATATACTGGCTTTGTGCATCTTAATTTAGCATCCCTCTTTGTCTCCTGTTCTGCTCAGGTCCAGAGTATGGAGTCTATTCCATTTGAATTCTGGTGATATATAGATATTCCATCTTTGTACAAATCCTCTGTGATGTTGCCATCCAAAGCTCCACATTCTGGAAAAGGCAGCCTTTTGTTGCAACAGCTTGACACTGTCTGGACTGAGAGGTTTAGGGGGAGCCTTGCTGTGCCTCTTTCAGTGTTGCTGCAGTCTATATAATGTGGAGGTTTTTCTTCTGAAGCCTGAGTGATGCTGTGATCTTGTGGCACAGGCTCTTTTCATGAGTAAATCCTCAATCTCCTACAGTTTGCTGTAACTGAAATAGTTGTCAGATCTGAATGACATTTACCATTTTTTGTTTCTTTGTTTTTTCTAAAAGGTGTGGTCATTGTCAAAGGCTAACCCCTGAGTGGAAGAAAGCAGCAACAGCTTTAAAAGTAAGTTTAGCCTTTCAAATGTGCTTGTGGAAGTGAATTGAAGAGAGTTTGGTTATTTGACATCTGGGTTGGGAACGTGAAGGGGTTTGGTCTTTACAACCATTATCACTTCACTCATGCTTGTCTAGCCAGAAGAGTGTTACTCAGGCACTTGAAAACTCGGGGGTTTGGTTTGGTTTGGTTTGTTGTATCCTTTTTAAAAGAAGCCATTGACTTGTAGAGGAAGAAAGTCAGTTCTGTCCCTGTAAATTCCCATTACTATTCTCTAGGAGTGAAATGAGCTTTTTAAGCCATTAGTATTGACTATTTTTTTAATTACAGAAAAATTAGTTTTGTTGTGATTAGCTGAACTCTTGCCTGTGTAATATATATATATATTCACTTTCTTGGAAAACTAAACAAAATGGTCAAAGAGTTTAAAATTTATTTTGTCAAAAGAAAGAAGTGGACATTTATGGTGTTCCATAGTTTAATGCTTGTGGGGTAAAATACCTCTGTTCTGTTGCTGTCCTAGTAACTGCCCCTCTCTCTTCCTCCCTCCCTTGTGCCCCCAGCAGAAAGTATAAAAGGTATTAAATTGCTGTAGGAGTCTTAGGTGTAATTTTTTTTGTTTTGTTTCTGCAGGGTGTAGTGAAAGTGGGTGCAGTAGATGCAGATAAACATCAGTCCTTGGGTGGACAGTATGGAGTCAGAGGGTTTCCAACTATCAAGATATTTGGAGCCAACAAAAACAAAGCAGAGGATTATCAGGGTAATGTGGTGAATTTTTAGATGTTGCATGCCTAAAAACTTCCCTGAATGCAGTAATCATGGTGGCTGTTAATGCTGTGTTGGGTGGTTTTTCCTTCCTGTCTAGTGCTTGTAGTAATGGAGAGACACATGGGTGGGAGTGGTTTGACCAAATTGTGTATGTCTTAGCATTGTCTAACAATCCCACCTGCAGTTCATAGTTGTTGGAACTTGATAGAGAGTTTCAAGGAATATTCCTTTCTTCCTGTTTATTTGGAGCTTGCCACAGAGTCACTCCTCATCAGAAAAGCCAGGTAATGAGAAGGTGTAGTGAAATTAATCTTGCTGCTTGCGTCCAAGTCAGATGTCCCACCTCTAGTACTGTATCACTCATAGCCCAGTCCTGTTTTTCCTGAAAGATCATTAGGATGAGGGAGGATTAAGTTTGCAATGAAGTTAGGAGCATACCTTAAAGTGGCCTTTTGATGGTTTGATCACTTTTTGTCTTTATTTTGCTGCACTGCAGGTGGCAGGACAAGCGACGCCATTGTCGATGCTGCTCTCAGCGCTCTTCGGTCCCTGGTGAAAGGACGCCTTAGTGGCAAAAGTGGAGGATACAGTTCTGGAAAACAGGTATTTGGGAATGTGTGTTTGTTTTTCAGCTGCACAGTGTCTTGTATAGGAGATCAAAGCTCCCAACTCAGTCACAGATTTGGAAGGGATGTCTGGAATTTTATCCAGTCTAGGTCCCTGCCCAGTGCAGGGCCAGCAGTAGCAGATTGCTCAGGGCTGTGTCCCTAAAGTTGTATCTCCAAGAACTGAGACTCCAAACTGACTGCATTCTCCAGGCAACCTGTTCCAGTGTTTGACTGTGTTCACAGTAGAAATCTCTCCTCTTATGTTCTAGGTTATAAAATCATAGAATGGTATTTCTTGTGTTTCTGCTTCGTCCCTTTGTCTCTTGTTGCAGTGAAGAGCCTGCCTTTGTTTTCTTTACTCTCCTGCACCCTCTTATCACATGTCAGATGCTCAAAGCCCTTAATCAGCTCTGCCCATTGGCTGGACTTGCTCCAGTGTGTGTATGCATGTTCTATGGCAGAGCACAGAACTAGACCCAGCACTCCACGTTTCCCATTGTGCTGAGCAGAAGAAAAGAGTGCCTCCTCAGACCTTCTGGCAGCTCTCTGCCTAGTGTAGCCTGGGGGGCTGTTGACCACCTTTGGCACAGGATTGCAGTGCTGCCTTATGTTCAGCTCGTCCACCAGGACAGTCATGTTTCTCTTTGAAAAATTGCTTTCCAGCCAGTCAGTTCTCGGTGTGTACTGGTGTATGGGGCTGTCACTCTACAGGTGCATCTCCCTTTGAACTTTGGGGTTCCTGTTGGCCCCATTCTCCAGGTGGTTCAGGTATCATTTGCCTAATCCTAATCTAAATTAGACATTTTAAGGTTTTTTTAACTCGGTAGTGTTTTTCTGAAGTTGGCTTGCTGGATTTCTCCCTGAAAGTAAATTGAAAAGCTTCTGGCTCTTACTGCTGTTTCTGAGTCATGGTGCAAATACATTCTGACATCCTCAGGGTGGCCACAAGAGCTGGGTGGACTCTACCCTTTAGTGTGTATCAAACTCCCACACGTTTGTTTTGCCTGGAAACCAGATTCCAGATGGAGGTGGAGGTTGGAGAGCACTTTGTTCTTGGACAGATCAGTACACGAAGAGCTGAAAAAGTGTTTCCACATCTTCTTGGTAGTCAGTTTGACCCGATTTCTCTTTTTTCAGGAGAAGATTCATTTGCTGTGTCTTGAAAATGTGGGGAGTAGGCTGCGTGTACTGTCAGTTTTAAAAAGGAAAGTTGCATGACCTAACACTGCCTGTTTTGTATCTTGCTCAAATAAAGATCATTTGGTTCAGTGTGACACACACAGGAGTTGGCCTGTGTAGGAGACCAGTTTTGGTTGCTTCTTACGTGAGGGTCTGTTTGTTTCTTACAGAGCCGGGAGAGCGGAGGTGGCGATAAGAAGGATGTGATTGAGCTGACTGATGACAGCTTTGATAAGAATGTCATAAACAGTGACGATGTGTGGATGGTGGAGTTTTATGCCCCATGGTGTGGGCACTGCAAAAAGTAAATGAGGTTTTACTTTAACAATTCAGTTCCTGTTAGTGCCTGTTTTGTGTAATACCCTTAATCCCCTGAAAGAGACTTCTGGTATACTATACCTTCTAGTATACCAGAAGTGAGTTTTTTGGTAAGGTGATCTAACAAAAATTTGTGGGCTTCTGCTCAGGGCCCCTTGGTGCTGCTCTGGCTGCACTCCTCCTTAGCAGTAAAATTCCCAGTTATCAGTAGAAGTAAGATCTGGAAGTTATAATAAAATTTCCATTCCTTCCTGAAGGATTACAGTCTTGTTTGGATAACCCTCTTAAGTGTCATTCTCAGCAAGAGACTTTTTTTCTTTAGTAAAACATGCTCCATAATGTTGAAGTGTGGTATACTTCTGCTACCTCTGAGAGAACTTAGGGCACTTGTACTCTCTGTTTTTCAGCCTGGAGCCAGAATGGGCAGCTGCTGCCACTGAGGTGAAAGAG
Source organism: Argya squamiceps (assembly GCA_037834095.1). Lineage (NCBI taxonomy): Eukaryota > Metazoa > Chordata > Aves > Passeriformes > Leiothrichidae > Argya > Argya squamiceps. The sequence goes on along the minus strand of JBBMKD010000145.1, from coordinate 98,382,888 downwards.
CAAACAAAAGGAAAAGTAAAGCTGGCTGCAGTAGATGCAACAGTCAATCAGATGCTGGCAGGTCGATACGGGGTGAGTGTGCTCTGCAGTGGTTACAATTTCCTTTCCATCTCTAACAAGTCAGATTTCTCTTAAATCCTTACTGAACAGTTCCTTAATATAGTACTACTTAAATGTTTTGTGCTAAAAATAAGTGACACATTCAGTTTGTTTCCCACAAGTAATGAATGTCAGTAACAACATAAATGGAGAAAGAGGAAAAGAATTGTTCTGGATGTTGCTGAGAAGAAAGGCTATTTATTTCCGTAACATCTTGTATACCTCATCTGGAGTGAGAGGTCTCTTTCTTGAGACTGCAAGCTGGTTGGGCATCTCTGGAACTCTTGGAGCCAGTTATCAGGGATCACTGTGACAATATCAGCTGCCCAGATCAACTGTGTTACTCACCAAAGGAGAATGGATACTCCTGAATTTTTAGTACAATCCATGGAGCTTCCAGTGTGCTGCATAGTTTCCCTCTAAGTGCACATGGCTGACAATGTAGAGGGAGCACTGAGCAAGATTTACTGGAAGTGTAGCAGAAGGAGCTTAAGGTCCACTTGCTGCCATGTATGCCCAGTGTTGTCCACCCCCAGAGAAATCAGGAAAATAATGTTTAATACATGTCAAAGGTGAAGATAGTCCTCATGCTGCTTAAACCTGCAGTGCTTGGTGCATCTAAATTGTGATGAAACCACTGCTGGTTCATCAGGTCAAAACCCCAAAGCAGCATTTTAGTGTACATTAACCTTGTTCTGAACTGTTGCAAAGTTAGGAAGCTACAAAATTCAAGTTGAGTCAGAACATGTGAGACTCGATACAGGAAGATGTTGAATCTCCTCCTTTGCTCTTAGTGTAGAGAACATCAGACAAGCAGATAATTTCCACCATAAATACACAGGTTTGTTGGAGCTGATGGTTTAAACTTGTCTTGCAGATTCGTGGATTTCCCACCATTAAAATCTTCCAGAAAGGAGAAGACCCTGTTGATTATGATGGTGGGAGAACTAGATCAGATATCATTGCTCGTGCTCTGGATCTGTTTTCTGATAATGCACCACCACCTGAGCTCCTGGAGGTACCTACACATCATTTTCTCAAAATGCTTTTCCATCATACTCTTGGCAGCAGTTTTTACAGGTCTATATGAACTCTTAATAAAACTGCCTGAATGTGGTGCTTCTGCACTGCTTTGCCCCAGAAAGTAAAGGATGACAAGCTTTGAATAACAAAAAGCTGGATGTTCATTTCTACCATCAATTTGTTGTTGTCTGGAAGATGACCAGAATTGATACAGTGGAGGCATTGACAGGATGGTGCCAGGGTGTCTGAATCTGCTCTTGAGGAATGAGTGAAAAAGTTGAGTTCTGTGCCCCATCTCTTTTCTTACAATAAGAGAGCATGTTAGGAGGTGCATGATGAGGGGTTTTGCTTGTTGTCCTAAAAACTCCACCCTCTGTCAGGCAACTTCTTTTTTCAGCCTGCTCTTAGTAGATTTAAAATGGTGATGACTTGTCTCCAAAGTGAGCACACAAGACAGTCCATTGGGATGCAAGAAGGAAAAAACAAACAAAAACCCCTGTACTATTAATAAACCTAAAGATATTTTTATATGGTATTTATTTAATCTTTCTTATCCATCTAAATTTTTTATTTTGAGTGCTTTCTAATATTAATACAGCAATACATGGTGATGTGTGTGTCTATGCATATAATTGATTTACATACATCAGAGGCTGCATGCTTAGAAATTTATTTACTGGTGGGATGCACAATCAAAGGTTGGAGACCACTGGATCAATTCCTTTTTGAGACTGATCCCACAAGACCAGTGTTGCTGTTACTGTTGCTTGAACATCCTCATCCAGAGCGCAGGCTGCCTCTGCTGGCTGTCCTTGTGCTCGCAGGCAGTCACATGGGCCTGGGGGTGCTCTTTCCAGCCTTGGGCAAGAACAGTGATTTTGAGCAAGAAGTGACATCTGGCTGTGCCTTCTGTGAGCCTTATTTGGTACTGCAGAGTTTCCTGTTGCTACAAGTCTCAAGACCTTGCGTACTCTTTGTAAATTATTCTTGTACTCAGGGACCAATGAAATGGAAGAGACATGTAAACTTTTGTGCCAAGTTGTTTCAGTGCTTACTACCTTGCAGGATGGAGTTATTAGGCTGTTGGAGGGAAGTACAGTCGCAACTGAAGAACCAGGTCTTACTGTCATTGACTTTCTGCTGCTTTCTTCTAGATCATTAGTGAGGATGTTCTGAAGAGTACCTGTGATGCTCATCAGCTCTGCATCATTTCTGTCTTGCCTCATATTCTTGACACAGGTACACATACAAGCAAGCAGACTTCTGTATGAATTTGTCACTTAAAGCATGTAGTTGTGTATTTTAACTTGTCCAATATTGTTCAACAAACAGGAGCTTCAGGGAGAAATTCGTACCTGGATGTCATGCTAAAAATGGCTGAAAAATACAAAAAGAAAATGTGGGGGTAAGTGTTCTTGTCCACTGGTCGTCTTGGAAGAGATGTGAGAATTTCTTGGGGTAATGGGATAACATTTGTATGATACCTGTTTAGCTACAGAGAGAGTTTTTCCTTGTTCAAGGTAGCCTATCTTGGTATTTCACTAATTATTGGGGATGGAAATGCTATGACTGTAAAACAGCCCTTCTTTTAACATTTTCATCCACCTCTCAAATTCCGCATTTACAAGTGATATCTAAGCATTAATGAGATTAAGCATGTTTTACTCTTGTCCTGAACACTCAAGTATTTTAGGGAGGTTTCTTTTACCATCTTTTGCTGGTTGGTGAGTCTGCCAATGTGACTGTTGAATTCTCAAAAAAACAAGTAAAATGCAGTTTATTAACATGTTTCATGCTCTCAAAGAAACAGGCCAGTGGGCTATGCCTTTACTCCTCCTTCTCTCAGGTGCAGGTTGGGATCTCTGGAATTTCTCAGAAAAGTGGGAGCTGTTCTGTCACACTGACTGCTGTGAAGAGGAGCAAAATGGCATGAAAGCCTGGGGGAAAATGCTGAGATTGGCTCATTCCAGAGGTTCCTCAGGGGACTTGCTAAGATGAGAGGAACTGAGACTGAGTGTCCTTAGCTAGGAATCCTCCACAGGGATATTTGGGCAGGGCTTCGTAATCTTTAGATCTGTGACTTTGAGTACTTTTAAACCTTCCCCCTAATACTGGCTAAAGTGTAGCAGTGTGTTCAGGTTGCTAACATAGTTTTTCCCCTGCACTGTGTTTAGTGGCTGTTCTTACCCAGCTTTTGGTGGCTCTGTGTGAGACTGGCCTGGAGGAGCTGCTGAGAGGGGGTTTTCTTCTGTTGCAGGGTTCAAGATCAGGACTGTCCTTTTCCCTGCTGACTTTGAAAGTGTCAAGGGCAATGCAGAGCCCCGCTTGAACTCAGCAGGGTTGCAGGATATGTGATCTGAAAATTATTGTAGTGCCTATCCTCATTAATCTTCTGTTTCATCTTTTCCTCAAGGTGGCTGTGGACAGAAGCAGGTGCTCAGTCAGATCTTGAGAGCTCTCTGGGGATTGGAGGCTTTGGGTATCCAGCCATGGCAGCTGTTAATGCTCGGAAGATGAAATTTGCCCTTCTGAAAGGATCATTCAGTGAGCAAGGGATTAATGAGTTTCTCAGGTATGAAATCTTTAAGTGACTTAAATCTTTTTGTATCTGGGGCTATGGCTCTTTAGATCACAAGCAGACTCTGCTGTATCAGACAAAACTTGCAATGGTCAAGAGAATTAAGATGAGAATTCAGTGGAGTAAGGGAATGGTTTCAATGGAGATTGCAGTAAAGCAGTCATTACCTTTTTGTGGTGTGCAGAATTAAGTTGGCCATTTAGACCTAGGTAGTTTTAGTACAACATTTGAAAACAGAAGTGGACTTCGATATTGAAAAATTCTGTTTCTCTAGTAACTTCAGAAATAACTTACTAATGAATTCCATTTAATTCAAATGGTGCATTCTGACTAGTCATTAGTAATTGGAAAGTCCCCAGTTTGGGAATCATAATGGGTACTGTTAAGTTCTTGAGGTTGTATATGTTGCTGTTCATTTTTCTGATTCAGTTTGGTCCTGTCTTCCCTCTCCCACCTTTCCATTCTCCTGGCACTTGGATAAATTGATTGGGAGAGTTGAAACAATCCATCCAAAAAGTCAATAGCTCACTGCTCAGCACAGGTCCCATGAAACTGCCTCTTGTGTAGCTGGGCAAGAGCCAGTGCTGAGCAGAATGGAGTAGGGAGAGGAAGTGGAGAGGATGACAGAAGGTGGCAGCAGCACTGAAACAGAGCAGCTAAACTTAAACTGTTAGTTTAGTGTGGTCAGAGTGAAGTGGGAACTCTGCTTCCACATAAAGTACCAGCTGCCATAAGTTATGCAAGAACCCTTGAGACCTTACATTAAAAGTGTTATTTCCGTGTCTGTCCTTTGAGAACAGCCAGAATTGCAAAAGCAAATTCAACAGCCTCTCCCCACCTTGCCATAAGAAGCACATTAATTGAATGCAGTTCCTACTGAATTAATGGAATCAGTGCTATATTCTTACCTGTAAAAGTGATCAGACTTTCTTCTTAATGCCAAAAAAAGGATCATCTTAGGGCATCAAGTTACATTTGGGATACGGATGCAAGCAGAGAAATACCAGACAGTTTGTACTAATGCACATGAAAGTGTCTGTCAGACGTGGGCAAATTTTCTTAGTCTGTAAAGTCCATCTTAGTGAAGCCTCTCCTGGGTGAGACTGGATGGTGCTTCCAGGACACAACAGCCAATTTAACAGCTTGTATTGCATTAGGTAATTGGTTTGTATTGTCTTCTTGTGCAGCACTACTTGCTAGAATAATCTGACACTTCAGCTCAGCTGTGCTGCCTAGAGAAAGCAGGATAATCACAGCTGGTGAGGCTGGCCATTCACTCAGCTGCTGTAGGCAGCTTCTGCAATCTAATAAGCAGTCTCAGCAGTGTTGACTACAAATAAGGAAATTGGCACTGTGAAGAGCATAAAAATTGTAAACTCCACTTGGAGAGGAATGCTAATTCAGTCTTACTTGCTTCTGAAAGATGCAAAGGGATTAGCTCCTCAGGATTTTAATGCTGGGCTTTTTGAGCATGCCTAACTAGCAAGTTCAGGATGGAATGTCTCAAACAAAGCTGGTTACCTTGTACCCTTTAGAACCCATGGAGGCTGTCTCCACTAAATAAGGTCACTGGTGATTTCAACTAACACTTGCAGGTGACTTCCAGAACTGGAATTACAGACTCCTGTTGGAGTGGCCTTAAGTGATAAACTTAAGTGTTAGTGAACTTAAGTTAAAGTAGTTGCACTAATCTGTGATTTTTACACTGCTGAATCTGAAAGAGTGTATCTCACATGTCTTTGAATCCAGTTGTGAATTTTCAATGCTGTTTTAATGGCTCTGTCATTTTCTGCTTCTTGAAGGTTTTGCATCCTTATAGTTTAGATCTACTTAAGGAGATGAAATCTTGAACTTGTATTCCTCTTATCTGAAGCAGGCTCTGTTCCAGGTGGATGGAGGTTGGAGGAATTTCTTAAATTTAACTTTTACTTGTTTTTTTTTTCTCAGGGAACTCTCTGTTGGTCGTGGCTCTACAGCACCAGTGGGTGGTGGAGCTTTCCCCAAAATTCATTCAGTTGAACCCTGGGATGGCAAAGATGGTGAGGTAAGAGGTGCTCCATTTCTGAAAGTGCTGAGCAATTGCTGTGTTCAGAAGTGACAGGATAGAGTAACTGACACTTGTCAGTGTGAAAGTTCTTGTTCTTACAAGATTGTGGCAAGTTGTGTTGGTGGTTTCCCATTATCTTAATCCTGCCAGCAGACCATATGGTGCATTGATCATCTGACATTGTGGACCAGATGTTCCTGCCTAACTGTTAGGATGTGATCTGAAAGCTGGATCCCTTGAGGCAGAAATGTATTGCTGTGCTGACTAAGGGAGGTGGTAGTGCATGCATGCAAAACCCCAGTGTTGTGGAGACTTGGGTTCTGCAATGTGCTGACATTGCCATCAAGGTCTTAATGCCAGAAAGGTTGTCAGGTAAAACCTGTGTAATAAATAACATGGTGACCAAGTCTGCCTTCTTAAGGTTCAACATTGCTGTAAAAACCAAAGTTACCTGCAGTCCTTTGATCTACTTCAGATACATAAAACCATGGAATATGGTAGTAGTTTTAGTTTGTTTGTATAGCCTTCATCTGGAGTATTTTGATTAGTGAAAAACAACCTCCTAGTCTAAACTCTGATCACTTGTCCTGTGCTTAGTGCACTTGGGAGTTTTCTGAATGAAAGAGATGACAGGAGAGAGCTTTACTCTCAGGATGAAGTAAGAATCTTTCCAACTCAGGGATCTCCTAGCATTAAGCACTTCTAAATGTGTACTCAAAACCTTCCCTTTTTAACAGCTTCCAGTTGAAGATGACATTGATCTCAGTGATGTGGATCTGGATGACCTGGGTAAAGATGAGCTGTGAGATCTTCAGGAAACTTCTTTTCTTGGGAGAGCCTGTGCAGCAGTTTGCAGCCTGGATCACAATCAGACAGATATTTCAGTGGCCTTTTTATGGAGAAGTAGCACATGACACACTGTGCTATTGGATGCACTGCAGCAGTGGACTGTACGCATCTCAAGAAAACATTGCAGAAATTCTATGAATTGTCATAACCAGTAAACTTGATTGTATTCTGTGTAACAAATATTTTGAGGACAACATGGATATTTCTTTGGAACATCTTGGGTTTTATTTTGTTGATAATGTGCTGTTTGAGTGTTACTGGAGGCTGTTAGTGTAACCAATTTTAACTGTAATTTTTTTCATGGAGGTGGAGCCTGCTCAGCTTCTGTTTCAATTGAAGAATAAAATATTTTTTGACACACAGTGTTAGTCTTGTATAGAGTAAGAAAGGTGCACATAGTACAAGCAGTCCCATTTTGGATGACACTTGAAAGTGAACTGTAGAAATAGAGGCATGTGCAGAGAGGAGTTCTAAACCACCTCCTTGCTGTGAAATCTTGACAGTTTAGCCTAAAGCCTGATAAGATGGACAATCTTAGTTTAAATGCTCTTCAGTCTTCCTTTTCCTATTTCTTCTCAGGGGGTTTCTCTTTCTTTGTGCCAGACTTCATAAGTTCATTAATACCATGGAAGTGGTGTTGCTGCTGCAATGAGAGATGCTGGGAGCTGTTGGTCTTTCCTCTGGATTAGTGATAAAGCTAATCTGTGTTGTAGGGCATAAAGATTTCCAGGTGCTAACAGAAAACCACCCTGGTGCTGTCTCCAGCAAATTGGGTAATATTTCTTCACTTCCCATCTGGCATTTTGATCTGAAATTGCTATTTCCTTTGGAAGGGGAATCAAGACTGCAAACAGGGATGTTTACTGCTGCTTTTTTAATAAAAATACTATTATTTTATTGCTCTCCATGTCTTGTATATTGGTGTCTAGTGAAGTGACCCTGATGTGATCAGCTTGTTTATAAATAAGGAATGAAAGAGCTGAAAGATTCCCCTTCTTTCAAGGAAATAAGGTAATGTGGATATTTGTCATCTGGTGTCTGTGAGAGATTGCCCGTAGCTGGTCCCCATAAAAGGCAGTGTCAGAACCACAGGCAGCCAGCAGTAACTGTTGATTCTGTGCAGGAGATGTGCTCCAACTCCTGAATCATCCCAGCAGATGAGCTCTAATGGAACTGTTCTAACTGAAATATCTTTGTAAAAACTAAACTCATGAGTACTTGGGACTGTAGGTCATATTATGATAAGTTCCACAGCACTTTTGAGGATCTTTCCTCTTAAGCTTTTGGGTTTTTTGTTAAATTAAAGGAACTTTTTGCTTTGCTCTGATGCTTTCTACTTTTTCTGTTTGGGTTTTTTTTAAGTTTGCTTTGTTAGAAAAAGAGGACTGTATACACCTAGTAGATCCATTAGCCACCACACTTCTTGTTTTATTTCAAGTCCAGTAGATATTCCATCTTTGTAATTTACCAAAAAAAAATAAATACTACCACAGTACCTCTGCCTCTGAAATATGCTTTTGTAAAACTATGAATAAGAGATAACTTATACTGTAGTCACTGTAAAAATTACTAGACATGGTAGGAAGATCATCCTGCTACAGCATCTGCATTTTCATTTGATTTTCAGCAGCTAAAGATTGTTGTCCAGTAACATGAGAGTCTTGAAAATTAATAGATGAAGCTTGAGCAATTCTTCTTTAACTGCAGTCAAGAAGACTGAGGTCAATCTTGAAATAGACATAAGGATAGTATTCTTGATTACTCAGTTGTAACCCAGGGATGTCCATGCCAGGCTGCAAAAGGAAATAATAGCTTTAGTACCAGTAAACCTACACAGTTCTAAGCTCCAAGGGATTGCTTTTGTGCTCCTTTCCCACAGGTGCAATGGAGCTTTGTATGTGCCATGCTTAAGGCAGGGAATTCACCACTGGGAATCTGCTCTGCTTCTTGTTTCTGGTTGCCTAACTTAATTAGCATTGAGAATTTATACCAGTGCTGTTATGAAATTATAGTATTTTTGTGTGCTTCAGCTCTACAGCAACTCATCTCTCCTCCCTTCATGCAGGGGGACCCATGCTTGCTGGTTTTAGGCTGCTTTGGAGGCCTGCTGCCTCATTTATTGCTTTAGCCTAAATTGTTTGGAATTGTAATTCAATATATGGGGAAGGAGAAGGCAAGTACTGCTGCTTGTTGGAAGGCCTAGGTTATTTATGAATGACAGCCTTTTACAGGGGACAGGTGTCACAGTCCTAGGATTTAGTTCCAAATTAGATTTTCTTGCTTGTGTTGATCTGAATGTTTATAGTAGATTTTAAATGTTTTACCTAGAGGAACAGCCATAATTGAGCAACCCGTTTCTTTCTGGTAGCTATAAACATCACATGCTTCAACAGAAAATGTAACAATCTCTCTGCAATCTGAGCCTACCCTAATCCAGTCTGTAACCAGCTGGGATCAGAGCTGCATCCAGGGCTCCTGTCATCACAAGATGTGAGGAGATCCTGCTCTAACCCCAGGACTGTGGAAGTGTTCATTTGGCTGAGCTGAGAGAAGCTACAGTACATGAACTTGCAGTCCAAATACATACATCCATTATACTTGCTGCTGCAACTTCATCCAGGTGTTTGAAGACCACGTTCAGGACATCTCTCAGGCGCTTCACAGACTTCCTGTTTGGCTGCAGCAGCATCGCTTGGAAATTCACAGGGAGGCCATACCTCGGAACACAACACACATGATCATCTGCTGGGAAGGGGCACAGATGTCTGCTCCTGCCCTTTTCCCTCCTCAGCCTCCAGGCATGCCCACTGGTGCTGTGTTGCAGAAACAGTGCTGACTCCTTATTGGAAAGCATTTTCTTTTTGAAGCCAAAAGTCAACTAAACAGTGTCTTTCTGTTTTCCCCTTCCCTGTAAGTGCCTCCAAAGAATCGTTTTTCAATCAGATTCGTATGTCACGAATTTTTGTGGACATCTGTATTGTCTCCTGTGAGCTCCTGGAGTGAAGTGTGTAAGGCATGCACCTCGAGCAGGACAAAACAAGGTGTGTGAGGGTTCCTCCCACAAAGGAACTGCACCAGGAAGAGAGTGTTACATTTGGACTTCCCCAGGAATCTCTGCCTGCACTCTGTGTTTACTCACCTCAGGACAGATTCAACGAAAACTCTCAAGGCTTTCACATGAATCCAAGCCACAAATGCTTCACTGAAGTTCACCTTCAGCCAGCGCAGTAAGGGGCCCTGTGAGAACAGAGCAGTGCTGTGATCCCCTCGCTGAGTGAAGCAGGGCCAGCACTGCCACTGAGGCTGGGATAGTTCCCAGGCAGCCTGATAGTGGCTCCCAGTCTATCAGAAACTCAAGTGGCCTTGGGAAAATCATGTAATTGTTCCCATGCCTCAGTTTTATGGGCTAAATGGAGCTCACCAGAGACTGACTGAACCACAAAGCCATTTCTGAGAGAGGTGCTTAGGCATGCAAAGGATGCCACTATGTGGATCACCAACTCACAAGGTGCTACTCACATATTGTTGTTTCTTGTCGGAAGCCAATTTCATCAGCTCTTCCTTTTCACATTTCAGTTCCTTCTCATCATAATAAAATTCTCGAACTATGAACCTACAATTGAATGATATTTGCTCTCACAAGCCTTAATCCAGGCAATATGCACACTCATTTCTTTTTCTCTGGGAGAAGCAGGTAAGAGAAGCTGCTAGCCATTTAACAAGTTAAAGTATGTGGAGGGTGGGAGTTGAAACGATCCCCAGAAACAGAGCTTCCTGCTGTCAGCAGAATGAGACCAGAAAGGGCAATTTCAGAATCTGTAATTTGGAGCTTAAAGAACAGGATCACTGATTCTGCTACCACAGCTCCTTCTCATCCTGCCTTCTCAGTGGCTTTAGGACCAACAGCAACCCAAGCAGTCAAGAAATCCTAAAACCAGTGATGAATTCAGCATGCTGCACAGACAAGCCTCACCTGATCTTCATCTCTTGCTAGCCTGCTCTGCCCAGCAGTCAGGGCTTCTTACCTGTTCTCCCTGGCTTTAGCCTTAAAGTCATCCATCACTTTTCTAAATAGGGTCACAGTGAAGAGTCCTCCTTCTGCATCCTCAGCAATCATTCTGTGGGAGGGAAATCCACTGCTGTGATTTGACATGGCAAATCCCTTATGCCTTTTTTACCTACCTCAACTTCCCCTTTTGCAATTCTTTTTATTTTCATTTATAATACTGAACAACACCCTCCTTTTTGAAGACTGCTGCTACAGAAACTGGGAACAATGATTTTACTTGCAGTGGCTACTCTATCTCAATGTAAAACTCAATTGGTTTAGTTCCTGAACCCACTGTAATACACACACATTCTGCCTGCCTGATTTTTCTGTGTTTCCTGGTAACATTCTCCCACCTTTACAAGCACTTGTGTTTTTGAGACAGGCAGTAGACAAAACAGCTTGTTTATTTCTCTGTGCTTCCCACCTCCTCCATTTCAGGTAATACCACTGTCAGCTCTTGTGCCCTGGACTGGATCTCATAGTCTGCATGAACTGAGCAATGGAATATTTAAGTTCTAGGAAAGATATTTTTTTACCCAAAGTGAAAGGATGAGTTAATATGGCTTTTGGTAGTGCAGATGACAGCATGCTGCATTATTCTATGCTACAACAGGAAGCAATTAAAAATGCAGATTTCGTGTTTCATCCTTTTATGAAGTACTTTCCATAAAGCTCTTTGTGATTGCATGTGTCTGAATTTCAATTAATGTAATAAATTGCCTGTTTTACATAAAAAGAAGCAACAGCCTGGTTGAAAGTGAAAATAAATAGATTACTGGAAAAGGGAACAAGCTAATCAGAAAAAAACTGACTTTTTTTCTTTCATCTGTACTTTCCTTCAACAAACTAATTTCTATTTGAATTGCAAATACATTGATGTGGATCCTATGCATTAGACCAGTGATTTCCTCCAGGATCCATGAATTTGAGGGGTTGAAACGTGACAGGGATCTCTGAAACAAACATGGAGCTTAATTTGGAATTTCACTTACTTGGTGGAGCGAGGTACTACCATATCTGAGAGTGATTCATAGGTCTTCTGCCACTGTAGGTAGCTTGACCTTTGAGCAATACAAAACAAAGCACACTAAATAAACACTATATACTGGAAAGCAAATGTTGATATATGTTGTTGATTGTGCTAATAACTTAGGGAGCAGGGTTAAGCTCTTTGTGCTGGGTTATGTCATTCAGATACATTAAGCCTCTCCTATCCTTTCCCCTCCTAGTCACCAGCTGAGGAGATGCTTCCCTCAATGCTACACCCTCAGTCTTCACTTTGGATCTTGGCTTGAGGAAGGGTCAACATCAGGAAGCTGATGGTGGGAAGAACATGGCAAGTACTTCCAGGCTGCCACACAATGTCCCACACTCCAGGACCCCTGCACAAGCTGCCCTGGTCCATGGCTAGGTGTGCTACATCTGCAGTGTGCAATCCCAGAGCTGATCCGGTGCTAGACTGCATTCATGGTGAATGCCAGCACTGTGAGAAAGGGAACAGGAGGATGGTAAGAGTTTTCAAAGAGAAAAGTCTCTTTTTAGCATGAATAAACTCAGATAATGAAGTCAACAAACTTACCTCAGATAGCTTTTTGCAACCTGCTTTTCAAAGAATCATAAATGAAAGGTGATGGTGCTATATGTGTGTGTTGGGACAGGGCTATATGGAGAGGAAAAATTTTGTGTAGGGCTCTGAGGAGAGCATGGTATAACCTCCCCATTGGTAGTAGTCATCCTGTGTAGGGGTACTTACAAGGACACGGCCAGCAGAGAGAAACTGTGAGTTGAACAAGTCTAATTCCTTTTAGAAACTTGCTATGCTGCAGTAAGAATCTGGTTTTCTTTTAGCTTATACTATTCCTACCAAGAGACTGAGAACCCACTCGTAACCATGAAAAACCTACATGCCAGTTGTCCTGCTCCAGCTTTGGCGCAGTCTTTGTCTCCCTCTTTTGTGCTAGCAGCACTCTTGGCAGAAATTGTTCTTTCTTCTTTGCTAAGGGCTCCACCTGTGTCCCAGTCAGGGCACTCATGAGCTGCCCCAAACTGGCCCAGTACCACCTGGTTCTGGTGCTTAGGCCTGGGGCTCAGTGCCCCATGAGGTGTGTGCACACTGTTGTCTTACTTTGGCACCACGACGAGCAGCGTGATCAGATACTCCGAATTCAGAACAAAGTCTTCTTTGTGCACTATGTCTGCCAGGGTCCGGGTTAGCAGATTTCCCCTACAGTGAAGAAGACAAAGTAAAAATAACAGTAGCAGGAACTCAGCAGGAGAACATTGGAGGCATTGTGCTGTGGGTGGAGATGCTAATAGTATATACTGGAGTAGAAGAAGGCCCAGAAGGAGGTGGCTAAAGGACACAGTTACACTTCTGAAATGGCTGTTTCGTTATTTTTACTGCAACTAAAAGAATCAAAAAGTAACTAATACTAAGGACACAATATGGGTGACTAGCAGGAGGCCAGTTTATGCCCTTTGTGTAAAATTACACCATTCTGCTGCTATTGTTTTTACAGTAAGTGTGTAAATACTTGGGAAGTGCACATCTGCTCTCAGTCATTGCCACGTCTTGTGGGAAGCACCTGCTCTCTCAGGAAGCCTGTTGAGCTGCCTGTGTGACCATGCTGCAGTCAGAGCGAGCCATGTAAGCACAGACCTAAGCCATCCCAGAAGCCTGGCATTCCTGGACTGCTGTGGAAAAGCACACTGAGACACTTCCTGCTGAACAGCAGCAAGAGTGGCAGTCTCACAAACAGGTGGGACCTGCAGGAGGTCTCCACACTTGATCACATTAATTCCTAGGACATGTAGATAACCAGGGCTGGCTGTATATGGCTGGGAACCACTAGGTGTGAAGAGGAGTTGCCCTCGTTGTCAGGAGTTTCACTCCTAGGCAGGAGTGAAGAAGAACCTAAACTAGTAGTGTTTGGTTTGAGGTTCACTGGGCCAGCCTCAGTATTAACTAACCAGCTGGTAACTTATTAAATGTTTGCTCAACCCAAGCTATCTGGCACTGGTGGACATCAGAGTTGTCAGCGTTTAATGATGGATGGAATGGTGACAGGAAGATTGTCCCTGGTCATGAGGTCTCCATTCTTCTCCCTCCTTATGTTGCTGGAGCCCTGGCCAGCAGGCTGCCAGCCTGGCTGGCTGCAGTGTCAGGCAGCCACCTGTGCCCTGTGCCCAGTCCTGAGTAGGAACAGTGGCACATATGAGCACGTGTTGGGTGAAGGCTTGCACAGCATCATCTAAGTTGCTTTAAATTTACTACTTACTGGATTTTACCATTCTCCCCAGTGATATGCCAGAAAAAACCCCAGGTATCAGCACTGACATAGGCAAAGACCATAAGCAGATGAAGACAGGAGAGAGAACATTTGGGAAGCCTTAACACTGCATTACCTGAACCAACAGAAGGAAAGAAAGAAAACAAAAATATAAGTGGGTGAGGTGCAGGATCAAGCAAGACAGCTGTTTCCTATGGGAGCTTTGCAAATGCTGTTCAGAACATAGGGCACAGCTCCATGCAGCAAAGGAATCCACCAGCTAACACAGCTCATCTAATTTCTGACTCCCTGAAGTCCCACCAGGGCAAAACAGTTGACTATTTCCAAGATTGCCTTCTCACACTGTCAATAAAATCCTAATAGGAACTTCAGTCTCCCTGAGCTGATTTTGAGATATACCAGCTACCCCACCACCTGTTTTCACTGGGTCTCTAAATGCTCAGCATGTCCCAAAGCTGGAAAAGTTGTTCCCACCAGAACAAACGTGGTCCACCATGCAGCAACGGGTGTGAGCACACACTGCCCACATTTCAGCCACATAACAACATCCCCAGTGCAAAATGCTTACATTGTTTTCTTCTCCAGGCTCTGCAAATTTCCTTTGATGTTGTTGTATGCAGCTGATCGGGTCTTCAGGTCTGCTTCTATTTGAGTCACTTGCTAAGACAAAGTGAAAAAAGGGAGTCACTGCAGTGCTTGAGGCCCTGTTCTTTACCTCTGTCCTGCTACTATCACACCTTAACACAGAGACACAGCTGCCAGACCCCCTAAAACCACTGGCCCGTGGCCAAGAGAGAACCAGGGTCAGAGCGCCCCTGGGGCAAAGGCCTCTGCAGAAAGTAGGGTTCAGTCAGCTGTTGCTGGTGGTGTGCTAGACATGTACCTAAGGGGCAAGTTCATGGTTTTATTTGTTAACTACATTGAACAACAACACAGCCTGCCTTTCTGAATGAGCTGACAGTGTAAATAATTCATTCAGCCTGAAGGCATTTGATTTAATGTCAGACTAACAATTTCACAAAAAACACCTCTGAAGTGGAGAATAATATGGGAGTATATAAAAAAAAAAATTACAATGAAGGGGATAAAAGTGCAGAAAATGTATCAATGTATCAATGTACTCTAGTGAATCTGATAAAGTGCCATATACTTACAGATTGAATAGGTTTCAATATATGTATCATTATTATTGCAGTAGAAATCAAAATAATATCAACTGCTTCAGTACAAAGTGTATGTTTCTGAGCTTGTTCCTGCCCAAACCAAAGGCAAAGCTCCCACTGACTGCCATGAGAGGAGGAATCACAACCAGCCAAAAGACATGCTTCCCCATGCTGACATCTTAAAATCTGGAGTACAATTTACCTTTGCTAATGCTTCTGATATATTCTTCAGCGGCTGCTTTATGGGATATTTGGCCATGTCCCACTCAAATCGTGTCAAGTAGCTAATTAGGTCAACTGAAAATGCAAAGAGATGCATGAAAGCAGATAGTGTACCAGATGGCAGCTTCAGGTTTGGGGAGTAGTCCCCAGCTATAGTTTAGGCATAGCTTTGATTAACTTTAGAGCGTTAACCAGCAGCCCACCTCTTAATTCTTACAGAGATTTGATCTAGATCAAATATGCACAGATCCTATGCCCAATCTAATCAACTTCCTAAACATGCCTGAACTTAAAAGTTAAACCAAAAATCTTTTCTGCATTTCACCTAACAGTACAGAAAAAGTGTAAAATTATCTGTATCAGTGGGATACAGCAGTGTACAACTATTCTTCACAGTAAAAACAGTTCTGTGTAATCTCAATCTTGATTTCTGCAATATGCCTGAATTTAATCCCAGCAACAGCTATCAGAAAAATACTCTGTGCCCAGGATCAGCAGTAATATTCAGGGTTGCTGAGAGCTTGATCAGTGGTACTAAGGGCATAGCAGATTCCATTTCTCTGTGGTTTAGTCAAATGCTCACTAGAAATCAAACAAATGCAGGTGCAATGAGGAATTCCTCATTGACTTTGCACACAGAGGTCCCCATTTCACACCAAGTTAGAGACTATTTATATAATAGATAAACCCAGACACAGCATCCAAGAACAGAAATTCACAGCAAGGACCTGTGCATGCAACCCCCAAAACAAGGCACCCTCGGACCACAGGGACCCACGGCTTCTTTCCAGAATGAAGGGGAAATGAACACATACAACACCCAGCTCCTAGAACAAGATTTTCCTGTTTCACTGTTTGAAGATTAAGGGTTCTTGATGTTGGAAAACATTAAGGCTTAGTACATTATGGTACCAAATAAGGAATTCTCCTCCAGCAGCTCATGAAATCAAACAGCTCTTTGTCTGAGTCTGAGGGCCTTTGCATGCTGAACACACTGCTACATGGTGTTCTTGCAGACCTTATAGGGTGTGGTGAAGTCATGCATCCTGCCACAATGAGAAGGGCTGGGACTGCCCCCCAGAAGGTTAGGGAGATAAGGGGAAGGCAGCAGGCAGGGTCTCAAGGTCTAGACAAAGAGGCCAGAAGCACTGTCACCTAAAGGGTGGACTTCCTTCCAGACCAGGAGGGTAAATATGGAGAATGTCTGGGAAGTTGCTCTGAGGTGATAGGGAGCAAAACAAGCTCAAGGCGACAAGTAAAAGGACACGCAAGCTGGGGCCCTTCAGTGTTCTCTGCTGCCTTGTTCAGGGAGTGACTTCCATCCCACAGCAAGGTTTAAGCACAATGTCTTATGAGCTGGACTTTGAGATTTAGGGAAAAACTTTATGAACCAAGATGCATGAGAAGGAATGTGAAAAACTGTGTAACTGCCATACTACCAGGCTGAGGGTACTCCACGGTCTCATGTGATACTGAATACCCTTGGCAGGAGAGCACTATCCTTTCCATGGACTTCTCTCACCCCACAACAGAGTCAGTTTACCCTATTAGATTTCCAGAGCATGGAAAGTCTTATGTTAGGAGAAATAGGTTTCTTAGCAAGAGATAAACTGCCTGGAAGGCAGAGAGCACTTGCCATGACAGTGTTCTCCCCCTCTTTCAAAACCACAGCTGTGTCAATGTACCCCACATCCAATGGACAAGTCATAGGGCAAAGATCCAACCCTTCCTGCCAATATCTGATCAGGAATGAGCAAATTCTCCTGCACATGGAGGGTGCAGAAAAGGGGCAAAACTGCAAAAGATTGGGAGAGCTATGACACAGCTGCTGCATGCATAGCCCTCCGTTGGTGTTTGTTCGTGGTCACTGTGGGGAAGGCAGAGAGATCAAAAATACTTCAGCAACAAAGTTCACACAGCATTTTCAGCACGGGGTACCCAACACAAGGATTTTACCCTGCTGCCTCTCTTCTAAGCTCGTGTGCTTAGGCTTCTCAGACACAGGCTCTTTAAAGACAGACACTGACCTATTTATAGCTGATGAGATATAAAAGTTCCCTGAAGAACTTCACATGCCCTTTCTATCCACACATTCTTTGAATCTCAGCAGCATCCAAATGTTGGGCAGTTGAGCACAGCATGAGTTCTCAGCCCAGTTTTTCAAGCTCACTCCTGAGTGAGCTTGCCAGTTCTTGCTGGCACTGGTGCAGGTTAGTTTAACAGCCTAATCTTGGGGATGGCACAAACTACTGTGAACACACTAGAAGAGCTGTCACCTCTTTTTTGCTGAAAATGCCAAGCAGCCCCAGCATCCTGATGCTCCTGGAATGGTGTCCCTGATTTATGAAACCTGTTGAGTCACTTCAAAAGGCTTCACACAGCTGCCCACCCAGGAGAGATGATTCCTACCAGCTCTCATGTGCCCAGGGAGCCTACAGCCTGAATGCCTCATAATCTTTCACACCAGCTCTAAAATGCAATGTTAAATACTTCCTCTCCAAAACACTTAATTCTTCAAAATTGTTATGCTTCCCATTTTGCTTTGTTTCGGGCTCACTATAAAGAACGGAGTTATTCCACCACTTACCAAATTTTTAAATTCATTTAGGTTTAACATTTCTATAAATGGATGAGAATTTGGTATGAATCTTTGAAGAAAAGCTTTACATACATTTCAAGAAAGGTTATTTATGCTGTCATGATGTATTAAAAGTTTCTATATTACACAAGCACACATTTCCCTCTATAAGAGAGAAATTTGCATGTGGCTGCTTTCATCCATTGTCCACTGGAAAGCTCAGTGTCTGTGTATGTGTGTGTGTGCAAGTTCATGTAACTAAAAGTACTGTATTTTTTACTACTTTGCTTTTTTTTCCTACAAATCTAGCAAAAATCTTTTTTAGACACACAGCCACCACCGAACTGCTATTGGGGTTATATACAAGTGAGCTAAAGTCAGTGTTACTTAAAACTATCTTGGGATGGTCAAATAGTATGAAACAGGACCACGCAGCAAGAAATTTTGTCTTATAATTTTGTTTCTGATTTCACAGCCTCGAGAAAGTCTTCAACTTCATAGTTCTTTTGCTAATCAGAAAAGGAAGGAGGAAGAATTGGTACAGTAAAGTTGCTGATGCTTATGAAGACTGACATTGGAATATATTAGGGGAATCCTCATATACTAAAGCTGACTTTATTTTTTAAGATGCAGTCGATAATCTTAAAAAGGTAAATGTCCTAATTCAGTATTATTTGTTTGGATGACCAAACCCAGACAGAGGAAATTAGTAACACATGCAAGCTATTTCCATATCCTTCTAATACAGCACATGCAGAACTGATAGGGAAAAAATGGTGTAAAAAAGGGAAACAAAGGAAATGAACGAAACCTGTTGTTTCTCAAGTCATAGGGATATCGTGATCAAGCTACGAGGTTGTTACTTGAGAAATCCATCGTAACCTGATCACTGTATCTCTACAACCAGACCAAGACTTGTGTCTAGCACTAATATACACAAATGCATGCATGTAACAACACCACAACCATCAGTCCTCAACATACTTTGGAGACATTTCATTTTATCCTTTAGCCCTGAAACATAATAAGTGGGATTATTGTATTTCTCAAACAGTTGCACCCATCAAACATCAGTTTTATATGATTCAAGGACATTTCTAAAAGAACTTCCTCCTCATCCTTTGCTAATACAGGTCTGAAGTACAACATTGCAGACAAAGGAAAATGGAGTGTGCACTCTTAATTTATCCAAAAGCATCATGCTGCAAGTCTGTAATCAGCATGCATACCACATCCAATTTTGTTGTATTTTTCCAGAATAGCTGGGGAATGCAACTTAGTGACAGATCACTGGCAGCTGTCACACAGCCATACAGAATGAGATTTAGCTGCCCTTAGGAAATCAAGCCCAGGCATAGCACAGAAGTGTGCTAGGTCATATTAGGAGTGAACAAGGATGTCCCTTACTTGCATCTTCACTCCAAAGTTAGCTTCTGCTGAGAAAAATGGGAGCAGGCTAGACACATTCTCATAAAATGTTGCTGATGGTTGTCCTTTCTAAAATGTGAGGGTTTCAATTCCACATATTCATATTCTGAAGCAAGCAAAAGCAGCATAAATGCATTTAACCCCCCACATTCACAGCACCTACCTCCATTGGCCAGAAGATTTTCCTGGACTTTATCTTTTGAGTCCTCCATAACTTCTCCTATGTACTGGGCTATTTTCTTTATTATGCTTAAGTGTAATAAGAGAAACTTTGTTAGTGAAGAAACAGAATTCTGACAAAACAGTTTCACAGATCTGATAAACAAAGAAATGCCCAAACAAAACACTTCTGAAGCAAAACAGGTTAATTTGCAATTCAAATGATAAAAGATCTAAAAGTTCTACAATGCAGAACTAAATGTCTTCCCTCTAAATACACTGATCTTTGCAAAAACATAGGTAATGTCATTTTGCCTGTGCTCTGGACTTACAGAAAATCAAGATTCAGTTTTCTGTACACTCATTATACACATAGCAGAAACCAGAAGGCAAGAAACTCATATTTAAAACCCCCAAGGTGATGAAGGCAAAGGAGGCTGCATACAGACATTGACTGAATATCTGTTCCATAGGATGCTGATGAAATCCTTACGGCTCCCTGAGAAAAGGTTCTCAGAAAATTCTCAGGGGAAAATAGCAGTGTTATTTTGCTTGGTGGGGAATTTCTTTCTTATGCCTTTTCTTTACAGGACTCTTTCTTCTCTTTTAGCATGGTGGACAAGACACTCTCTGGCATTTGATAGGAGCCCGAGACGGAGCGAGGCAGACGCAGCAGGTCAAGGGAAGGCTGTGATTCTTTATTCTTCTTTTTTCTATCCTAATTATCTGACTCCATTCTATATATACATTTGTACAGAGGTCAAGAGATTGGCCACACAGGTTGCCAC
>JBBMKD010000145.1:98303823-98351195 GCA_037834095.1 Argya squamiceps | reverse complement strand
TGTTGGGCTCCTTACCGAAAAACAGCTCCAAGTGTTTCTTAAACTAGAAATGCGGTTTGAATGTGGGAACCTCTGAGTGTAGCGGTGCTGGTCCACAGACCCATAAGCAACGCTACCTTGTAAGTTTTCTTGGTGTGGAATGGTTAAACTTCAGTGGTATGGAAATTGGAAGACAGTCAAGAAAAAGAAAGAGTTAGCGGCCTAAATGTCTTATATTTCAAATGGTTGGATAAAGTTTAAGTGATTTTCGTGTTTCTGTATGAATAATGAGCTCAACACTGATGTATACCTTTTCTTGCAGTGGCTGTCTGACAGGAAGAAAAGAGCTTTACAGAAGAAAGATGTGGGTGAGTTTTCCCCTCTCAGGGTGCTCAGCAGTACTCTGCTACTCCACACACATCACATGCAGTCCAGAGGAGACTCCTCACTGACTGATACACAGGAGTTATCCCTAAGTCATAATATAAAAACTACAGAATTAAACTACAGATAATTATTTCAAATTCTTGTATAGCTTCACATGAACACTGTATAACCAGTGGTATTTTAAATTTTAGACATTAAATATTAGGGTTGTAGATTGTAACAGAAACACGATGGATGAGTTCTGTGTTGTCCCTTACGTTGAAATCAGA
This sequence comes from Argya squamiceps, assembly GCA_037834095.1. Classification (NCBI taxonomy): domain Eukaryota; kingdom Metazoa; phylum Chordata; class Aves; order Passeriformes; family Leiothrichidae; genus Argya; species Argya squamiceps. The sequence continues at coordinate 98,350,560 of JBBMKD010000145.1, read as the reverse complement.
CTGTAAACTCCTCTGTGATGCTGTCCTAATCTTAGAGAGCAGAACCACATCATTTGAACCTAAGCTTGTTGCACAAATTAAAAAAGGCTATTTGGAATCACAGGAAGTGTTACACAAAAAACTTACCAAGAAAAAAATGCATAGAGGTAATGGGTCATTCAATACCTTATACAAGGCCTTAATTGTGCAAGTGTGCAATGATTATTTGCTACTACACTATATAATACTTTGTTACACGGTTACCTTGGAGTACTAATTTATTTTGCAGGGAGGTAGTCTGCTTCTTAGGGTTAGCAGATTGTTAATCTGCTTATAATGTGTTAGTTACAATATCTCTGAAGGATATTCCTTATACTCAGCAATTAATTCAACATGGTTCCTTAGGAAACCATTACAGGTTTTTGGACTGATAGAACTGTACTAATTCTACAATTTTTTTTTTCTTTACAGATATCCGTAGAAGAATTGAACTTATTCAAGACTTTGAAATGCCCACAGTTAGCACAAAGATTAAGGTATCAAGAGATGGACAGTATATTATGGCAGTTGGTGAGTTAACAAACTGTCTCTCTAACAGAGGCCAAAAGTCTTGGGTAATCTTGGGTGCAGAGTGACTTAGTGGTTCAGGTAGAATTGGTAAGAGTTCATTTTAAAGTGTGGAGCTGAGCAAGATTACTCTTAACATGGGATAGAAAGGCTGTCTTGGGAGTGGTGCTGTGGAACACTTCTGTTTGGAATACATACATTCTTAGAATCATAGAATGGTTTGGATTGGAAGGCACTTTTGAAAATCATCTAATCCAACCCCCCTGCTGCCAGGGTTTATAATACAAATAAAAAACTAATCAAACAATTCCGTCTATAGTACAGTTAAATACTAAGTTCTAAATTACTCTCATTGCATGTATGTTAAATAACTTCTGAACATCATTGTTTGAGTATTGTTTTATAGGAGGAGGATAACGCTGCATTTTGTAACTGTCAGAATGGGATCCAAACATGGATACTTTAGTAGTGTTAATAACGTGAGGAGCCTTGCTCTTTCAGATTTACTGGAAGGCGTTACTAGATTCTGTACAATGTATCTGTTAGTTAGGAGAACCTGCATACAAGCAGGGTGATTACAGAAACCAGGCTGAAAAGTTGTGTTACTAAGAGCCATGTTTTTCCAGTCACAGAGGCTTTAGGAAGATAAGAAGACTAATAGTCGAAACACAGTAAAGCCTGTATATGTAAGACATTATACTTTAATATGCTTTTGTGTTACCTTTTTGTTTAACTTTTTTATTTAATTAAGCATGCAATTATTCTTTCAGGAACTTACAAGCCCAGGGTCCGCTGTTTTGATACCTATCAGTTATCCCAGAAATTTGAAAGATGCTTAGATTCTGAAGGTTAGTATAAGCCATGGCTGTTGGTACAAGTTGTCTGTCATACACAATCCAGGTTGGACTCTGGCAGAAATTCTGCTCCCTGTGCTGAGAGGATGGAATGTACCTCAGGGGAGCACAAGAATCTAGAGTAAAATTACCTAGTCTTCATCTCTGAATTTTCCTTTTTTATTCTGATTTCAAAGTTCTTTCCTTACTTGGAAAAGGGTGTAAGATTTACCTTGAAATTTGCCTTACCAAAAAGTGTGGGGCTCAGTGGGTGAATGTGGCTGAAATCTGTGTTCTGTTTGGTGAATGTGACAAAGGTTCTATGGCTGGGTAGTGGCAAGATCTCCCTTCTTACCTGTTCTGTGGAGCAGTAAGGTAGAAGAATGCACAATGGGGTTGCTCTGTTTTCTCTTTGGAGCCCAAGCTCACTCAGTGAGTTACAGGGTAAAGAGAATTTCCTGGGAGGTGTTGGTTTGTTTGCTGGTTCAGTTTTCTGTTTGTGTTATTGAAACAAGGTACTTAGAGGTAGATGGTAGCATGGCCAAGGCCCTAATTACACCTTGTTTGCTACTAATTTGGTGGGAGAACGACTGTGGTGAGGAAAATAAGGAGCCATCTAGACAATGGGAAAGGGAGAATCAACTGGTGGTTAGAGCAGGCCAGGAGCTGCCACAGCTCTGAGCTTTTAGGGTGCTTAAATTCGAGGAATTATGGGGATTTGTTTGTTTGTTTTGATTTTTTGAGGGAATGTGTGAGAGGGTTGTTATTTCAGGTTTTGTGTTTGAAGGCTGGGATATTAGAAGACTGATGGCTGAAGGCTGGGATATAGGGGTGACCAGAACAATGAGAAGATGAGCACATTCGTTATGGAAGAATTGAATTGGTCTGACTTTGATGTGTGGGAAAGTGATGTGAAAAATAAAAATTGTAATAAGAGCGTAGGGGTGTTTCTCTGCTCTCTGCCTCAGGACTGCAAGGAGTCATGCAGGGTGAAGGAGCAATGCTAGGCAGGGTTTCAGAGAGGCTGGGGAGAGGAGCATTCAGCAAGAGTGAAACCCTCTTCAAAAGGGCAGAAATCATTGTAATCTTAAATGCTTGCTACTAATTAGAGTTTGAAGTAAGTTTTTTGAACTGGCACCTTAGTAGACTGCAGAAGTATGTTCATTTGAAGTCTAGCATAGAGTCACTTCAGGTAACTTTAAATGAGTTATCTCATTTAAATAGAACCAATTTAGCTGAAGCAGCTACTCCCTAATGTTCCCAGCTCAGCTCAATTAAAACTAGGCAAAGTTCAATATGTTAGTGTTCAGCATGAGTAGTAGCTTTCATATTTGTGATTTTTTTGAGCCTTAGAACTTCTTTTGTGGAAGTGCTGACCACTTGGAAGGACTCATATGCAAGTTTATGCATGTATGTCCAAACTCATGTAATTTTTTATCATCTTTGATGGATTACCAAAGCTCTATGGACCACACACTCACTGAAAACCATTTGATTAGACATTCCCACAGCAATAAAACACATGGCTGAGCATTGTGTTGAGGAACGTGTCAAGTATACAAGAACAATAAAAAGATTACAGGATGCTTCGTATGTTTCTAAAGTTTTAGAAAGCTAATTACAGTTTTGCAAATCAAGTTACATAATTAGAGATCTTACATAAGATTAATGCCTGCATTATGCATTGACACCTGTGGGGAATACCTACATGACTAAAGATTAGCATGAGTGTAAATGTTTTCAAGATTATGCCAATTTTTGCAAATAAGTTTGCTTGCTTAGTTGACTCAAAATTCTCTTGCTCTCTCCTCTAGTGGTTACGTTTGAGATTTTATCAGATGATTACTCAAAGGTATGTTTAATCGTTTTCAGTGTATAAATGAAAAAGTTGTTTAGTATGTATATTAAAATGCATTTTTATATATAATAAAGGCAGTCAATCAAACAGCTTTTGGAACAAAAATGGTTTTTTACAAACAGCAAACAGGATAAACATTTTTTGTACCTTTAAAATTTTGTTTGTTTTCTTTGTGGCTTTGTACTATAATTTGCTTTAGCAATTTTAAAGTCTTTCGTCTCTTGGAGAGAAAAACTTCAAATAGTGATCTATCCTACAAACAAAATAATGTGAAAAGTGGAATTAACTATTCTTTATGGGCTAACATTTAGTCACAATCCCTTGTGACAAGTGATGCACACATGAACTGTTTTTGAAAGATGAGATAGCTATGGCTAAGTTAACAACCTGATTTGTCAGTGTTGTTATAGTCATGATGATTATGAGCATATGAATGAGGCAGAAATTGTGGAGAGAAGTAATGTCCCTTTTTTTAAGTCTTATTTTTAATTTTATTTATTTCTAAATTAAGTGCTGTACCTGAAGGAATTGCTCGAGTGTTTATTTTATGGGGTTTTTTTTCTGTGAAAAGACCTTACCATTTCAGGTATAGATTTATTTTAATAAATGCTGCTATTTGATCAGAGACATGATCATCTAGCCTTGTAGCTTTTTTGCATTTTTCCTGTGAGATTTCTAAGGAAGTGCATGAATTCAAGTAACAGAAGGTAATGGCTGATACTTTACATTAGCTTCCCACTCGTCTGTCTGGTGGAAAGTGTTTCTGGCTGTACATACCAAATGGTCATTTGGGAGGCTGAGGAGCATGCTGTGTTCCCAAATGTTTCTAACTGCTTATGAACAGAAAGGTGTGTGTTTTCAGCTGAAATGGGTGCTATATTTCAGGCTGAAGCCCTGCTTTTTCAACTTCATACAGTCCTTATGTTTTCTATTTTATTTAAACTTAACTTAAGAAATCGTCAGACAGAAAAATAAACTTCAGGTAGCTGTCATAATATTGTGGATATGTTAGAAGGAGGGAACACTATTTGAGAAATTACACTTGAAATTTTTAGAATCATAAGGTAGCAATTGGAATGGGACTTTAAAACACCATTTTAATGCTTGAACAGTTCTGTCAAAATCTGCAGGCATGGTGGTTCCACAGATTTACTGAGTAAATTGTTGCAATTCTGTTCTACCTTATCATAAAGAGTTTTTAGTTGCTCTCAAACCTGCCCAGGAGAATCTTAAGTTTTTACTGTTGCTGCTCCAGAGAGGGATTTTTTTTGTAATGTCTGTATTCTGTCCCTTGTCAGTCTTGGTAGCCCTCTTGGTAGCCCTCTTGGTGCTGTCAGCATCCTTTCATAGCTAGGAAAATAGTGTCTCTCCAGATCTGTTCCTGCCGTCCCTGTAAAGTTGCTTTGAGGCTTATTTGCATTTTCACAGTGAGAGCTCCTGTTTTCTTTCATTCAGATTAGTGCCCATAAGACCAGTTACATTTCTCTGATTTTCTAAGCCTTAGGCTTAAAAGTCTTAGACTTGGACTAAGTTTTAGAACTGGGAGAGAGTGGTATCTTTTTTCCCCACAGTCTTAGTATTAGTATAGTGTATAGTATACTATAGTATAGTATTTTTGTCACACATAAGTGCCAATGCTTTGGCTACCCTTAGGTTGTAGTTTTCTGGTGGTGACCAAAATTAATTTAGGATGATGAAAAGACTAACATGATTAAAGTGAGCTGTGTCCACTATTAATGAAAGAGAACACGAATATATTCAAGTCCAATATTGTAGAAATTAAATAGAAATTAAATAGTGCCAACCCAGGTCAGTGTTTTGTCCATGTCTCTTAAGGGAAGAACATACAGATTTATAAATAAAGATGACGGATGTAAAGTAACGTATGTACCTCACCTTCCCTGAGTTTCTCATCCTTATTTGCACTGCTAACAGTGTAATTCAGCAGTAGAAAATTTTAGATATTCACTATCTACTGTTTTTAGAAGATGCATGTACAGGCTAAAGCATCACTTTTCTAATCCAAGCTAAATAGGGATGAGGCTCTGAGACAAAGGTTTGGCTGTGGTTATCATGCATGGCATGAGTTTGGGCCAGGCCAGCTGTTCCTCCATGCACAGTGCCTGTCTGTGGTTTGAGGCACAGCTTGAGTGCAACAGGTGGTATGGGTGATCCTATCTCTGGAGTGGGAAGAATCCCTTCCAGTGGGAATGTGCTATGTTAACCTTCCATAAGGAGTGTGACAGCAGGACCTAGCCTATTTTTTACTGAAGTAGATTGAGCTCTGTAGTAATGCCTCCCTGTAGGTTTTTCCAGGACTGAGATGTTTGTGTAAGTTTCAGAAAGAAACAATCAATGTTCTTATTCAATTGGCAAAGAACAAAAATGAGAAAGATCATTGGTGTCATTTATTGGAGCACTGCTGTGCATCAGGATGTGTAGCTCATGTACTTAGTACATGTGGACATACTGGTGTCTGCACAGCTTTGTACCTGGAAGAAATCACTAACTGTAGTGTCTTGAAGGAAGTAGAAATGTTAATTTTGGTGCAGCAGAACATGAGGTAACTGTGCTGCTTCTGATTGCAGAGTCACTTTCAGGTTGTCTCATGTACTCTTGTGAATATTCATATAATGTATATTAACAAAACTCTTTGTTGTGGCTGGTAAGAATGATGACATGCTAGTTGATTCTGTCATTTTAGTAGAAATTGTTTGAATAAGTTGTGATAAGCCTGTATGAGTTTGAAAAAAAAATCACTGAAGTTTGTGCTGTAAGACAAGTTGGGGAGATCCTTTTCTGTTCCTGTATGTTTCAGTGCTTTCTGTTTTATTTTCAGATTGTCTTCTTGCAGTGTGGCAGATTTGTGGAGTTTCATTCACAACATGGCCATTACTACAAGACGAGAATACCAAAATTTGGTAGAGATTTCTCTTACCACTACCCATCATGTGACCTGTATTTCGTAGGAGCAAGGTATTAAGTGGAATATTTTGTTTCAGTTTTGTTAGCAGTGTTTTCCAATAATAAAATGAACCTTAAAATATTTTTCCTAGTATCCAGAAAAGTTAAAAAGTGGAAGAAGAGGCAATTCCTTCCAAATTAATAAGGGAGAGAGTGAAGGGTGGTAAATGTGGAAAGATTAAAATTAATGCAGTTTCCCATGCTATTTTTAAGCTGTTTTTTCTTTGATTCTTAAACCATATCTATCATGTATTTGCAAATTTGTATTAAAAACTGCAGGTAATTGTATTGTTTTAAAAAGTGTTTAGCATATAAGTAAGGAAAAATTAAATTATTTTTCCTATCCTGATTGGTGTTTTATTGCTGTGAAGTGTGAGTTAAATCACATAATTGTGTTTCTGAAAAGACATAGTAAAAATAAAATTAGATCCTTAGGGTTTCGAACAAAGTAAGTAGAAATTCAATGTGTAACTTAAATCACAGGAAATGAAACGATCTTGAGAAATGAATTAATGTATCTTTTGCCTGGAAAAATAGTAATTGGTAGGATATTGAAGTATAATAAATAAATGCTGAGCATGCACATTCTTCTCTGTATTTGAACATCAAAGTATATATGTTTGTCTGGTAAATTGTGAATTCTGAAAATTGTCTATTTGGCAAAATTAGGCTGTGAATAAATCTTTACAATGTCTCCAAATTTAAAGCAGTGGTTTTCAGTATTTGTAAGACACAAGAATAATTTTGGTTTTTCTCTTGTAGTTCTGAAGTGTACAGGCTAAATCTGGAACAAGGAAGATTTCTGAACTCTCTGCAAACCGAAGCTTCGTAAGTGCTGTGCAATGCGTGACCTCAGTCTTCTTTCCACCAGGTGGAAGCAGACTTCTAGCATGCTCACCACCAGAACTGTCTCTGAATGCTGCCCAAATGCTTTGCTGAGTTGAAAACGAGCATATGCTGAGTCTGAGTCTCATTTCATTTTATGTTCTGTAATTTTTTTGTTCCAGTTTTTAAGTTTAATTGAATTTTCTTTTGTGGATGTTTTAAAATTGCTTAATATGGACAAAATAGGTATTATATAACTTGATCTTAAGAGCATTTCATTAAAACTTTGCCATTATTACTCAATTTAGCCATCATATAGAGATCTACCCACAGGGTATGTACTTTCCCAGACATGTCTTTGTCCTTCTGCTCTTGAAGTAGCCCAGAGAGAATTATTATATCTCCAGCATGTGTCTGATTCTTTTGAAAACCCTACCAGAGTAGGAACTGAGCTTTTTTTCGTGTGGGGAGAGGCAGATGAGAAGAACAGACTTCACTAGATAGAGTGGCCTGTTGGTGGGCAACAGCTGGTGTTCAGTGGGCAGAATAGCTTAATGGATGAAGAAATATTTGGGAAGGCACAGTAAAAAACTGAGCAACAGAAAAAAGAAAAGGGGAAGTCCTGGAATGAGAGAGGTAAGGGTGGAGAGTGAATTCTGGATTAGAGAGATGAGACTTGAGTTGTGAGAAGGTTTTGAGGTGAGGGTGTTGGATGAGTTACGGAATTAGAGGTAAAGAGCTTTGATTGGGTGAAGTTGGAAAATGTTGGGTAAGTGAAGTAGAGAGAAATATTTGTACTTTGGAAGAATTGTCGAAATACAGGGCTCTTGGGGGCCCTGCTGAGAAACAGGATACTTGGGTGAGAGAAAGGAGACCATTGGTCAGATAGAACATGTTGGAGATGTAAGCTTTAGAACATAAGTAATCATAAAGATCTTTTGACATCATTAGAATCAGAGATTTATTTAGGTTGGAAAAGACTTCTAAGATCATCAAGCCCAACCATTAACCCAACACTGCCATGCCCACCACTAAACTATGTCCCCAAATGCCTCATCTACACATCTTTTAAATATCTCCAGGGGTGGTGATTGAATGACTTCCCTGGGCAGCCTGTTCCAATGCTTGGCAACCACTTCAGTGAAGAAATTTTTCCTGGTATCCAGTCTGAACCTCCCCTGGCACACCTTGGGGCCATTTCTTCATATCCTATTGAGTTGTTTAAGAGCACAGTGGAGCAGAGTGATGTGGCAGGGCTTGGTGGTAGGTGGTGGATATGGGCAGAGGAATGCAGAGAGCCTCAGAGCCCAGGCTCCTGTCAGGGCACGCTCATATGAATTCAGATGAATTTTATCGGGGGGTCTTGAAAACTCCAACGATGGAAATTTCCCAGCCTCTGTGATTAACAAATTTCATTGCTTTATTATCCTTATAAGCATTAAAATATTATCCTTATATCCAGTTTGAAGTAGTCAGCACTGTCTCTGGCTCCAGATTATTAGTTATCTCCCCTTAAGTATGGCAAACTGTTGTTATGTGGCCATCTGTCCCTCCTCCAACTTTTGTTTTTCCAGGCTGAGCAATAGTGTACACAATTACAGAAATCTTGTTAGTTGTTCATGTGTTAAATTTTTCTGAGGTCATTAAACTTGCTCCTTTTCCTGTTGTAGAGAAAGTAGCGTCTGTGACATAAATCCTGTACACTTCTTGTTTGCTATGGGGACGGCTGAGGTAAATATTTGCATTCCTTTTGTGAAAAGGGCAGTAGTTCTTGTTTCATTTTTATATTAATTTGCAGGAGGATAAGAAGAAATCATGAACCTAATTAATTAAATTGGTCTCATTTGCTTTTATTAGATATAGGTATGTTAAAGATGACTTTTCAGATCATAGTGCAGATAAAATATCAGAGTTGCTTGGTTGCTGAGCGCTTGAGGTTTTGCAGACGGGAGTGAGAATAATGTTCTCTCATTTTGCAGTGTAGCCATCTGTAGAAATTAGCTGGCATGTGTACCCTATTAATCTTAAGAAAATTAGTGTTAATGATTTTGATTTAGATTGCATTGAAAAAACTGGAAATGAAATGTGTGCAGCCTATATGTCATTATTAGAACAACTCATGTCAACCTAGGAAATTTTGTTAATTATTCATTAGATTAGATAATTCATAATTTTATTTAAACATTTTCAGACTACCAGGCAGCAGCTGCATAAGCTTGACCCATATTTTCTAAACTCTTTAGGGTAAAGTGGAGTGCTGGGATCCTAGAACTAGAAATCGAGTTGGGCTGTTGGACTGTGCTTTGAGCAGTGTGACAGCAGACACAGAGTGAGTAAAGGCTACCTTTGCAAATTGTGTTGTTCTGGGTTTTTCAGAAGTTTTGGTTTTAGAAATAAATCTCACTTTGCTTTAAAGTGACCTGCCTGTTCTCTTGTCGTTGCTAGTGTGAATAAAGATTTTGTTAGTCATAAAGGAGTTCTCTTAGACACTGATCTAAGTAGTAGTAGCTATTTTTGTATACAAATACATGTTATGAATGTAAACAGTGCAGCTTTTTGAAGTAGTATTTCTGAATGACACCTGTGAATTATTTTACTATTAGCTAAGAATTAACTTAGCTATTTTTTAACGTTAAAAAATGTATTTGCCGGCTTTATTGAAAGAATGCCTAACTATAAGCATTGTGCTTTGCAGGATAGAAGGGTTGCCATCCATTTCAGCACTGAAATTTGATGGGGCTTTGAATATGGCCGTTGGAACATCTACTGGGCAGGTAGATTTGACTTCATCTACCACAATTCTTAGGAGATCCTGCTCTTGCAATTCCCAATCCAAGTCTCTCATACACTGAGTGCAGTATATATCTATTACTGCAAGTATTTATTAAACCATAAATTACATTTATAGAGTAGTGGTAGTCAAACTGCAATTTAATTTTATCAAGTGGTTATGCTCTTCAGAATTTTGTAGGTACCACTTGAAATCATCATAACCTACATACTATATAACTTCAAATTTGCAGTTTTCTTGAGTCAAGTGTGTGGGGAAGTTGCTGCTTTTTGAGACTGTGAGTACATCTCAGTGCAACATATGTGCTATCCCTTGTCTTGATGGTGGCTAAAAAATCAGAAATTATTGTCTTCCAGCTGTTATTTTTAGTGTCTTGTCTTGATATGAAGAATCATTTCAATTCATTTATTGTTACCATCATATTTGTAAGGAAGGTATGGGGATTGTTTCCAGCCTTCATCAGTATTTTCGTGTTCTTCAAGAACAGATATGTGTGTGAGAATTGTATTTGCTATGTTAATGTACAAGTCAGACAAATCTTACTGTAGATGTGTTTCTGATTAAATAAACTGATGATATTATTTTTCCCAAAAATTGTTATTCACACTTTACATGTGAAAGATTTAACTTTCTCAAGTTCTATAGGAATTTTTGGAGATAAAATATAGGTTTCTGGAAGACAGGGCCTGTACTCTCTACTTTCCTTAACTTAAAAAATTACATTCTCTGATGTTTCACTGGGGGAAAGTTATATTGACTGAATCTGGAAGGGAGTCTGAAAATTTAAATCATGTAACAACAACACAAGAATCTGAAAGTGAAATATTACTAATTATGAAATCCTAAGAGTATTGAAACAAAAAAAATGGTTTGGTTTTTCCAAAAGAAATTTAAAAATCTTTAGAAAGATGGTTTGGTCTTAAATTTTTTAATTTTTCTAGATAGAAACATGCTAATGTTAAATTACCTGGTTAGAGTAAACTGGACTCACTTAATAAGTTGTTCTCAGAATTTAAAATTATTTATTTTATTTAAGTCCTTCCTATGTATTTAAGTAAAATCTCAAGCTTAGTTAAATGTTTAGTGAAGATCTGATAGGCATGACTTCCTCATGATCTTACAATGTTATGAATTTTATTTGTCTCTTATTCTTCAAGGTCCTGTTATATGATCTGCGGTCTAGTAATCCATTAATAGTCAAAGATCACCACTATGGGCTGCCCATTAAATCAATTCAGTTTCAGCATCAGTTGGATTTAATTATCTCTGCAGATTCTCGAATCATAAAAATGTGGAACAAAGATACAGTAAGTAGTTTCATGTTGCTGCATTCATTTTTTTTTAATTTTTACTTTATTTGGGTTGGAAATTTTTTGGGGGGTGCTTTTTATTTTTTTGTTTGTTTGTTGTTTTGGAGCGGTTTTTTGTGTAGCTTGATTAATTAAGCTGAAATTCAGTGTAAGAAGCTGAGATTTTAATGTCTCTTAATTTACATTATGTATGTATATGTATGTATGTATTACATAATGTCTCTTAATTTTGTCCTGTCTGACTAAATCAGCATCTGGGAAGTTATTCAATAGCCTGTCAGGTATAAAGCTATAGTCTTAGGGGGTTTTTAGCTGTTTGTACATGTCTGGCCAAGAGGCTTCTTTCAGGAGAAAGATTTAAACATAAAAATTGGTATCTCAGCCATTGCCTTGGTTTGTATATTTCTCACAGTGTTCTTGAATACATCCAGTTACATTTTTTCACCAGAGAAAAAAAATGTTCATGCCAATTCCCTGCTCAAAGTAGGGTTAATTTCAAAGGTAGATCAGTTAGTTAAGGACCTTTGAAAATCTGGTGCTGCTTATTTTTGCAGGAGTCTATTTGGATACTGAAGCAGATACTATGCATGGAGCCAAATAACAGTGTGTCTTACACTATATTACAGGATTATGTTGCAATGGGCAATGTCTTTATCCCTGCCCTTTGCACCTCTAAGTGAAATTGTAATCTCTAATTTTCATAGCACTTTTTGCATTATATCATGCTGTCCTCTTTCTTTCTGTCAATGAACCTTACTGTGAATCTATGGGGCAACATACTTTGTTACCCCATGGATTCATAGTAACACTATTGTAGCTTGTTTTGGTTTGAGGAGATGTCTGTAGTCATTGTGTTCCTTCAAAAAACATGCTCCATCTATGCTTTTCTAACTTTATAGTGAAACATAGAGTTGTAGTAGAGGCTTTTTTGTAATTATTTCAGGCAGTCACTTCAGTATTACTGTGCTGCTTCACAAAATTTCAACAGCCTCTTTTATTTTTTCTGTGATGGCAAGTAGTTTTTTTGTAAGCTCCTCTGCAGTTAATTTTTATTGTTTGAAAGAGCAAATAAATTATTGGTTATTATTTAAAACATCTGCAGTGGCCTCTCTGCATTTTCCCTAGGTATGTATACTTCCCTCCTTGAGAATGAAACACTGTAAGGTTTGTCAGGTGGCCTCTGGTGGGAGAAGGGAGGGTTGCTCACCGCTGGAAGGCAAAGATAGCTTTGGACTCTTTCCTAGAGTATGTTCCAGCTGGCTCCTCTTCTCCCAGATGCTGGTTCCTGACTATCTCTGGCCAGGAGCCAAGTGCAGAGGCAGACTGCGGGTGGAGAGCATATGGCTTTGATACCAGAATAGCCCCATGCTGAGACGTGCCTTGGGGTGGGGAGCACCAGGCTTTTGTCTGCTGAGGCCGGGGTGGAGGAGGACTCATCTGAATCATCAGGGAGAGACCAGAGGTGGGTGGAGTAACAGCATGTAACTGGGAGGGAAAGGAAGGGCCCAGAAAGGTAGGTGGGATTGCTGCAGGGAAAGAAAAAAATAGGAACAGGATCAAAATTTGCCTTGTTCCTGTCCCTCATTTAGAGCTGTGTAGGCATGTAGTCTCATGCTTCAGATTATGTGGTCCAGTTGTTAGAGACTCTTCCTTTACTGGCTGTTTTGTGTGTTGGCTTATAAGAGCACCTGTATTTTGTCTGGGTTTTTCAGACTGTGTTCCAATTATTATTTAGAGAACGTTGTTTCCTGCTTTTACCTCTGTCTTAAGTAACCTTTATAACTTCAGTTCTGTTCTAAACTGGATACCACTGCATGCTCTTGCTGCTTTTATTTCATATCAAGACCTCTTTAATGCTGAATTTATAAATCATAAATAGAGTGATGAGCTGTATTTCATTTCATGTAGACATTAGTATAGTGGCAGAACCAAGCTCTAGATTCAAATTCCACTCCTAATCCATTTTTTTAGCTAATTATACTTAGCAGAGTAACTTTACTTAAAACTGCTCCATTTAGAGTTGAGTAAAGTGACAGTTACACTGACAATGTGCCAGAACTTGTGGACCTCAGCCCCACTTTTGCATAAAATAAAGTAAATCTGACATATATTTTCAGCTTTCACAGAAGTGTAAGCTGAGAAATTAGAGGTGCTGCTGTTCATTGCTGTGTCTTCAATTACCAGTAGGCTGCACTTCCTTGTAAGAGATTGAATTAGAGATAAAATACAATACTGAGTTGCTTGTGTTATGTTCAGATATTAATAACATTTCATTGTTCTGCAAAATCTGTTCCATCTTTATTCCACCATGTTTCTTAGCTTCTATAGTAGCTATTATTACTGTTTAGATTTACTGAATTTAATTATATTGTTTGGAGTTCTTTATGATTTATTTTCTTCCTACAATTTCAGGGAAAGATATTTACTTCAATGGAGCCAGAACATGATATAAATGATGTCTGCCTTTATCCAAATTCAGGTATGTTAAGTATATTAATGTCTTGCAAAATTCAAAAGGAAAAGCTTGTTAACCCAAGGTGTGGTCTTTGTATAGGTGATACAGTTTAGGTCTACTTTGCTCCTTATGGCAGAGCTTGGAATAAAGGGTTATTTGTCAGTTAGTGTCTTTGGTTCCTCTGCATCTGTATTACATTGGAGCCCCTTTGCAGTTGGAGGCTGCTGTGCTGTTAATTGGGTGATTGACCTCTTTTACTCCTTCAAGTATCTGAAGTGACTCATTTCATAAGAATAGGAATTTTGGCCTATTGTCTTGACTAAGTCCCAGATGACTTAGAGCTTGCTTTGTAGAAGTAGGAAAAATCTCTTTACAGCAAGTTTAGAGGTTTTTTTTCCAGCGTTTCAAGGATTTGATCTTTCCTTGATTTGAATACAGAACTTAAATTGTGCTGTCCCTTAGGTTTAATACTTTGGTTTTTAAGTGTAGATTCCTAAGTGCACAAATTTGCATGGTTTTTGTAATTGTTTTCAGATTTGTTGCATCTCATAATATTATGTCTAGAGATCAAAACTGAGGATTGCTTTTAACCAGGGTTTCCAGGACTTAATTTATGAGTAAAAATATTTTACAAAATGGTGGCTGTATGTGCATATGTGCTTTGGTTGTACTTCAGATTGCAACTTGATTAATTTTCTTGCTTAATATGAGTTGCTTTAGTTCTTAAGTATGATACCTACTTCCTTTTTAGAAAGCACTACTGAAAAAGATTAAATAAATTAGGGCCACTAGGATGTCACAGAACAAAAGTCTTGGAACAATGCCAGACGTGCAAACTGCTATTATCCTAACTTTAGAGAGAGGTAGCAGTAAAGACAGAGCAACTTGGACTTTGATTCATACTAGCAGCTCAAATTTAAGACTGTAGATAAGTGAGATTTCTAGCAAGTTAAAACTTATCTTTGTCTTTTCTGCCAACTTCAGTTAAGACTGTGTTGGAGGTTTTTTTTTCTTTTCCCTTTTTTGTAAGGTGAGCAATTAAATACTCTTTAGTCATAAGATGATGGGCATTTTTGACCTTATGAGCAGAGTACATGCCACGTGCCCTGGAGTTCTTGTGGGTGTATTTGAGAATTACTACATGGTGACAGGGTGGACTGTGCACCCCAGAAATGGATAAACCCTCATCCATGTTGGCTACAGATAGAGATCATTGGAGTGAATTATTTTCAGCATTTCACCCAGGTTTCACCTGTGAGCTGATTGGTTTCATCTAAAAGAGGACCCGACAACAAATCAATGTCCACACAGCATTAATGAAGAGTTCACCATGGGGAGTGGAACAGAAAAACGTTATTTCTCGATGTAGAATCACAGTGTAATTTAGGTTGGAAGGTACCCCTGGGAGTTGTGTATTTCCTATTCAGAGCAGGGCCAACTTGCAGTTAGATCCAGCTTTGAAGTCTGATCAGGTTGCTCAGGTCAAGTCAAGTTTGAGTGTGTCAAGGATGGGCATTACTGATCTGTGGATGCTCTATAGCCTTTGTGGTATGTGGACATGCCTTGTGTGCTTTTGCAGAAATGATTTTCATGAGACTCTGCAGGATGAATCTTGTAGTACAAAGGATTGAATGCACACGTCTCCCTAATGTTGCTGTTGGACATTGCTTTTCACGTGTCTGTAGATTCAGATCTAGATTGTGCAGTCCAGTTCTGTGTCCCACATCTCCACTGCTTAAATCAGTGCTGTTCTTCTTATTGTCTGCAGAGGGACAGGTTGATGGTTTTGGTAAGAACTATTGTGGGAAGAAAACTGGGTTGTATTTTATAGTCACATGGAGATAGTGGGGCAAAAAGTAGAGCATGTTGCAATGGCAGTTGAGAGATCTGGGCAAGAGGTGGTGCATCACATGCTTATCATAAATACTGTTGGACCAGCATTTTAAGATGCCTAGAACCACCTCATGCTTCAGAATTTAAGAAATAATCATGACCGAAGATCTGAAAATAAGGAAATACTTCCAGTAAGATGTGCTTGCAGTTGTGAAAAGTTGGAAATATAACATGCTATCAGTATGGGTTTGGCTCAGTGCTCCTACTGGTGCCCCAGCATTCTCAGAGCCCCACTAGATGCACTGGCCCAGGAAACCCAGGAGATCTTTGCCTAGCTTGTGTTTTAGCACTTCTTGTGTCACTGCTGCTCAGAAAAGTAAAACCCCTTTTTCACCCTTATTGGAGATAAGGATTTGATGGATGTACTGTTCAGGGGATGAGGAATTGGTTGGATAGTCTCATCCAGAAGGTGTAGTGGTCAACAGTTCAATGCCCAAATGGAAATCACTGACAGGTGGTGTCCCTCAGGGCTCTGTATTGGGACAAGCTTTATTTAGTGTCTTCATTAATGACATAGACAGTGGGATTGAGTGTATCCTCAGCAAACTGGCAGGTGACACCAAGCTGAAGGCTGTGGTGCCATCCAGGGGTACTTGGACAAGCTTGAGAATTGATCTCATGGGAATTTCATGCAAACCAAACTGTTCTAAGATTCTATAATTCTATCAGTTAGGGTAAACTCAAGATCAGTATACTGTGAACAGGGGTTTTTTGGTGGTACTTTTGTCGTAGTTAGGCATTTTTAATTAAACTGTTTTACCAACCAGCTTCAGTATTTCCTTTCCTGGGAAGCAAACCATTATGTGTCTTTGACCAAACTACATGATGACAGACATCAGTGGCTCTCTTAGTAGTTGAATATCTTCCTCTGATCACACATGAGCAGAATGGGGCTAGGGGAAAAAAAGGTTTACCACTTACCAAATAGGCTTTAGTCAATTTAAGCTGTAGAATATAAATGAAACTTGATGGTATCTGCAGTGTATAGAAATCTATGTCTAATTTAAATGTTTCAATTACTGTAGGAAAAATTAAAAGGTAAAAATCTGCATTTTCTAAAATTTCTGCTCCCAAATACTATCACTTCATACTCCCATTTTCATTCTTTTACATTCATGATACTGTATTGCAGACCATTTTCAAAAGAGGGTCTTATTAAAACTTCTGAAAAAAGGCTCTGCCTTATTTCCCTTCTACAGTAACCAAACTAGACCATTTTGTAGTTTGTTAGGGTGTGATCTCTCTTCCCATAAAAATTTATTAGAACTAACAAGCTGAAGCAATAAAAATGCACGGAATAGACTTCTCCTTTCAGAGCTGTTAACTTTCTTTCATTCTATTTCCCTTGTAGTATACACTCGTATACTGTTCTGAAGTCTGTTCTTGTCCTCCTTTAATTATTGGTGGAAGACTCTCAAAGAGGAGATTTTACTTTACTGTCATCTTTGAAGCACCTGCAGAATTAATGTCTGTCTTTATTTCCAGTTATTCCAGTTAATTCAATGGAAAGATGCTTTGCCTTATGAAATAGTAATGAGTGTACTGTTAGGGTAGCATGTAACTTGTATGCTGTACCTGGAGTATTGTGTGTGTGTATTCAAGTACATACTATAATTCTTGCTTTTTCCTTAAATTGCCTTTCCAGGCACAGTTTTTAGCCTGTTGGCTGACTGAGCTTTCATAAATATCTTGCTGTGCTGGGCAAGCAAGCTCCCTTTTTTCTGATATTATAAGTCCAGCTGCATTGTGAATTTATAATAAAAGGATTAGGTAGGAAGGATTACTCCACCCATGTTAATTGCATTCCTCTAGTTGGGTGTAAATTATATTTCTGCCTTCTGGGTGTGTAGTAATTGACCCAATTATTCATAGTCTCAGTGGCATATGTTACAGTTCTTTCAGATCAGAGTGTTATCTAATTTGATGGCAGTTTGTTCTTCATAATCAATCTCTTGTATTGCCTGTTGATCAGCTACATTGGAAAGACAAAATTAAGATAAACATAAAAGTATATGGTAAATGTTCTTATTACTCTTCTATGTAGAAGGAAATTGAGTGTGTTCTTCATTTTGAACTTACATGAAGTCTTTGAAGTCTTATGGCAGTTGGAGATTTTCCACGGATTTTAGTATTCCTGCAGTATTTTTTTTATATCCAGAGTACGTAAACCCCTTATTCATGGTGTTTCTTGGGTGTATTCATAGATACTTCAAATTCTACATTTGCCCTGCTTGGTTACACCACTGGTATTACTCCTTTTGAAGCCATGGTATCCTATATGTCATTTTGGGTTGAGACGCTGCTGTTGTGTTTATTTCCCAAGATGAAATATGCATGAAGGTGTAAACCACGTTATGATTTATGGCTCTGTTTAGGTGTGTGTTTAAAACAAATAACCACGTGTACTAATACCAATGTATTAATAACGTGCTTTTATGTCCAATGTAGGGTTTTTTTAACTGCAATACTAACTAGACTTGTTCTAAACAGTATTAAGGGGATCAACTGTTTACATTTGTTATGGAAGTTGGCAGCCTGCATTTGTCAGAGCTTAATGTTGCTTAAAGTGGTGGTGAACAATTTAGATAGAGGACAAAAGGGAATGAATGTATAGAAAATTACGCTTTGTTAATTATGCTGATATTATTAATTATGTTAATACACCTTTATTTCCATGGTATTTGATGCAACAGTTTTTTACAGGTCTTGATTAATGTCCATTGCAAGCCAAGAATATGTACTTTATGATCTTTTTTTAAAATTAGTATCTTCTTCTGATCAATATTTTTAAATTTGGAAATCTCTTTTTAGGAATGCTAATGACTGCCAATGAAGCCCCTAAAATGAATATCTATTATATACCAGTAAGTAATACAAGTTGTTGCTGATATTGCTCCTAAAGACACAATTGTTTGGTGCCATTCAGGTATTTCAGTTAAAATTCATATCTACCTTGTCTGAGTTGTCACAATAAAGTAAATTTAGATTAACCATAATTTATTAATGTAACATGTTGAATTATTTAAAAAACAACCTGTAATTTGCCCTTCACCACTAGTTTCAAAACTGGTTAGTGGCCACAGAAAATTCAGGTGGAGCTTTTTTTGATAGGTGATGAAAAAGAATTCTTAAATAGGGACTATGTTTTTCAAGATAATAACTTTGCTTAATTGTGAAATATTCCATTAGTGTCTTTAATATGTGATGTACAGTGACATAATCATAGCAGTAAATATTCTTCTCTATTCTGACACAGAAATGATACTGTGTGACTTCAGGTGTGGCTCTTGACTGTAACTTCTGCTTAATGCCCTTCTTCAAATGTAGCTTTTCACAGGATAAACTTTCCACTTGAAAGGTTTAACTGTAGGTTTAACTATATGTTTTATCTCTGCAGATTGGTTTTAGGGAGACTTAGAAGCAAGCCTTCTGGTGTCAGGGAATGGTACGGAAAATTACACCTGCACTTCACCCTATTGTTTAGTTAGTGTTCTGAAACTAAACAGAAACTACTATTTAGTTTCTCCAGTGTGTTCTCCAGAGGTTTTCTTGTCCTGACACAAGATAAATAGTAGGATACCTGTGTAAATGTTACATGCAGAATAGCTGACCAGACTCTAAAAATACATACACTTCTTAATTAATTTTATTCACATTTTGAACGAACTATAAAATTTATTAATATTGAAATATATATTTAACTGTTTTTTAAATGAGCCAAAAAGTCTTCATTTAGCTAATCAATTTTTAAATTAATTTAAATTTAATTATTTTCAGTTCATTTCTGGTCATCCCCTGCTGCCATGTCCACTGTGTATGATCTTGATTATGTTCAGGATGGAGATTTATGAGTTTACATTTCTCTTTGTGGAATAGAATATATATGCATGTTGTATCTCTGTGTCTAAACACAATAGTATACCCCTCTAAACAATTCTCCAGTCTGATATATTTTCTTACATTATTAGATTTTTGTATTTAAAGAGATGTGGCATTTTATACATGAGTTATGTCAGGTTGTTCTTCGGATGTGAATTGTCTGTTTCTGTAATTCAGCTCTAACCAACTCACATTTTGTTAACTATGCTGTTCCATGCTTTGGATAACAAAGGGGGACAACAAATATTTTTTGTATTTATGACAGAATATTAGCTGTAGTTAGCAGCTGAACACTTTCCACTTACCTTGTCCTTTGGAAGATTGAGAAAGTGGCTCTCCAAGCATTTTTTTCCTCTATCTTCATCTTTAATTAATGTATTAGGGAACACAAGCTCACATATTTTCAAAGTCTGATGAGTTTTTAGAACTGGAATGGACTAGTTAGTCAATTTAAATAATCCAGATGGAAAAAGCATTCCTTCTGTCACTAAAAGTAAGGTTCAGCTTCTCTCTGAGAATTGTGCACTGAGATTATTTTTTATGCAGGTGTGCATGATACATGAATCTGACAGCTATAGTACATTAGAGGTTCATATCCAGCTTAGCCAAAAAGTTATTTCATTGTCTTGATTGCCACCAGTGATGAATGTTTGTTAGAACTTGTTCAAGCTAGTATTACTTTGAGTACTCTTCCACATATTGTAAATCAAAATTAAAAATACTTTTTGCTCTCAAAAATCTCACTCTCACAGGATCCTCTGTGAGTACTGAATTTGTGTTTTCTGAAGTCAGACAAGTAATTTTTAGTTAAGAAATACAAGCACTCTGTATTAGATCTCAGATCATACCTAGAGACAATACTGCAAACTTAAATACTGAATAATACTATGTAGAATTTTTGCAGCATGCAGGCTATTCCAATGAAGATTAACACAAATCTTGCCCTAAACCATCTTCCCTGATTTTTGTTACCAGAGTCTGCCTAAACTTGTTTGGATGGTACCTTTCTATGGGTTTTACATTCACAGTGACACAAGTACACAAATGGACCCAAATGATGAATGTTAAAGCATAAATAAAACATGAGTTCTATTTTTGAAATACTGTTGTATATGAAAAAAAATAGAATTTATTTCAAAGGCTACTGCCCAGATTAAATTTGCTTTTCAAATAAGCTAAACTTCTCCAGTTTGTATCAATGGCTTTGAGTTTGAAGGCTGTTGAACATGCCTTAAATACTGTTGTTACTTTTTTAGTTGACAATCCGTAGTTCATTTCAAAACATGTAATATTTACTTCAGACAGTAGAAAAGTTAAATAGTAGTGAGAAGAGGTTACTTTGAAGTAGAGACAGAAATCTCACACTCTGGTCTGACTTTTTTACCCTGTGCCTTTTACAAGCAAGATTGAAGGGGCTGGCACAGCCCATGTTGTATAATTGAAGGGTGTTTTACTGCATTTCCTAAAAATCATGTATGTAGCTCACTAAATCTGTTTTTGTTGGCTGTTTTGTTTATTTTTAATCTACTTTTAAATGAAGAAAATATAAAATGGAGGACTTGTGTCCGCCTTCAACTGCTCAAGGGCATTTTTTATTAAGGAAAACTTAACGCTATTAACATGTTCATATTACAGTTTTATTCCTTGATCTTCCAGGCTAGTTATTTGAGCTCAGTGTTGCACACCTGTCCTTTGGTTTCTCTGTCAGTAGATGATTAATACATGTGTTTTTTCCATCCTTGGAAAATTTACTAATTTCCTTGCACAGGCAAAGTTAAGTTTAGTTACATGGGTCTTTGGAACAAAACTTTAAAGAACTGTATTTCTTGATCGCTTTTCATGGTGTCATTTTCTATCTTTTTCTAAGAATTAGGATGCACAGTTTTTATAATAAGTAACTTAATTTTCTCTTTGTTTACTTTAAGGTAGACTTGAATACTACTAAAAATGTGTCCTTTGTCTTTGGCATGTTGACAGGAACTCTTAACTGTCTTGTTGAATTCCGTAACAATAAATGCCTGGGAGAAATGCTACTAACTGTAAAGGACAGTTATGTAAATAAAATCCATTCAATTGCCTGTGCCCAGCATTGGCCTGTAGTGCTAATATTATTATTCTCTTGTTTTAAATGCCCATTGGAACAGCTCTAAGGAATTGCCATGGCTATGATCAAGGAGGATACTTAAAATCCCAAATGTATGGTGCTGTGCTCTACGTAAGGAGAAGAAAATTCACAGCAGTGGGTGTCTTGCAGGGCAATGGGTGTCTTGCAGGGCAGTGCGTGTCTTGCAGGGCAGTGTGTGCATAGATGGGTGCAGACAGACCCAGCATCCCCTGTCCATGATCAGAGTTGGCCAGACAGTGCAGGACTGTGCCCAGCCCAGCAAACCCAGCCTCTCAGCAGGTTTTATTAGTGTGTGCTGTGCTAACACAGCTCATGACTGGTGAACTGGAGCTGGCTGATGTCCGGCCAGCTTGGAATGTGCTTTGACTGAGCTCATGTCTGACTGAATTATCTGTGTACGTGTGCCTATTCTCTCCATTGTTAATGCCAAAGCTAAATTTCCATTTCAAACCCCAAAAAATTGCTGTCTCTTGAACTTCAGGATTATAAAGATTTGACAATGAGTATCATAATATTGCCTTTAAAAGAAATGGCACACATCAGCTTTTCCTGCAGAAGTTTCATCAGGATAGGCATGACAGTTGAGACTAGGAATGTCTGAGAACACCATGCGTTTCTTATAAAAATGTAAAAAATCACTTTGTTTTTTTCTTTTGTGTGCAAAGCTGTAAGTAGAGGAAATACAAGGTGATTTTTTTTGGTTTTCTAGAAAGGACAGGCAGGTTTGCTTTTAAATGGCCAGATACCTCATATAGGTACACAGTGCAGAGTGAGCAAAAAGCAAATTGAATCTGACTGTTGAAATGAAATGTTTGTGTTGCATAGGTAACATCTTGAGTGGCTTAGCTTAGAGACTTTGTTTTTGTTTTATTTTGTTGGGCTTTAATGAGGGCAAGTGCCTCTGAATTTCTGACTGGAATTGGGCCGTTTGCCATTAGTTTAATAGCTAACTTGCAGTTTATGCAAACATTTGGAACCTGCTTCTTGCCAGCTGGCTTCCTGGTACATCACTTTGATGTGTGCCTTGGGAAGGTTGAAATGAAAGTTCTGTGTGCCTTGGGATAGTTTTTAGACTACTGACTCAGAAACATAAGTTGATTCAATAGTGCACCCAGATCCTGGCCAAAGAAGCAAAGAGAGGCAGAAGTTCCACTGACACTTGGTGGTCCACTGGCCTGAGATCTAAGATGAGTCAGATTCTCTTTAAGTTTAATTGAGGCTGTCATGTTCCATGACATACAACGTTCTCTTTGCAGGTTGTACAGAAAATCCCCTACATGTCAGCTCCTGGGTGCTCTGGGTGGAGAGCAGGGGCATAGGTGTTACTGTGAGTGTTTATTTCTGGTTACACAAACATGTCTGATCTTCACACAGATGTTGCAAATCAGTCCTGTCTCATTTATTTGACTTGAAACTTTGGGCTACATGAACATACTGAAACTGAAACTTGCTGTGTTCATTAGGCTGTTAAAAGAAGAGAGCAATTAAGCATGTAATTAATTGAGTGTAATATTCTGTGTTCTGGATTTTTTTTACTTTCCTGCAGTCTTGGCGGAACACTCCCTGTTGAGGCTAGAAGCAATGTACTCTTGGTGTAGTGAAGATATTAAGCTCTTTAAGAAAAAATAAATCCTGGAGCATCTCTGGCTTCTTTTCAGGTGGTTTTGGAAAATAATTTGATACCCTAGCACTCTCCCGAGTTCAGGGCTTTTTGAGTTATAAACTGGAAATGTTTCAAGAGCAAGTATTTCTTGCCTACTCAATGATTCAGTTTCTCCAATAGTATAAGGGTTCTGGTTTCTAATACAATAGCTACTTTGGACATGTGGCTGTCCTTATTGCTAGAAATATCATGAATTTTGTCCTCTTAAAATAGTTTCAGAAAACCTAAGAAAAATTAGTTTTTCCTTAGTGGTTAACCTTGAAATAACATAATCACAGATAAGGCAACAAACCCTATTAGGTTACATGTTTTTATTTAATGCTCTGGATATTTGGTGAAACAAATCTGTTGAGGGAACTTGTACTGAAGGAAATACCAGCAAAAGCAGTTTTTTAATACCTTAGTTCATCCCCTGTATTTATTTCTGGATATTTGTTTGGAGTAGTGCTAGAATGTAAATTAGGGAGGAACATGCTTTGATCGTAAGTATCCAGATGGGCTGATTCTAAATGGCTGAATTGACCAAAGTTGTGTTCACTTTACTCATAGACAGTAAAAGCATTTATTTGAAAAAGGTAGGTATTTTCTGTCACTCTGTGACAGGTGCTGTCACTAGTTCCGTACAGCATGTTATGACTATCAGATACCTGTCTTTACAGTCTGTCATTTTTGACTTTAAAAAGTGTGGTAGGTTTCTCCTGTGTTATACTCTCCACACTTAGCTCTATGATCACAGCCTTTCAGAGTGGCTTTATCACTCTGAGGCTTACATTCTTATCCACTTGGGATCTGCTGATTGTCTTTTTTTCTCTTTTGAGTCTTTATATGATAGGAATACAAACCTACCTGTCCACACCTTGTACTTCATGCCTTTAGGGCCAGTGTTCTGTGTAGTCAGCTGTCATTCAAATAGTTTGTGGGTGCTGTTAGAGTTGCAATGAGACCTTCTGTACAGATTTTTGGCTTGCTTGGCAAAAGCTATGAATCAAATGATGCAATTCTTATTATATTTGTGTTTGGCATTTTGACACTAACAGACCAGATTAGCAGTGGAGTGCAAGATTTTGATTTCTTTTAGAATGTTTTAATGTCTTTTGATTGGCAATATCAGGTTATTCTGCATAGGTGCTGCCTTACATGTTGTCTTGAAGATCATATGATGAGGCTGTGTTTTTTAGAAGATAGTTGTTCATCTTGTTCAATACAGCCCTTCCCTAATATGTTTCATAGTCTGTGAAAAAATATTGTAAAAAATAAAATGGTAGTTGTGACATAGAATGGAAAATTTTGTCTTAATCTTAGTCTGTTCATTTTGAAAACTGTGAAATGATTGGAAAAAGGGTTGTTATGAAGTAGTGTATTGCGTTTGAGCTTTGGGGCTGCAAAGTGTCAAAAAATGAAAGTTTCCATTAATAAAAAGATACTTGAGTGCATCTTTGGCCTTTAATTCTGAGTTTTGATACATCAATCTTGCAAAATTGTGTTTTCCATCCATAACAGTCTAATCCTCTACACAAAAAATTGTCTGGTGAATGATGCATTACCTCTCTCACAGTATTTACAAGCATAGGAAAAAAGTTGTTTATCTTTACAAGCAGAAATGTGAGCTTCCTACTTGTAACCTAAACACTTTCAAACTGAAAAATAACACACTGGGCTTATTCCCAACAAAGGATATCCTCCATTTCCCATGTGCTGGCTGAGAGACACTGTACCACTTATCACATATATATAGAAGGAAAACACCAATGTGTGATAATCAGGAAACAATTTCTGACCTTCCTGTAAAACTTGTTTTAGATGTTTTCTGGTGCTGATGATGTACTAGTTCGACATCATGTGTAGATTATGAAGGTGTATGAGCCCTGCTTAGTGCTGTTTTGGCTGTTAGTGTACTAGGCAGCACTTCTTCAGTATTTTTTGAACAGACAGCAGCACGCTGACTGTAAAGTCGTACCTGTAGTTTACATCAAACCTTTTAAACCTTGAGTATCTGAAAGATATTTTTTGTTTCTTAACTTGCACTTGTTCTTTCCTTTGGGCCATCTATTCTTGATTTCTGAAAATCTAGGGATGCAGTTGCGTAGCTTTAGTCAATAAAGAGAGGCAGTCCCAGATAATGAAAATGTGTAATTGCTGAAATGAAGTTTTGTACTGTGCTACATGTCTATCAGCATGTAATAAGAACTAGAGTGTTTTAGCTTTTGGATCAGAAAAGCCAAATCATGAGAGAGTTTTCTCCATGTAATAATTTCAACTAAGTCTTTATTTCATTACATTTGAAAGTACAGGGTAACTGTGTTGTCATCTTATGTGTTGCACTCAGAATTGAAAGATGATGTGAGTTGCGACTATTTTATGTAGAAATAGTAGAAGTTATGAAGATCTAAGATTTCTATCATGGAAAACCCCAGAAATAAATAAAACTATCACATATGTGATAAAGCTTTTGAATATTTATTTGAAAGCTGCTTTCTATTTAAAATTATTTCCTCAGTTATACAAAATTTCTTTAGCATTATACTCTGCAACAAAGTTTGTTTATGCTGAGCTTATCTTCATTATCTGTCTGGAGGAGCTGCACATTTCCAACAGGTAGTTGCTTTTCCTTCCCTTTGTGTTGTCTGGCAGTACTTGCATAAACTCACCGAGAAGTCTTCCTCCCAGTTTTGCAAAAAGCAATTAAGCTGCAGTGGTAGAGTGTTATTAGAAACTCACACGTTCCTAGATTTCCGGTAGTTTGTCAGTCGTGTAAGGTAGACAAAGAGCTGGATTTGCCATTACCTTTACATCTGTAGCATTCCTCAAATTTCCCCAACATACAGGTCATCCTCCAGTATGTTTTGTTTTAGTGACTGTAAATATATTTATGCTGTAAAATTCCTTGGCATCTGGTGTGTACTGTAAGAACTCTGTTGTTCCCAGCCACTGAAAAGCACGAGAGGCAAGATCCTACACAGTGTGACAGTTGAGGAATTTTGCTATCCCATCAAGAGACATTGAGAAGGGGACATGCTGGGACTTGGCATTTCTAGCCTCTTTTTGGTGGTTCTTACTTAATTTAGATTGCCACTAGGGGCTATTACATACATACTAAAATCAGTGCATATATTACTCTCATCTATGCTAGTGGGAATTTTGCCCGTTGATGGCCTGTGCCCTTAGAAGAAGTGCCATTATGTTTTGAGAAACAGATTTGTGAACAGTTGGAGCAGTTGGAAATGATGGAACAGTTAGAAGCTGTGTAGAAGTTCTTTCCTTGTTTAAAAGGAAGGCCAAGACAGTTACAGATTTTCCCGCTTACCATTGTTTTGTCCACCTCTCTTGCAGTCACAGTTGTAAATGCAAGGGAAGAGCCTTGGGAGGAATTTTTTCTTTCTAAATGTGTCATGAGGGTGTGGAGTCTTTTGTTAGACTGTATAAACTGTGAAGGTGGTGTCATTTGTGAAGGAGATTTATTGGTTCAGAGACATGGAGCCACTGAACAGTAAATTGACTTCATGACGGTTCTAACGAGTACCAGAACCTATGCAAAGGAATTAGTAAGAACACTTTAGCCAAATGTGATAGGGAATGGAAGGTGTGGACAGCCAAAGTAAAATGTGGTCCCTGACTTACTGTCAGCAAGGCATTAGATCAGCTGATCATACCTAATCTGCAGCTTTTTTTGTCTTTCATGGATAAAGAAAGACATCTCCATAAGTAAATCAAACCTATGAAGTGAATCCCAGCTGATCTTACTGCACAGTATTAAGACAATTTACCTAGTTGCCTCTCTTTTTACAGCAGGTATGCTATAGAAGCTGATGTATTAGAATAAGGACAGACTTTTGGTAACTTTTGTATTATTTCCAGCTGATATTTTTTGGAATGTGCTTGAAGCAGGTCGTGGTTGTAATGCAGTCTTTGAGAAGCCACTGTCCTCTTGAACCTTTTGAGCTTCATTTGGTTAGTTGACTTCATGTGAAAGTAGGCTGTTTTTATACTTCAAGTTTCAATGTATCTTTCTGACTTCACATTGTCTCAATATTTAAAACCTGTAGGGAGACTGATAAATAACAGATCCATAGCAATACTGGTGAAGTGTTCGTTCTATGTATGTCAGAACATCATAGGAACATTGGTGGAAGCATCAGACTCTATTCTTAATGCCATGGCTGGTAAGTCACAGATTACTTGAGAAGTGTTCCTTTTTAGTTCTGTCTTGTGAGGAATAAGAGCTATTCTGGTAATCTTATTTACAATTTTAAGGAGTAACTTTATTTGCTTGAGGGTGTTTTTTCCCAACATTATGAGCAACTGGGCCATTGTCTCCTTCAAAAGATGGTGACTTCACCAAGAACGCTCACAGTGAGAGCAGACCTGTGACTGGTTAACTGACAATAGTACTTGTCAGACCAGAGAATATGAGATTTAAAAAAATAAAAACCCTAATCACCACTATAAAGCCAAACTGCTTAGAATTACAAAAAGTACTTACTATCTGATAACTACCAGGGTGGAAACTCCTAGAAGATGCATGCAATTCCTGCAGCAGTTTTTGTTTAACACTGGGAAGATCTTAAAAGTAATGTTTCCTTTAACATTAAAGGAGTGCTCTCTAAGGAGTAAAACCTCCAAATAGTTGATTTGGCAGCTTCCACAGTATAGTGAAAGGTAGGAAAACCAACTATTCAACCTCTCTGATTAATGAATGTGCCAAAAAATGTCTGGATGTGCTGGAGTTAGGACAAGAGAAGGAGCCAATTTGTTGTATAGTTCAGTGAAATGTATGAGTGTGTGGGCTTAAAACCAACTGCAGTGCTCTTGTCAGTAGAATGCCAAAAAGGGCAAATGTGCTGTTTAGTCTCTGTTGGTCATGTCTGTACTCCACTAAGCTAAGTTGATGTCTTTAAAAGCACCAAATCTATACCATGTGACGCAGGGTGAACGAAAGCATGAAATTATGAAGAATATATGGGAGATTTGTTTGCAGTTTACTCCCCAAACTAACTTTATTTAAGAGAATCACAGAATTTTATTCAGTGCATTAAATAGAATTATGAGATTAACAGGGCCTAATTGGAGTTGATTGTAGAACATTCATAGGAAAAATGAAGATTACGAAAGAATAGCAGAATTCAAATTGACAAATTGTTTGGAGCACATTGGTTGCTATGGGAAACGCTGTGTATGGAAACGCAGTAGACAGAAACATAACAAGATAATGTGATCCCAAGGCTCCTTCCTAACACGAGCTGATCTCTTGGGCTGGCTGTGGTTGAGGGCCAAAAGCATAGTAACAAGGACAGAGAGCTGCAGCTTTTCACATCTACAAGCTGGAAATAATCTGTCTGGGTTTTTAGAGTTACCAGTTGCAATTGATTTAATGTTAATTGTTAACAAGATGCAGCGAGGTGTTCTTTTTTCTCTTGACTTCTCAATGCATCTAGATGGAAACTTTCCAAAGTTATTACATATTGAGATCTGTCTAATTCTTAAAATTAGAGAACAAAACATTGAAAACAATACTCTTAAAATGAATAGTAATTAATATTTCATGTAATTGCATTAATTAAACTTGGCTATACAATTAGGGAGCTAATTATGTTTAAAATGCAATTGCATATTTCAATCACTGACCACACCCTGGGGATCATCATTTTTTTTTCACCTCCCTCATCAGATCTTTGTTAAATGGTATGATTGAAACTGAGAATATGCATGCATAGATGTGCATTTTCTTTCTCCAGTAATATCCTGTTAAAGGTTTTCTAAAGGCTTTATATTGTGCTGTTTCATTAAAAAACAAAATTAAGATTTTTATTATTATTGTATGTCTTCTCCAAAGAATTAATTTTTGTTTCCTATAGGTAAATATGTATGTGAAGTCATTGAGTCAGATATATAAAATATATTTAGTTTAAAGAAATGGTAGTCTAGAAAACAATCTCCCTTTGTTAATGTGCTTGAAGTTTGGGGTTTTTTGTTTGTTTTGTTTTTTAATGGGAATGGAGGAATGAAGGAGCCACCTTTCACTTGATTGTGAGGTCAAGTCCCATCTTATCATAAGCACTCAAACTGTATGTTTTCCTTGAATATTTCAGATTTCTGAGAATTAGTTGTTAGTTGTTCCCCATTATCTCCACTTAAAAGGCTGTTAAGAGTCACACTCCTCTGATGCTTAGCTCAGCTCTAGTTTACAGTGTCTCTGTGATGTATTTATTCTTGTGCATGCATTATCGTTTCAGAAATCCTCCTTGCAGCCTTTCACAGTCCTTGCTACAGTTTGCATTCACATATACTGGAGTTGTACAAAATGTCTCCACCAACTCATTAATATTTTTACACAATACACTGTACCTAGAGATCTGTTGAGGACCTTCAATATATGCTATTTTTGTTGTGGTCACCATTATTCAAATAATATGGCAGTGAATTATTTAGTCAGTACATTTTTGCTACTTAGCAATGGTCTTAGTCAAAATGCTTAGAAAGTACCACAACACATAGAGTTTTGACAGAAGGTTTTACTTTTAAAATATAAAAGAACGGTGATAGGATGTATTTTCATGCCTTTGTGTTACAAACTTTATCACTATGGTGTGGCATGATGTGGCCTTACAGAGTTAATTTTTGTGAAACTGAAATTTTTGTGAATCTGCCTGCTGCTGTCTCATGAAGCCACAGCAAATAATGCCTCTGCTTTCCAAAGCCTCTGGAACTGTGCATTTGAATGATGTCCACATATATTAACTTTATCTTCTAGAGGGAATTTGGACAATCTAAACTTCTCAAATTCTACTGAATAATTGTCAAATCCAATTCATGCTGTCTGTGAACATTTTGCGTATTTTTGATTGCTAAAATAAACCAGTGAAGATTGGGAGAGTTGAGTCTTACTATATTTTGACGTCTTGTTTATTGCTGAAAAGTTTATTGCTGCCATGTTTGAAATCCTCCAGGAACTTACTGTTTAACATCCAGAAAAACAGATTTTGGAACCTGTTTTTACTCCCTGAGAAGAAAAGAGCAACGTTCAGTCACTCCTGTAAAATTGTTCTCAGAAACCTTCAAACAAATACTTAACAATTCTCATCTGGATGTGCATTCATAGTAGTTTAATTTAAATCTCTTGACATCTGATTGTGGAAGCTTCTACACATCCTGGGCTTCTTTTAAGTTATTGAACATGTTTAATACTACCTAGGATTAGGGCAGGTTTTTTTGGCTGTAAGGGCTCTGCAGAGCTGGCTGTCATATTGTTGAGTGGTGTTTAAAAGTGTGTAAGTGCTCTGTGGTGAAGATAAGGAACATCTGTTGTGGGTTAGGAATAATATCTATGCTGTCCTAGAGTTCATTAATTTTAGGAGAATTACAGGCCAATGACAGGATGATATTTTCTACAGAAGTGCTCAGGAATTGGACATGGCCATAAGAATGTTGCTGTACCATATAAGACTTGTGGTGTCACAAGACTACAACGTCAAACATCTGGTAGAATAGAATACAAAGAAGTGTGATTTTTGAAGTTATTTTACAATATTTAAAAAATGTTTTTCTGTGAACATTTTTCTCTTCTATTTCTTGGACAGTTTGGTGTCAGACTTGTTGTCTCCACTCCGTTCCATGCTAGATCACTCATCATATTTTGTGTTTTCTCTATGTAAAGTCAAGAAATATTCTAATGTGTGTAAGAAAAATTCGATATTAGGTAGCACAGTACTTATAATTATTAAGTCCACATTTTTACTTCCTATGGTGTGGAATAAGATGAAGGGTGGTGGTGAGGTGTCTGCATTACCATTGTAGTGGTAAGTTTTGCTGTGTGGAGGAGGGGACTGGTGTGACCCCTCTGTCACTGCCTTGCAGTGTGGTGATGGGACATTCAGGGACAGCTGTGCTTTGGTCACCTCATGGGGGCTGTTTCCAGTTGGTGAAGGAGGAAGGTGCTGGAAGGGGAGCAGAGCACAGAGCACCCCCTCAACTCGCTGCCAGCTGGGCCCCACTGGTGGGTGAGGCTCCTCTCTTGGTGGGCAAAAATATTTTCAAACAGTCTGACTGATTTTCGGTAGAGATTGGCAGAAATTGTCTTGAGAAGTGGTTATCCTACAGAAAGCAGAATAATAATGAAAACGGCCAAATATATTGATACAGTCACTGTTAGTGCTCATATCTGGTTTTGCTGTGCTAAAAAGAATTTGCATAAAAGCCGAGCACAGATGTGCACTCATTTAATAATGCTTTTCCCATTGGCTGAGTGCAACTTTTCTAAAACTTGCAGAGAAACCTATTTGGTATATGATGAATATTGTAAAAATTATATCTGTCACTTAAGTTGCATGCAAATACCTCATAACATTTTCTTATTCATGCTGTGAATTTCAGTGCCATTTCCTCTGTGAAATGTGATAGATTTGTACCTTTCCACTCCAAATGAGCAAGTATATTAATTGACATACACAAACTCCACAGCTGTGGTGTTGTTGAGGTGGCTTTAACAGGGACTGCAGGCCAGGCTGAGGTGGTGCCAGTGCTGGATGACAGCAGCTCCAAGGGGTCCGACTTGTGTTGCAGGGTGGCTATTATATGGAAAGTCATGAACTGGGGAAGACAGGCCGTTTTTACTGCTCCCACCTTGTCCCTGGAGGCCCAGTGCAGACCAAACCTGTCAATTGTTGCTTTTGTACCTGGGCACAGGAATGGGGGAGCCTTGGAGCCTGGCATTTTGGAATGCTTTCAGCATCATCCTGGGACGCCTGTTGCTTGACTGTGAAGCATTAAATTCTGCAGTTAAAAATGCAGTAGCAGTTAAATTCTGTGAAGGATTACCATTGCAAAAGAAGGGCATTTCTTGTTTATGTTCTGTGGCTGATACTGTTTGCCTTTTCTATTGAATTTCTTCCTAAGCTTTAAAAAATGTTTCATTTTAATGCATGAAGCAGAACTCCTAAGGTTTCCTGGAATAGGTAGGCAAGTGGTTTCAGTGGGGTGTGAGAAGGGTAAATAAGGTAATAAAACATACACGGACATCTCTGTAGGGTTTTCCTTTCTGTCAGTTAACATGTGAAATTTGAATAATGCTTGGACTTTCTATTTTTTCCTGGTATTCTGCCACCGTTTTTTTCCATTAATTATCTCATTTCCCCCACTTTGTTTTCTGTGATCTAATCATCCAACTCACTCCACAGATTATTGTGAATAATCAGGCTTTTGTGCTTTATGTGTTTCATGGCACTAATTACACCCCCTGAAAAGTTTTACTCTCAGTATCAGGTTTTGAGTATAGGAGAGAATGTTGTCCTTAAATTTTATTACAAGAGAAGTTTTGTTTAGTTAGTAAGCAGCTTGGGAGTTTTTTAATGAGAAGGACAAACTGCTTCATCTAAAACAAAATTATAGGTAAGCTTAAGATTCTTCCACGCCAGTCATGCTTTGATGGTCTGGTAATGAGGCACAGGAAACTGATTTCTTAGGTGGTGTGAAGACATTTAATAGATCTAGACTGCTTTCTTTTTAATATAAAAGCTTGGCATTTAAATAAGTGGGTTTGGGGGAAATAAAAAATTAAAATCTGGATGGAGACAAGATGAAGACAAAAGCTTCTGGAATGTTGGCAAGAATTCAATCTGAATTTTATATATGCCGTGTATTCCAGGAGCAGACATGGGGATTTTGGTTAATTAAGTAGGTAAAATGTTTCTTGTTAGTGACATCTTGGGTATTTCCTTGGAAGCTCTTAGTAATTGGAATGAAATATGCAGCCTGGTAAAAAAGTGCATTTTTTCATTTAGCATGTAATGGTTCTCAGCTAGGCCTGAAATCTTAGGAAGATAAATCGTATTTAATACAGAGACAACAGTGGGCTAGAATAAAGTATTGTTCTCTGGAGTGTTACAGGCATGAATATGATAGAATATTATGGTCTAGAACACAATTTTACAAGGTTTTTTATGTGTAGTTGTCTTCAAAAGAAGACTTTTGAATTAAAAGAAACACACTTTTTAAATGAGCAGCATTATCTCATACTGCTATCACACAATTACATTAAAACAGACTATGTATATGTTAAATAAAATCACTTCTAGTTGTTTCCATAATTGAATAGGATCATAAAATGTTGTTGTATCACAAGCATTCCTATGGTTGACTGCAGAGTTTTTAACATGAATTTTTAGCAAACAAATCAGAAACCTCGTTAAAACTCCCATTATAGGATTTAACTGGTCACTTAACATTCTAAAATGTCAGCTGATTTACACTAGAGAGAGAAATGCAGTGTTAGATTTTTCCATGCAGCTAACTCACCTACTAAAATAAGACTGCTGGAACAGCTGAAAGTGGCTGCATGAGTCAAGATGGGAAGGAATTTCAATCAGAACAGTGGAAGGGAAAAGTAATGGGAGCTGATTTTTAGCTTGCGAAACTGGATGAAGCTTATATGGAAAAATACACTGATAGTGCTACCTAATGTTGTGCAAATATTGCCTTATCATGGAAATATGCAAGTGTTTTTAATATTTCATATTATCTGTTCATACAGTCTGGGTTTATCCTTGAAAAAAATACATTAAATATATTTGTGGTGTTATAATTAGGATAAATAGGGCAGAGTAGGATTTAACATTGATTACATTGTGAACTTAACAAGTTCAAGATCCAGCAGCACTTTACAAATTAGTTGCTATCTAGTGCCATTAGTTTGTAATTTCTTCTATAATGTTTGGCTCTAAGCTTTTAATAAATTAATCAGACTGGGACCACTTGAAACTGTTATACTTGAAGCCTCCAGACTGGCTGGTCTCAAATAACCTAAATTAAAACAACACTTACATAATCTGTAGTAGTCCTTGCTGGTAATGCAAGCAATAGGTTTGCTTGTGTTCTCTCAGTGCTGTGGGATTAATTAGTTGTTCCTTTACACAGCACAGTAGCCAAGAGCCTAACTGTAGGCTTTTTCTATAGGAAAATGCAATGTTATAACTTTCCATAATATCCACAGGTTTTAGGACCTGCCCCGAAATGGTGTTCCTTCTTGGACAACTTGACTGAAGAACTGGAAGAGAATCCAGAAAGCACTGTTTATGATGATTACAAATTCGTTACCAGAAAAGACCTTGAAAATTTAGGTAAGAGTTGTATGTGCCCTTTGGCTGACTTCCTTCTTCAGTTTCTGAACATTTACACATCTGATTTTGTAATTTCAGTGTGATGTATGAGGATATTAGAAATTCACTGACTGTAGTCTCCTCTTCTTTTCTTGGTTATTAATATTCCAGACTGATGGCTCTAAGTTCTTTGATTCCCAACCAATTCAACAGTAGACACTTGTGTTTCTCAGATTTTTATCCCAAGAACGTGATTGATATTTGCTGATTTTATATGTCTGGGAATCTGTTGAGTGTGCTTTCATATGCTGCATGGAAGGCATAGGAAGAAAAGTTGGTTTAGTTTTCAAAATATTTTTGAGGTACTCAAATAGAATTTGGAAGTTGCAGCCAAAGGTTGCCTTATTTGAATGTAGTAATTTTCAGAAAATACAAATCATTCTAGGGGTAATAGTTTCAAGAAATTGGAATACTGAAAATTATATGGCAGAGAAGGTAAGCAACCTTCTCCTGAGGCAGGTGGTCCTTTTTCTGTCCATTACATGGTTTGATTGCAATGTTTTGCTTCAGTTTACTTAATTTACCTCTGACTGTGAGTGTTGTCTGACCCAAAGCAAAACTATTTAATTAAAAAAATATCTCTATCACACTAAAAAAAGGGATCATCAAACACCTATGGACTTCCAAAAATCCTCCGGAATTCTTTGTAAACTTCTATAGAGCGTAGTTCTTGTGGGGATTTTTCAGAAGTGCTCAGTAATGTGTATTATGACAAGAAAAGTGGATTTGGTTGCTCTGAAGAAGCTTAAATTTTTTTGCTGACCAAAATGATTTTTATTCCCAGTTTTACTTAGTCTCGATGTCATGATTGTGACTGTTAGATTGATGTTTTGCATTGGCAATATTTGTTTGTCTTGAGTAAGTGAACTGGCTGGCTTGGAATAGCAGTTCTTCATATATGAAAGATCTTTGAAATTTCTGGAACTTCTTTCCTAGGCCTTGCTCATCTCATTGGGTCATCATTGCTCAGAGCATATATGCATGGCTTTTTCATGGACATAAGACTCTATCATAAGGTAAATAAGGCTGAATCTTGTCAAATTTTATTCTTAACAATAAAATATGTGTGCTGGGGGTTTTCTTAGTCTTTTTGTGGGTTTGTTTGGTGTGGGTTGTTTTTGGTTTTTTTTTGGAGGGGGTGGTTGGGCTTTTTTTCGGCTAGGTTTTTTTTCCATCTAAATAATTAACTGTATCCTATATTAATGGTATTTTCTTTTTACTTCCTCCTGCTTGTTCAAAGGCAAAAATGATGGCCAACCCTTTTGCCTATGAGGAATATAGAAGAGAGAAAATAAGGCAGAAGATAGAAGAAACACGTGCACAGAGAGTTCAGCTGAAGGTAAATCCTAGAAACAAGTAATATACTTTGGGGAAAACTATTCATAAAGAGTAATATATTCCTAAGTGTATCTTAGAGGTGTAGTGACTTGATTCTGTTTATCATTGGACACGCAAAGTAATTTATAGAACTTCTTGAATGGAAACATAAAATTCCCAGATATGTGATTTTGAAAGGCTGATGCCAAACTAAAAGAGCAGCTTTCATCTCATTTGGCCCTTGAGCAGATAATCCTCTGGCAAAACTTTGCATTTTCTACTTCTGTCATTAAATTATTTAAGCCATTGAAGCATGGTAGTCTGGAAAGAGATACGTGAAAATTGTATTGTTTTTATAATTAGCAACTTTCTAGATTGGACCTGTTAAACATAAAAGGAGAAAGAGTTTCTTTTAAAATTCTAAAGCTGATGCATTAGAAGTTAAAAATAACATAAAAGTTCTTAAATCTTCTCCAGGTGCAGTTGCTTTACTAGTACCTAGAGGTGTTTGGAACCAGTCAAGGAGCTTTTCTGCAATAGTTGTAAGAATGTAAAGCATGTAGGTTGCATGTGTAAAAGGCTAATTTATTGATTAATTGCTTTCCTCCTTTTAGAAACTCCCAAAAGTTAATAAAGAACTTGCACTCAAACTGATTGAAGAAGAAGGAGAAGAGCAACAGTTCAGTAAAAAAAGAAAACAAAAGGTGAGCTCTTGTTTTGTTGAATTCTCTAGCTGGGAGCACAGAGCTAGTAATACTTACAGGATTCTTTTTTGGTTTTGTTGCTGTTTGGCCAAACAGATTCAAAATACCATTGTTTCCTATAAACCACTTCTTCTGGTAGGTGGCTTTAAGATGGATTTGACTGTAGCTGCAGCACAAAAAAGACCATATAGTAACCTGAAGCTAAAATCATTAAATACTCACTGTGAAGGTAATATGGGTTTCATAGGACTCCCAAAGCTGGGTAATGCCACAGCTGTTCAAAAAAGACCTGTTGTTTGCATTTGGTTTTGGTTTTTTGGTGGTGACTGTGACAGGATACATTTTATCTATAAAATTCAAAGTACAATTGTCTTTCATTGTGTATACAGTTAAATATATTTTATAAAATAGCAAAAATGGTTTGCTTTTATGCAACAGGAGTTGTTCTGGATGTTAAAGTTGCTGCAGTGTCAGTGTCTCTTTGCCTCGGCCAGCCCTGGCACCACGGCAAGAAGGGGCACAGCTCGGTAGCTGAATGACCCTTGCCCATCCCGTGGGTCCTGGTTTGCCTGCAGGAGTGAAGCAATGACAGCAGGAAAGAAGGAGAGAGTCTGCTCAGGGTTCAACCACTGGCTTTACTCATTCTACAGTGGGGATAACCTCAGCTCAGGGTGTGTGCCTCGGCAGAGACCCCTTGCCAGGCAGAGCCCCAAGCAGACCAAGAGAACGAGAGGCAGGGCATCCAAAAGTTACATCTTATATTTGGGGGAGGAACTTGGGGATGGACTTAACTGAGGACAAATCAGGGATCGTGTGGGCAGGTAAATGACACATATTACAACAAATCAATAACTTAGGTAGGGAGACAGCCAGAGTCTTGTCCAATCACTCAAGACCCTCACTGGAACATTCTAGACTTTTGGGAGAACCTTCAAAGTGGTAGACAAGACCCAGGGGCTGTATAACTTATGATTGACACATAACAAGTGTTGGGGTAAAACCAAAAAGGGTTAAACATGGGTGACATGGGACAAACCATTACAACTTATAAAAAACAATATAAAGCAAGGAACAAATATATACATAAAAACTGATAAAACCAAAACCACAACACTACAAAAAGTAATCCATTTCTCTGCTAAGAGAAGTTTTAACTAAAGAAGTGGGTAAATGTTTAATATCTAATGGGAGGGGAGGCTTTTTATAGGTAGCACTTCATAGGTGCTCATTCTCACAGGAATACAGCATTCATGAAAGGCAGACACTAGCTGCATGTGATAAATAATGGAATCTCGTGTGTTAGTGTGTGTTACTAGGAAGGATGAACTACTAAAAAGGTGATGGTGAAACTTAAATGCAAACTTAAGCAAATGGTACAGTGAAAATGAGAGTTCAGTAGATGAGGACTGATTTGTCTTGGAGTACGTAGAGATTGTGTTACTAAGTGGACCAAATAGAGTGTATAAAAAAATGTACATTCAGGTTATTTTTCTGAAATAGTATTAGAGTCCTATGACAAGCAATTTATTTTAGGCTTGGGGATTTAGTTTTTGCTGTGGTTGAGATTTACATATTTGCACCATTTTTGTGTTTGAAATTTACTCTTCTTATTTTCTGTATCCTTAGTTCCACCTTCCTTTTCTTCAGTAACAATGAAAACCTAATGCAATGGTGGGATTAATGTGCTGGTATAAGTTAAACAATGTTAAAAGATAAGCATTTTCTAATAAAAAGCTATGTATGCAATGATTTTTAAATGACACTAACTGGTCTTCTCGTAAGATGAATTAGCAGCTTGAACTGTTCTGAATTCACTGAATTATGCTACTGAATTATTCAGTAGCATAATTTACCCTGAGTTCATTTTACTTTGACATGAAGTAAACTGCCTTTTCCATTCTGTATGTGAAAGCAGTGAACAAAATGTTATGTATAGCAACATTTCCTCTTAAGTATATACAGTAAAATAATAGTAGCATTGCATAAAGACATGTACCCTTGTAATTTGTTTTACATGTTGTAGACTCATCCCCATCAGGCAGTATATTTGCCTTGGAGGTGCTGCTGATTAGTCAGT
Organism: Argya squamiceps; assembly: GCA_037834095.1. Lineage (NCBI taxonomy): Eukaryota > Metazoa > Chordata > Aves > Passeriformes > Leiothrichidae > Argya > Argya squamiceps. The sequence continues at coordinate 98,312,173 of JBBMKD010000145.1, read as the reverse complement.
AGATATCAACATGTCTCCAGACTAGCTGGCTGAATGTATGAGAAATGTGTATCTGAAAATATTCGTAATTGTGTGTTTAAAGTGTCTGTACTGTGTATGAGAACAACTCTTGCTTACAGGTAGCTTAAAACAGTCTTTGTAAAAGTACAATAAGCATAAATCTTGATTTTTATTTAACCTGGAAGGATAAAGAAACTGGCATTCCAGATGCTGGTTATTAATTTTGTTTAATTAAGAAAAAGTGTTACTTATTTTGTTAATGTCTGTTTCAGAATTGTCTAACTTGCTCATGCTTTGCTTCTGTTCCAGAATCTGCCCAGCCTTCTCAAAGATGATCGTTTTAAGGTCATGTTTGAGAATCCAGATTTCCAGGTGGATGAGCAGAGTGAAGAATTTAGGCTACTTAACCCACTTGTTTCCAAAATAAGTGAGAAAAGAAAGAGGAAGCTAAAGATCTTAGAAGAACTAGAAGCACAAGGACAGGTAAAATGTTTTCCGTTTGGATTAATAAAACTCCATAGGTTTTTCTTTTCCTCTGTTTCATGCTTTCAGACTTTTCAACCCAGAAAGATGGAGGCAATGCAAGAATGTCTTATCAGCTGCAATAATTAAGTGTAATTTATAATTTTAGTGTAGTTTTTAGGTGTGATATTGTTTTTGCACAAATACAGGTTTGAAAAACATAAAATATGTAGATAGTAACAACTTTATATTGTATTTTCAGCTTCATTTGCTGTTACTGCTTCTGTTCAAAAATTGTAGTTCTCTTCAGCTGTATCTCTGTAAAAGCTGTCACGTACTCTAATTGCAGGAGTGATTTGGAAGGAGAATTAGTTGATGATTTCTTATTTTATACTATTTTTGTCTGCAGGAAGAGGAGGAAGAACCAGAAGGAAAAGCAAGTGATGCAGAAAGTTCTGAGAGTTCAGATGATGAAAAAGGCTGGGTTGAAGAGGTCAGGAAACAGCGCAAGCTTTTACGCCAAGAGGAAAAACTAAAGCGGCAGGAAAGGCTCAAGGAGGATCAGCAAACATTACTGAAGCCTCAGTTTTTTGAGATTAAAGAAGGAGAAGAATTCAGAAGCTTCAAAGACTCTGCCAAAAAACAAAAATTAATGAAGTAAGACTAATGTTCCTATTTTAGTAGGTGTGGGTGGATGATTCTCAAGTATTTCCCTACAGTGCAGGCCAGCAATGTTTTGGCTTGGAAGCACTTGGTAGTAAAGCTACGTTTGGTGATCCAAAGGTAAAGTGACATAGTCATTGAAGGTTTTGTTTTATAGATAAACAAATACACTCTTTGAAGTAGGACAGAGACACAACACAAATGGAATGAGTAAGATATTATCATGTCAGATTGGTGCAGAATTAAATATTTACTCAGTGTTGGTGAAGTGCTCTTCTCACAGGTAACAGTGATGTCTTGTGAGACTGGTTATATCTCTCCACCAGTGTCACTATGAGGTTAACAGACTGTTAACAGATGATGTTTTTCATCTGACTGTCTAAAAGGATTTAGAATGCTATGTGAGTAGTAACTGTTTTGGGAGTAGGATCAATATGAGTCAACATGATAAAGGAAAAATTGCTTTGTCTGGGTGTTTTTATGGCATCTAGAAATTTTCAAAATCCACACTGTTCTTATAATGTCAGAACTTACTGTTTCTGTTTTTCTTTTTGCAATACAAAGTACCAGGCTAGGAGGGTGTTTGTTAAGTGTAGTTTTTTTGGTTTGGTTTGTTTTTTTCATTTCCTTAAATTGATTATCATCTGAAATAATGAGTACGTGGATAAGCATGTCAGACTACAGGAAGAGCACACTAAATTAAAGGACATGGCTTCGAGGTGCTCAATGGCTGCAAATCTCATTGATTTAGTTTTTTTCAGAGGTGAGATGAGCCCTTCAGAAGATGAGATTTAATAGCATTTTATTGTTTGGAGCACATACACTCATTAAACCTTTCAAGACAGTGGCTTCAATATTCTTGCAGCACAGCTGGTGCAGAGCAGAATTTTGAATAATATTGAAAATGGATTGTTGGGCTAGATGGATCTCGTAATAAACATTTTGGTTTTATTTAGAATGAAATTATACAGTCAAAGAAAAGAAAGTGAATAATATAATGGAGCTGTTTCTTTATGTCACTAATGACTACAAGTATTAGCAAGACAGTGTTCCTGTTTTTAGTCAGATGGGCTATGATTTCCATGTTGTACCTGTAAGACCTCTTTTAAGTAGAAATAGTAGTATTTTATAACTAGGGATTTAGAGCAGTTCTGCAGAACTGATTGCCATGTTTTCCTTAGCTGTTTTTTATCAGCAAGTAATTTCACACAGAGTTTTTTCTTTGTTCTTTTTATTGAATATACCCGCTTATTCTGAACTTTTAATTTCCTTAGATATTTCCATTAACTTTCTTCTGATTAATTTTCCTTTTTTCTTTGTTCCGGAGGATGAAGCAACTTTTTAATTTCATCAGTTTTTCATCTTTGTCAGGAGAAAATCTACTCTGGATACTCTGACAAAGTATTATGGGTTAATTTGGGGTGGGTTTTTTTTGTACATTGTGATTAGGTTTAGTCATATGAGCTGTAACTTGGAAGGAGTGTGAAATACTGGTCAAATGACACTGTATTCTCAGTGCAAGTTAAATACTTCATTAAAAGGCTGTATGACTGCAGCCTACTCATACACTGTTCTTTTGCACAATATCAGCTGCTAAGCTCTAAAGCAAATTCTCAGGGACACTCAGTTTGAAGGATAGTGTTGTTCAAAACATGGAAGGCTTAAATGTGAGCAACAGTGTGGGAATTCAAATAAATAAGCCAAGACAATTGTTAGGAAGAGAAACATTTAGAAAAAAAAAATAATGCAGTGTGACACAGGACAAAGTAAATTCTTTCATCTGGATTTAAGGGAGAAAATAATTACTTCACCCCAGGAAAAGCAAAAGCAAATACCACAGACTTGTCCTATAGATGAAGGAATATCAGTGATGACATAAACCATCAAAAGACTTTTAACAGACTGCTTGTAAAGAAAGGAGAATCTTTCTTAAGATTTGCTGCTAATAGTTACCATCTCTGGTAGATGTATAGATGTAAAAAGAAAGGAGAGGAATTTAAGGACAGAATAGGATGACCAAAAAAATGAACGCGGTAGCATCACTTCCTTTGTTTTCTGAGTTGCTGTCATTGAATTGACTCACATGGGGTTTTTTAATCTTTGTCTAAGCAATTCGCTCTATACTCACTGATCCCCTTTGTGTTCATTCAAGCACTGTTCTCAGTATGGAGTTTGGTGTTCCTCAAATACTTAGAAGAAATTTAAAAATCAGCAGCTGATATCTGTCTCATATAATGCCTATCTGATACAATTTTGTAGTCATAATGATTTAGCCTGTATTGTGAGCTAACTTGTTTAGTTAGTAAGCATTTTTACATATTAGAATTTTATGAAGAAAGTAAGTATGTTTTGTGCTGGCCTTATCCAGTGATAAGTAGTCAGCATAAAAGTAATTAATTCAAGTAGCATACCGAAAATTGGAAAGACTGTAGTGGCATGTACAATCTGGTGAGACTGGCATGTTTGTCTTTGATTTGATATATCCAAATTACGGAATGATCGTCTGTGACCAATATAATTAAGTAGCTTAATACCTTCACTATGCATTTAATAGGTAGATGTTCTTTTTTTCTCTAATCATATAATGTTCTACCTGAGGAAACAGTTTATGACTTATATAAAACTGGGTGTTTCTTTTGACATGTTCCTGACTCAGCACAGCTCCAAGCCCAACTTTTAAAGCAGTGGTGTGTACTATAAATTTCTTCCTAGACTAATAGTCTACACATTTCTCTGTGCAGGAAAGCTGCAAAATTTACTCATGGTTCTATAAAACACCTTGTCTCAAATCCATCTACGTTTAACTTTCCCCTTTTGTACTCTTACACTTGCACAACAAACCTGCAAATCCTTGCTTTCTTTCCCTACAAGATAAGTTTGTACCTATTAACTTGAAAGGAAACCATAAAAGGAAAGGGTTTTTATCTGTGTGCTAAGAGTTCTCTTGATTTACTTGATGTCCCTTTAAGGAGTATGTTACTGAAGTTACAATGTGTCAAAATCAAAAATCATAGTAGTCATATTTTATAAAAAGTATGACAGTTAATGTATGTGTCTTCAGAGGTGGCGAAGAAAGCCAACAAAAGCATAGTTGATATTCCTTAGTATTGCTAAGGAGGTATTCCTGTTTTACAGCAGGAAAAGTCCTGAAAAACTGTCTTCTCATAATGAGGAAAAAAAATTGCATGGGTAATTGATTTTTACATTAGGGCTGAGGAATTCACTTCTTACAATGCTGTGAATGTATCCCTTGAATTAATTTGTTGAGGAAGAGGTAAGAAAACCCCAACCCACACAAAAACTCCCAGCTGTTGTTTGTGTACCAGTATGTACAATTCCCTATCACCTGAAGTCTGCACGTTTTCAGATAAATAGAGCCATACCTATGGTTTTTTTCAGTAAGATTACAACCCCACAGCATGTTGCTAGTATCTACTCATTTTAATTTTTCTCCTGACTGAAGCAGTGTCTAGGCAGTCATGCTAAATAATTGCTGGGTAGTAGCCATATTTCTCCAGTTCACTTTCAAAGGGGAGAAAAATGGGACTTCACTTGAATGTAGAAATCCCACCACAATGTTGGTGACTGATCTCCTGCCACAGTTAGCTCTAAGGCTTAGCCTGTCTTTCCGATTCGCACAGATGGAACAAGTTTTTACATGTACTCAATGAAAAATATACTACAGAAAAAAATACAAAGTACCTAGTCATGAGAATTAAAGTAGTTCTTGACAGTAATTTTTCATTGTTAATCTGAAAAGTCTTTGTTACATAAAATGGCTCATTAACCAAAATTCAGTGCACTTCAGAGACTTCATGCATAGGCCACAGCCATGAGTTCTTCGTACACAGTAAATGGCATTGACTTTGCTGGCTGCTATTTTTTTTATATATATATATATCATCTCTATTTTTATGATTATTTATTTTCCACTATAAAAATTGTACAGAAAATGTCTCTTGGCCCTGTTCAGAGAGAGCTAATGAAGCACTAATAGCATCTCAAATTGCAGAAACTAATTTTGTTTACAATTAGGAGAATGTTTTCTAAGCACATGAAGAGTGAGTTTGATCTTACAAGCCGTGTCATATTCTCAGAGGGTGCTACTTAACTCGTAGGACTTACATTATAGGAGAAGGATGTTAGGACTCACAGGTGCCTTTAGGGAGGCTGACTGAGGCAGTCCCTGCCTGCCTGCCTCCCCCCTGAGCTGGAGGCTATGTGGGAACAAATGTTTTTCCACTCCTCAGCTGTTCCAGTTTACACCCCACCTTAACTGCAGTCAGCAACTGTGATATTAAATACCAGTTCACAACCTGGAGCAACTGGGGCACGTCCATGTGTCTTGCTTTTGCCGGGCAGTAACTTCCAGTGGAGGAGAGCTGAAAACAGTGTTAGTTTTGACCACACCACCTACCCCGTTCTCCATAGAAATGCTGGCATTTGGTGCCTGAGGGAGAGGCTCTACATCATTTTGCTTATAGAAACTCAGTGATAAGCACTGTGCTTGAAGTCATATGCTTCTATGGAAATCCTGTCTGGGCCCAGCGTCTGTCTTTATCACATTCTCTTGTTTATGTTGCTCTTTTACTTAGAAAACTACTTAGACTGTTGTGGGCACAGTGTCCAAACAGGCATTTGTACTTGGATTAAGTAGTGAAGTGATTTGCTTGGAGATTAATTCATTCTGGTGTACATTGAAGCTTACTTCCTTCCCTTAAAAGTGTTTCCAATTTAGAAATTACAAGATTTCAAGAAAACTGAATATATCTAGCCTTACATTTGTGCCGTTTAATATCACCAACTTTTTCAGACATTTCAGAGAAAACTACAGCAATAGAAGGGTGTGGTTTCTTTCTCAACTAGAGTCATGTTAGTTTTTTAGCAGCAAAAACAATGAACTTTGCATAAATTTTAAAAGTGTTTCTACTGAAAGCAGTATATGGAAGGAATTATTTCAATTTGTCTTTCTTTTTGTTTCCTGAATGTTTATTTTTTTAGCTATGACATTTCAGCGTTTCAGAGAAATTGAAATTAGTTTTGACTGCATTATCAACTTTCATTGTAGTAAAAAGATGGCAAAAATAGGGATTAATGTTAGTTTTTCTCTGCAGGAAAACTCTTGAAGATCGTTTAAAGCTTGAAGAAAAACTTGGCACGCTCAATGTGTCTGATACCACAGTAGGCAGCAAACAGGCAACATTCAAATTAAAGAAGGTGAGCTATATATATATAGTTTTTAAGATAATGCACAAGTAACTTTAGTTTTTGCATGAAAGAACAGGAACTTAAAACCGTCAAGCAAATGTCCCTCTTCATTTCTTTATAAGCTGCCAACTCTCCAGGTTCTTGCCAAGAGAATGAAAGCCTCCGGTAGTGCTGTGTGTTTATCCCGTATAACTGAGGCAACACTCATAAAACCTTATGTTCCGGTGGAAAATAATGCCTTACATCTTTTAATAGTTTATTTGCAGAGGTACCACCAGAAGCTTGTGGCCTTGCCTGTGACTTCAGTGCCAGCACTGATCAGATCTCAGTCTGCAGGTCCAAATGCAATTTAGGGTGCTGTCAGCATGATAGAAGCAGAGCTCCAAACCACCTTTGTTATTGACCTTATGTAACACAGGCTGCAGGAGTGAGCTCTGGTGCTGGTTGTCAAATTCCATATGGAGCATGTCTTGTTGATTGCTGCCTATTTACCTTTCTGAAGGGTTTTGATTTTCCATTCTAAAGAATTCTGTAGATTGCATTTTGTAGGTGATTGCTTTATAGTGTGTGGACAGTTAAATGCCTCTGTACATATGCTACTGCTGCAGTACACTTAGGGATTTTTTTACTCAAAAATTGCTTTAGAACTGAAGAGAGGATTCAGTTTAAAGCTGAAGACCCATATGAATTGATACTTGACCTGACTACATTTACTTTTGTTAAAATTGGTTTTCCTCAGGTAAACATCTTTGCTATAATGCATTTCTCCTTACCACTGGTGAAATATTGTTCTCACTGGTAAAAAACTGTCACAAAAATGGCTAAGTAGTTATTTAATTGTCACACTGAAGGAAAAAAACCCACCAGATTTATTGGCTGTTAGCTTACTTACTTTACTGATTATTATCTGTTTCCAGATACCCTTTTTCATCTGTTTTTGATTCCTATATTGCTGGAATTTAAAATGTGGTGACTGTGGAATAAGTTGCAAATTCTTCTGCAGTGCCATATAGGGTGACCTTTCTGGCAATTTTACCAACTCTGTAACTGACATGTTGGTGTCTTGTAGCTTATTAAATGGGCTTTACAGGGCTTCAAAGCACAGTCTTTTTTATAGCAGCTTTACCTTAAGAAGTGCAAAGCCATAAGGTTTCTTGCAGTTGTTGGTGCACACTGACCTGTCACCTTTTACTGACAAATGTCTGGGAGCAAGGTAGACAGACCATGAAGGAAGATGGACGCTGCAGTGGTTCAGAATGTTAATTTTACTTGATTCCATCAGATAAGATACAGCTTTGAGGGTTTTCTTTAATTATGGTGCTTCTAACATTTATGGATTTTCTTTTCCTGACTATTTACTGATAGTGCTTTATTGAAAGATGTACACTGTAGTCATCTGCATTAAAACGATTTTTTAAAATCTAATTTAAAGAAAAGTAATGCATCTGCGGTGGAGATATTTTCTCCTGTCAAGAGAGCAACAAAGTAAGACAAGTCTTCTCTCAAACAAACAGACTCTCTGTATCTTCTGAAGTCCTAAGGAATGAAGCAGGGAGAGCTAGGAGGAAGTCATGCTGCGCAATCTTGGCATCCTCCTTCTCAGATGATGAGGAGTTGGAGTTGACAAGCCAAAAAGGGGATTTTAGTGTTGCTTGCAACATCAGCTTCTGCTTTGTGATGCCCTTTCCTCAAAGGGCAGGTGTACTTAGAAAGATTAGAAAGGTAGAAAGATTTAGTAGGGGAGAGAATTGTCCGTCCCATAGGGTTGGTGTCACTTCAGCTTCCAAGTCAGTGGAACGGAGGCTGCACTTGGCTCCTGCAAGTGTGGTATGTTGGCAGCCTCCTAATGCCCAGCTACCACTGACAGATCCAGTGCTGAATCTGTTTGTCATTGATATTTCACAGTTTAGTTTTCAGGGAATTTGAATATGATTCCTACAGTGTGGCAGCTTATTTTTCGCTTATTTTTCAAATTCAATATGCTTTATCATAGCAAATAGATCTAACAAAATAGCAG
>JBBMKD010000145.1:98267342-98303807 GCA_037834095.1 Argya squamiceps | reverse complement strand
ACACTACTGTACTATGGAAGACATTTGAAAACCCCAAACCTTAAAATTTCTAATGCAGATCAAGGTCATTCAATTTCAGTACACTATGAGTAGCTGTCAACATGAACTTAAGTAAGATTCATCAAGACTCTTTCAGAATAGGTCTGGAGACAGAGAGAAACTACCTGTATTTTTAAATAGTGGGTTTCTTGTTGCTCTACTTGCAGTGAAAATGGGAATTCATAAATTTCATCAAAGTCTTAAAACCAGTAGCTTTTTCTGCCTTGATACCAGCATGGGCTGATTGCTGCATTTGGTAAATTGGTTTGTATCTCACCTCAGCCAAAATGCTGTTCAGGCAAACAAACCTCTAGCTCACCTTAAATGGTGTGTGAATGGGAGACTGGGGGGGATGAGCTGACATGAATGCTTTTGGTTACAGAATGAGATGCAGTGGGAATGCAGCTGCCTCCACAGTGGTAATCCTGTCACACTGTCAGTGCAGTTATCTTGGGCTGCTTGAAATTACTGAAATTGTTGGAGTACTTTTTGGCGTGGACAGCTGCCTGAGCTTGGCTAGTTCAAGTCTGCTAGTTACAGTTTATGCTTAGTTTAAAGAGCTTTAGTCTTCCAAAGAAAATAGTAGTTTGTGGCTGTAAGAGCCATTTCATCTACATGGTACATCAAAACATCTTCCAGCATGTTTTTGATTAAGAGAAGAAACATTAAGAGAGAATGTACCACAGGAGCAGAGATTTAGAATTATTTTCATGTAGAAAGTTCTTCTAGAACTGCATACAGCATATCAAACGCCTTCAAGAACTCCTAAGAACACATTTTAGGGAACGTGTATGCTTCAGCAAATTTAACTAATTGTTCTGTCTTTTTAAAATTAAATTGTGCAATATTAAGCCTGACAGATTTGAAGAAGCATTTCAATACTCTTGGGCACATAGTGTGTTTTTGGCCAGGGAGACTCCTGTGGGGCCAGGGGCTGGATTCAGTGATAGCTGTGGGTCCCTTCCAGCTCAGCTTATTCTATTCTGTGATTAAACTTGAAAACACTAGTTAACCAAAGTAGGTACTAAATTCCCACAAATTGGGATCGATGTTCTTAAGGGTATTTAAACATAAATTCTGGAGTGTATTGTTAAGCATTGCTTTTTATCTGAAATACATTGTTCACTGCTTTTTAACATCTTTATGTTAAACATTTGCTCTGAAAAACTTTGAATGATAATGCCTAAGGTTATCTAGAATTAACAGTTACAGTCTGACACAAAAAAGCATGGGGCAACTAAATGTAACATTTCCAGATTTGTTTAATGGAATTCTGACTTGATGTATTGATAGTGGGACAATGAGGTGATGTGTAAATTTACAGGAACCTGAGTCTATTTTTGTTTTAATATTCCAGTCAGAGCAGCAAAGGAAGCAGCAGGAAGCTGAGAAACGACATCGTCAAGAGAGGAAAACTCTCCGGCGCTCTGCCAGTCATCTCAAGAGCAGACGTGGAAGAGGACGACTGTTTCATTGATTTGTGGGGGTTTTTTAAGAAACTTTTTACCTCATTTTTCATTTGAAAAAGGGGATTTTTCAAATTGGGACACAGTACCAGTGGATTTGTATTTTGATTCATTGGTGAGCACAAAACCAGGACTTCCTAAGCCTTGTGTTAATTATTGAAAATTTTACGGAAGTTAAAGTACTGACCAAAGGACACTATAAATATGGTCCATTGTGAACTGTATTTGTTCAGAAATCGCCAGCAACTGGTTATTGTGTAACCCTGGATGTTTTCTATATAAGAATTTATGTCTAAAACAAGGCTGCCTGTCTTTTATTTAACTTTTAATTTTTTTTTATTTTATTTAAGAGCTGTGAGTTTCAGTTTCTGAAATCTTTGTGACTGCTTAGATAAAAGATCAAGGGTAAGTTATTTTGTCTAAAAGCTTATCTATCTTTACAAGGGCACAACAAATTTTTCTGGTTCTTGAAGGATGACACACAATTGTATTTTTCAAAAACTGACGTTGGCTTTATATTCTTGGGTTGCCTTTAGTAGAAAATGGTACAAATAGTTCTTAGGAGGACAATTGAGAATGCCTGATTTGGGTTCTTCTGAGTTTCTGTAAGGAAACCTCTCTTGCTACACCGGTGTACAAAGGGGAAGCTCAGAAGGGTAGTCCTATTAATTTAGATTTTGTAAGTACAAAACCTGATCCTGATGTTTCTGTTTTGGCAAGACAACCATGGTTCAACATAGATCAAGTGGTATATGTTCATATAACAAGCACTTTAAGGCCATGCCAGTAGTCTCCTATGCTTCAAAAAAAGAGTTTAGTTAAATAAATTTTAAAAAACCCTTGAACCTAAGTAGGTCACTATTTAGCAAATAAATTAATTTTTACCTTTGATCCTAAAGGAACCTTTTTATTGCTATTTAAAAGCCTTTATAAATTGCCTTGAACTTTGGATCCAACAAGAATCAGTGAATCTCCCTGTCACTGTAAATCTTTTTAAGAGACTCACAGGTTCTTAAGTGTTTTGCTTTATAAACCAGATAGGTATTCATCTGGTCAGGTCTCTTGGACAGTATTTATAGAATCTTTGCAATTACTTCAGTAAAAGACTTGTTTTCTCATAGCCTAATTTTTTTTGGTCTTGTTGTTAGATGATAGAAAAATTAACCACGGGGGATATTTTTTTTCTCCCTGACTTAATTTTACCTGCTTTAATTCCTTCTGGTTTTAGTTGTATTACTGCTTTTAGTTTAAAAAGGCCCTTTCACCTGATATTTTTATCTTTAAAAACTTGCATTTTAGTCATCACCTCTGCCCATTCAGCTAAAGGATAAGTCTCTCAATACCTAGGTTTTTACCTCTAGTTGTCAAATTTCTGCATTGTCTATAAGCTTCTCATGATTTTTAGTTAGCACAGAACTATTCAGTATTCCAATGTCAGTCTCATTGTGCTTTAAAGTACCATTATTACTTCGTAGGCACTGAGAAAATGTGAATGCAGTTGTGGTTGCTTTGGGGCATGTCCCTCTTTTTGGAGTCTTGTCTTTTGACATTGAAGACTTTGGAATCCAAATGGAGTGACAAAATTTGTACTAGTGCAACACCTTCCCCCTGGAGCGTGATGTTACCTCTAAGCTGTGTGCAATCCCGGTGTGCTTACATCATACACGGGGCTGTGGGAATGTGGGAAGGTTAACAGTGGAAACAGGCCTCCATCATGGTTGATTCAGGGGTAGTTGGGGTTGAGTGGACAGAACTGGCATTGGAAGAGCAGGAATTTGGCAGAGTTTGCTCCTTCTCATGGTGGGCCTAAATCCCATTATCTTTGATCTAGAGCTGCATTTGTGGTTGAAGGCATCAATCAGCAATGATTTTGAGGGCTGTCAAGAGCAGTAAGAAGCTAAATGGGGTTGATCTGCAGAATGGTAATGCATTGAGTTGGAAATGGTTAACTTTCAGCTTAAAATGAGTATATTTCTTCTGTTTTGAGATTCCTCTGACTGACTGGTTTAAGCCAGTGTTTTGCCTTTCATGCACTTACATTCATAATGTAAGTATTGTGATAGTATTGATCATGTATTTAGGTTGAAGCCTATATGATTAAAGGAATATGCTTTGTACTGTTAGATAGAAGGCCCATGCAGACTGCCCTTAGTATGCTGTTTATTTCACCTCAAAGAAAGTTGGGGTACACTTTAAACACCTCCTTCAGCCTGCTGGCAATGCTCTCCCTAAGGCACCTGAGGACACCACTGTCTTTCTTGGCCACAAGGGCACTGCCAGCTCATGGACAGCTTGTTGTCCACCAGGACCCCCTGGACCTTCACAGAGCTGCATCCCAGCAGGCCAGCCCCAGCCTGTGCTGGTGCCCAGGGTTATTCCTCCCCAGGTGCCCCTCTCTCCAGCCCACTGAGGTCCTTCTGAAGGGCTGCTCATCCCTCTGGGGTGTTGGCTGCTCCTCACAGCTTTGTGTCACCAGGGAGCTTGCTGAGGAGGCTTCTGCCCCTTCATCCAAGTCACTGATGAAAAAGTTAAATATTGAACCTTGGGGGACACCACTAGTGGCAGCCTCCAACTCGACCCTGTGCCACTGATTATGACCCTCTGGGATCTGCCATTTAGCCAGTTCTCATTCCACGTAGGGACCTGGCATGAAGCATGTTTAGATTGTTGAGATTGATTAAGCAGATTAACAGCAGGTTAAAGTTGTTCTTGAACAGCTGTCTGAGGAAGATTGGAAGTTTCAGTAGAAGCTGGTGTATTAATGCAACATCATTGCAAATGAATTAATTTCATCATGCAGCCAAAGCTGGCATTTTTTAAGTGTCAGTCTGGGTTTCATTAATGTTTTTCAGTCAGCAATCACTTCACTTTTCATACTGCAGGAATCAGTATTTATCCCAAATTGCAATTCCTAGAAGCTGCTGGGATTCTTTGTGACATTTAAGGTTCATACTCTTAAGGTAAGTGTGATCAGATGCTGTAGCCTCGTGGAAACCCTGATTGTTTCACACATGTGAGAATTTGGTGAGAATCATTTTTAAAAACTCACTATAAATAAATATACAGATAGTGGCTAAATGTGAATGAAATGCTGGTGAGATAAAGGAATGACCTAGGTCTGATGTGTCATCAGTACTTTTTTACACCACAGGTAATATGATTGATATCAGTTAGGCTATTAGTCATTCAACAAACATTGAACCAAAACTACTTATCTAATGTTCTTTCCACAATTCTATTACCAAGCCAAGAATCATTCTGTGTTCCTGTGACTGGTATAATTGTCTGAAATTAAGAGCATCTACCAATTTAAACAAAACAGTGAAAAAATTGAATGTACCCCACACTGCTGGTTTTTAATATCTGAACAAAAGAAATGCGATTTTAAAATACTACCCTACATACATAGCAAGCGTGTGTAAAATGTATATACACATTTTTATACTCGTAGGGTTTATGTATGGAGCTTAAAATAGGTTTGAGATGTCAGGCTTCAGGAGGAGTTGTGAGAGGATGGAGCAGTTTTGAGATTACTCCATCTTGTTTTGCAGCAGCCTTTTATATTTGTAGTCTTTATGTTTCCAGGTTTGAAAATGGGGAATATAATTTAATGCCAGGAAGAAAGGCCCTTATTTCAGATGCAGGAATACAGTGAAGCAGTGCAGCTCCTTGCCTGGGGACATTGTACAATACCACGAAAAGACTTGTGATGTTGGATTAAACATCTGCAGGTATAGATGTCTGTGTACCTTCAGGTGTAGTGGAGCCTTCGCTGAGGAAGAGGAATGGTTTAGTGAACTTTAGAGGACCTCTCCAGCCTGATTACTCTATGAATGTTGTAGGGCATACAGAGGAAATGTGTATCATTAATTAACTGGAGTAATTTTCCCCCTTTGTCTCATCCTTCCACTGAATCACTCAGTAGTTTTATCTTTTTATCTCTTTCTTAAAGATTAAGTACTACTTCTGGCATGTGTCCATAGCTAATATATTTTGTCTGATCTTGAGAAGTATGGGGATTTTAAACTGAATGAAAGCACATAAATCTATTAATACATTTTACCTCTTGATCATTATCTCTGTATTTCAAAGCCCATTTTACTCAACAACTGATTCTTTGTGTTGAACATGAAACAGTCCTGTCACCAAAATGAACAATTTATAGTAAAACCTGGAGAAAATAATCATATTTAGCACCACTTACAGTATATGCAACTGGAAGAAAAGGAATTTGTGAATTTTAAAGGATCTCTAGGTCATAGGATCACAGATTCATTTGGGGTCGAAGGGACCTTAAAGATGGATCTAGTTCTAAGCCCCTTGCCATGGACAGAGAACCTTCCACTAGACCACTCCCCCAACCTGGCCCTGATCACTGCCAGGGATGGGGAGTCCACATCTGCTCTGGGTGACCTGTGCCAGTGCCTCACCACCCTCACAGTAAAGAATTTCTTACTAATATCTAACCTAAGGCCATTCTCCCTTGTCCTATCTCTACATTCACTACATGCCCATGTGCAAAGGCCCTCTGTGGCTCTCCTGAAGGTCCCCTTCTATTGGAAGGTGCTCTAAAGTCACCCCAAAGCTTCTCTCTCCAGACTGAACAATCCCAATTCTCAGGTTGTCTTCCTAAGTAATGTTCCAGCCCTGTGATCAAATAGTGGCTCTCTTTGTATTTAATTTGACCCAGATCCTTAATCCACATGGGCCGTGGTTGCAAATTTCTGTTGATGAAGTAACACATTACTTTGTGTTTGTCCTGTAAGTGGCATTTCCATACAAAATACTTGTGAGTATCCCCTGGTACAGACTGGTTTGCAGTATCATGTATCAGCACAGCTAAAATAAGTGGGTTTTTGTACAAGTGGATGAAAACAAGTGGATGAAAACAAGGACCAAACCATCCATATTAGTGTGAATTTAGAAATGTGTGTGCCTGTTGCTGACTGTTTTTCAGGATCTCCATCTTCTGTTCTTTGCTTAGTTTTTTAGACTATGGAGTATATCCAATAAGAGAAGAGCAACCCTGAACATGTTCAGAAAGGAGTAATTTTTATCATACTCTGAAAAGTGCTGATTGAGTGCAGAACTTCCTTTGACAGCTATATATAATTGAAGTTGAAGGACAATAATTTTGCAATAAGATCAGGTACTAGTTGAAATGCTCTCATTCAGTGGGGTTATGTTGAGATTTGGGTCTGCTTACCTATGAAGGCAATTTCATTTTCCCAGTTAATTCTTCATTGAGTGGGGATAAAAGTAAAAATTCCATTTCCTCATTAAAGAGAAAACTAGGCAGTTGAAGTGGGAAATACCAGCCCAGCCCTAATCAGAATTTATACTCCCAATTCCTGGAACCACCTTTCCCTACAGCAGTTTCTGCCAAAGCTGCTCTCTCACTCTCTCCTACTTATTATCTCGTTTGAACATCTGTCTCTTTCTTCTGGAATGCCTTTCTCTACACTCCACTTTCTTCTGTTAATATCAGGATCTCTGGTACAAATTTGTACAGATACAGCAGAGATTCGAGAATGAGCACTAAAATGGTAGTAGTAGACTGGCTGCGTGTGGGCACATCTTGAGCAGAAAGGATTTGTGTGAGCCTGGAGATGGAGAGAGCTGTGGCACCAGAGGGGATTCAGAGAGCTGGTGCACACTCCTGTACATGTTACTGGCAATAGGCAGCACAGGGTTGCTTTAAACCCCCCAAAATCCACTTCTGCTGTGTGTGTATCTGTACTGCTGTGCTAGCTCTCCTTCACTAAGGTCTGGGTGTTTTCACTGGGATTGGTGTGTTTTATATTTTTTAAAGAATTTTACCTGCTGCATTAGTATAATTGTAATGTACAGTTATACATGCAGTTACATTATGTACAATTACACGAAGTGTTTAGCATTCAAAAGCATCCAAATGATATATTTCTGTTTTCAATCATGAATATTATGTCCTTTCCATTTATCAGCATTTCTTCTGTAGGTGCGTTTTCTTCTGGTTTTTAACCTTTATAATATTGCCACAAGTGGAGTGCATACAGCGTGGGTCATAGAAGACCACATGCCTACCTGTGAGGATTTAATAATCTTATGCAAGTGACAGTGTTGTGAGAAGTAATTATCTTGTCTGTTGGGGTTCTGCTAATATTCTTGTAAACTGAATCAAAAGGGAGGTTTCATCATAGGTACTTTGTTTTCCTCCTTTCCCAGATGTAAGTTGTAGATTGCCCAATGGGACTATGACACTGTTGCACTGAAAATGAGGCCATATTTCAAACAGATCTCCACAGCAAATAAATATCAGAGACATTGGAGATTATTTTGACAGGTTTCAACAAATCATTTTTGCACCATGTCATGGTAACTGCATTGCTGCAATTTAAGTATCACTAGAAGAAGAGTGTAGATGATCATTCTCCAGTCCTTAGGACGGGGCCTGACGCTGTTCAGTTTACAAGTACAGACACAACCAGGAGCATTGTGCAACATCTCACATGTGCCTGTGGTTGGGGACTGGTGTCACTCCTCTGCAGCTTAGCCAGTAAAGGAAGACAGGAGAATGATTGGTAACTTTAGAGGCAGTTATTCCAGGAGAATTTGAAGGTGATGATCCTTTATTCCTCTACTCCATCTCCCAAATCATGAAAGGTTCCAGTTTAAAACTGGAAGAAAATGGAAGTTTCTCCAGAGAGAGGTGAGGCACAAGGCTGTGTCAGGTATTCAAGAAATGCTTGTCATCCCTGGAGTGGTGGGAACAAAAGCTTTGGGGGTGGCATTTGGGATAGATGTGAGGGCAGGGCTGCCAGGATATGCTGGATATGTAATGTGACCAAAGCAAGGAGAATTTACCCCAAGTAGAGAGAACACTGTGCCTCAGGTTGCTGCAGCATGAAATGACCAAACAGTCAAGACAGGTGGCTCCTTCCCTCCTGAGGATCTCTCTTTCCCTTCTTAAATGATGTGTGCACGATGTCTACTGAAATGATTTCTAGAAAGTAATGCTCAAAAGTGGGTATGTGCCTTGGCCTCTAGTGAGGTTTACATCTTCCTCTTAATCACAGAAAAGTAATTGACCTCTAGTGTCAGTTACGAAATACTATTTTCCCTTGCCTCTGAATATCTCGGGAATCAGAGCTCTTTCCTTCAAAGAGTCCACTTCCCATGAAACTGAAGGAATTTCTAACAGAAAGAAATAACTTAGAAAAAGTCACTGTTTAGTAAGGCAGGCAGTAAAGCATCTGAAAAGGGAGAGAAGTGGTATGGAAAATCATTTGAGATTTGGCCAAATGTTTCTCTTCAAACATTTTCCAATTTAAAAAAAGAAGCTTATCAATGTAAATGTCAATTTTTCAAGAGCTGAAATGAATCTGCTCTGATTTGGGGGTTTCAGTGAAAACTTTCAGTGTTTAATTTTATTGCCATTTTCCCCTAGAAGGTGCAATCCTGTCCTGACTGGGTGTGGTTTCTTGCACTTCAGGGTCTTTTAAAAACTGGATTCCTCCAGTCAGCATGGCAAGACTGGTACAGCTGGTCAGGTAGAAATAGTAATGTAAACTCTTTCAAACATTTTTTCTGATTCTGCTGACCTCCCTCCCCTGCAACATCTGGAATTATTGGGGGTTAGATATTTGGGCACTATCTAATCACAAGGGCTAAGATGCTGGGCTGTCTGAACCCTTTTTATGTTCCTTTCCTCCCATGTATGCATGTTTTTGACACCTCTTGTTACATTTTCTCCTCCCTGTCCAGCTGAGAAGGGCAGTGACAGAGGAGCTTTAGGGCACCTGGTGTCCAGCCAGGGTCAACCTGCCACTGATAGACACAACCTCTTCATTTTTTCAGTCTGTCTTTAGCTGGTAAGTTTTAACATCAAAACAATTTCTGCACTAAGCAGAAATAGTAGGAATGAAAATTATTATCAATGCTGTTTTTTCCCTAGTGTAATTGAAATTTGATGACAACTAACAGATAGGAGCTAAGTAGAAATGATTTCTTAATCACAGGAAGCCTTGGAGCTTCTGAATTTGGGCACTTCTATTTGTGGCTTACTTCATGTATCACTTCAAGTGGCTGAGTACTGAGAAATGCATTTTAGGGCATCTATACAACTAACTTCAAGATACGAAACAGGTAGAAGAACTAGATGGGCTTAGGGAGCTGTTACTGTGTAAGGTACTTGTACAGCCAACCAACTACTTTATGAGCTTGTGTTACTCCCACAGGTCAAATTTTCTGATTCTTGGCTAAGACAAGAGTTGTGACTGGCCTGTGGGCTTGCTCAGAGTTCAGGTGTGCTCAAATCTCTGAGCACAGCTCAGAAATCCCCAGGACAAGGCTGTCCTAAGATTTTGGCAGCATCCATGTCTCCAGCCTTCCCTCTACTGTGCATTCTCTGAGCAATCTTACTACTCTTTCTTAAAAGCCTTCTGTATGTCCGTGCATTTTAAAGCTGATGTATTTAGAAATATCTTCAGTATTTCAGCAAAGTCCACAGGCTCCCAGTGGATCCTAGGAAGTGTTCCTCACCACCAAGCTGAAAAGCAATAAAATCCCAAGTTTCCATAGGAGATCTAACTTTCTTCCATAAATACTAAAGGTCTATAAAAGTAAAGTTGGCCACTGGGTTCAGAGAAAGGAGTATTAAGCCCTAAGGCAGAAGGACATAAATTCACAAGGGACAGTAAGTATTCTGGGATACTTCAGTCAGTTTCTAAATCAGATAAAAACAAGAGATTTGAAAGCTATTCAGTTTTCTTTGAACACTGTTTTGCGTGTGGATTTCAAGCATTGAAGGAGGGAAATTCTGTTACGTCAATGGGATCTCATGTGTTTTAACTGGAGAAGCAGTGATAACATGTGAGCGAGCTGTGGTGCCATGCTCCAAATCCCTCAACAACAGACCTGTATCTCGGGTGAACTAAACTAGCATGTGATCATTTTCTCTCAATTGAAAGTTCTTACTTGGGTACGTAACTACCCAAAGGCAGAGAGAGCTAATCTGAATGACTGGTACATAATTTTTATTGGCTCTCATGGATGCTGTTTGCATTCATTACAGAGAACCCATTGTACAGGATGAACTATTACTGAATCATTTCTTAGAATTATCAAGCATAAGCCAGCTTTCATCCCACATGCAGGCTTTGAACTGTTACTGAATATTTTTTTCAATTAATTTTCTTTGGGCTTTTGTTCCACCTGCAGATCTTGTCTTTTCCATCTATACAGCTTCCAAAAATGGGGTTGACCCAGCTGCTTTGGTGCAAGACACACTCTCGCTGGCATTGGAGGAGCTTTACCTGTGTTGAGATGATACTGGCTGTATATTTATTGTGCCAATGACAAGGTACTGCCTGGCTTACTGGCTGCTGTCAGTTTGGGGCTGGTTGAGGGGAAGGAGTCTGTCATGCTGGGGTAAGGGGAACTGGCTGTGTAGGTGTTAGAACTCCCTGGCTCTCAGAGCTGCTGCCCTGGCCCCTAATAGTGGATGGGCAGAGCACACCATGGTTTCTGCTCTGCTTCAGAGGCCAAAGTCCAGCAGGGTGCTCCCCTTGAGAAACCAGATCTGCTGTGTGCTTTTCACAAATCCACTTCCTGGTTGCCAAATAATTTTCAGAAGTGGATTGAAGATGCAGGAAAATACTGAAAGCTGTGTAAGATTTCTGCTGTTCATTGCTTCACAAACATTCCCAATGTATGTGTTGTGGTGGGTCCCAAAATCAGAAGAGATGAGGACAGTGTCTCAGAAGAACAAGGTGGGACAGAGGCAGAAAGATGGGGACAAACATTTTAGCAGGGCCCATGGAAGTAGGACAAGGGGTAATGGTTTTAAACAGAAAGAGAGTTGATTTAGATCATATATAAGGAAGAAGTTATTTACACTGAGGGTGATGAAACACTGGCACAGGTTGCCCTGAGAGGTGGTGGATGCTCCATCTCTGGAATCATTCAAGGTCAGGTTGGATGGAGTTCTGAACAACCTGATCTAGTTGAAGATGTCCTGGGCTTGTGGCAGGAGGTTGGACTAGGTTACCTTTAAAGGACCTTTTCAACTCAAACTATTCCATGACCCAATAATTCTAGAAAGTGAAAGTTTTCAAATCCACAGACTGTTTCTGTCAGAGGACTGTCGTAACTGCTGTGGAAGAAGCTGAAATTTTGGCCTGCTCTGATAGACAAGGCTGTTTACATTTTTGATTTCCTGACAGTATGGCACACCATACACGAGGAAGATGGTTAAATGCAAATAAATTCTGCCTTAAACAGAAGGTAGGAAAAAAAGGTACATTCCCTGCTCTGAAATTGGTGATATAATTAGAGACTGTATTTGTCAAAGCATCCCTGTCCCCAGTTGCTGTTGCTAATGATTTAAACCAAAGACATCCTTTTCTCTGGAAGATACAATTAGTGAGGAATAAAAGAGAATCTTAAAAAATATTTATAAAGAATCAGAACAATACACTGGGGTTTTTTTCTTCTATTTTGCTTCTGAGCTAAAGAAGACCAGCAGAGTCTACTATTGTGTGGTTTGTGCCCTTGAAACTCTGTGGATCCTGCTCACAAAGATGACTGGAGCCACAGTCAGGAACAAGTTAGGTCTTAAATGCCATTTTTAGTTGGGCTTTATATGTAGAAGGTTTTATAGTTTCCCTAGAGAACAGCTTCAGCCTCTGAAGGTGATTCTGTAGGTTTCTTCCATGGTTGTAGGATTAGACAAGGGCAATGGGATTGCAAACTGACAGACCACCTGGGGAGAGACAAAAATGCTGTGAACATTTGCAATCTCAGATGAGTTGTTTTTTCTTTCATGTGACTTTGAGCAATGCATAGTTTTGGTGTAGCCCATGTTGACTTGGACTTGTGACGTGCTCCTACAGCAGCACCTTCTACCTATTTCTCAACAAGCTACCAGCACCATTTAGCTTGGGAACAGCCTTAGCTGGAAATGGTTTCTGTACACTCTTCCAGCTTCCCCTTGAAGCCTGTAGATTTTTGCTCCCACATTTACTGCCACTGCATGCTGTGACACTTCCTATGGATAATGCTGTGCCTGGCTCCATGGCTTCACCTGAGCTTCAGCCTAGCTGTTGGCTTTGAGGAAACAGTGAGGCAGCTGTTTGCTTCTCATCCTCTTTGTGATGATGCTTTTGATTGTGCAGACTTATTTAATGATGCTTTTCAGTTGTCTCTTTTCCAGACTAAGTGCTGAACTATTCGGTAACTCCTTGTACAGAAGGTGTTCCATGTTTGGGATATCCTTAAATATGCCAAAAATTCAAAATATTTGGCTTTCTGAAAAGCTCTTAATATTATATCTTGCCTTTTCTTGGAAAATAGGCTTGGTTTCTGTCAGTTCTCAGGGATAAGAGGAGATGTCCTCCTGTAGGTTGGTAAATTGTTATGGACAGGAAAGAAAGGGTGGCAGTCAATAGGCAATTTCTCTGTCAGGAAAAGGGGAGCATGAGTGTTCCCAGGGATGCTGTGCACTTTCATATATTTGTAACTGATTTGGAAAGATAAATAATCACAATAAATAATCAGGAAAGTAAAAAATAAAGAAGACTGCATAGAGCTGTAGGACAATTCAGTAAACTTGAATAGAAAACAAAGTGACAGCTGTCAGCATGGCATGATGTGATATGGCAGTGGCACATCAGCTCTGCAAAGTAATAGGGACAGGCAGGAAAATCCAGTCAGCTGCAGGGTCACAACAGTGAGCTGTCAGCTCTTAACTGGTATTCAGAAAAGATCTTGGACAAAGTTGTCTGAAAGCATTGATTCAGCATTCAGCTGAATAGTCCAAAGTTATTGGAAATGAGAGGAAAGGAATATTTTAAAAAGTAATTAGTATCTGCACTATACATAAGCCTCAAGAGCTCCTGTACTGTTAGGTTGAGTTCTGGTCAACTCACTATGAGAAAGGTTGTGGTACAACTATGCACTGAAGAGAAACAGCATTTTTTATAAGAAAATAAAGAGCTTCCTTAAAAATAAAGACCAAATAGTGGGGAACACTTCAGCTTGGAAATAGAGACAACTGAGCAGTCGTATCATAAAAGCTTGTGAAATAGCTGGAATGGTCTGTAAAGAAAGGTTGCAAAACTACTAAGTATTCTTCATTATGTAAGATCCACATACTATCAAATAAAATTATCAGGGAGCAGGTTTAAGACAAACATGTAGAGTTGTGTATATGATAAACATGTACATTGTGGGACCAGTTACCTTAGGCTATTAGGGAGGACAAACATAGGTATTAGTCCTAGAAGGGGTGAGATATCCTCTGAGCTTTACTGTACCTCAGAACCTGGATGCCATCTCCAGCTCAAGAAACCATCAGTGACTGCCTGAAGCTGGAAGCATTTGTTGAGAAGCTTGCTCTCTTCTTGACCTGTTCCTTATGCTTTTCCTTACGTATCTGCAATGGAGCAGGGAACTTTGCTCTGCCTATAGTTGTCTGTGGGAGGGCTGAAGGCTGTGAGATTTCCATCACAGGAGCTTAGGAGCAGATTAGCTAAATGCCTAACTGATGCAGGGTAGGCAGAGTTTATCCTCCTCCAGAAGCAATGGAGGACTCAGGGTCCTCCAAAAGTCGCTTCGTCCCATTTCCTGCAATTCTGTGGAAACAGTGAAAGTGCCTACCTCTCCTCTTCCCACCTCTGGGTTGTCGTCAGGATGTGGCAGAAAGGGGTCCTGGGTGCTAAAGGGCAAGAAAGGCTGAAACAGGACAGAGTCAGCAGCAGATGTGCAGTGGAGTCACACTGGAGGTGGAGGCTAAGTCACACCCTTGAAGTGCCCCGGTGCAGATGTGCTGGGTTGTGGCTCCAAGGCCAGGCTGAGGTAGAAGCCGGGTCTGTGGCTGCTGGAGACAACATTGTGTCAGTCTGGTGTGTTACTGGCAGCCTGCCCAAAGCAGAGTGCAAGGGGCAGAATGAGGTTCTTCCCAGCTCCGGGAGAAACAAATTGCAACGCTGAGCCTGTGGGAATAACCTATGACATCACAGCGGAAAAGGTGACGATCCAGATGAAACATCTAAGGAGCAGTTTCACAACACATCTGGCTCATGAGCTTTCCGTGGGAAAAACATGAATGGGTTTACAGGACAGATACCAGCCTCATCCCTGCTCTTTGTTTCTTCTTTTGGTAAGCTTGTGGTTTTGGACTGTAAGCCAACCCACAGGGCTCTCTAGTGATATGCAGGGTGCAGGTGTGATGGTCATGCATTTCAGAATACATGTTCTTCAAGAACAATGGATTGGGGAAGTTACCACTGACCTGAGTCTCCTTCCTGCTCTCTCTGCCCCAACAATACTAATCCTTGTAGATAATACCACTGAAAATGGACACCAACGGACTAGAAGAGCTGGGAACAAAATTGAAAGAAAATCAAGAATTATATATTTGCAGTTACAGAGATGAATTGAGATCACAAGGAGTTCAAAGAGCAGAGCAAAAACTAGCATTTGAAAATCACATAATGCAAAGAAAGGTATAAGCAAACAGTGGATTAGTGCCTATTCCCTTATGTCCTCTTTAAAAATACCTGAAGATTTATGTGAACTATAAGATGTTTTTTTTCTCCCAGGGTCTTACTCTGAGGTCTTCTGTTATTAGCAGAGAAGTACTATTGCCAGAAAGGTTGCTGAACCTCTAACTTTCAATAGTGGTCACCGGCCTTAGGTCTGGAAGACTGGAGCTACTTCTAACCACAGATATCCAAGCCTGGAAATCCCTCCTCAGAAACAAAACAGCTTCCAGGCTCTGACTAGGTACTGTGAAGAAATCTCAAGATGCTTTCCCTGGCCATATCATGCACGTTATAAGGCTGAGCAGTCTGAAGTGTTTGATGGCTCCTGCCCAAGTCAGCCTCATATGAGTAACACCCATTCTGTAAACCACAACTAAAACCACTTCAGTGTAGTTCCATTAAGGTATGTTCTACAAATAAAAACTGAGAACATCTTTCTGCAGTCCACAAATGCCTTCTGCTTCTGTAAGTCTGCTCCTTTTCCTATACAAGATCTTTCCATAATGCTTTTGAAACCAGAACAGCTTATGAAAGTATCTCCAACTTGTTTTAAACTGCTGCTGATAACATCTGAAATGATTAGAGAGTATGTTTCTTTCATTTGTTTATTTTTTTTTTTTTTTTCATTCATTAAATGGATGAGGCTTTAAACAACCCGGTCTGATGGAAGGTCTCTTGGAACTAGGTGATCCAGAGGTTCCTTCCAACCCAAATTATTCTATAATTCTATGAAACGCTGGCACGGAGCAAAAAATTAAGACCATAAGGGATGTGTTTGTGGAATAAAACCTGGTTGGAAAAATGCCAGTCTTACTGCTAGTAGTCTTGAAGGTAGTATTTCTGTCATCCTGCTGGAAAATAGAGCTTGACAGAGCATAATCTCTGCTGTTCCAAAAGTACTTCTGGGTTGTTTGTTTGTTTGGGGTTTTTTTTTACTGTTTTAAAGTGTGGTTTTGACCTGTCTAAACTCTGACATGAATTCCCCAGATTTTTTAGGCAGGACTCTTGAAGGATTCAGGCACCACTCACAATAGGCCAGAAAACTGTTGTCTCTTGCACAAGCTGACTGGAGAAGTCTTCATGTCTTCATCCCTGAGCAACAAGATATTTTGGGAATAGGGCTCGTCTCGCTCATCAAGCAGGACAGGTGTCCTTTACACAAAATTTCAGCTTGGATTGCAGAAAGAAATAAGCTTCAAACTATGGTTCAAACATCCCATTCTGAAGCATTACTCATTTGTACCCATACATACAGCAGAGGAGATTTCCAGAACCATTTCTCTGTCGTGTCTCTTCTTTCTCTTTGTCCTAGCTATGACAAAACTTTTGGATAGGTTTGTCAGCTGCACCTGTGAACCAGCCTTTGGCTTTCACTGCAGACAGAGCGGGGAAAAACTGCATTTTCCATTTTCTTGAAATCAATTAAACTCAAGAATTTTCAGTTCCTAGCTCACCTACAATAGTTTTTGTTGGTTTTTCTGTTCAGCACTGCAAGTCTCTTCTCTCTTCCCTCCCTCAGTAAAATTTGCATGTTCCTAATCCTGGGATTTACTTAAGCAACTACAGAGGATCCTGAAATGGCTTCTCCTCCAACTGCTTTGTCTCCAGCTGGAGACAATTACCAATTTGGCCAATTCTCACCACATATATTATTAAGATCAAAGGCAGACCTCAAAACATTAGTAACTAATTTCAGTGTTATATTTCTAATAAAATAAAAGCAGGTCACTATTAGGCAACATCTCTTTTGTATGTGGTAACTTCTTCATTGAATTTGAGGTTTTCTTCCTTCTCAGAATTAATCACAGTTGCAAGGATCTATGGATTACTGCTGCTTTTAAATTTGAAGCAGGGTGGCAGATGGGACTAATTTGGGTATAGCCCCAGCAGGAGCATGGAGAGAAGCAAAAGAGTGTCAATAATTTGGTTTTTCTCATTTTAGTAAAATTCTGCATCCAGTGATAGAAACTCTTAATGCAAGGGTCTCCTTTTATCACTAACCTTGCTAGCAGATGTTGATCTATTCTATGCAGTGCAAGCAGGAGGAGAAGAAAGTGCCATGGTTTAGTCTTCTGGAGAACAGATTAGGGCAAGCATGAAAGGAGGTAGGAGCTGGATTTACTGTGATGTTCTGCTGTGAGCACCCAGAAGTCCAAAGCAGGGACTGTTGAAAGGGTCTGGAGAGGGCAAGGTGAGCACTGATTCCCTCTGTGGTGCAGATCATCTAAGCCTGAGACTTGCCACCAGTTAGCACAAGCAGACAGGAAAATCAGCGATGATGAGGAGATTATGTCTGAAACCACCTTACCTGACTTGTGTCCCAGTGCTCAGATCAAGGCTAGAGTAGCACCACTCTTGCCTGCAAGAATCACAGCCTAAGAGGAGCTTGTCCCTGGGGCAGTTGGGTAGGGCTACCCAGGAAAGAGAGGTGTTAAAGATAAAAGACACAGGCATAGGAGGAAGGTCTAGAAGCTGTGAGAACCTAAGATCTATCTTTCCATCTGTCCTGAGGTATGAACTGGAATGTTGCACTGAAGATGATCACTGACATTTCCTCTGGCTGGCTGCCTGCTTCTCTTTCATAATGAATGTGGCAGCTGCTTCTTGGGCTGTCAGTGACCTCTGTTGTGGGTAACCCCTCCCCGGGGTGACCCTCCAGGATCTGGGGGCACTACAAACACCATGTTGCCATACCTCCATCAGCAAGCAGTGTGCACTGCAGTTCTTGGCTTGGCCAGGGTGATTTTTGGCACTGAATCACACCATTCTCCCATTGTCATCCCCCCAGACTGTCAGGCAATGGATGAGGTGACATGGTGGCAGAGTGTGTGGGTGCCTTTAGCTGGTCTCAGTGCCTGTGTGTGACAGGCCAATCCCCTGTGCATGGGCTGGGTGACTGGGGTGCTCTTGTGAGCTCCCATCTGCCTGGATGTGCTGCAAGATAAAGGGGATGTCTTAAACCACTGTGGCAAAATTTGTTAGAGCTGTTCTGCCAGAGCCTGGAGTTAAAAGAGACCTTTTCCATGTAGCAATGCCAGAAAAGATGATCACAAACAACTGGCTGTCATGGGTCTGCTCTGAAGTCCCAATTTTTGTAACACCCCAATTTAGGCAGTTCCATCCCCCAGCAACTCCAAGAGTACCAATCAACTGGGAAAGAGTCCTGCTCAGAGGGAAGGCTTTGCTGCAGGAACTTAGGTTGTGGAGCTGCAGCTGCTCTGTCAGAGCAGCATGGAACAAGGCAGTCACTGCCCAAATCTCTGCCCTGGCTGCCTACATCCACATCATTTGGGGTGGCCCTTCTGTCCCTTCAAGGTTGGTCATGGAGAAAATTGTTCTCTTGAGATTTTTACTTGGATGTGAGTTTGACATCAGCAATCCTTGACCTTTGATCTCCAAACTTTCTTTTTTTTAAAAAAAAAAAAAGCTTAGATAGCACATTGACTAATAATTCTGTAAAAAGGTTTGGGTCTGGATTTCCCCCCTTTTTCACATCTGCAGCATTGTAGATTGTCTATGACCTACCCCAGCCATGTTGTGTGTGTGGCATCTTGCATCAGTATAGCCCCAGTGGGTTTCTCAAAGCCTAATCTGAAAGCTGATTTATGGTAGTCCATCTTGACCCACATGAGCCATTAGCTCACTTTTGATTCTTTGCAAGGTTTCTTGACTTTCTGCCTGGTGTATTTTGGAAGCAGGAGGGAAAGATGGGATTTCTGCTGAATATAGGCCAGCTCTTCAGCCAGTCACTGGAGTTTTGCCAGTTCTTGCCAGATGGAGATTGGGCACTGGCTTTGTCAGATGAAATGTTGCCCAGCCAAGATTCAGTGGCATCTGGCTGGATATTCTTTGCTTCCTAAGAGATTTGCTATTACTTATCCCAAATACTTTGGTTGTGGATCTGGTACTATCTGACTGTAGCTTTTCCTCTAGCTGCTTGCAGTGAAGCATTTATGTACACAAAATCACAGCAGATAAATCTCTTAGAAAGAGATAATCATAATCTCTTTAATCAGCACATTGTAGTAATCCCTCGTAAACAGACTGGCTTCAGCAAACCTTTTACTAGGTCAGTGTCCTCACTGATCTTTTCCCTCTTCAGTTTTGTTCTGTGTCAGCCATGTAGCAGAAGGTGTTTCAGAGAGATCAGGAAATTAAATGATTGTGTGTACAACCAGGAGCTGATAGCATGCTGGTGATACGATGATCATATTGCATGCATATGCTAATTGGTGATAACGAATCTAAGAATAGTGATCAAAGATACGTAGGAAGAATGCAAACACATATTCGCTGTGGTTTAGTACATGGCAAATTCCAGTGGCTCCAATCTTAGGGCATTCCCTGCTCAATCAGCATTTACAACATGTTTTTGTTTGGTTTTTGTTTACATTTGGTGCTGCTGACATTGCAGAAGTTACAGTTGTGTTTCTACTCACGCACAATGCTCATATCTTACTGTAAATGTACCTGTGGGAATGAGTTGTTGAAAGAGCAGGGAAGGTGAGTTACACACCTGCCTCCAGCAAACTCTCCTTCTCTGAGTTTATTCAGTTGCTGTAGAATCAGTAAAAACATTTATAAAGGAAAAGTGATTCATCCAAAGAGCTCTGACAAGAGGTCAGCTCTCACTCCAAAAAATGGAGGGAACTATCTCAACAGAGGAATTGCAGTGGTGTTGCCTGCCTGCAGCCCCTGCTCTGGCCCTTCTCACCCTGCTGGTGTACACTTTTCATGCATTTTTTACAGAGAGTGTTTCCAAGTACATGCTAGGGCTTTAGCATGCTGACTACTGCATTGGAGGGGCTCCAGAGAAAGCAAGGAGAGCAGGCAGTGTTTGGGAAATTGGTGGGGCTCTTCTAAATTGTCAGATTATATTCTCATTTCAGTCAAGGGCCACAAACCCCAAGTTTGAGGCTTCCTGGAGAAACCAAGGAAATTTGATGGGAAAGAAGACTGCCTCAGGCATCCCAGGATTTGCCTTAGAAGAGAGGACAGTGTACCCATTAATGTTGGTGTTCTTTCCCAGTTTATAGGTCAGCCTTAGCAGGCCTGCATGCACTTGAAAACTGAATGACAAGCTGCGTCCAGTCCCATGGGTCTTACTCATGGGACTAGTCCTTACTCATCGCCTCGGCCCCCGCAAGGCCCATGAGGCTGCTCCTATGATTGAGCCTCTTGGCAGAAAGGCCTCCTCATTCCCGTGGGGATCTCTTTGTTTTGCACAAATGCTGTAAAAATGCAGACGCCACTGGAAGGCAGCAGGAATTCTACCTGTGCAAGCTCAAATGTGCCAGGGGTCACAAGCCCACCTGGGACAATCCTGTAAAGGTCTGCAAAAAGACGCTCTGAAGGTGCATCCAGGCACAGAACTTTTTAGTGTTTTTGCTTCTCATCCTGGAGTCTCCAGAGCATTCCTCCTCCTAGGGCTATGGCAGCAGACAGGGCCTTCATGTATTTTTAGTTGCTGTAGGATGTATGTGATTTAAGTCAATTGAGGAAGGTGGGAATGGAGGCAGAGAGTGCCCGTTCATGTGATGTGTTGCAAAGAACATTTCTCTGTGTCCCTGTTTTACCCCACACAAGAAAAAAGGTTGCCACACTTAACTACAGAGCAGCTGGGATTCAGGAATGGGAGTAAGCCACGATGTGGGCAGCTGAAGACTGTAAACTCTGCATTGGACTGGTTTCAGGTGCAGAGATCTACAACCCTGCTGATCACAAACATCCTGGGCATCCATTTCAATGTGACATCTCATTAGCAGTGTCCTTGGCTGTGGGTGCTGTGTTTTCATTGCAGAGGTGGATGCATAGGCATTGCCCAGTGCAGAATAACAGTGGTGCTTCCTGCTCTGCAGAGCAGACAATGGTGGGACACAGCAGCATGGGAAACCTCTTCAGTATCTCAGCTTCCCATTAAAGCAGAGTGTCTGGAAGGAAAGGTGGCTTACAGTTAGACCACTGGACCAGTAGAACTGAACTTCTTACCTTCACTTTCCTGTGTGATTTTGAAAGTCACTTAAAATGTGCCTAATTTTGTTCCGTTTTAGGAACAGGAGCAATTCCCTGTTTCAGAAGAGAAAAAGTTTTGTATTGTGGCTTAATTGTGAATAAAATGTTTTTGAGAATTTAACAGGTAACAAATGTGAGAAACCAATGGCTGTGGCAGTTGGGGATCCTGTTTGATGGTCCTAAAGGTGTCAGAGTGGCAGAGGTCCTCCAAGTTTGGTGTGGGTTCTTATTTTTCTTGAGGTGTCTCTTACAGACACACAAAATTCAGCTTTTTGTAGTTAGAGTGATTTTTGAAACATCCAGCCTAAAAACAAGGAGAGATGTTACCCTGCTGTGTATAATTTTCAGTGATCTCTGTGTAGGCAAATTTGCCCATGAGGAAAAGTCCTTTCTCATGGTGGGCACAAGGCTGCTGTGACAGTACTGCACCTTGTCCTGCACCATGGCCATCACTGACAGACACTTGGCAATCTGTTTAAAAACACCTGTTTAGGGTCAGATTGCTCTCAGGAACGGATGTCCAGAAGTGTCAAGCAATCAACCTGGAGACCAGTTGGCTGCTTTGTCTCCACTCTCTTTGCTGCACCAGTGAGGATGTGGAGAGAAGGTGAGGAGACCTCAGAGAATTATCTGGTAGCCTCAGATGACACTGGAATTTCACAGTTAGTGGTTTTGATTGGGATTTTTTCATCCATGTTTTCAATCAGTGAAAGGTGTTTTTAAGCAGGGACCTCTGTCCCAGTCAGTAAAACAGTGCTGACCAAATTGGGGTGGGGAAAGGCTTTGCTGCAGAGACATGGCTAGATCTCAGGACAAAGAGCCAGAATGGAAGGTGGATAAGCAACTTTGGCTGAGAGATCACAGGATCTTTGGGACCAGCACTGGACATCTACAAGGCCATATTCTCAGGCAGTCAAAGCTGTTAGTGCACTTTTCAAGATAGCTGTTCTGCAGAGTGTAAGACATCAGCTTATAAACTTGAGTTTCTTCTGAACTTCCTAGGAACTGATTAAATAAGCTAAGAGGGCTCCATAAATGCAAGCATTTTAACTGAGGATTTGGACTTGGCCTGCCCATTTAAATGAAGTGGTGGGTGTAGTTCACTGAATCTTGACTGAGAGTTTTCAGGTGCTTTAGCTGCCCAGTCATCAGCTCCATCCAGCATTATGAGTTACTCCCCTTAGCTGCTCCAGCAGACAGTTTGATGTCCCAGCTAGCCAGCCCACCTGCAGCAGTCTCTGCTGCTCTTTGAGGTGCACAAGTGGGACCAATTTGCCAACACAGTTAGTCTCAGAGAGAGATGGCCAGCTGGGAGAGGCTGTCCCTTTTAAAAATGCTTCTCCTCTTTCTCAAGGGAACTGGTTTTGCAGTTAGTAGTTAGGGAGTGGCTCTATCCTAGTTGTTAACTGTTCTGCTTTGGCTTGCTTAAACTCATGTTTTCAAGGGCCCTTCTATATTCATGTCAGAAATTTGCTGATAAACCAGGGACTTTTTTGATAGGAGCTCTGAAGCATCTTCCACAGGCAGTTTTGTGCTGATTTAATTACCACAGTTTAAAGTTTGTTGATATTGTTAAATTGATTGGGTTGTTGAAATCAATTTGAACATGGTTTTGCTTAAGTCATTTTCTAAACCAGTCTTCAAAGCATGCAACTACATTGGCGAAGAAATTTGAGAATCGACATGGTTTTTGGCTTTCTTAGCACTGTGTGCGACCAACTTTTACTTGTACAGCAGTTGTGGTTCATATCAGAGGATGAAATACTTATTTGACACTTTGAAAGAGAATTTGGTAAAGTTTCATCCTTTCTATTTAAAAATGTGCCAAATAAAATTAGGGAAGAATTGGTTTTAAGAAAGACAGCAAGTCAAAACAAAAAAAAATTATTCACCTTGGTTCATATATTATAAAGCAGCAGAATGGCATCATAAATTACAGATACTTTTACAACATCATTAAATCGTTTTATCTTTTCAAGGTCAACTGTTTCCTTTTTGTCAGTGCACTTTGGTTATGCTCTTTTATGATCTCTTTTCCACTGCCAGTCCACAAGGCTAAACTTTATAGACTGATTTATATTTTTTATGGTACATTTCCTTACTTCCTGTTCTTGCCTCCTCATGCTCACCCCAGAGGTCTGGGATGGTCTGAAGGCAAGCCAGAGATCCTGGTGTGTTTAAAGATAGCTTCTGGTCTGCATGGGTAGTTCACTGTCTGGGTTGCTAATTTGGCTATGAATTGGATTCATAGGCCTCTATGAAATAGAAATAGGCTGCTCTTCAGTAGCTTTTTAGTAGCTTTGACACAATTTATTCATATTAGTATCAATCCAATCCCATTTGCCACCACAACTTTAACTTGCTCTCCACCTGATCTCCATCAAGATGCTCTAAGCCTTTGAATACATCTGTCCTGCCTGGATTTTCTCCTTGTAATGTTGTTTCCTGTGTTGTTGTTGCAACAGCTCTTTTTACAGAAGAAATTGATTCAGTACTTTTCATTAACCAGAAAAGACAAATCAGTGCCCCAGCAGTGAGAGCACAAGCAAATGCTCCCTTTGCTGTCAACTATGCCATTTGAAGGTATCACTGACTCTTCAGGGTGCAGGTGACTGTCAGTTTTCTGCAGCTGACCATTTCCAAAGCTCTGGTGCTGGACAAGACCATACAAACAACCTCTGATCATCTTCAGCCATAAGGATTTGAAGAGTCAGCACTGCTGTGTTATAATCTGTGTGACTTTGGGAATAGCTGGGGAGTGCTGGTGTAGAGGGTTCCTTCTGCTGGGGGATCATAGGTGTGGCTGCTGCGAGTAAGAGGGTGCTGTTCTGAGACACCCTGGCAATGAAAATGCCTTTTTCTGGCAGAGACAGCCCTGTTCTCATCCTGTGTGTGCACTCAGAGGTAGACTAGACACCCTCTCCACTGATGAAGAAGGTTTGCTGCTGCAGCTCGTGTGGTGTCTGTGGAGTCTTCTTGACCTGCTGCTGTGCCTAGTGTTGTTTGGACCTGAATAGGTTTGGACCTAAGTCAGCTTGGACTTTCAGGCAATGTTCATCTCCCAGCTTGGGAATTAGCTTGGACTCAGTCTCACTAAGTGGTTTGTATGTTGCCACCCTGCTGCAAAAAGCTGAACTGGACGGATCTGTCCTGGCAGTTCATTGTCCTCAGGATCAGAGATTGGGCCTGTGCCCAGTTTATTTGCTGGTATTACTGTCCCCTTTGTCCCTCTCTGTATGTCCAGTGTCTGCACCCAGTTTTTCTAAATCCTAAAGATGGCATTGTAATACAAAGGCATGACCTAAAATAGAACTGACCATTCAATACCCAGGGAGACATCTCTTAGGGTTTTCTGCACCCCTAAGGTCACCCAGTGCATTCCAGTGCTCTCAAGGGACACAGGAGATGGACTTGATTAGACAGGTAGGACTAGACTAATGTGGTCTCCAGTCATATTTCCTAGTAGCTTCACAGGAGTCCCTGCTCTCAGTGCACCAAGAAGTAATAAGACCAAGGGAGGAAAACACAGGGAAACAACAACTAGGAGCTGAAAGTTTGAAGTTCTGTTCTGGCATGGTAGATTTGCTCTGTGGCTTTCACCAAGCTTTCTCTAAGCTTTAGTGCTCAGCACTGAAAGTGGAGAAAATGGTGAGTAACACCATGTTACTCACGTGGTGTAAAACCAAAGAGGAAAACTCATTGAGGATCCATCAGCAGAGTTCATTAGATCAGCAGATGGGAGCATTTGTGTGGCATTCATTATTTGCATCACAGACCTCCCATTTTTATCCCATCAGGAGGTTTTGTTGCCAGAATGCCTTGTTGGAACTGCCACTGGCATCTGGGCATGGGCTGCTCATTTTACCTGTTCTCTGAACATTGATCAAAGCCTCTGGGAGGAGAAGCCGGCAACATACTAAATACATGTCAGCTCAGCTGTTCTCACATGCAGAGCTTTGCTTAGCCTGCAAAAGCTTATTGTCTCCAGGCCAAGTAATTGAAGGAGTCAAGGCCCTGTTTAACCTTTCGGGAAGAGCTGATGCTTTGACATCCACAAAGAGCTGCTTTGTTTGAGGAGCTAAAGGTTCTTTACAAGATTAGGCTCAGGTATTACAGCCCAGCACATGCTGGCTGTAGTGAGTACATAGATGGTTGGGGCTGGGATGTGGCAGTCCTGGGGCTCAACTGACTCCTCTGCCTGAAGGAATCTGAAACTGCACATCTTCACAAGGACATTGCCCCAGCCACCGGGAGTGAGGTAGAATACCCTTGAGGGAGCTGGAGAAAGTTGTTGCAAGCAAGCACTCTGTTCTTCATGTTGGATCTTTTGCTTTTTATAAAGTAATGATTAATGCACAGGACAAAACCCAGTCTTCTAGTCCTGAACCAGTAATTTCAGGAATTGGTTCCTGTTTCTGTACAGGAAGGACTGAGGGTTACCCACACCAGGATACTTCAGTTGTGATGGCAGAACTCCACTTTAAAGTCTTGTGCTGAGACAGCAGATTTGAACCAAGAATATTCTAAACTCTGGGTTAAAAAGATAGTAGTGGTTTTCCTCAGTATTTGAGCCTGGGCTGTCTGGTGAATGGGGTGGAAAATTCAGGTAAAGCAACCCAAATTTTTCCAGGAAATGTTCTACCTGAGATCACAGTCTCCATCTCCCAGTCAGTGTGCCTGTTTAAGGCAGTCAGGGGTTAAGGCAATATGAATTTCTCCCTACAATTGTCCAGGATTCAGTTCAGCAGTTGCTTTATGTGTCATGTTCCATTCTGTTGCAAAAATGTCTGTAACAAACAAACCTGCAACAACCTTCTTTATTATGTAAACTATACACATACAGCAGTTATTTTGGCTCTCTCTTTTTCTGTTAGTTGTCACTGGTGCTGTTTTCAGTGCTTCTGCCTGTGTTGGAAGTGAATTTGGATCAACAGACTAAAGAACTGTCATTCCGTATCTGGTAGCAATCATATTCAGCAATTTTGTGTTAAAGTAATATAGTTAACAAGAGGAAAAATTAATTTTACCACCTTTATTTAACTTTATTTCCTTTGTCCCCTTGAGATTGTTACTGTAACAACTCAAGTCACCCTCTAATCTCCATCATTCCTCAACCTGGAAAAGAGGTTGCTGTTTCTGCCTGCTGAAACAGGCAACACGTGAGGCATTTCTCCAGTGTCATGCCTGGTATTAGCAAGGTATTCCACAAGCTACTTTGGCATCTTCACCTCTATAAATCTGTCCAGTCTAATGAGGATCATGGGTTATTTTAGGTGGTGGGCTGTTAGCTACAATGCTAAAGACCTGTCTTTCACCTACATCCTTGTGTAAGCAATTCTTCATGTTTGCTGTCCATATGGACATTGCAAGAACAGAGGAATCTTGGAAGAGCATTTAATGTACATAAGAAACCCATTTGATTTGATAAATTCTGCAATAAACACATTTTTTATTTAATTGAAAATGAATAACAGAATCATCCAGGTCCCACATAATGTAATGAATACATTGATTGTAGATGATTATTAACAGTCCTTTTTATTCCAGAACATGGCCAGAAAGCCAAGTGTAGCATTAGTACCTACTGAAGGAGTAAGCTTCAACCAGGTTGGTATTTATGTCCAAAGAAAACCAATAATTTTTGGTGTGTTTGAGCTGTGGAGTGGCACTAATCTATATCCTCACACTCCCATAAAACACTATTTTATGTTGCACAGAGAGGTGATTCTTGCTGTTCAAGCCCTGGCATAAGCCATAGAAATCTACAGAGAGCTGGGCCAGTGCTTTGCAATTACACTGAACTCGTCCCCTGTTGATGCCTTGGCAGTGAGCCTGGTGTAATGTGAGGCACTGTCTCATGACCTGAACCCAGAGACTGAGAATACTTAGAGGCCTCTGGACCACAGCTGTTTTTCAAGAGCAGTCTTTCTTAAACATCAATAACCAGAAGATAAATTATTTGATGGGCTGAAATGATTGCAGGATGGATGCTGCATTCCTGCATTTCTTGAGGAAGCTCCCTGCTTCATTCTGCCTCCTGTTCTGTCTGTGGCTGGTGCAATGTTACCAGCATGCAGAAAGCTCAGGACACACTGTGATGGACAAGGTAGGTGGTCTCCAAGTCACCTGTACCTGGCTGATATGTTTCCATCAGGTTTTTGAAGCTGGGCATGGAGTTGTTTGCAATTCTTTTGACTGGCTTTCAGTCTGCTTCATATCTGCTCTGTTCTGAAAGGTCTTAGGCACTTACAATAAAGTTTAAAAGTCCAGTTGCTTCTGCCCAGTGAGTGGTAGACAGCCAGCCTGGAGTGTATTTATGCACTGAGACACAGGACAGAGGTTCTGGTGTTCCGTTCTGGGAGTAGACAGGCAAATGTTGCTTCTTGGTGAATGCCTGTATTTTCACCACATGGGGGATGTGCACCCAATGGTGTGAAGAGGACAGAGCTAGATACCTGACATTTTTTTTGTCTCTGTAAGCAATTACAGAAACCTCCTTAGCAGGAAAACAATAATCGAGACCACAAGGGAAAAACAAAAACAAAAACAAAACCAACACAAACAAACAAACAAAAAATTCCCAAACTCCTATCTCCTCCAAAAAGGTACTGGAATGTAAGGCAAAAGCATAATTTGACTTTTAGTTACTAAGCGAGGCTTTGTGGTTGTCCACTGCCAATTGATGGTACACAAAGCCAGGACTCTTGAGGCCTGAAAGCAGTGTGGTGCTGGGAAATCTCTGCCCCACCAACCACCTACTGTTTGGCCTTGGGGTATTCTTGTCATCTGTCTCTGCATCTCTGCTTCCTTCTTAGAATATGCCTTGTCTGTGTACACTAGGTTCTCTGGGGTAAGGACCAGCCCATGACATTTATTAATATAGTGCTTGGCATGCTGGAGCATGACTCCACTGAGGTTTCCAGTTGCTACTGAACTGCAAAATAATTAAAAGTGTATGTTCAGGCTTCTTTTATGTAATGCTGTCATCTAGACAGTTGATGCTTATAGGCTTCTAGATTGAATTTGATTTAGACCTCAAAATTATGTGTCTTGCTCACAAGATTATTTGCTTACTGTGTGCTATACTGTCACGGTTACAACCACTGGAGAACCCCTCTGCATGTGGAAGTGTAGCTGACCATTTTTCCTGCAGGGCCCTGAGACTCAGACTTGTCCCTGCTTACCCCAAAAGAGCACTCAGCAGAAAATACCCTCACAAGCATTTTAGAAAGGGGTCTCTGAATTTGCAGACTCACAAAGAGATGCCTTTGTCTCAGGCCTGAACAGCCACAAACCAAAATGCTTGGCAGATCAGAAAACCTTCCGCTAGGAACGTGATCCTGGCTCTCTGAGGATCTGAGTCCAAGGGAATATAAGTCTTGTGCAGATTGATGTGACATTGAAAAGCTCTCCTGTCACTAGCCAAACCAATGCCTAATGAGAAGCCAAGTCACTGTGGTCACAGTGTTTCTGAGCTTTCTGCCACTGCACAGCCCAGGCTGCACCTGGTTTGCTTTGGCTTTCCTCAGAGCAGGAACAGAAGTCACTCATGTCTGGTGTGAAAAGCTGCATGGGAATACTCCACGTGTATTCCAATGTGACACCAAGTCAGCAGCACCCATAGCAGGAGACCCCAGAAATACTGGGCCAGATTATGTAACCTTTGCCAGTGGTTTCCCTCTGAGACCACTGACAACTGCTGGGACACCTACTAAGAGCAGGCTTTTAGTTCTTGTGCCACACAAGACCTTTCACCTCTTCAGCAGGTTGCAGTCTTTCCCATGGTGCTGTTGGCTGTGGAGGCCCTGGTGTGACCCAGCAGGGGGAATGCAGGGCAGCTGTGGCTCCAGGCAGGACTAAACGTGTAAATTATCAGTAAGCTCAACTCTGAACCTCCAAGTTGCCTCTTTGGTGAAGATGGTGTAGCCCTGAAAGGTGTGCTCTGCCACATCACATATGCAGGCAAGCTGTGCAAACTGTGGCAATGAGATGATAATCCCCTGAGAAGGAGCACAAATTTGAGAGAAAATGCTCAGTTTCAGTAAATGGTTTTCAAATAAAACAACCATGATGGGACAGCTTAAAAAGGCTTTTAATTAGTCCATTTTACTTCTGCTGCTTAGTGCCTTATGACTACTAATCTTTTTGTTGCTTTACATTTCTTTGCCAGCTTCTATTGTAACCCAGTAGCCTACATCAGGCTCCAGTAGCAGCAAGTCCTGTTGCACCAGAAGCAGCTTGATAGCCATCTTAGATTTTTGCAAAACAAAAGTGCAGTAACTTCTGACAAAGGGTTGGTCAACTATGGTGTTGTTTCTTTCTCTGCACTCCAGTTTTATCTGACATAGCAAGAAGCAAGCCTCATTTGAGGAGGATAACACTGGAAGCATACTACTACCAAAGCCCAGTCCCACACAGCTGTTGGCAGTACCTCAGGCACCTGTCAGAAATGCAATGATTTAGAAAGATTTGTGCCTCAGGTTTAGTGTTGGGGTAACAGGCAAGGCACATGACTTCAGGGTAGGAAATGGTGCAGTGATCACATATTCATCTGGAAACAATGGAGTTCCTTGAGAACAGGTAAATCAATGAAGAGCAGGTGGATGGTTGATAAAAACTTACCTGATAAGTGATTCCACTGAACTGATCCTGTGCAGGTAATGGGAATGGCTAATTTGTTCTGCACTTTGCAAGTCCAGGAGAGATCACTTCCTGTGCTGTGTTCTGTGACTCCTAGGGCTGCTGTACAGAAGTTGATGTTGCTGTGGCCAAGAGCCTGCCTTGGCTCTGAACATTTCACTGAGGTAAATGCTCACTGATGAGCATATTTTGGTTGGATTATTTCCTCCTGGCACCAGAAAAATGTAGCAAATCCAAAAGAGGGGTGGGATGGGTCGGGCAGGTGTCTGGCTCACGTCCCTTTGCTGCTGCAGCCTTGCCACAGCCCTGCAAAGGCAGCCTGGTGCAAATACCCAGCCCCACATGGTCAGCAGGGGTCAATACTGCTGGACAGAGATGCAGAAAGCCCCTGGGCTGTGCTGGAGGCTTCCAAAGCCAGCCAAAATGAAATGCTGGGCTTGGGACTTTCTAAATTGCTGTCTCACTCCTGAGGATGGGCACATACCCAAGGTCTGCTGCCTGGGACTGTGTACTAGCACTTCATCTCCCAGTGTTGCTGGAATAGAAGCCTGCAAAATCTCTTTTAAGTTGATGGGTTTGGTGCCCTTGTATTTGGATTCTTTGTGCTGGACCTTCATGTTTTCCTTGTTCTAAGGAAGATGCAAGAACATTTTTCTTCACTAACTTTAGCATTTGGAGTAAACACTGGATTTCCTACTTACTACAGCCCTTTCCCAGAAAAGGGCCCAGCTGCCTCAGGCTAGTGGAAGCTCCAGACCTCGCTTTGAATTTCACATGTTCAGGGTGGGATGTGTGAAGGAAACATAACAAACATAGTAAACACTGCAGGCAGATAATCAGTATATACTGAGATATCATGAAAAAACACATGGGACGTGGATGCAGACAAGACACAGACACAGACACGCACACACACACACACATATATATAGGTGTTTATATGTAAGCCCATGTGTGGTTCTATGTTCAGTTTCCCCCTGGGTATTCACTGGCCTAAGGGCAGTCCCCTGACTCATGAAATCTTTCATCTTGAAGAGACTGCAGTGATGTGGCTGGACTGCTGCAATTATGTTGTTCCTTCCCCTTTTACTCAGTCTGGTGTCTCCCTTCTCAGATCTCCCAGAGCTGCTTGGGGACTACAATTTTCAAGAAGCAGAACTAATCCTGCTGCTTTATTCTTTGTTGGAATTATTCTCCAATTTTCATTCTTCTGTAGCAACATCAGTAAAATAAAACACTTGATATACTATGTAGGTATGTTTCAGTCCAAAGTGAAGGGTTTGCTTTAACTTGCAAATATCATCTCTGGTCTAGGAGATATGGGTGACAGAGCCTTGCAGTGCCATGGAGGCATCTGACCAGCCTGAATTCGTGAGCTCTGCAAGGAGAAATCCCTAGGGTAATCACAGGGCCCATAAGGTCACAACTTGGAATGTTGGATCCATTTATAGGTAATGCTCACAGATATATAAATGCTGCTGCTTTGTCCAAAGCCCATTTTTAGTTCAGTAGCCTCTCATAAAAATGTTACAGTAGACAAAATATTCTGGACAGAAATCTGCTGAGCAGAAGAAATCCTAAGTTGGAAAGTACCCTTTCTTCAGTCTCACCCAACCCAAAACACTGGCTAACAAGTTTGAAATTGTATCACTTTTTAATTAAGTCCTGACTGATGTTACCTTTAGAATCATGAGCTGGAGACACAGGGTGCTAATGATTAAAAGCTTGATCCCTATCCCATAATCCTAATATTTTGCCAGTTGGCTATCAAAGTATGTCCGGAGCAGAGCAAGTACTTGGCAACTTCACAGCCTTCAGTAATTTAAGAAAAACCCTGACTGACTTCCTAGATTATGCTCCTATTTTAACCTATAGGCAGTACCTACAGTTGCTGAAGAAAGGCTGTTCAGCATTTCCTAGGTTTCACAATCTTTGAGGAGCAGTCACAATGAACTCTTTTCCCAACTGCAAAGAGCTTGGTAATGTAACAACAGGCTTTGGACAGGAAGACAAAATGTTTCTCCAGGGAGCGACAGTAGGACTCCCTGCAATAAAAAGACCTTAGTCATGGTCATATATGTGGGGCTGTAAAGGAACACTCCTGGCTGCATCCCTTCCTTGGAGTGAATTTGTCTGGTGAACATAATTGCAAAATCCTTCACCATGGTTTGTCCTCTTCAATGATAGACTTGTAATTTTGTCCTGCATTATTTGAAGTTTCTTCAGCTTGTTTGCTTGTGTGGTTTATGAACCCCTTCAGAATCTATAGAGTATTTGGGTTAAAAACTGAGCTAAGTTTTTCAGACACTTACCCAGTACTGCCACAGTGCCAGATCTAGCCAGAGGGCCATCCAGCAGCCAGCAAATGACTTAAAGAGTAATTCCTCCTCTGACAGACAAATTTTAAGGGTATCACATTCAGCAAAAGGGAACCAGACAGGGTAGGTTGTCTTTCCCAGCAGGAGCTCACCCATCTTTGGCCCGACGTGCTGGGAGCTGGGGCAAACCGGAGACGGAAATGTGTCTGCAGGAGTGGCTTTGGCTGTTGTGATGAACATTTTTGTGACTTTTCCACAGATGGATAACCCCTCCATTTCCTTCAGTGGTTGCAGTTCCTACCCCTTTCTTTCCTTTGATTTTATTTAAGGAGGCTTAAAACCAGTGATGCAGCTATTGTCATTATTTGGTTTTGGTTTAGCCACAGATTACTTACCCTAAACGTTGCTCTTATCAATACAGACCTCTTGACAGGAAAAATATTGTTTTCCTGAATATCCTACACTAGTCCAGCTAAAGCTTCAAAAACAGATTTGTAATTGCTTGAGTTCAGCTTGCTTTTCCAGCAGATGTGAGTCCAGATGTCTCAGAAAAAGCAACTGCTCAAACAGCTTGTCTCTGAAAGAGGATGTGCCTTACTCCCTCGCTACAGGTACAGTATTTGATTCATTCATGTATTTCTTCATGTATTCACTTCATGTATTTTCCTGCTACTATTTCTCCAGAAGATTTCTGAGCTGAAAGCAAAGCATGAGATCTTTCTTCTGCGGCATTTTCTATTTGATGACTTTTTAAAGGCAATTTCCTGCAATGGTGCCACATCCTCTCCTCTTCCTTGCTCTGGTTTTCAGGTTTTTCCCCACATCTCTTGGGAAGGTGAAGTTAAATAACAGTGAGGAGCATAACTCACTCAGTGATTTTCACCATGTTGAAAAATGTAAACTCTTTCATGCTGAAAAAAAGATGTGAAAAACCCTTTTCTGTGAAATTTCATTGTACTAATTGTCAAAAAAAAAAAGGTGCAAAAATATACATTTCACCTTAGAGTTCCATGTGTTTTGTTGCTGTTAGCACACTCAGTCTGGTGCTGGAAATCACATCCCAGCTGTTAATAAGGTATTTAAGGGTACTTAACATGCATTCATTACTAAACCAACATTTCTGCTGCAGTTGTTCTGGTGTTTCCCAGATACCATTATCTGATCTTCTAATTACCACAATTTTATTCTTGTGTGGGTGATTAACAGGATGTATTAGGGTTCTCTGTGTGAAATGCTGTGTTAAGTTTTTAACTTCCGAACTTATTTAAGACCACTTCATCAAGGGCCTGGAGCAGTGATCCCAAGTCCCAGTTTCTGTAGTGTCTGAGAAAGTGCAGGCATGATCTGTGGGATACTCAGTTGGGCACTGGCCAGAGGTCACCATCCAACAGGCACTGAACTGATGTTAGTTTAAATTTAGGGTTCCTGGCTGCAAAATCTGTCAGCTGGAGAGTCAGCGTGCTTTGGCTAAGGTGGCAAGGCATGGTGACATCTGCTAAGTAATAGTAAATGGCAGAAATTTCTAGTATCAGCCCATCATGAATTTATCTATATGAGCACCAGTCCTAATTTATTCCATGTTTTCCTTAACCCAGCTCAGTGTCAGAATCCAATGAGCCAGAATTAGACCACGGAGAAGGGGCAACCTTTTCCATCCACCTCGGAGAGGGGAGCATGAAGCAATGGAGGCACCCGTACACTGACCAGGCAGGGTGGAAGGAGGTTGGCTTGAACAGCAATCTTGGAATTTCTTTCAAACTCAGCAACCCTTTTGGGTGTATTTTTAGGGCCAAACCTTCAAGGGGTATAAAGTTACCACATCCCTGCACAGTTTTGCACTGGGAGAGAGTGTGACTCTGCAGAAGCAGAAAATGCAGCAGAGATGTAATGTCAGGGAAGGGGTCAGACTCTAAAGAGGACAACAAAGTGCTCTGATAGCATCACACCAAAATGAGGCAAGCACAGGAGCACCAAGTGAGATGACATTAATGGCAAAAGCTCTAAACCAAAGCAAAAAAACCTAAGTACCTGCATAGCCTGTACTCTGCCTGATGTATGATATGGGTTTTAACTGTGGTGCTGGGTACAAAGTGCTCCTTGTACAACAGTTGTGGAGGTCATCAAGAGCAAGGATCTTCACTCTTCATCACTATCCTGTGAAAGCAGTAAGGGTTTTCTGCCCTCCTTCATTCACTTACTGCCACCTTGGAGGAAGAACAAATGTGGCATGCTGGGGGCCTAGGAAACCTGGTTTTCCATATGGAAGACAGGTCTATTGCAGAGGGGAAGGCAGATTGGGAAGCACAGCAATGCTTTGCTGCCTGGCCCCTCTCTGCCTGCAGTTTTGGAGGCTCAACACCCATGAGTCTCTGCTAACTTTCATCACTGATCTGTTTTCCCACCCCTTGTACCTGATTGGCTTTACTGGGATTTTTTTCACCTGAGGACAATGCTGACAAAAATAGATAAGTAATCATTCAGGAGAGATAGCATAGTATCTCCTGCAAGAGGATACACATTAAGATGTCAGCCTCATGGGAAAAGCAGGTGACCCCTTTCTGTTCCTAGAAGTCAGCCTCTGAAAACCTTCACCTGATGGTTCTGTCCCTGTTGTCTCCATCCTCCACAGCACAGATACTGTCCCTGTGCACTTCTTTTAAGTCCCTACCTGCATTCATTCCACCCTCAGTTATATTAATTCCTATGGGAAAGATTACATCCTTGCCCATTGCATCACTAACCACAATGTTTTCCAGGACCTTGAGTGGCAAGCAGGTCAGGATTTTTCCCCCATGCTTTGGACCCTCATTTTCCTCTTTGCCATTTGCAAGCCTTGGCTTTGTTGCTGGTCCCAGAGCCACCGCATCCCAATTTCTCCCCTCTGGTCCCCACACACCTCCCCTCCTTGTGCCTTGTGTTTTCCACAGCAGGAAGGTGTGAACCCTTTTCCAAATGCAGAGCTTCACAGGGCCACAGCAATTCTTTGCTTGCAGGGGAAAGCAGCCAAACATGACTACATCAGAGGTCATCCAGAGGAGTATTCCAAACCTAATTCCCAACTGCATGGGATGGAAAGTAAGATAAGGAGAGGGAGAGCTTGCCTGCCCTGCTCACACAGCAGGAGCTCAACATGGAGCTGTGATCCGTCCAGCTCATGTCAGGCTGTGTTGCTCCTCCCCTAAATGCTTCCCCATGTGGGGTCTGGCCAGTGGAGACATTGGAAAGCAGATGTTTCTCGCCTGAAAAAACAGTAGCTGAATCCTGGATTGTGTTTACATTCCCAGCAGATATGCACTGTGGAAATGTCTTGAAATAGGAAATAGTGTCCGGCTGAACAAGTAAAAGGCATGAGATGAAAAAAAAAATCATTACCATCATTTCCTGAGACACTTGCCAAATCCCTCATTTCTGTGCTTGATTTGCACATCCTGCAGATGTGTCTGCTCAAATTTCCCTCCTGGTATTTTCCTCTTACACGGTATGTCAAGCACAGTTGCACATTCACATGAATGAGGAGCTGGTATCACTGATGATAAGTGAAATACCGACTGTCAGTGTGAGGAAGGAGATGTGACCCAGCACACACACGCACTCACAGACCTGGCAGTGGATGAGCACTGTCACGTGTTGTTACTTTTCTAGGCAACCACAAATGCATCACTGCTGAGGACTGCAGAGTTCTGCAGGGTGAGAAATAGCATCTGCAGTCCTGAGTCCTGCAATATGTTCCCCATGGGATGTTAAGAGCCACCTTTATTAACAGTGAGATGTACATTTGTGCCCTGTATTGGATACCTTGTTAGATTTGGGGACCATCTGGCAGAAAATTTCCAAATTGATTTCCAAATCTAGTTTAAATGGAAAACATTTCTTCTTGTCTCTCAGAAGATATCATCTGCATGTTTAGTTGTGGGTACTGTTGGGAAACATTCCAAAGAACTGAGGCAGGCTAGGAGAGCAAGGGGTTTGCATAAATGCAGACTGATTTTAAGATTATGATTCTGATTATTACTTTTTTGTAATAATCTAGGGTTAGAAGACCTGGTCTCAAGCCTCTATGGCAGAGATTCTATAAAACACAACTGCTACCTCCCATCAGACCAGCCTTTGACCC
Source organism: Argya squamiceps (assembly GCA_037834095.1). Lineage (NCBI taxonomy): Eukaryota > Metazoa > Chordata > Aves > Passeriformes > Leiothrichidae > Argya > Argya squamiceps. The sequence continues at coordinate 98,267,695 of JBBMKD010000145.1, read as the reverse complement.
CAGCCAGATGCTGACTCCCACTTGCTGTCTCCTCTGGTTTATCCATGTTGAGGTCAGAGCAGGGCATAGCTAAGTGGTCACCTGGAGTGATACTTCCAACAGGACCCTGACCTCATTCTAATACAGAATCATCTGCTCTAGCAAACAATACCAGTCAACAGGCTTGGGAGCATAGGACTTCAAGCTAAGGCAATTAAATACCAGCCTCTTCCTGCAGCAATTTCCCTCAGTCAGGCAGGGGACACCAGAAGGTCATTGCTCCCAAAATGCTGTTTCTGGGCTCCTGTTTCTTGCAGGATCCCTTTTTTTCTCTCTCTCTCCTTTTTTTTTTTTTTTTTTTTTTTTTTTTTTTT
>JBBMKD010000145.1:98244630-98267242 GCA_037834095.1 Argya squamiceps | reverse complement strand
GCTGTGTTTTATTTGGAGGGGCTGCAGTGCTGTGAGGAGCTGTAGAGGTGAGGATTGGGTTGCAGTGGGAGCTCAGTGGTTTGCAGAGCACAGCAAGAGTCTGGGCAGAGTGACCAATTGTAAGGAAAAAGGGGAAACTAAGCCAGTCCTTTCTTGGAATGGCACAGTACTACATGCACAAGTACTTGTGGGTTTATCATGAAGGACAGAGCTGCCCAGTGCAGCAGTAGATCTGTATGGGAGCCATGCAGATGCCCTCAGCAGCAAGCAGGCAGTGCTGGGCAGGCAGTGAAGCACCAATGACTTTCTTACAGATTGCTGATGGGATTCCCCACAATTCTCTAAAAATGGGTTTGTAGGGCCTGTCAAAGACAGGAGATGCAATCTGACAGACCTGCGGTGTGATGTGGTGCACCAAACCTCATCGTGCCTGCTACAGCTGGATAAAGGAGAACTTTGTGAAAAGTGGTTGTCATGACAAAGAAATCCCCAAGGAACATGGGAAAGATAGTATCAGGGGAAGGAGATAAATTAAGGAGATGCATTTTGAATGTACAATGGGCTGGAAAAGTCGTCGGAACAAATATTGCCTGAGGGAGCTGGAGTGCAAGTCCAATGCCAGCCACAAGTGGAAATGAATTCACAGGGTAGAATCCCCAGGAAGCTGAGCACCTCAGTGCTCTGGGCTGTCGAGAGGCCCAGGCCAGGAGGAACAATAGCAAGAACAGATTAAATGGAAAGATTAAGGTCTTGTCTATACAAGAAAAGTTGTATCAGTTTATTTAGATGGATTTGGAGTGATGTAGTTAAACTGGAGAAAACCCCAAGAGTAGGGGCACTTCAGCTCCAGCTGCTGTGCAGCACAGCCTTAGGACCTTTGAAGATCCAGGACCAGATGCCTATCTGAGTGTCTGCTGCTGGAAATGCCTTCCCCTCAGCCAGCAGAGGTGGGGTGAGGACAGATTCGTGGAAGACTGTGAGACACTGAGGGGCTGTGGCTGCAGGTGCTGGGGGCCAGGGCCCTGGGATGCTCCAGGACACCTCCCTGTCCTCCTATCCAGGCATGAGGACTATGGGGCAGGTGATGAAACTTGGCATAGACACCTGTGATGGTGCATGAGGAATTTCCATGGTGAGTGCTTTTATGCTGTCTAGTCCAGGCACTAGAGGAGAATGCCATTGCAGGAGTAGAGGATCAGGACTTTGCTGGGATGTGGTCTGAACTGACATTGCCCAGTTCAGTGAAGTCTCTTCACATCACATTTATGCAGGTTTTGTTTCTCATCCTGTGTGCTAATCCACTGACGGTGATTAGGATTTTATTTCACTTCTTGAGATGCCTAATTAATGAGTTATCCTCTCAAAGTCTACCAAAAAGGGCAGTAATTTTCCTTTAAAAATCATGCACCAGCCATTCATTGACAGCAGCTGAGCCCTGGTGTGCCATTACAGTTGTGTTTTCTGAATGCAGTGTGAAACTGGCAGCAGAAAAACGGGACAGATAGCACAAGCCACTGAGGCCTCACTGACAGCTCTGCACCACTCTGGGAAAACAAATTGCACTTTTTCTCAGCCTGTAGAAAAAAAATGGACTATTTTTGATGGGTTGATCCTGTCAGATGCTGCACACACATTTTCATGCATGGTGCACCTCTACTGACAGAAATACAAAATTAATATTGATGAGAACATTGGTTTCTTGGTAAATCACTGAGAAGCACCCAGCTTTGTGCTGTGACCAGCACCCTCCACTTGCATGCACATACAGAGCTTGCATAACTCCACAGTGAAAGCAAATGCTATTATTAGTTTGTAAAGCAAATTTTGTTGAATTTGGCAGGCAATGTGCATGTGTAAATTCCCCCAAATTAATTAAAACGTTTAGAGAGATGGTGGAGATAGCAGCACTGCTCATCTAATAGATAGTTTTAACAGGTTCACAAATGCTTTTATGTAATTAATTAATGCTTGGCTACCTCAGGTGAAATGATCTGGGCATGCATGCTTCCTTAAATCAGAGCAAAGGTAGAGGGGCAAATTCATGCTCTGTTTAAGCAGCTTTTCATCAAATTTAGTCTGAAGCCCATTGTGGGCTTTGATTTATCTCTGGAAGACAAAAGTGATCCGAACTGACTGTATGAGCAGAAGATAGAAAATGCATGAAATAATAAATAATGCCATGATGCTTGCCAGCACTGAGTGCCAGAATTTTCTTCTTGCCTGGTTTAGCTCTTCTTTTGTAGATGCAGAGTGAAACCAGGCTCAGGGCCAGCCAGCTGGGCTGGTGCCAATCCTGTCACTGGTATGATGGCATTGTGGTGGCATTGTGGTGGCATTGTGAGACTCGAGCTGCTTAGCATTGGTCACTTCCTGCAAGAGACAGCGTGGGGGTGTTTTGGTACATGGACCACCACCATCTCTTTGGTGAATGAGCCACCCAAATTTAATGGGATATATCAACAGTGCTCCTGCCAAACAAGGTCAGCTAAAAAAATCTGGACTCAGATTTTTTATGCACGGGGACACAGGCACATGCAAAGTGTGAAACACAATAAGGAGACAAAGACCTCCTAGAAAAGAAAACCCACAGCTTAAGCTGAAGATTTTCTGAAATTACTGTATAATTCCAGTGTGCTTGGGAATGTGGCTGAGGAAAATAACCTTTTTTTCATCAGATCCCATATATGCTGAGAGTGCTAACTGCTGATCACTGTACCATATCAGTATATACTCTGTCACTTTTTGTTAATGTTCACCATGGTATATTGTCCCTCCTCTAATAGGTAGAAAGATGAATTTCAGTCCTTTACTGCATTATCAGAATAATTCTTTAATAAATGGCTGTTTGCTTTCCTTGGGCAAAACCAGGCAGAATTAATGACCACAGTATAAAACAACCAATCTGACCACAGATGAAGATAAGTGGAGAACCTTCCCCTCATTTTCCTCTGCAAGGAGGGCATATCTGAACTGAGTCACCAAGACAAGCAACTTGGAGACCTACCATCCCATGTTCCTCTCTTTGCTTTTCAGAACTGCATTACACTTTAAAAATCTTACTTATATAAAGCACATCCATGTAATCTATGCTCATTTCAGGGAGGTACTCAGCTGATGCAGACTCACCTCTGTCCCTTCATGGAGACCAGCTGGGCACAGTTCAGGAACAGATCCAGCTTACTATCTAGTGTTTTCCAATTCAGTTTAATCAGTCTCTGGGTATAGCACAGCCCATTTCAGTCCTCTGATGATGAGGCTGCTTCTCACTTGTTCATCTTCTGACCTTGTGAGACTTTCAGCCCAGCCTGCATGTGGCCCAGCTTTAATATATACATATAAATAAATACATATATCTTTTTCTGCCCCCTTAATGCCAGGGACATGATGGAGCTTCATGGCCAGGATATTCTTGTCTGTGTGCAAGAACAGAGCTCATACCCAGGCAGCCTGATGATGATGGAAGCCAAGTCTCACTGGAAGTAGGCACAGTTCTAGGCATAGGGATATTGCCCAGAAGTGGAAAAAGCAAGTAAAGATGTGCTCTGGACTGATTTTAATGCTTTTGTTGTGGGTAGGCTTCCCTTGAGCACACCTGTCAAATCAGATCAATTAAAAGCTTTGGACTACTAGTGCATAAACCTGTCTCACATTTTTTGCATCTCTGTCCAGATCAGGACCTTTTTGAAAGTCATCTTAAGGGCATCAAATTTACCAGGCACATTCCTAATGAATGATCTCCAAGAATAAGTGCTGCTGCAGAGCAGCTTCAGGTGGTCTGCATTTTATTTTGAGTAGCTCATCACAAAAGTTAACAGGACCACTGCTGGGAGGCTGATGGCACTTCCCCTGGGTCAAAGTAGCTGGAACACATCTCACTTTCATCCAGGTAGTTTTGGGATAGGGATATCTTGTCCAGCTCTGGTATTGAATGGATGCTAAATGAGAAAGCCAGCAATGTTCCTTCCTGCATCACATTTGGTATTTTCTTTTCCATGACTGTGATGCCTAACGGACGAGTTCCCGCCCTGGAAAAATGGCCTGTGAACTAGATATCCTGCACAGCTGTATGTGAGAGTACTTCCTATTTATTGTTTAAAGAAAATCTCTGGAGTAAATTGTGGAAGAAAAACATGGGTATAAATGTGGATTAGGGTACTCCCTTGTAAAAGACATAACGCTTCAAAGAGCACTAAGCAAAATGCTCACATTCTTCCTTTGTTTTTGCTTTGCTTCCTTTGACCAAATCCTTTTCTAGGATTACTTAAATCCTCAAAAGATTTTATCTTTGCCTGCACTGGTACAGTTCTGTAGTAACTTCACTGGCTCCAGCAAGGCTGTTTCTGATCTATGGTTGTGCAGAAGAGAACAGTCCAGTGCCCATTTTCAGTCACCTCATTTGATCATTGCTGTAAGACCTTGTAAATCTGTATCTGAATCAGGGCCTTGTAGTGTTCACCACTGTTCCCTCTGTTCCCTTCTCTGATGGAAAGAGCATCCTGGCCAAATGGGATGTATGATGTAAATTACATTTACAACTTCAATTATTCCATGGATTTCTTGCCTGTCTCTTGCCATTCTTTGTTTTGCCTTTTTCTTGATTTTTTTCATGTTCTTTTCCATCTTTCATTCTGTCTGTATTTATTTATACAGGTTAGTATATTTCTGCATTCATAAGTATATGATGTACAGATAAGTACACTTTTTCTGGGCTGTCATGTCTTATGGGTTTATCTCATTCTAGCCAAATATGTATGCATATATTTGAATATATAACCATATAAACATATAAAGAAATAAGCACTTTCCTGACACCATTCTTGCAATGGGAACTGTATTTCTGAAGTGTTTTGACCTTGCTTGACTTGGATATTAAAGCTTCAGTCAAGAAAGAAGCAAACACTATCTTATGAATAAACTGAATCCAGCCTTTTATTTGTCTGAATATTCTTCTCTGTGTCCATCTGTGCCCAGTGCAAAGCATTGTCATCAACAGGCACAAACTCTGCTGCTGACCTTCTCCTCTGTGGAGTCTAGCAGCCCATTCAGCAGGGTTTGGTTTCCTTCTCCAGGACAATGGATCTCTATAGCAGAGCTGACAAGTTCATCATGATGGAGCAATTTGGAGGAACATAGGTCTGACTATCAGGCTCAGCAATAATATATAGTCATAATGACCCTCCTACAGCTACAGTGTAAGATTATTGATCTTTGGTGAATCACTTGCACCATATTTACAGTTTATATGGTCATGGTCAGGCCTGATGTTCCTGCTACCCAAACCCCGCAAGTTTGGCTGCATGGGGAGGAATGCAAATCACATCATCTTTTTATAGATGGACATTAGCATTAAGGGCACTTTAAAAAAATATTTGTATTCCTCATCCATGGTTTTGATCTTGAAGTTTGAAAAATTCACCCTCAGAACAGCCTGTCCTTCCTGAATGGGTTAAGATGAGAGTCTATGCTACACCTAGATTCTCTTCTCTGTGGCATCAATTGAATTTGGCCCAAAATTATGGTAGTCTGCAATTCGTGTAGGAAGCAGATCTTTAGATTTCTTTTTCTAAAGAAATCTATGGAACTGTCATTCAGATAGCAAAACCATCCATGGGCAAGGGGGACTCTATACAAAAGGCTGTTTTAACCTTATGTGGAAAACCAAGGCAGTCCTGAACATGGGGAGGCAGCCATTTCACTCCCTTCACTGAAATCCTTCCAGAAGAGAGACAAACTGTGCCTGTGTCCTGGAGGAAGACCTTACTTTTGTTCTTTCTTGTTGTGTTTCTTCATATAAACACATCCAAGACTGAAAGTATTTGGCTGTTCTTCCTGTCTGGAAACATAAGGGGAGTCATGATGATTAGGTAAGTTAGCTGTGGGGTGATGCATCTCACTGCCTTAACCACCTGGAAATTAGGTGTCTTGGCTCCATGAATTCTTCTGGCTCCATGAGCCAAGGAGGAAAAAAATTGCACCTTTGCTGAGCAGTTCAGTAACTGCCTTAAGCACCTGTCTTAGGACAGGATGACTTACCCTCCAGAGGTGTTTGCCTCTCTGCCTTACCTGCAGAGGGAACATATACAGCCAGTTCAGACTGAATGTATGATTTTTAGAAGGATTACCTGTCCCTGTATGTTTAATTTCCTAGTCTGTGCTCCCACAGTCCTGTTGCTGTGAATATGCTGCTTCACAACCAAATTCAGCTGTCACTGTCATCATCTCTGTGTCCAGAAGACTGCTGAAATGAAATGTCCCATCTAGCAAGAACACACTTTGCAGGCAGATTTTCCATACTTCTTATTTTGCACAGACTAGTAAGTTTCTCTTGGTTTTTAGCATGAGTACTTTATGTGAGGAGTCTAAAAACATATGAAACAAGGGTAGGGATTCACTCTAAGTTGCGTCCTAGCAGCTCTCTGTCAAAACATCCCCATATGTAGTTTTATCAGCTGTTTCAGGGCTGTTGGTTTATATCTAACATTGTTATGCTTTGGGACAAAAATACAGTGGCGCCTCCTGGACAAGTATTTTTTTTATTCTATTAAAAACAGAGCTCCTTCTTTCCTTCCCTAAAAAACAGCTCCAGTAGAAGTTTCTTTAAAAATAGATAATTTGCTGTCTACTTCTGGTTAATGCTTGATTTACATTGTTGTTACTGGGCCTTGTAAAAAAGGGCTGCTCCTATCACAACATTTCTAGATACAAAAGCAGTCAAAACCAGCCGTTTGAAAGTCCCCTGCTCTGTAACCCACTATTATTTAGCTGTGGCTTTGATCTTGCGCCTGGAAAAAATCTTTTCCTTGAAGCACTGAAAGTGTTCACGATTCCAATAATGCATCAAAGCGGATACAGCATGTAGTTCAGCCCATCTCCAGTGTTAGTTCACTTCATGAACCCAAATAAATATATTTTTTCCCTTCTTTCAGCTTTAATTTTGTGTTTTCTTTGCAGTGTTTCTGGGGAGTAGAGTGCTGCTGGTGCTTGGGGAAGTGGGAGTGTGAGAGCACTGGGTAACTCCAGGCACAGCACAGCCAGATGCTTCCTCCCACAGGACTGCCAATGCCCTGAGCACCTCGAGACGTCTCGTGAGCACAGACTGCTGCTCCTGCCAAATTGCATGATGCTTTTGGGGATGGAGGCAAATACCCATTGAGTATTTACTTGATGCTATCAAACTCATTTGTCTCCTAACCAAAGTCAGAGTCCCTAGAGGTGAAATTCAGTGCATCAATTCACTGCTCCATCTTTTGAAAGGAACAACATTAACATGCCTTACACATGAACAAATGTGGCTTTGTTCCATGTTACTTCATTAATGCATTATTTAGGGTGATAGATTTGAAAGCCAGAAGGCACCTTCATGATGACCTAGTCTGATCTCATGAGTACCACGAACTAGTAATCTAGGCAATAACCTGTGGTTGATCTGTATCATGTATTTTAGAAAAATAGCCAGTTTCCCATGGCAGTTTGGACTGATCTCCCTAGATGTGCTGATTTCCAGCAAGTGGTTTGCCAAAGGGAGAGCAGAAAACACAATAGCAAAGCTGATGTTTGCTGTGCAAATCTGGAACAGGAGTTTCACCCTAGGAATCCAGACGAGCCCAAATACAAACAAAGATGGAAACTGCACCATTCTGTAGATCTGAATTTAGATCTAATCTTTGGCTGAGGGTCTATTTCCCCTCTTAAATCGAAGTGGAAAGCAGTCTACTCAAGGAAAAGCATTCACTAGTTGAATACCATGGGTGAACTCTGAAAAAATACAGCATTTTGTACTCCTGTGAAGAGAAGGATTTATTATTCTGGAGGAAAATAAATATCCTGAGAAATGTTTGTAATTTTTAGTTTTCCCTTTCAATTGAGAAATCTGTTCTTGGACTTGAGTGTACAATCAAAAGAGACTGAATTATGGAAATGTATTTTTTTCTGTAAGCTGAAGTCCATGAACCTGTCTATGCTTTCTTTGATAGCTTGCTTTGTGAGCTGCTGGAAATATAGGAATTTTTTGAAGAAGACTAGAGAAGCCTGAAGGAGTCAATATCCACCCCTGGAAACATCTTCCAGGAGGTGGCTGCTCCCGCAAGGCTCTGCTCTCCCCACAGGATGTAACAGAAGGTCTGATGACTGGCATGTCACCCTTGGAGCTGGACAGAGGAGCACACTCTCTGCCAGGTCTCAGACCTGACTTTGCAAGCCTGCCTAGGGGAAGAAAGAGATTATCTGCCTGCAACACAAGTGGGTTTTGTCAAGTTAAATGCCTGGGTTAGGGACTGAGCAGATGCACCCCCTGAAGGGGTACTCTGTTTAATCCGTATTTGAGAGCAATTCTGTAATCATGTAATTCAAAAAAATCCAGGTAAGCTGTTGTTGAAGTGCTGTGGAAAAGAAAGTGCTGGAACAAAAAGCAGGGACAGTCAGCGAGGCTGTGGTGAAGTTCTGGGAAGATTATTGATTTATTGACTGGAGGTCAAAACTACTCAGCAAAAAGGCAGGAAATCTTAGCACAAATAGGCTCAATGTGGAAACAAGGAACTTTAACATTGAGCAGGAAAAAACAGTGCACACAAGTGTAAATGGTGCATTTAGAAAAGCTAAATAAGGAAGGTCAAGGCTTTCCATGACACACATCAATTGGTACAGTGCAGCACTAAGCAAATATCTCTCAACAGGCGTGACTGGCACTGTTGGCCCTTGCATGATGGAGGAGAGGCAAAAATGTAGTGACACATGCTGAATTAGCTCAAGTGCCAAAGGAGTCTGGGCTAAATCTACTCAAAGAACAATTTATTTGACTTTATTTGGGTAAGGTCTGACCTCTACTCCTGGATCTGGCTGGCAAGACATACCACAGCCTCCCTGCTAAGCTCTCTTAGCTTCCAAACCAAAGTGGTCACATCCTAACTACCTGTGAGGAATGATCTCTCTCCCATGCAAACTCCCAGCCTGTGCCTTAGAAACTCTTGGGCAAGCACTAACTGGCCTCAGTCAAAATCCTGCTGGAGATCATGTTAATGATTCTGTACAGTTATTAGTGTGGGCATAAGGGACAAAGAAATCCAGTATAAACCCTCTGCCTGCAGCATGTTCATTCGAGGTGTCAACAAAGTTGTTTCCCTTCTGTGCAACTCATGGTGTTTCCTGATTGCCCAATGACTGTGTCACCTGGAAACCAGGATAAATCCATGCATCCACTCAAAATCCACCCAAAAGAACATCAGTACATTCCCTCAGTACTTCAAAATGGTAGAAGTTTCAAGTGCCAAAATTCTCTCACATAGTGTCCTTTCTGCCACTTGGTGGCTCTCAGTTTTCCGAGCTGTGACTTTCCCAAAGTGAAGGTGTGGGACAAGCTGGCTCAAGAGGGTGGTGTGGAAGGGCAGCACCATCAGGCTGGGGTTATGCTGGAGCACAGACTGTTGCAGTGTTTTGGCATGTGGCTCCTCACTCACATCTTCCCTGTTCTCCAAAACAGAGACAGACAGTGTTAAAACCTCTGTGGCTGCTCCCCAGAGCAGTTCTTGAGGCAGGAGCTCAAGGCTCCTGCTGTCTCCCTGCAGTTCAGTTCAGACTTCTGCTCCACCCTACCCTGCCTTCATCTCAGCTGTCTGGTTATGAGTGCAGCTTCCTGGCCACAGACCTGTCTGTATATATGCAATCATTCACTTGTTTGTGTGCATTCATGAAAAGGCAACACAGAAACCAGCACTGGCACATGCGGCTCATGCTGGCTTTGGAGAAAAGTTGTCTGCATTTGTTTGCTTGTGTTTTTCATTATGCAGCCAAAATTGTGCTGGCAAGGCTGAGATGAGTACGGAGCAGTTTGCCTGAAGATCCTTGGTGCAAGACAAGAAGGAGCAAAGCTCTAGAGAAGAATGTCTTTGCAGTGCTTTTTACTGGAGTTAGTAAAGCATTTGTTAAAATGCTGCTTTGTTGATCATAAAGTGACTCATAGGAGTGTAACTACTACCTTTGACCATCAAAGCTGAGAGCTGCCTAATCACAAGTGAATGCTCGGGTGAATAGATTACATGGACACATGGATGGAACATCTCATCACAAGCACCCAGTGCTTTCCAAATCTCACTCTTGTGGAGCTTGAGACAATTGGGATGGGTGTATCTTTCCCCATGAACTTATCTCTCAGTCACTTAGGAACTGCAAAGTTAAAAACCCTACACTGAACCCCACTCTGGGCTCTACAGAAGCATGTAGTAATGAATTCCATAATGCAATTAGTCAATGGCTAATAATATGGTTTTGTTTGGTCCAGACCTGTTGCACCTCATGATAATGCTTGCTCAATATTTTCTCTTAATTCATCTCCTTCATGGGATCATCCTTTTAGAAATTTCACTCAGTTTTCCATTACCATTTACCCTTTGCTCATGGCAAAGCTGTTCCATACTTGTGTTCATGCTTGTTATCTTCCTGGAAAAGTTTCGTGGGCCTGCACAATATATTCACCACTGGTGACAATAATTATGTGCATATCACACACCAAGGTCATATTTCAGAGAGCCATGTCTCTAAGTTATGTTTTCTCCATGGTAAAGAAAGGTCTCTTGCTGCTTGTATATACTTAGAGCTGATGTTCCTATGTGTGCCACTTTCCATGAGTTGACACTGAATTTTGCTAGCCAGCCTATCATTCAGCCTCTTGACACTACAGAGTTCTTTGGTTTTTTATCAGGAGCTTTAGGTTGACTGACCTCAGTTCTTCTCTCTGAAAATGTTATCACTGCACTGTCCAAAATAATTCAAATTATCACGTGTTTGATGATTTTTCATAAAGCTCAGCTCATTGCTAGAGGAGAAACAGCCTTACTATTGGTCCAGGGCTTGGGCAGGTGGGAGCACCAGGTCCCTGGTGGCAGTGGGAGCCTGTTCACCAGCCAGAGATGCTGCAGCATCCCCAGAGAAGCTGTCCTTATTGGTGCCAGTCCAGACAGAATGAGTTCCACGTGGTGGAGGTGCTCCTCCTCGTGAAGCTGTTTGGAGAATGAGGTGAGGTCCCCCCTGCATTTGTGGTTCTGAGCATCAGCCTCTGGTCTTCCTGCAGAGGCCACGTGCCTGGCATGGCTGTGCAGCAGGACACAGTTTAAGCTGGTGATGTGCATCTCATGGGTGAGGACACAAAGGTGCCATGGCTGTGCTCTGCCAAAGAGTGAAATATGAGTCTGGGTAAGCAGGGGACAGGGCCAGGAGTCAAGTATGGGTTTGTCCCTCAGCATGAGGAGGGTGACTGTTCTGTTTGCTCCTTTAGCTCTGGGTAGTTGTCCATAGCTGGGTGTGCCTTCTAATTTGTAAGGTTTTTCTAATGTTCCTGTGCGGATTAGCAGTGCTGGAAAAGTATAAAAAAGACCACAGGGCTGATCAAAGGTAAGGAATGGCTCCTGTCCAGGGGCTGAAATAGACTAGGAAGAGAGAAGTCTGGAGGGGGATGAGATACAAATCCACCAAGTCATGACTGCTAGGAAGAAAGCACCTAGAGGATCACTGCATCTTCCAGTAACAGAATTGGGGGGTGCCAAATGAAACTCCCAGACTGCAAGGTCAGTGCAAAGGAAAGAAGGCAGTTGTGCTCCCAGGGAGGAGGTGAAGGTGTGGGACCCAGTGGTGCCAGAGGTGGTAGGTGCTCAATGTTTACACAAGCTCAAATTCATGGAAGAATTATCCATTGATAGTTATTAAATATGAAACCACAACCTCTGCTCCAGGATATATATGAAGGGTGGAAGAACAACCTGGAGCAGCAGTTTTATAATCCTGTCCTTTTATACCCTTCCCTGGCATCTCTTTTTTTCCAGGAAGAGAAAAGATCCTGAGATAGATGGATCCTTGATCTGGCACACATGGGCATTCTTAGGAATGCAGGTGTGTTCTTCACGAGAAGACAAAGGAGGGTTGTTACAGCATTTGGACAATTCTGGTCCCACTAACGGTACAAACTCAATGAAGCAAGGTTATGGTTAAAACAATTCCATGGGACACCAGTGCCCAAATCCTTTTGTTATTCTTGGCCCAAAATGGCTGCTGACTTGCTCATGTATTAGTCAGATTCAGAAAAGAGGAGAAACATTTCTGTGAGGGAAAGACAGTGCAGACAGAAAAGGTGGTTGAGTTTGCCAGATGCGTTGGGTGGCCTGAGTGTTGGTGTCCCCTGTTCAATGTTCAGGCTGAGCCAGCTATATTAGGTCATTCAGCTTGGCAAATCACGGAGTGTTGAGCTGTGTCTGTAGTCAAATCTTAGCCTTGTACTCCAAAAATGTGTGTATAAGAGGTGCAGCAACAGAGCTGGGTGCTCAGTGATGTCAGGTGGAGCAGCATGTTTTTCATAATGGAGTTTTGTTTGGAAAGAAATGCTGGATGAGATGACATAGTTTTTGGGACTGCTGAGGTACTTTATGTGTTTGAAACCAAGTGGATGCAGAATATGAAAGAATCAAGGTCACCTTTGAGATGTGGGCCACCCAGCCTGAGAGCTTGGCTCAGCCACACAAAAATCATTTCCTCAGCCTGCCAAAGCATGAACCAGAGGTTAGCCTGTGCTCGTGTATGTCATGGTGTTCATCTGATAACATTGCCTGATGAATAATCTCTACAATTAATTGCACATTAATATAGTTCACTGCAGCATATTGAAATGGCAATGGAGATTCCCTCCTCAGCAGAACAAAGGAGGTTTATGGTTTGTAATAGAACAGGTAGAAGAAAGAACCTTATTTTAAACTTGTGTGGTGCAATATGTTGAATTCTTGTGTCACTTGTGTTGTGATATCCAACCATCTCTCTCTCCCTCCCTTTTGACACCCCACATGCAGCATTGGTTGTTACTACTCTGGCAACTACGGACATGGAGAGATTGTGGTTATCTTGGATGTTCTTCTGCTGAAAGAAGGAGGCTGAATATCTGCCCCAAGCCTCCTCTAGAGCCCTGGGCTCTATTTCTGTTGGGAGAGCAGTATCATGGAGCTGCTGTTGGGTGGGATGCTGTCCTGGTTGTAGGCAGATAAGGGAGTGTGCTGAGCTCTCCAAAGGGCTGTGGGACTGCTCTGAGGGTGGTGTCTCACCCTTCCCATGGCTGTCTAGGACCTTCTCCAGGAGCCTAAAGCCATGATTCAGTAATTTCTTCCTCTTGAGCTCTCACAGTGGCAGGCAGTCCTTCACTTTGGGTGTGAAGATAGGATGGCATCTGGTCTAGGGGAAGGAAAAATCTTCCTAAGTTACACCTATTTCACCTACAAATGACACAGTGAACCAATGAATGGGAGAAAGTGCAGTTCCTTCCTACAGGTGACCAACCTGTGCCATGGTTTCATCCTGACATCACTCTTTGCCCAACTTATCAGTCATAAAAAGTAATGGACCCAGAATGGACTAGGTCTGTGAAAAAACCAGCCATGGCACTGTGGTCCTTAAAATGGAGAATCACAGCAAGGTAACACAAGAATGACAAGAGTTTGTGAATGTCAACAAAAAGGGATCACCTCAGAGCATGTGCAGAAATGCACAGGTTAAGCTGACCAATGAACAAGACTTGCACAACTTCTTTGTTGTAAGTTCTGTAAAAGTCCATAAACTGTCCAAAAAAGCAGCTCTGCAAACTATCACCTAGCACTCTTTTCTGGTCAGTATGGCATCAAAGTCTGAAGGTGGATTTCAGCTCCATGTGCTCATTGGGTCTGTCTCTGTGAGCAAACCCCAGCTGAGGGACAACCATGCAGTGGCTGGATGACAATCATTCCAGCTGGTGGGAAAACATACAAGGCAAAGTCAAAGTTTGTGGAGACAGCTGAGTGGAACTGAGCAGGTTCAACTCTGCTTCTTAGCCTTCTTAACCCGCTTGACCCCAAATGCTGTAAATTCTGCACACTCCTTGGCTCTGAGTTATTTGTTGAAGGAAGAAAGGAAATCAGATGGAAAAATAGGAAATCTAAAGCACACGTCTAGAAGCAGAGAGAAGTTAACCCATACTTGTTTGCATAAAGTCAAGCAATGGGTGCCAGGAGGGAAGCAGGCAAACCCACTCACTTTTCAAGCAGTAACTATGCCTGCAGCACTGCACTGTGGTTTTCATTCTGTCAGGTGGGGGATGCTCTCAGGGGTTCGCATCTGACAGAGCACTAATCTGAGAGATGCTGAGTGCTACATTAAAATAGAGCTCATGAGCAATAGCGTGCTAAACTAAGCAAGAAGAGGACACCTAAGAATTTGCAGTTGACCTGAGGCCATGGCTTCTAATCTGGCTGGCCACCACCACACTGCCCTTGTCCCCATGGAGTTGCCTGGTGTGTGAGCCTTGGGCTGACCCAGTTACTTGCTTCCAGCTGGGGGTGAGGTGGGTCCTGTCTACCAAGTCCTGCCCTGATAGACCTCCACGGGGAGTCCCCATGGTCCCAGCACTAGGTAGCCACCAGCCCACATGCCACCCTGACACTGGAATGGGGCAGAGGAACTGCCACATTATTCTCTAATAAAATAACTGAATTTTACTGAGCAGAAGTCACCACAACATCCAGATGAGAATGTGGGCCATCTTCTGAAAGGTGGGACACAAAATGCTGCAAGCCAATGCAATTCATGCTGGTAACTCAGTAGATCCACTGTGAATTTAAGGAGAGGTTCTCAAGGCTAGGTGACATTTTATTGACTGCACTGAGATGGACATTTCTTAAGTTGTTTTGAAAGACTTATAAAGAACATGTGTGAAAGTCATATGAGAAGAGGAAAGCCTCAGGTGGTTTATTCTAACCCTAAAAGAAGAGCAAATGGAAATGTTGAGAGATGTTCCCATTGTCAAAAGCATAGATCTGTTGAATGACAGGGCTCATGTTAGAAGATGGAATCTCTCTAAGAAGGTATTGTTAGAAACTTTTGTCTTTCAATTGAAGAAGTCATGCACTTAGCCAGGGGGTCCTGCATATCAAATCTATTTTTGCTCTGGGATATGCTGTTTAAGCACATTGCTGTCAAAGACGGGCTTTGGCATGAAACCATCCAGTACAATTTTCTTCAGTCCAACAAACAGGAGGAAAATCTATCAAACTGAAAGGAAACAGGAGTGGCAAGACAAAGAGAAGTGATCAGAAGGCAGACAAATGGAGAATAAACATGGGAAGGCTCAAGAGTTAAGACATGGAAATTGTCATTTTGGGAGGAAACACAAGCATGTCACATATTAGCTAAACTGTCTGTATCACATGGTGATACATGTAGCCTTTATCACATGGTGAAAGAGCTGAAGAACTGATGGGAATATAGAAATTCAGTTGTGTGGAAACAGGGGATGCGTTTTAGAGAGATGTATATTGAGGAGTCCTGTGTAGGTCTGGGAATTCAAGTCAGGGATAGCTTCATCTCAGAGGGACAAGTGTAGGAAGCTGCCCTCTGAACACTTATCTCTCATTTGTGAGCACTTGCTATGAGTAATAATGAGTGTTTTACCCTCATGGTAGAAAACCCAAACTGTTTCTCCCAGTGAACGACCTTCCTGTTCTCATCTACTGATGCTTTGCACAACTAAAGCTGGGAACAGTGGTGCGTGGCCTGCCAGAAACCAAGAGTAAGGTCACTGTGCAGAGAGCCAAGACAAAAGACACTCCAGGAGAGCTGGGATCCATGGGATTTCACTTCTGTGTGGGGAGGAAGCTGCCTTTTCGGGTGGTACAAAACAATTGCTGCAAGCGGAGCCTTGGCTGGGTGAGATTATCCCAGAGGACACATGGGAAATAGGCAGCATCTCCCCCAAAGCCAGAACAGAGAGCCCTGAGCTGGCTGCTCTGCCCAAAAGAGCCTCAGATGAGCCCCAGCCACAGTGGGCTGAGACAGCTGAGCCCCAGGGCATGGCACAGCCACAGCAAGGGTTCTTCCAGTGCTTTATAACAGTGTGTTGCTGTCTGGCTGCAGACACTCTCCATCAGAGCTCGGCATATGCACAAACTACACATGCACACACTCTCTGACCTCTCCTATTCAGAGGAGAGACATGTGGTACATCAACCCCTAACAGAGGTCACACCTTATATAAACTGCTGGGAAATAAGCTCAATAAAAACTGCTTCAAAAGATCATGTTTTTCATAGAAGAGGCTGGGGTGGGTGGGGATTTCTTTCAGAATTCAGTCACTAAAAGAAAGGAAGAGGCACTCAGCTCTTCTGGTTTAGATGCTGAGTCTCTCTAGAGTATGGCATAATTGATTGAACTGTTCTTCCCCTTTTTCTCTGCTGTGAAAAACAGACAGTGGATTCTCAATGCCTCTCTAAATGAAGTGTAGATTATTTATATGTAGATTATTTATACAGATCATAAATGCAATGTCAGGACTAACCATGGCTGTGAAATGGCCTTTCTCCCAGTGTGAGCACCAGTCCTAAATAATTAATGCTTCTGAGACTTCTCTAAGCTCCCACATCCACATGGGACCAGGGAAACATGAATGCTGATTGTAGAATCATAGGCAGCTTTGCTGGACAAAGCACTGAACTCCTCTTCTTCAGCTTCTCCATCTCTAAAACTGGAATGTCTGTCGGCTTTACAGTCACGTAGTGAAGACTGATTTATTGTTTAATTTGTGTAAAGAATTAAATAAGTGCTAAGTATTATTATTATCAAGCCAGAAGGGTGAGTCAATGACCCATTTCCTATCTGAGCTTGCCTTCAAGGTTTGATGTTTCTGGCAGATTACAGGAATTGAATATCTGCCCTGGTTGTGCCCAGATAGGGATGCAAATAAAGCACTTTTTGTGGGCATTGTGTTGCTTCATGCCTTGTGATTACAGAATAAAAATGCATAGATTAAAACTACTTTGAGATGCACAGTATCTCCACAGGCTTTGCTGCTCTGGGAATCACAGCAGTAGGTTCCTACAGGCACATGAAGAGATGGGTGCATGGGGCAGACACATAGAGGGGAGAGGATGTTTAGTTCTGCCCTGCTGCAGATTTCCTGTATGTCTTTCACGGGTCAGCTGGGAATATCCCCACAGACCACTTTGGAAAAGCTCAGATGTCACCCATCTGCTATGGCTGTTCAGGTAAAGCCACGTGTCATTCATCTGGGCTATGCAGAACTGGTGACAATTCGTGACCATGACATCAAACAGGGACCTCACTTATCTTTGCCATGTAATCACTGAGTACAGTGGTAGTGTCAAGACCATTTCTAATTACTCAGAAGCATCATTGTTCTGATATCTATCATTAATTTTGCTAAAACTTAGGGGATGTATGCCAACCCCCATTCTCCCCTGAATTGATCCCAGAGAGCAAAGTCAAAGTTTGCATTACTTACTCAACTATCCCCTGGTCTTTCCCTGTTTTCCCTCGTCCCCTGCAGCCATGTTCATTCCAGTGGAAGTGCTTACAATGGCCCAATCTTGTCCCCATTAAAGACAATGGGATCTCTGCCACTGCCTTAGAAATTAATATCTGAAAAATCATACCGAAGAGGGCATTTTTCTGGATTAAGGTAGATTGTGACATTCAAAGCAAAATAGCATCTTTCCAGAAGGAAAATGCCCTGTCTGAGCCCTTTTATCCGGAGGCAACTGGGAAAGAATATTTAATTTACTGTTTGGGAGTACGACCTCACATAAGATTCTTCTCAGATACTGTTGGGATATTATTTCACAGCCCAGAAAACTCTTTATTTTTTAGTGAAATAAATCTTAAGAAATTTTGTCAGTATTTCTTTTCTCAGTTGTGAGTGTCTAAAATGAAGTTCTGAAGCCATTTCCTAGTTATTTAAATAGCTCAAAAAATGGATTGTTGAATGTTGACTGACCTTTTGAAACATTCTACTTAGGTTGAGCTGCTGGTTTTGAAACTATGATTAATTATCCATTGCACATTTTGGCATGAAAGTACCTGTGCAAATCTGGTCCACAATTCCCAAGGACAAGAGGTAAGAGGAAATAGAAAGACCACCTGCAGCTTCTGTAAGAATTCTTCATGTGTCCTTGATGCTCTTCATTTCATCAACGTAACCACATTCTGTTTGGAAAAGTATGAAATCAGGTGTTTCAGAACTGAATATTTGCTCCATTTCTTCTCAAGTTTGAATGTAAGGAGTCAGTCAAGTACTAAATCCTGAGTGAACTATCAGTCTTTGTGAAGGGTATCAGCACTGGCACACAATCTTGCCTGATCCTGTTTCCTCACACTCACCTGTTCCTCGTGTTTGCTTTAACCGCTCCCTTGGCTTTGTGTCTCACTGCTGACTTGGCACCATGCTTCATCTCTCCCTTTTTCCTAGAACAGCCTCCCACTCATGCCTGTCAAGTGCCCACCATCCCCCATCAAAAATACTTTTATCCCAAAGGAAGCTCCTTTGCAATCTTCCCTCAGTGTCTCGGGGTGTGATCCTTGCCTTAGTGAGATGGCATCTGCCTCAATAAACTGGTGTATGTCTGTGCATTGAAGTCAGCAGAAGGTCAGCAGGGCTGATGCTTGCTGACTTTTGTTCTAAATGGGTCTGTAATGATTTTGCAGTCCCTTAGGCCTGGTGCTGACAGCCTAATTAAAAGCAACAATTTGCCATAGTGTTCTGGAATTTCCACTGATGTCACTGCTCTGTTTCCTGGTTGAAGATCTGCTGTATTCTGGTGGCATCTATTTCCTGCTAGTAATCACCCTAAACCAGAATCTTTCCACCATTACATAGAAGACACATTTATGTCCCACAAATTATTTTGGCATAGTATAGTGGAGCTTTACATACCTATTTATTGTATTGAATATGTTATCATAACCATTAGGATGAGTAGTACAAAAAATAAGGGGGACAATCATCTCATTTGGTAAAAATTGAGGGCAACCACTGAGGCAGTCTCAGAAGGGACCCTAGAAAGACAGAAAGCAATAAATCTGTCTAGATACAGAACCTGCTATCTGCATAGTATGCTTAAACAAGCAAAATTGTCTAGCTACTGCTTGATAAAGTCAGTGGGAGGGAAGACCTTTTGGATACATGGACACTTGCAGAAAAGGAGAGAAGTGGGACAAGAATCTGAAGATGTGATTTTCATCTTTATGACCTTGCTTCCTTGGTGTATTTCTAAATCTACCTCAACAGTTGTCTTTCATCCTAAAGAGATCTTTCACACAAGATAGAGTTTTTCATATGTGGTGGTGGTGCATATATCCTCCTTGTCCAGGTCCATCTCTTTGGCAGGAACATACAAACAAAAAAGGCAAGAAAGATAAATCACCAGGCAGTAAAAGAGGAAAAAGAGTTGAAAAAAACAGAGCCAACACCAGCATAACATAGTAAGAAATTATGGAGACAGAGAGTGACCTGTAGATAGAAGGAAGAACAAATAGATATCAAAAACCTAGGACTTATGTGGACAGACAGAAGGAAGGGCTATACAAATGGGCACTGCTGACCAAGAAGAATTTCTATTCTGGTTGTCATCATGTTTGCAGAGAACAGCAAAGTATCCTGACTTGCCACATAAATTGTTCTGGGAGTCAATTTGACAACCAGTCTTAACAGGTGGCCAGAGTAAATCACAGACCTGTCAAGTGTAATGCCAGACTAAATGAGATACATGGTGTTAGGAGTTAGCAGTAAGCCTGCAAAGCATGGAAGAAAGCATGGATCAGCAAGGAAAACGGCATCTGGACAACATCCAAACCCCAACCAATTTCAGCCTTGTAAAACAGATTGTAACAAATGGCAGACTTCTTTGCTCTATAAATAAAAGGAGGACAAGGAAGAGGAAGTGGTTCTGCTTTGCAGTGAAAAGCAGCAGAGATGAAAGATGATATAGGTTTGGCTCCAAAACTGAATGAGTACTTCACTTGAGTTTGTCATTAGGACACCAGGGTAAAACCTGTATGCAAAGACACCTTGTCTAATGAAACAGGCTCTATGAAAATGACAATTAGAGCAGTGGTGGTGGGAGCAAAACCAAAGGGTTCACTGTGTACATGCCAAAGGGAGTTGATTGTATTTTTCTGGCAATATTAAAGAGCTTCTAGGTGAAATTGCAGTTAGAGTGAAGAGTCAGGCTACCAAATCCAGCTTGGTACATTCTGGCTGTATGGTTGCAGTCATAGTGCTTTGGAAGGTGGATGAGAAGCCATCTGGGAACCTTGAGCCATTTGGCTCACATGGAAGTAAATACATTATTTTTAAAGTCTGACCAAAAAGTTAATTAAAGTCATGTAGGTAAATGGAAATGAAAACATGTTATAGAGATTTATCTAAAGATGAAGACCATAGAATTAACAGATCTCTAAACAAATGATACCTTAGGAAACTGCAACAGATCTAGTCTACTTGGACTTCAATAAGGTCTTTGTTATTGTACCAAATGAGATAAGTACAACAGAGTGAAAAAAATTTAGTTAAAAAGAGGATGGCAGACAGATGTGTCCAGCAGGAAGCTGATGGGTGTGAAGGAAAACTCCCTCTACAGAGGATAAGAATTCAGATGGCAAATGTTTTATATCCTTATCAATGACTGCAGCAGGTACAGCAAAAATCCAGAGTGCATTAATAAAACACAATGATGGCCATCATAGGTCCAGAAAAGGACATTCACAAGACCAAGTTTAATTTGCAAATTTGCAAATGCAATAAAAAAATACTTTTCCCTTTAGCCATTTCTGCAATCTGGTTAGATAACTCTCCCATTTCTGAAGGGCCTCTCATTGTCTCCAGTGACAAAGAAACAAGTGATTCTGCAGGAGGTAAATCTACTTTCTCTGTCTTGGCTATGTTGACTTTGACATGTTACTCAGACAAAAAACGACGTAAACATTTATTTTGAGTATGGCACAGAACAGATCTGATGAACAGGATGATGTCAGTTTTCATTTTCTGATCTCAGCTTGGGTGTAAAGATAAGATAGATAAACAGCTCTTGGGCAGGTCTGTCAGTCTTTCAGGTGAGATGATGAAAACCAAGGAAAGTGTAAATAAATGGAGAAGAAAATTGCAGATCAAACATCCCTGAGATGACTCGACCATGGGAATGGTCACTGTGAGGTGGGTGGAAGAGGAGTTTAAGACAAGGCTGCCCTGGGGCTAGCTTGAGAGGTGGCAGCAGAGGGGGAGCAGACTTCAGAGAAGTTGCATACAAATGGCTGTTGTCCTCCTTGGCTTGCATCAAGGTACTCCAAAACTGAGCCAGCAGCAAGGGATAGGTGAGCCCCGTGGCTCTCTTGGACTGGGACAATCACTGTGCCTTCTTGTGCCATGGCCAGAGCAGCCAAACCCTGAGACTTCATGCACAGGGACACAGATCAGTTTTGCCTTGACTGATGGGAAGCTTCAGATTAGCTCCATTCCAGAGAAGTCTGTACTGAATGTGTCATTATTATGATTAATGTTGGAATCAGGGCCATTTGCAATCTCAGACCTGTTTAACACCATTGCCAATGCCAAGCAGACTTCTTTAAGGATGGGTCAAAGGAGCACAGCACAGAACACACTGCATCAATAAAGGCACAGACTGAAGCATGACAGTGCTTGGGCAGAGCTCAGCCAGAAACCAGTGAGGGTGACAAAAAGCTGGTGCAAAGTGCCCAGAGTTCAGAGGCAGGCAACAAGGCCTTGCAGAGAGGCAGGCAGAGCCCCTTGGGCCACAAACTTTGGAGGTTTCAGCACTAATCATCTTACTCTCTGCTCTGCTCAATGAGAGAATGCTTTATGAACACTTCAGAAATTCATTAGAATTGCACCAAGTACTTTTCAAGTCCTTGCCCCACCATGCTCCCTACATACATCATCACAGGAGCAATTTGCTCTGTTTCTTGAAGGGATCCTGAAACACTCAGGTGTTGCATTTTTCAACCTCTGCTGGCACTGAGCAGCACCGGGGAGGCTGGCAAGCTGTGCACTTAGCTGCTCTATAAAGGCATGTCAAAGAATGAGTCATTGTCAAGCCTGCAAGAGACAAAAAGATTGATTACAGAAGAGCTGAGAAATACATTTTATGATGACTCACAATATTCCACCCTTTTTGCATTCACAGACCTGCCAGCTGATTCATAACTGCGTTCTGCCTTGCTTCTGCTCCCTGTCAAGGTGATCCATCAAAGAGGGTCCATCAATTAAAATTTCCACTCAAAAGAGGAAGGTGTGTGAGGGAGCACCCATCCCTTTCTTCACTCATGCCTGGTAAGCTACTTGTTCTGCCCTTTAGCCTGCTGCAAAGCCCATAATTTTCAGGAAAGGAGATGGTGTAGAGCCCGCACATAGGACACCATGAACACTGAGTGATGGAGGTAGGGATGATTCCTTGCTGGATGTCTAGTTTTATGAAGTCAGATTTCCTGTGTTCCCTAACTTCACCATTATTCTGAGGTCCGGAGATTTTTGGAGGAGTTTACCCATGGTGGATCACTGTCTATTTTCTTCTAAAATCAGGTGAGACATAAGGAATCACAAGCAGAAGGCAAAAAAACTCAAGCAGGTGTCATTGGTTGCAAATAGACAAACAGTTCACAACATTTCTGAAAATCCCACTCTGTGTTTTTAATATTTTCCAGGGCACCTAGAACTCAGAATAGATGAAAGGAAGAAAGAAGAAAAGAAAAGAAAAGAAAAGAAAAGAAAAGAAAAGAAAAGAAAAGAAAAGAAAAGAAAAGAAAAGAAAAG
>JBBMKD010000145.1:98224913-98244530 GCA_037834095.1 Argya squamiceps | reverse complement strand
AAAAGAAAAGAAAAGAAAAGAAAAGAAAAGAAAAGAAAAGAAAAGAAAAGAAAAGAAAAGAAAAGAAAAGAAAAGGGGAAAAAGTAAGATTTATATTAATTTGCAAGGCGTAGCCATTTTGGTCTTTTGCCTACTTGCCTGAAGAATGTCAGAAAAAAAAGGCAAAGTAGAATTATCTTAGGGAAGGGTAAATACATGTCTATAGCAAGAACCAGTCAAACACATACAGCTCTTATCTAGGATACAGCTCTAAAAAGCTGGAGGGTTTCAGGAGTGTTCACTCAACAGGTCTCAATGACTTCACCAGTTTGGTTGGATGTACATTTACAAGTGGTGTCATCTGCTAGCATCTTTCCAGCACACCTGACAGCTTCCCATACCTCAGCTGGGTTCTCACTGCCAAATACATCATCACCAGCAACATGACTTGAGGTGTCTGTCTATGCAAGGGCTGCTTTTCTTGGACACCACAACTGTACAATCACCTTTCCTGACCTCTGATCCCCTGAAGAGGCACCACGGACTGCACCCTGGCAGAAAATGGTGCTCTGGCCAGTTATTCACCAGAGACCTGCTCATGTTGTTGCAAACAGAATTTTTAGCAGAGTTGGTGCAATGTCAAAACTCAGTGACAAGAGAATGGTCACTGCTGTCCACTGCTGGGACACTTGGAGTATGAAGTTCTTTGACCAGGTCAAAAACCTGGTCCATTTGCCGATCCCAGTGTGGAGCAAAGGGACACTCACTGACCCTGCACACAGGAAGAAATTTCATCCTGTATTTCAACCTTTATTACTTAATACCTCAATTGCACTTAATTATGTGTTTTATTTTATAAGCCATTTTAGTTTATGACTGTTCTCTTGCGTGGATTAATCTCTTATTAGTGCCTCATGTTTGAAAGGCTTGTTTTCCGCCGCCACACGGTTTAATGGGCTCGGCGGGACGCGGCTGGGTGTGTGCCGTGCACTCTGCCCGCCTGCCTCGGGGCCAGCTGGGGCTCATTTCCTGCTGGCAGAGGGACCCTGTGCCACTGCATAACCTGCACTCTGCAGGATCCAGCAGCAAGGCTACAGACCGACAGGAGAGGCTGCAGGAGCTGGGGTCGTTTAGCTTGGAGGAAAGAAAGCCCAGGAAGTCCTTACCACTCTCTAGAATTACCTGAAAGGAGGTTGTAGCCAGGTGAGGGTCAGTTTTCTTTCACTGGTAGCAAGTGTAGTATCAGAGGAAGTGGCTCAAGTTGCACAAGGGGAGGTTAAATTGGATATTAAGAAAAATTTCTTCATGGAAAGGATGGCCAAGCTTTAGAACTGGCTACCCAGGAAAGAGGTAGAATCACCATCCCTCCAGGTTTTATTCAGAAGTTGCACAGATATGGTGCTTGGAGACGTAGTTTAGTGGTGGATCTGGCAGTGTGAGGTTAACGGTTGGACTTGATGATCTTAAAGTCCTTTTCCAACCTTAATGATTCTGTCACTCTATGCACTTGTTCCTACTACTTCTTGTCACTGCCAGAGTGTCCTGCCCCTGTGAATCCTGTCTGTTCACAGGCAGGGATGCCAGCCTAGGGTGGGGTAGCATGTTTTGCATGTAGGGAAAAAGCTTAGTTCCTCCACAGCCCTGAGCAGAGGGCACAAAGGGGGAGCAAAGGTCCTGTGCATGCTCAGGTAGCATGAAGTCAGGCCATGGCCAAAGTGAAAGACAAATCCAGGCTCCAGAAGCAATCCCACCTTATACATGCAAATAAATGCATAAATAAATATTAAAAATATATTTCTATCCTGTGGTAAGTAAAACAAGAGAATTATCCTTGCTCAAATCATACACAGAAGCAGAATTAAGAGATGGTAGGATTTAAACTTACTGATTGTGTTTGTCTTTACCTACAGACATCTGTGTACAAAGATAGGTCATGTTTGTGCTTTTTTTTTACATGGAATATGAAAAATAAGTATGACGAGATATCTAATTTACATTAGGAGTCAATATAATAGAAACATTGTGATTGCTTAACCTACCATGAGATCAGTTTTGTCCTTGGTCTTTTCAGAGAATTATAAGGCTGGAGGAACCCCAGAAGATCACCTAGTCCCTTTTCATTGATCCTGCCCAGCAGAATGATTTGTTGGGCCTAACAATATGCATACGTAGGAACCTCTTTTCTTATCCACCTAAATAATAAGACTATTAATTAAAAGCTTACAGCAAATACGATTTTATATTCAATTTAAGCACATGTGAATAGAAGAGGGTGAAACCAGCCTTCTGCCAAGGGATAATTCATATATCTGCAAACATGAGAGTCCAAAAAGTGCTGACAGGCACAGAACAGAGTGCAGCAGCATGAGCTCATTTCAAGACAGGCATTTCCCTTTGGTGAGCGCATAGCTCACAAGGGTAGGTGCAATTTGAGTTGGGCACAGCCCTCCAAGCAATACCACACAGAGCCAGATCCTAATCTCCTCTGCACTTTAAGGGTCCTGATCCTGCAGATGTTTGGGTGGGAAACAGAATTCCCCCATGACAAGGTCCCTGAACGTGGGGAGTGCAATGTATAGTCCAAATTTGGCACCTTGCTTTGTGCCTGTGTGCAGCCAAGCTCCAGGGAGATCCCCTGGCACTGTGAAGGGTCTTGGACAGATGAAGGGGTTTCCCTGCAGTTCTGGCCACAAGACCAAGGGGGATTTAGATCTCCTATAAAGCAAAGGTGTCAGATAGCAGGCAGGAGGAGCTGGAAAGGTGGTAATACTGATGTCCATCCAGAGATACAACTCAGACAGTCCCACTGGTGGGTGCTTACTCTGGCTCCTCTGAAGAATCAGCTTTGATTAATTTGACTCTGTCAGCAGACTAGGCAGTAAGGAAGGTTTCAAAGACTGATTGAAGCCAGAGTGAAGGTGACCTTCTCCAGTGTCTCTTAGGCTCAGATCTCAGGTCCCTGTTCAAACCAACAGTCAGAAGTGTGCTAAAAGACTGTAGCTTGCAGGACTTGAACTCAAGGTGAACAGGTGAGGAAGTCATTTCTGCACCAAGATCATGGCTTTATAGCTGGTGTCCATATATTAGGGCAGGATGGATTTCAGTGAAAGCCTTCGTGTCCAAAGAAGGGCAATGAAGCTGGTGAAGCGTCTAGAAAACAAGTCCTTACGGGGAGCAGCTGAGAGAACTGGGGTTGTTTATTCTGAAGGAGACTCAGGGGAGACCTTACTACTCTCTACAACTACCAGAAAGGAGGTTGGTGAGGTGGGGGTTGGTGTCTTCTGCCACACCTCAAGTGAAATGATGAGAGGAAATGGCCATAAATCGTGTCTGGAGAGGTTCAGACTAGACATTAGGATTTTTTTTTTTTTTTTCACTGAAATAGGGGTCAAGCATTGGAATGAGTTGCCCAGGGCAATGGTGGAGTCACCATCTTTGGAAGTATTCAAGTGGTGTCTGGATTTGGCACTTGGGGATATGGTTTAAGGGTGTAATGGTGGTGCTGGGTTTACGGTACTAGATGATCTAGAAGGTTTCCTCTAGATGATTCTGTGATTCTGTGGTTCTGTGATTCTGTGATTCTTTCTTTGACTACTTTTACAGTCACTGATACCAGTAGTGCTCACATGAGCTGCACTGAAATGCGTTACCAGCTATTATACCATACTGAAAGCTCTTGGAGACACAAGAAGACTTAAAGATTAAATGATTTATTTAGATAATTTTTAGAAATGAAGGATTAATTTGTTCATGGCAGATATTCACTGTGATCTTCAAACAGATAGAAAAATGAACAATTGCTTCAACTAGCTACCTCATTTCTTTCAAAGAAAGGTTGTTTTTATTTCTTTCAGTCCCTGTGGCTCACCTTAGAGAAATTCATGGTGGCTTATCTAAAAAGGCAAAAAGCAACAGTGCTGGTGCACAATGGAGCCATGATTTTAACTAGGACAGCATTTCCCAGAGTATCTTTGCAGACAGAACTGCTGTAACATGTAGCAGCAGCCACAGACCCAAACCTCCCTCCAGCAGCCTCATGGTGGCTCACACTCCTGCCCAGGATTCCCATAGCTCTGGGGATAAGTGTCTGCAAGGACATTTTTACCAGCTGAGTAAGCCCAGTAGCAAGAAGACTTTAGGAAGAAGCAAAACTGACAATATCCTTTTTGCTTCTCCTTTTCCTACAAAGCCTCTCACAAGCAGCTGAGCACTTGAGAGGTGAGCTATGGGAGGGTATAAT
Organism: Argya squamiceps; assembly: GCA_037834095.1. NCBI lineage: Eukaryota > Metazoa > Chordata > Aves > Passeriformes > Leiothrichidae > Argya > Argya squamiceps. The sequence goes on along the minus strand of JBBMKD010000145.1, from coordinate 98,240,311 downwards.
GTTTTATCTGAGTCACATCTAAGAATTTCAGTTGCCTTCTTGTAGCCCCATTGTAGCTCATCTGCAGGCCATCTCTTGATGCAAAAAAGTTTCCAAAAGGTGGGAAAGATGACACAATTATCTCAGAAAGGAAACAGAAGCAGGGGACAGGTCTGGGCTTTAGCATATTTTTGCCCATGCAGTTGGCACAGTCTCTGGAGTGGCTTTGGTAGAGACTCCAGTAATGTCATAAACATGGCCAAGGCCAAGTCCAGGGGATAGTATGGATCAAGGGCCACCAACAGCATATCTCTCAATGTCAACCTGCCTCTCTCTTCCAGAGACTTGAGTTATTTTAAATGTCTTCTGTTCACCTCAGAACCTAAAATCCCACAGCGCAATTTGTTTGCCAGTGCAGGTGTTGCTGATGCTTCTGCAGAGGAAAAGTTCATTCCTTTGTGCTCCCCCTACCCTTGTTCTTGACTGTCTGGTTCTATGAGTGGAGAAGTTTTAGTATGATTTTCAGAAGGTCTGGTGGTGAAGTGCTTGTTTGCCAAACTTTTGGAATGTTTCATTCCATATAGCAGTGGGCTGCCTCTTTCCAAGTCTTGCTGTGGCTGGAGTTGGGCCAGATACATAAATCCAAATATAGATTTGGTTAAGGCTAGAACTCAACAATTAAGCCAGGGGATACAGCAAAGATTTTGTCTCAGGTTGGAGGAAAAATGATTTTCATGAGAGGTTTTCTTGCAAAATTTAACCTCAAAACTTTTTCTGATATGTTCTGACAGTGAAATACCAAAGATCAGTGAGTATTACTGAGCCTGTTATATGAATATTAAGTTTCATATTTAGTTCATCCAGTGGTGTCCTTCTGTCTTCTATTTACTGGAAAATTTTGCCAAATAGTCTTGGAGAAAGAAAATTTTTATTCCATTTTTATTACTAAATGGGGATGTGTCATATCCACATTTTGTATTGCTTTCTTTCCAGCCACAGAATTGGTGGCCATGTACAACATTCAGTTTCATTAATGGAGTCAGTTGCAATGGATCTCAGGATCTGGTTACATCATGGTTCATTTGAGCACTTAAATCAGCCTGGCTAAGCTTGCTGTGAAAAATGAAGGAGTAAAGATAGCCAATAAAAACTCTTAGAAAAGGAAGGAAAAGTGAAACCATATCATTAGTAGCTGTGGACCAATAATAGAATCACAGAATGGTTTGGGTTGGAAGAGACCTTTAAAGGTCATCTAATCCAATCCTTTTGCAATGAGTGGGGAGATTAACTAGATCAGATTGCTCAGAAACCCATCCAACCTGACCTTGAATGATTCCAGGGATGGGACAACTACCACCTCTCTGGGAAGCCTGTGCCAGGGTTTTACCACAGATTCACAGAATCCACAAATTCACTTCTTGCGCTGTCATAGGGAGCTGTAGAGGCACTGGCCACAGGGTCAAAAAGGGGTTTGATGAACTCATGGTGAGAGGTGTATAGATGGATACTAAAGTGGCTGTATGGCTTGCAGGTCTGAATGTGGCAGCCGACCAGGAAGGTGACCATTCTCATGTGGTCTCCTTAAATAGCATCTCCTGCTGCTGTCCTCAGACCCTGGCTACTGCCTTTGTGGATCACTGGTCTGGCACTTCAGGTCCTTTTTAACATCAGTTTCTGCTTGGTGTGCACATGGGAAGGAGACACAAGGCAAAGCAGAGCCCAGGCTAACTGTTCCTGAGAGACCTCTGCAGTGCCCAACCCACTCAAAGGCAGATGGCAAAATATCTCACCTGGAGTCAAGAATGAGCTCCCCACAAAGCTGAGCACAGTACTCGTGCCCAGCTCCTGCAGGAAGGTCAGCTTCAGGAAGGTCAGCATTCTTACCCGTGTAATAACAGTGCCATCCACAGAGATCAACTAATCCATTTCAAATACCTGTTTCTAAAATAGCTTAACTTATATATTTTCTCTAAAGCCTGAAAAAGTTCTGTATACATTCAATTCAGCAGAGTTTTGATTTTAGCAGGACTTGCAAGAGGTGTCTGCTAATGTTTTTTCTTCTTTTTCTTCTGCATAAAATACATAGGAAAAGAAATAAGCCAAATTATCACTGCCAAATACCACAACTAAGCATACTTTGTCCATCATACATGTCATTATCTTTATTATGGCAGCATTTCATGTGGATTATAAAATGTCATAGAAACGTCATTGCTTCCTCCGTTCAAAGATATATAACAATAATAATAATAATCCCCTACAAGTTTAATTTTTTCTGTGGATGTCAGAAGCTCTTTAAAAAGGTCATCATCATTATCCTCCCTTTATGGCAGGGAAAAAGAGACAAATGCCAAGCTGTTCCTTTGAGCTTTAAGCATCTGGGATCCTTCTGCCACCAGTGAAGGAAGACAGCAAGATATGCATATGCAAGGAGATCTGAGTCCCTTTTTGGAAGGGACAAGTCCTCTCTGTGACTCCCTCCTACCCATGAGTCACCTGGTGCCTTGCTGTCAGAAATATAAAGGGATTAATCAGAACCTGATAATTTGTACCTGGTTTCTACTAGTTCAACAACAGAGAATGGAACAGAGCCCAGCTCCTGATTCCCACCCTTGTTCTGGGTGCCCTCTCTTTTTTTCTGAAATAATGACGACGTTGTGCTTCCAGCATTAGCCAGGCAAGCACAATTTGCTGCTTTTGGCTGGGGCAGAGTTAATTTTCTTTATAGTGGCTGATATGGGGCTATGTTTTGGATTTGTGCTGAACACAGGGTTGATAATATAGAGACATTTTGTTTTTGCTGAACAGGGCTTACACAGAGGCAAGGCTTTTTCTGCTTTTCATACTGTCACACTGGCAAGGGGAGTGGGGGTGCATGAGAAGCTAGTTAGAAAGACAGCCAGGACAGGTGACCCAAACTGAACAAGGGGATATTCCATACCATAGGACATCATGCTCAGTGTATAAAGTGGGGAGAAGAAGGATGAAAGGGGAGATCTTTGAAGTGATGATGTTTTTCTTCTCAAGTCACTGTTATGTATTATGGGGCCCTGCTCTCCTGGAGGTGGCTGAACACCTGCCTGACATTGAGAATCACACGCAGAATCACACAGAATCACTAGGTTGGAAGAGACCTTCAATATCATCAAGTCCAACCCAGCCCTAACACCTCAACCAAACCATGGCACAGAATGCCATGTCTAGTGTTTTTTTAAACACATCCAGGGATGGTGACTCCACCACCTTCCCAGGCAAGCCATTCCAGTATTTTATTAACCTTTCTGTAAAAACTTTATCCTAATATCCAACCTATATTTCCCTTGGTGCAGCTTTAGACTGTGTCCTCTTGTTCTGTCAGTTGCTGCCTGGAGAAAGAGACCAACCCTCACCTGACTACAGCCACCTTTCAGGGAGTTGTAGACAGCTTTTCACCTTTCAGGGAGTTGTAGACAGTGATAAGGTCACCTCTGAGTCTTCTTTTTCTCCAGGCTAAACAACCCCAGATCCCTGGGTGAGCTGGAGATGGTGATTTAATTTCTTGTCGCTTTGCTTGCGTGCATAGATTTTGCTTTCCCTACTTAATTGCCTTTATCTCATCCCAGGAATTTTCCAGCTTTTACCATCTGATTGCCTCCCCGTTCCTGCTGATGGGAGACTGAGTGAGGAGCTGCGTGGAGCTTGGCTGCTGTTGGGGGTTAAACCTCAACAGATAAGTCCTCGTGTAGACAAGATTTAATGCTGGGTTTGTGGTAGAGAAATTTTTGTCTGCCCATGCCTGATGGTATAATAGATAAATTACTGAAAGAAATGTGCACTCGGTGTACTCTGAAGCCCTGCTTTCCTAAACATCCTAACTATGTGAAGTACTTTATCTGAGAAACCTGATCTCCTCACTGCTGTGTTACCTCTGGCAATGGCTCTGTGGGGGAAGTAAGGTGGAAGCAGAGCTAACCAGCATGCTCCTGTTGCAGGTCCACAGCAGCCAGAGCCATGACAAGAAATTCACCCAGCTGATAGCCTGCTCTGCTTCTGCCAAGGACTCTGCAAATCAGCTGCTGATCATGAATCATCATGAAATGTGACTGTCTTTGGCCATGGAAATGTCCTTGAATTAATGTCTTCCATTGTGAAAGTAATCCTAACGTCAATCACAGTTTCCCTAATTGCCTTTTTTTCTTCCACAGTAGAGAGTATCAGCATTATTACCATTGATTTCACCGACAGCACAGGCTGATCTGGTGGTTTTCCCTGTGTGTTTCTGATATGGTTTTCCTTCCTGAGCCTTCATTATACTGTAATTCTCCTGATAAAATCTATCACAAGTATCTTTAAAATACTGCAACTTCCTCACAGGAAATGTGTAACATGATAGTTATAATAGAGAAAATAGTGGAGTTATTCATATAATTCCACACACACATACTACCATTACTGTCAATGTGTTAATACAAATGTTTATGTAGGCAAATGTAAAATGCACAAAGGATTATCACAACACACCTGCAAAGAGGTGCTGTGCATTGAAGTCGCTGTCCATGTATGCACACTGAAAGGCATCCAACCTAATAAGATGCCCTCAAAGCTGGGACTTGGGGTGTGAAACCCACTTGCCTTGTAGCCAGCAATCCTGTCTGCCTCGTTTCTGGACTGGGCATTCACTGTAAATTCACTGGGCATATCCATGCTTGGTCCGACAGCTCTCTGGATGTCCATATCCAATTTGGAAAGCTCTCACTTTTCGATAGTGCTAAGAGTTTGGCTGTGCAGGGGACCTGAAACCGAGATGAGTTAATTTTGGAGACTCCTCAGAAGTCAGATGGGTAGTGAGAGCACAGTGCTCTCCTTCACACCAGCCAAGTGGAGCAGAAGTTGTGAAGGAGGACTTCAGTGCTGTGCCATGAGAGATCTCTGCTATTGCTATCTCATCTGGGAACACCCAGCAGCTGAATGAGGCTGTCACTGTGCAACCAAACATGAGAGCAGGGAAAGCAGGAAGGAGAAAGCCTGACTCTGGCCTTGTGATCAGGGCATTCATCTGATGGTTTGAGGACAGGGAAAACTAAACCTCTAACAAAATACTCTAACACCATAGCTCAGCCTGCTTTGAGCAGGAGGTTGGATTGGGAAGAAAACTCTCAAAATGCTCTCAGGTTAAAGAAAAAGTTGAAGGCAAATCCAAGGCTTTACTATACCACAATGATCAGTTTAATTTTTTGTCACCCATGAAAAGATTCAAGAAAATACCAGCAACTAGATAACTGCAGTATGGTTTACCTGTACAGAACAAGCTGCTTACACTGATCAATTCTCTCATACTTCTTGTTTCAGTATATTAGTACTCATGGATTAAAACTCAAGGCATTTCTCCTCCTGTGCCACTCTGTGTCTGAGGCTGTATTCACAGCATTTGTTAACAACAGCATGCAGTAAAGGCCACTGCCCTGGGCCAGATGTGTGCAACTTTGCAGGGGACTACAATTCTGACCAGAATGACTACTAGAGAATAACCCACATGTTTCATTTTTATTCTGGTTTTTGTCCACTCCATGCCCTTTGGGATGAAATAGCACATGCATATGAAAAATTAAGCAACTCTTGAAGGATATTTAAAAGTTATTAAGACTGAATATTTAGATTATCTTCTCATCCTGTTTGTCTTAGGTTGCAATGCAAGATGGAACCAAAAGTATGTATTCTATTACCATCTGTTAAAACCAGGTGGGGCAGTGTTCTTTATCTCTTCCATAACCCATCCCTCATAACTCTGTGGGCGATCTTCTGTTAATGTGCCATCTGTTAAAACAAAGTGGCACAGTGTTCTTTATCTCTTCCATGACCCATCCTCTGACCGGGGGATATCTGCTGTTAATGGGCCATCGAGTCTCACTGCATGACTGATAAAATTACATCATCCCATCGTGAGATGCTCCACCCAGTGGGAGGAGCCAAGCATTCCTACCTGGATAAAGTCTGAGAGTCAGAACACCAAGGCAGCCGGGTTTCCACTGGATTCCCAGAGGAGGATCAGGCCCATCTACATCACTGCTGGCCCTTCAGAGGAAAACTACACCCTTTGTTGATTCAACAGAACCAATCTGTCACTCCAGGAGGACTGGAGCCACAATTCTAATTGGACTGCTACCAAACACCCCGACTAACAGGGTGTCAGGTCATACTCTGACTCTGTCAGTGGTTTTTTTGTACTACTGCATTTTTAGTTTAATTTTCCTAGTAAAGAACTGTTATTCCTATTCCCATATCTTTGCCTGACAGCCCGTTAATTTCAAAATTGTAATTTGGAGGGAGGGGTTTATACTCTCCATTTTCAGGGAGGCTCCTGCCTTCCTTAGCAGGCACCTATCTTTCCAAATCAAGACACTCTTGAAACCCAAAAGGTTGTATGAAGAGCAAGCTACCGTTTGACATGGGTAAGAGCAGAGTACTCAAGGTCTTCATTATTCAGAATACAAAATACTTTGGTCTCATAGTGAAGTGCAGTTCTGCTCTCTGTCTCTTGATAACAGCATTGTAACAAGGCTGATAACAACAAGCCACGTGCTGTACCTTTTGCACAGCTACAAATGCAATGAAAACGAAGGCCAAGTGTTACCTACCTTCACAAGGACAAGGTCATTTGATCCCGGTAGAAGAAAACATGACCACAATTTGGCTAAATGTGTGGCCTTATATCAGCCAAGTCCTGGCATTGGACTATGAACTGCTGCAAAACACATACCATTTGTCTATTATGTTTAGTCATAAATAATTCTTATCTCTGCACCTCCAGAGCTCTTTTCAATATCAATTTGCTAATCTGTGCAATCTTCCAGTGGTGAAAGGGAGGCAGTGCTGATCTGGGGCACCCCGGGCTGACCCTGGCCGTGCGCCCGGGCTCTGCTCTGGCAGCAGACACTGCTGCTGGCTTTGCTGAGGGCTGCTTGCATGGCCCCTGCAGTGTTCAGGTCTGCTTGGGCCATGGGACCCACCTGCCTTCAAAAGGCAGATTGTACTTTCTTTTCCACCTCTCTTCTCCCTGCTTTGATGGATTTTGCAAAGAGGATTCTTGTCTTGTCTAAATCCAAAGGACTGTACTAGGAGCAGAGTCTGTCTCACTCCCCATTTTGAGTAAAATCCCATTTTTTAATAAATTTACCACTGGATCTCCCTGATGGCTTTATATCAAAAGTTTTCAGCATTACAAGTTGTACAAGTACCTGCTGTACATTCCAACCACACACTCTTGAAAAATGTTCCAACAACCAAGCTAATCACTGATTTCACAAAACTTTTCTAAGTTATTCTCAGACTTTGCTTTATTTTTCTTAAGTGCAGCTTAAGAGTCACCAAAACAGAGTACCTGCGGAGCCAGGCAGTTGTGCACTGCGGCCAACACACAGGATCCCAGCCCAGGCCTGAGGTGTGGCGTGGGTACAAGCAAGTGACACAGAGTGTTTGAGTCATTCCTGCGCACCCAGAGGTGAGGGAAAGGTGCAGCTGGAATCAGTACAAGGCACGGTGCTGCACTGACTGCCTCCACAGGGATGAGGTGCTCAGGGCAGCTCCAGAGCAAGCATAGGGCACCCCAGCTGAGGAAGCATCCCTGGAGGCTCTACCACCCTACAAACACCTGAGTCATAATCCCTTGTCCTCCTCCTTCCTCCTGGGAGTGGCAGCAATTTGCTATCTGTGTAAGCCTGCCAGAGCAAACCCCAATCAGAGGCCAAGGGACAAGCCTCCACCCTATTGTCCACCTACACCTCACCCTCCTGTTTTGGAAGGAAGGGAACAGGAAAGACTTTGGCTCTCTCCTCCACGCCTGGGCCCCAGGTCTGAGCAGCTCTGAGTTGTCAGAGGTGTTTTTTCCCAGGATGATTTTCTTCCTTCTGTTAGGTTGTTTGGGATTTTTTTGCGTGCAGAGGAAGAATTTGTTCTTGCTCTCCATCCATGTGTGGGCGTGCTGCCAGGCACTGGCTCTCAAGCTGGTTTTGGCATCTTCTCCTTAAAAGTAATATTCCATCTACAACACCAGACCATTGCTGGGTCTGCTCATCCAGCCTTTTCTGAAAGGTTTTACAGAATAACTCTCCAATGGAGGTAATATCTGGCTTGCAGTGATTTTCTCTTCATAGCTGGGGATGAGTGAAGCTCCCAGTAAAGGATTCTTCCATAAAAGAAAGCAGGTCACCTCCTGAGCTCATCCAGTTCACCAGTTTCATAAATAACAATAATAATAATAGAATGGATAAAGAATAATAGTTTATCACCTTGGAATCTCAATTCCTGCAAGTTATGGAGAAGCATGTGTCTGTCCCAAATTCTGCATTTCCCTCCCCTCTGGACTAATGGAGCATGGGCGTTAGCTCATTCAGAGATGTCTTTCTGGTTTCCCCATTTAACCTACTTATCTTAAACTATCTTATCCTATTTGCTCCACAATTTCTAAAAAGATCCTACCCCAGGACAAGATCATTCTTGTGAAATTTTTGTGTGTATTGGTTTAGTTTTGGCAAAGTTAGGAGGTAGTTAAAATAAGACTTATAATGGAAAGTTAGCTGCTAACGACTCTCCATAATACATGTCTACCTTGCAGAAGAGTTGTGAGGATTAATTATTTGTGTTTGTTAAGCACTTTGAGATCCTAAGATTAAAGGTTCTATAAAAATGCAAATTGTTATTATAATGATAAATTCTTTATATGAGCTCATATATTTTGCCTTAGAGGCACAGTCTCACCGAGTTGCGTAGTTATACACGTAAATCTTCAAACATTATGATGAAAATGTACCTCTGAAGGCCTGATCCTTCCTACTGCTCTACCACTTCATGCATAGAGCTGCCCTTGATTTCAGGCAGGTCCCATCCATGGGACAATTGTAGGATTCAATGTGTTTAAGAAAAGAAAAGACTGTTATGTGCCTCCAGGCTTCACATTGAGACACATAAAACTACTACTGCTGTCAGTAGTTATTCCATCTTATTAATGAAAGGACTGGAACGATGACAAAATCTGGATCTAAATTTTGACGCTTCTGAAACTCAGGTTTTCAGAGGTTTATTTAACCTGTTAGAGAACAAGGGAGGTAAAAGCCCACTAATGGATATAGGATTGAATGTCATTCCTGACACATAAGGTGCCTGTTTGGCCCTTCCTCTGTGTGATTTGGCAAGCAAAGGTTTTCAGGCACAAGTTGCCAAAGGATAACCCCTTGCATGGAGCAAGGCCAAGGCTGCACAAGTTTGGCAGACCCATGACCCCCTCCCAAAGATATTTGATAGATAGATCTCTGCTAGATCTGCTTTTCCTTCCCCCTTGCACAGGCTTGGAGCACCACGCTGCCCATCTTCTGCCTGCAAGGGCGTTTGACCATCCTGGTCAATGCCCTTGTCTGAAGCACTGGTCCAACACAGGGGCTGTGCAACAGACAGGAAGCAGTGTCCTGGGAGAAGTGGTCATCCATTTTCCATCACAACATGCCTCTGTGCCTTCCTTGCCACATCTCTGGCACACAGACATTACACCATTAAAGGACCGAGTTAGAAAAATGTCATGAGGTTTATTTGCATCACCCATGAGCTTATCTGAGTGCAGAATACAATGCCAGAAACACCAGCTGTAAAAGAAGTCTCCTTCCCAACCTCACACCCGAAGTAGGATGATCAGCAGGCATCAGATCAGGTCAGCCATGGCTTTCTCTTGCTTAAGCTTGAAAACCTCCAAGGATGGCCAACCCACCTCTGTCTCAGGGTTGTACTATTCTCCTGGAGAAGTTTCTTTGATATCCAACTAGAACTGCCAGTGGCACGATTTACAGACATTGCTCTTCCCTATAATGTCTGACAATGCTGAGAATTTTGTACCTTTGCATCTTTGTAGCTACCCTTGAGATAATCACCTCTTAAACTGCTCTTCACTAGATCAAACTAATCCCGAATTAAACTCCAGTCATAATCCAAAATGTTGTTTCTTGGCTGTTTGCAGTGGGTAGTGCGTAGGTAAGATTACAATTCATTCATTCCCTGAAATGAACTAAAAGTAAGGAACTCTACCACTTCAAAGTCTTGTACCATTTGTTGTGTAGTGTCAAAAGACTTCTGTCAAAAGCTTTTCCAGGAGTGGAAGGTATGATATAGAAATGTATTATTCCCTTCCCCTGACATGAAAAGCTTCAGAAGTTCTCAGTCTGGGAAGCTGTCTGCTACATGATATATACCTAGAATTATCACAGAAGAGAATGAATCGTTGCCATCCACATTATCAATTCCTCCTATCAAAGATGATAAACAAAGACTAATATTACCACAAACCCCAGGAAACCATGGTGATTTCTGATGGGCTTCCTAAATTTTCCACTGCCCTAAGAGAAAAAGATGTCTTACACGTTACTGACACTATCTGAAGACAGCAAAATTTGGACTAAGGCTGCGGGGAAATTCAAGACACTGAGCTTTCCAGCTGTCCTTACTTTTACTGCAAATCATTAGTGTGTACTCAGAGCTCTGCACTGGGACATACATTATTCAGAATGTATATTATATTTATATATATATATAAAAAATAATATTGCCCATTGTGAGCAAATGTCACGAAGGAGCAAATGAACAACATGCACACATGTTGAATGAAGTCCAACAGGGCTGGGCTCTGCTCACCAACACATGCCATGGGCCACTATTGTTCCATGTCTATTCACATCATGCAGGGAATTCCCCACCAGCAACTGTGAGTTTGCTGGAGTAGTCTTTTATCTCACTGTATTTGCATAACACCTTAAGATCTGATCCATGGGAGAGGCCTTAGGATTTAAATCTGCAAGATGTCAATTCATGCAAATTGTGGCATATTCAAGTCCTGCAGCTGCTCTCATCAGACAGCATTCTCCTTTCTGAGTGGCCATTGCAGTATGTGCCAGAGAACACATACAGGGCTGAGATCCAGCACTGACACCACCAGTGGTCATCATTTGATTGTGATATTTGAGGATCATACAAACATCGAGTGCTTCTTCACTCAAAACTGCTCAAACTTTCAGTCTGTTTCTGGAGTACATCAAGGTCTTTACGAGGGTGGGCTGAGAAGCTGACTGTGAATTATGTGTGACAGCAATGCCCCATTAGCCCCAGCACTACTTCACTAGGGCAGAAGACAGTCCTTTACATGAGAGAGAGATGCAGTACATGGGCTGAGCACCAGTGCCATGGCAACAGGACTGACCATTGCCTCCTCCCCAGATGCTGGCTGCACACACAGTGTCTGTCTGTCACTTCCATGGCTCCCTTTGCATTAATCCCACAGATTAATGGAAATCCCACAGAACAGGCTGACCTCTGCTTTTCAAGCTAATGTTCAACAGCTTGCAAGAGCTCTTCTCTTTCTTTCTGACTCTCAGAGAATTTTGACATTGTCTTTGTCAAGAGCAAGATGAGGAGTCTATTAAAATACAAAGTGTTTAACGCTGCTTAAACTCTGCTTAAACTACCATGATATGTTGCCTACAAAGTCCATGAATTAATTATAATAATGCTAGAGTCAAATCTCATTATTTGGCTCACTTCTGGTGGGTGCTGAGCTCTTACAGAGGATGATGATACTCAAACACCTTGATGTAGCAAGTATATTTAACAACATGCATATGAGAGCATTGACTTTTAAATTTTATTTTTCATATAGATCTATCTCAAATCTGTAACTGTGAAGGATTAGACAAGGCTCAGATACAAAACTGGTGCTGTAATGTCAGAGTTATGTGCTTCACCTCATGGCATGCGAGGTTTTGAACTAATTTTTAACCATACTGGGCTACTAAGCCCAAAAAAGGCAAATCAGAAAACATAAGCATTTCTGTAGTTGAGCTGCAAAGCAAAGCTCTCTAGTCACTTCACAAGAATTTTGGTTACTCTATCTCCTTCAGTTTAGCCGCTGCAGGGAGTTATTTTAGTTGGTTGCTCTGACTCAAAAGGATGCAACATTACATCTGTAGCACTGAGTTGCAAGAAACTGTATTCAAAAGTCTAGAAAATGTGTTATAAAAGAGGATAAAAAATGTATCTTGGAAACATTGTTTTCTCCAATGGTCTTTGTTGGGTGACAGGGACAATTTGTAGGTTTCCTTTTCTCTGTGTCAATGAACTGAAAGGGAATGAAGAGCTGCTGCCCCAAGAGAAGTGGAGGTAGCCCCATGAGATTCCCCCATGCACACATCCTGCATCCCACAGCCTACACAGTACCTCCACCTCACACAGGCCCACATCTCAGCACACCTCTACCTGGAATTTACTCTCTGCAATCCTTGGTAAGTCCCTGAATCTTCCTCTGAGTCACTTTTTCATCCGTAAAGTAGAGGTACTATTTACCAACCTCCATGAGCTGTCACAGGGCTTAATTTCTTAAGAAGCATGAAGACCGTGGATAGACTCAGAGAGAAGGAAAGCAGTTGAGAAATGCCAGGCACTACCTTGGGGTTTCCTTCTGCTGCTGTGGTGGTGCTGGCCACTTCGTCTCTCTCCTACCGGGCAGCTCTCCCCACCTGGCCAAAGCTCAAGGAACCTGGGGCTTGGCTCCAGCTCCTCCCAAATTTAGAGGTCCATAAGAGCTAGGACACACGACATTCAGCAGGGTGAGAGCCTACCAGGATGCTGCTGCTGTACTGCAAGATGCAGGAGACACTGACAGCTACAGGGAAGTCAGACAGTCTTCTCCATCCCCTGTCCCTTCACAGCAGCACCAGGCCCTGTGTGGAGAGAAAGTGAGGAAGGGAAAATCAGGAAGATATGGCCACGGTCTCCTACCAACAAATGCTTTTCCAGTGCCCTCTTCTGGAAAACATTTTTGACCCAAGAAACTGCTTCATACAAGGTAGTCTGAGACTGGTGGTGACTTGCCAAGAGCTGTAGGAGCATTCCCCATTTCTTCACACCCAGGATCTGCTCTGGCCTTCTGACTGACAGAGCTGGGCAGCTGCTCATGCCCTTCAGAGCAGCTTGGCCAGAGCCTCAGGGCACTAGCCAGGAAACAGGAAGAAAAGGACATGCTGCCTTTTTTGTACCTGATATGCCTGAAAGCTGCTCTTGACTGTCCTCTGGCACAGGCACCCAGGGGTCCTGAACTGAAACCTCCTGCAAACATTGTGCTTCTCAAAGCCAGCCCTTGTCACCACCAGCTCTCAAGGACCCTCCAGAGACAAGAACTGGGTGGAAGATGAAATATTTGGTAATCCCATCCTTTTGAGGAGCTGGTAAAACATGGGTATTAAGCATCTGCAAACAGCTAAGGAATGCATCGGTTCCCCAGGTAATTGCATCCTGTAGTTGTTTTTGGCACCTCTTTCCCTTGGAGCAGTCCAGCCTTTGCTCCCCAGCCTCAGGTACAGTTCTATTTTGTCTCACACCAGAGCAGTGCCTACCCACTGGCCCCTGCCCCCCTGCCCCAGCCAAGGTCAGTCAACCGGGACACCACTGGGGACAGCCACAGGCTCTTCTCCAGCCCTGGCCAGAGGGCAGAAGGTGACGTGGGAACAGCTGGTACCTGAGTTGTGTTGGAGTGCTGGGGTCAGGTGATGGCCATTGTCCTTATCCAGATCACAGCCCTTGCTTTTGAGCCAGCTCAGTGAGCAGCTGGCTCCTGTGGTGGTGGCACAGCCCTTCCCTTCCCTCTCTGTCTGCTCTTCCAATGCTTAATTCCAACTCAGACTATTCTGTGATTCTGCAATCCCCGTTTGTTCGCAGTCAGCAGAAGAAAAATTAAATTATATCTGCTGGCCACAGAGCCAAACCAAGAGGCATGTGGACCCCATTATTTGCCTTGTTAACTGGCAGGGGTGGTGGTATGAAATTCCTCAGGGATTTTGATTAGTTATCTCAACAAGGACAATGCTTGTGCAGTGGGCCCACTGCACTGGAATAACTGTCGAGAGCAGGTGTGTCCTGAGGACCAGCTGATGTAGGTGCTGCACACTGGGATGGTTTTCCCCACTCCTTATTATTACTCCATGTTATTTAGAAAACCTTCTGTAATTCATGTCTGGATGTGTGATGATGTACAAACATACCAAGTACATATATATTTAAAATATTTTAGGATAATTTGTTCCTTCTTTCATTAAATTATTTTAACCAAAACCAGGACCTCTGTCCCCTGACATTTCTTTTGTCTGTGTCCCAATCCACCTTTTGTTTATTATCTGCTTGATTTTGGTGTTGTCCTTTTCTTTGAGTCCTTCAAGGGATTCTTTTGCAGCCCCAGCCTAGTGCTCTCCACCCCCAACCCAGCTCCAGAAGAAAGGGGCTGTGGGGTGGACAAGGACATCCCACTCATCTGCTTTTGCCTGAAATACAGTAGGTTTTCCAGCTGAGCTTGGTGGGAGAGGTGGGAGGATGGAACCTCTGAGGCCAGTGAGCACAACCTTTTGCTTTGGGTACCTCCACAAGAGCATCCCACACCCCACAGCATCCAGCATTTCCCATCACTTTTCCTCATGTAGGATGGAGGATTTTCTCCACCTTGCAAGGCTCACTCATCAGCTCTGCAGGAGGGTAGGGGCTGTCTAGATGTCTACTTTCAGAAAGCCATGAAAACAGCCTTCGGTGACTTGGATATGGGGAGCAGGAGCACCCTGAACTCTGTCCTAAAGCATGGGCTGCAGAAAGGTTCCTTGCCTCTCTTACAAATGCTCGAGAGGCAGCAGATGTAAAAATCGCTTTTTCAGCATGGCAAGGGCAGCTCCATCCTCCCACAAACAGGGCAGAGACTCAGTCCATACGGCAGGAACTCAGTCCATCTACCATGGGGTGAAGATCAAACTTGTTAAAGAAAGGGAGAGAGGGGCAGAAAACGTCTGTCCTGGTAAGGGCAGAAAGCGCAGTCCTTCAGGGCTAACCCAAAAAATTGATTGAAAGGATCAATTGATACCTTCTTACACCTTCCATTGACGCCCGTTTTTAAAACAAGCCAGCAATACAAAATAACCTTACAGCGCAAACAGCTACAAGTGTTAGAACAAGAGCGGGTGGAAAAACTGTGGTCAGTGTTACGAGAAGTGTTTTGGATAATACCCTAGGTAGTCAGGAATGCAGGCAGGGGCAGCACCACTGCGGACAGCAGCCAGTGCAGAGCACAGGGGCTGCGAGAGCCGCACAAACTGGAGGGCTCTGTCCTCCTACCGACACGCCGCTGTGACACACTCCGGGTCCCCCGGCTCAGCACCGCTTTCCTCCAGCATCAGCCAAAGGCATCCCTTGAAGCCGCAGCCCTCCAGCCTCCTGCAGCCGCTTTTTCACGCTAGGGCTGCGGTATCGAACCGGGAGTACCGACCCGGGGGTACGGGACCGGCGGCGGGGACGGCGCGGGCCATGCACCTGCTGGCAGCCGGCAGGGCTGGGGTCGCGCACATCACCCCGCACGTGGACCCCGTCCCGGGCAGCCC
>JBBMKD010000145.1:98207633-98224303 GCA_037834095.1 Argya squamiceps | reverse complement strand
CCCGTCCCCGGCGGGGAGGCGGGAGGCTTCGGGCGGCTGTAAGCGGGCCAGACCGGCTCCCCGGCTCGCCTGGGGAGTGTTGGCGGCGATTCCCGGCAGCGGGGGAAGGGACGGCCCCGCCGTGGCCGCCGGGCTGTTTCCGGGGTGGGGAAAGGCAGGTGCGTGGCAGGAGCATGGCAGGAACAGGGCTTGGGGCGCCCGGGCTCGCCCTACACACCCGGTGGGCACTGGCCTGCGCCAGGGGCGAATCAAAGAATCACAGAGTAGTTTGGGTTGGAAGGGACCTTAAAGACCATCTAGTTCCAGGTCTGCTTACGGCAGAGACACCTTCCAGTAGACCTGGCTGCTCAGAGCCCCATCCAAGCTGCCTTTAAATACCCCGAGGGATGAGGAGCCCTTCTCCCGCGGAGCGCTGCACCCCCGGGGTCTCGGGTGGGGGCCGAGCCGCAGGGTGATGAGAGCTGTAATGAAGGCGCACCCCGGGGCTGACAGGCGCCTCCTCGGGGAGCCGCAGTGTCAGGCTGGGCGTGCAGTGCCCCGATGCCGAGCCAGGCAGCGCAGCCCCAGCCCTGCCGCGTCAGGCAGGGACCGTGTGGCTTTGCAGGGAGAAGGCGGCGGTGAGCGCAGGGCAGGCAGCTCCGTCCGTGCCCGGCGCCGCCTGCAGCACTCTGCAGGCTCCGGAGTCAGGGGCGCCTCGGGCACCTTTTCTAGACGCGGCTTGGCTGTTTGAGTACGGAGCCTGCAGGCATGACTCAGCTCTGTCTAAATAGAGCTGCTGAGTAGGGGAATGTTCTGGAGAACAAAATCTAAATGAGCGTAAATTGCTTTTCTTCTGGGGAGCTGCAGACACTTTGCACATAGTCCAAATAGAAACATACTTTGGGAGGCTACAGTTCGCACCTACATGATTGTGTTCTGTCTATATGCTGTGTAATTACACTGTAGTTAAAATTGCGCAATAAGGTAGAGATGGAAAGCTTGCAAGAACTTTTTAACAAAATCTGTTGTGGCCAGTAAAAGTAATTTCCTTTTACATGTTAAAAGAAAAAGTGCTTTTCATGCAGTGCTCTGCAGAGGGGAGGTTAAACTGAATTCTTGCTGATGGTGTTCACTTCTCTTGACCACAACTGAAGTCCTTGAACTGCTTTCTGCAAAGCTGCAAGTCTCTGATGAGATGCAACTTCTCCTTAGTAACAGGCACCTTCCTGAGAAGTGTTTAATTTGCTGCTTCTTATGGTCCTTTCAAAGAGGCTTTTAAGAGAAGACTTTAATCCAGCTTGTGGCAGAATTATCACTGCACGTGAATGAGAGCAGAGGGAGAATGAGGTTCAAAGGATTCTTGGGTCTATTAGCATCAAAGCTTAATCTAGTTCAAATCTCACATTTGATTTGTCTCTGATAAGGGAGAAGTGATCAAAAGATGTGAAGTAGTTCTTGTTGCCTTACGTTTCTGAAGGTTGAAAAGAAGTGTAATTGCTGATGTTTCAAAGTTATTAAAAAAAATTAATGAATTTTGTTACAGAAATATATGGAATTAATAGTTTTGTTGTTTTTAGAACCTTGTTAATCTGTAACAGCTATAAAACATCCTTTTTCAATTGGTTTATAGCCAGACTTTTGAAAATAGTGGAAACAGTAGCTTAAAATTAGTGGATATATCAGAGTTTACATAGTTTTCAATCCTGGTCTGCATGACTAGTTTGAGTGTAAAAACTGCTGAGAAAAGGAAGAAGGCTGGACCCCATTGCATGAAACTGTATCTTCCCTATGAGTGACTTGCAGTGCTGAGGTCTTTGAAAGGTAGCACACACTCTGCTTAACAGCTTGGTGGAGAATGCTGTCATTTTGTATTTGGGCAACCCAGTAAAAGGGTGGCCCATGGACTTCATTGATCATGGATGGCAGAGGAGTGTGCTTTTGCTCTTTAGTACTCAAGGGACTTTCTATTTGACAGGTAGATTTGTGTTAGCAGTGAAGATTTGGAACTGACTGCTGTAAAATCCTGTTCTAAAGAGCTAATTGGGATCACTGTTAAGACTTTGTCTGCAGGTCAGAGTTACAAACCGGTCTCAAAGTGTGTATCTGCAACTCATGACAGCTGAAGTTTTCATGTAGCTTGGAGGTCATGGGTAGAACAGGGAAGCTCTTAACTACCAACAGAGCAACTTCAAGGAAAGCCCTGTTCTCATGTCTGCTTTATGCATAGTCTGAACTGTACTGAGAATCCAGATATTTACCTGGGTTGGACCTAATGAGAGTTGTTACTACTCAGGAATCAGTAAGTCTTGGATTCTGTTGGTAAACCCTTTCTTCTAAAACTGGTGAGCTAAAATAGTAGTTACAAGTTGTTTAAAAAAAACAAAAAAAGTGGTAAGTAGACACTAGCCATAATATTAATAGCTCTGATGTGGAGGTGAAGGAAAAGACAGCAGAAACTTCCACAGCGCCAGACTAATAATATCTGGCAGTATTTATTTGATCAGTTTTTTCCTTTGAATAGATTCAGAACATCATAGAGTTGTTGAAGAGGAGAGCTTCAGAGGAGAACTTGCCTTCCAGCTAGCAAGATTATTTTGGCCTGCCTCCTTGGTTCTGATTACATCTGTCATTATGCAAGTGTCTAATCTATGCAGCTATCAGTGATCACTGTAGGAGCTGTATAATTGTAAATGATACGAGCACAAATTAATGGTCATATAATGACTTTATGAATCTAAGTGAAGTATTGAATGTGAACTATATTAATTCAAATTAAGTAATTAATGTTTTTTGGTTTTTTCCAGCAGTTCATATCCAAGTCCTTCCACATAAACCTGAAATCTTGGAAGTCATGAGTAACTTCAGCAAAGAAGAATTTGAGTTGACCTTCCTTGATGAAGGCTTTACTGCCAAGGATATCCTTGACCAAAAAATAAATGAAGTGTCATCTTCTGTAAGTATGATAGGAAAACCTCTACATTTCATGATGCTACAAACTTATAAACTAATAGAACAAGTTGTCCTTGCAAATGATCCGCAGGACAGCCCCCTCAAATGCTGACCTCTGGGCTTATCCTGTTATCTGTTGTTTGTAACGTTAAGATGTGTGTTTGCTCTAGGATGATAAAGATGCCTTCTACGTTGCTGACCTCGGGGACATTGTGAAGAAGCACATGCGGTGGCATAAGGCCCTTCCTCGGGTGACCCCCTTCTATGCCGTGAAATGTAACGACAGCAAGGCTGTTGTGAAGACACTTGCTGTTCTTGGGGCAGGATTTGATTGTGCCAGTAAGGTGAGATCTCAACTGTCTCCTGATCTGTGATGTCAGTGCCTGTTCAGCCTTACAAGACATGCTTGTGTAAAAATAAGCATAACCCAGTAGTGTTGCTTTTGTTGTTCTGATTACATTAATCATCCATCTAGAAATATCTTCTACAAGTGTAATCTGTTCTTTCTTCAGACGGAAATACAGCTGGTACAGAGCATTGGTGTGCCTCCTGAGCGAATAATATATGCAAATCCCTGCAAACAAGTATCTCAAATCAAACATGCTGCCAGCAGTGGTGTGCAGATGATGACATTTGATAGTGAAGTAGAACTACTGAAAGTTGCAAGGGCCCATCCAAAAGCCAAGTAAGTAATGCTAACTGTTTTATAATTTTTCCTTGGGTTCCCAAGATACAGAAATCTCTGCTTTGTCTGAAACATGTTCTTCATTAGTTTAAGGTAGTCTGCAAAACTGTGAAATAACAAACATACTTTTAACCAGTGAACTCTAATCTCATAGAGTTCACTGGCACTTTAGTAAGAGATACACAGAGCAGCTTGTATCTTTAAGCTCAGACTCATTCTGAGATCATGCCTGCCTGATGATGATGTCTGTTATACTGAAACTTCTAATTTTTTCCTATTTCTAGGTTAGTCTTGCGCATTACCACTGATGACTCCAAAGCAGTCTGTCGTCTGAGTGTTAAATTTGGAGCTACACTTAAGACCAGCAGGCTTCTTCTGGAGCGTGCAAAAGAACTTGACCTTGCCATTGTTGGAGTTAGGTGAGCTGACAGTATCAAAACACAGTTATATTAAATAAGTTTTCTTTAAATGCTCTACCTGGCAATAGAGATGCCTTTGCATGTGATGACATGAGGTTTGTGTAAACTTCTTGATTAATTTGCCAAATATCAACTGGTATTTTGTATCTTTTTGTAGTTTCCATGTTGGAAGTGGATGTACAGACCCAGAGACCTTTGTCCAAGCCATTTCTGATGCCCGCTGTGTGTTTGATATGGGAGTAAGTCTAGTTCTACTTTATCTGGAACTACTGCTCAACTGTTGTGGCAAAACTGAATGAAGTGTACAACTGTTATGGGGTTAAAAGCTAGCTAAGTCACTGACTTCACGTTGTTGGAATTTTTTAGGTTCTGGTAGCTTACTTTGACCAGTTTGGCAAAACTCATCTACAGATACACTAAAATTGGCAGCTCAGACTCAAATGACTGTTACTTGGACATGTGCTAGCTCTGTTTCAAGTGTTAATGAAATGACTTTACATTATGTTTTAAACTAAAATGATAAATTATCAACTGATGTAAATTATAGACTTTTCTTGACAGTGTTGCTGTTAATCTCATTTTAGGCTGAACTTGGCTTCAATATGCATCTGCTTGATATTGGTGGTGGCTTCCCTGGCTCTGAAGATGTCAAGCTTAAATTTGAAGAGGTATAGCTTTGCTAAGAAGTTCTCAGGTTGTGGAGTCTGCTTGAGTGTTGATCTGGATTAAATAAAACCTTGCTTTTTCTGTTTGTATGCAGATACATTTGCAAAAATGTGTCTGCTTGGTCAGAAATGTAATTAAGAGGAAAAGAGGAACATATCTGAAAACTAAAAATTGGATGAGCTCATTAGATACATAGCTAAACAGCTGCACAAACATGCAGAAGTCTCAGAAAAGCCAGGCTGGTTTTTAACTACAAGCTTGATTCTTACTGACATAAACTTCTTCCAGTTGGTGCTGTACTTCAGACTGAATAGATTGGCACTGCTCCCAAATAGGGTGAAAGGGTAGTGCTGAACCCATACTGTCCTTAGGGGTGGCAGCATACGAGGTCAGTGTCTGATTTGATTTAGAACTAGCTTTTGGGCAGTTTTTCAGTTGTTCAGTGTTTTCCAGTCTGCTTCACCTCAGCAGTAGCTGTTTTCAGAAGAGACAAGGGGGCTGAATATTGATAGGACTTCCACTTAGAGCAGTGTTGTTAGAGCACCTTGCCTTCTAACCCAAGGAGGTGTTAAATGTCACATATTAGCACAAGGATACAGTAACTTCCATAAAAAGAGTTTCCTTATAATATTGTGAGCTAACATTAGAGCACTTCTGGTAGCTTCTAATGAAGTCTGGCTTCTCATAGTGCAGTATGGGCACATGTGAGGCATCAAAAGCAAATCATGTCATTGGGTTACACGGCATGATACAGTCATGTTGGGGTTGGAGGCAGCTCCATGATAACTTCAGAACCTGGAAATAACTGTTCATGAAGGCACCTGAATTGCAAGTGTGATAGTAAAGCCCTTTGTTTGCTTATGATCCCATGAGATGACATCTTTAGGATTTAGGAAGCGTGGAATAGTGCATAAGTAGCAGCACTACAAGTGGACTACGAATCAAATTTGAAGTGTGGGGACTTGCAGGGCATTAATGGCTGTTTAATGAGCCTAGGAGGGATGATTTCCTTCAGCCTCAAACATGACCTGTTTTGTTACTTAAACTTTAAACTGCAAGTGATGTCTGCTTTTGTTGCTTTGTATAAATTTGTTGCAAACAAGATTTTAAACGAGAAAAAAAAAGCAAAAGCAGTCAATAGAAATTACAATAGATGTTAATAGATGTTACATGTTTCACTAGTATGTAATTTTGAATTTGAGGGTCTTACTTTATCTCAGACTTCTAAAGTAGCACTTGATTAGCTGCTGAAATTTTAATACTGGCATCTGATTTTTCCCTAGATCACAAGTGTAATCAACCCAGCGCTGGATAAGTACTTTCCTTCAGATTCTGGAATAAATATTATTGCAGAGCCAGGAAGGTACTATGTTGCATCAGCATTCACACTGGCAGTCAACATCATTGCAAAGAAAATTGTGTTAAAGGAGCAAACAGGTTCTGATGGTATGTTAATCGAGACCTAGTCTTAGAGCTAGCCAACTGTGTATTTCTTTCCAAGATTTTTTCTCACTGGTGTCTCAACTTCTTCCAGATGAAGATGATGCAAATGACAAAACTCTTATGTACTATGTGAATGATGGGGTCTATGGATCATTCAACTGCATCTTGTATGATCATGCACATGTTAAGCCAGTCCTGCAGAAGGTATGCCTGTTCAGAAGTATCACATACTAGTCACACATCACGGGTGTGGGAGAATCCTTGTCACAGCAGTTAGTTCACTGCTCCTTTCATGTTGCCCGACTTTGGCATTTAACTTATGAAGCATGCAGTGGAGTTAACTCAGAGCCAGAGGGGAAGAAGAACCTGCCAGCAGCTCTTCCTTTTCTTCAGAGGTGGAATGTTGCACTATGATATTACTTCTGCAAGCTCTGTTTTGATAGTCTAATAATTAAACTGCACTCTCCTCTTTAGCGGCCTAAGCCAGATGACAGCTGCTACTCCTGCAGCATTTGGGGACCAACCTGTGATGGCTTGGATCGGATTGTGGAGCGCTTTAATATGCCAGAGCTGCAAGTTGGTGACTGGATCCTGTTTGAAAACATGGGTGCCTATACTGTTGCAGCAGCTTCTACTTTCAATGGATTCCAGAGGCCAACAATACACTATGTGATGTCAAGACCAGCATGGTTAGTAACTAAATGTTTTAATCCATCCTTACTTCTGAGATCACTGTAATAAATAGCTCATATCAGTAGGCTACCCCTTAACAGGCTGGGATAGTTTTGGTCCCACAGCTCTTGTAAAACCTGCTGGTGTGGAAGAAGGCAGTGCCTCTGAAGGTTTTTGCTGTGTGGTTAGAAAAATGCTGATGCTACTAATTACTTTTCTCTGTTTTATACAGTTATAGGAGAGATGTTTCTAAAGGGGTGTAATGTTTGGAGTCTTCATTAATCTGGACTGTAGTTAGTGTTTTCTCTATTGCACAACATACGGAATCATTATGAATTCTTTACATTTAGCTTTTGTGACTAGTGATCAGAGACCAGTTAATCACAGTTATAATGTATTGTCTTCTGAATTAGTAGCTTACTAAATCCTGGTGCAGGGACATTCAACAGTGTTGCCTCACAGTATGATCTTTATGTTTGTTTGAGAGCTATTCCTTGGTTTAGGTTGAGCTCTGGCTCAGTGCTCATTGCAGAGTGCTAGATCTCCATGGGAAGTTATTAAACAGGTAAGCAAAGAAAGCAGGACTACCTTTAAAGTTCAAGGATACTGTGAAACTGCAACTTAAACAGCAGTTTAAACTAACCTGGGTGCTCTACAGTGGAACACAGATTGCACCTTCTGTAAAAGTGGGGTTTCCTGTAAGAGGAAGCCCTTACCTCACTACTGGTATCTGCCTGCTCAACTGGCAGAGGGCTTTTGGGCAGAAGTGCTAAAGCATGATTAGCTCTGCTATTGGGTTGTGTTTGAACTTATTGAAAATCTTTAAGTTCAGGGGAATTCCTGACATAAAAGTAAGAGGAAGCTTCCTCTATTTTTCTACTAACCCTGTCGGTATAAGCAGGGCTTTTATTGTTTCTTTACCTTAGTGAAACCTTGGGTCGATTGAAGCATTTTTCAAAACACATGAAGCTTTGAGACTTCCCTTAACATTCCAAAACTGTGTCTAATTGAACTAAATATGGCTCTGCAGGAGAATAATTAGCTTTTTCACTGTATCACTAGGTTGCTGTTGAAATTTAATACTTGGTCTGAGGCATGCTGAGCTTAATTATGCAAACATAACTGTCATCCAAGGCCACATCACAGCCCTCTTTCAGCCCTATGTGTGTTTTCTGTTTTGGCAAGAGAATTCTGTGGTGAAGGCTGGCCCTTAACTGAGAGGCATGCATCAATGAGGTTATGGTGCAGATTTTGCCAGGACGGGCAGAAGTCTTTTGGAAAGTCATACACATATTGTAAAGGTGTACAGCTAAATTTGTGGCTAGAAACTGTAAAAGATAAAGGACAAGATGATTATATGTGTCTTAAGTAAAAACTAGAAATAAGTGAGGAGCCATGCAGTAGCACAACTGTTCGCCTTGCATGCCTAGGATAACTAGAACTGTTAAGATGACATGAAGTTGAGTGTTGCTGTTGACACATCTGAGGACCTGGACAGGCTTGAAAAGTGGGACCATGGGAATCTCATGAGGTTTAACAAGACCAAGTGCAAGGTGCTGCACCTGGATGAGAGCAACTCCTGGTATGAATCCAGACTGGGGGATGAACAGATCCAGATCACCCTGTCTGAGAAGGACTTGGGGTGCTGTGGGTGAGAGGCTGGACATGACCCAGCCATGTGCCCTTGCAGCCCAGAAAGCCAAATATGTCCTGGGCTGCATCCAAAGCTCCATGGGCAGCAGGTGAGGGAGGGGATTCTGCCCCTCTGCTCTGCCCTGCTGAGACCCCACCTGCAGGGCTGCATCAGCTCTGGGGTCCCAGCACAGGGAGGACATGGACCTGGTGGAGCAAATCTGAAGAAGGTCACCAAGTTGATTAGAGGGATGTTGCACTTCTACTATGAGGAAAGACAGAGAGAACTGGATTTGTTCAGCCTGGACAAGGCCTTGGGGGTGACCTTATTGCAGCCTTCCCATACCTGAGGAGGACTTACAGGAAAGATGGGCAAGGTTGTTTGCAAAAGCATGTAGTGATAGGATAAGGGGTAGTGGTGCCCAATTGGAAGAGATGTCCCCATCTCTGGAAGTGTTCAAGGCCAGGCTGGATGTGTCTCTGAGCAACTTGGTCTAGTTTAGGTGTCCTTACCCATGTTGGGGTGGGGTAGAACTAAAACTTCAAGGTCCCCTTCCAACCCAAACCATTCTATCAATCTATGAACTAGGTCCAAAAACTCAGTCAGCTGAAGTTCTTCTGAGGTTGTGTTTTAGTACAACTCTTGTCTGAGTATGGAAGCAGTTTCATTGTTCTTATTGATCTGGTCAGCTCTTTTATATTCCTAGTCTGTTACCATACTTTTTCTTGATTCAAGTTATTCAGTAATGTGAGGGTGTGGGATAAGTGACAGTCAAGTTGTCAGGGATTTTCACATGTGAAATTCTGAACTATTGAGCACTAAGTCAGTAAATCTGTATAGCATGATGTATACAGATGTAGCTACAGGTGTATATAGGTGCATCTTTGCAGATCTAAGTCCTACACAGAAACAGTAAAATCAGTTTGGTAGTGGCACTTACCCTAAAGTCTAGCCAGCCACAAGTGACCTGCATGGATTCTGCTTTTATTTTCTTTTTTCCCACTATGATAATAATGTCTGGATTGCAGGTGATGCCTAAAGAGTTAATTTCACTCACTGGCAATTAAAAAAAAAGGTTTTATGTTACATTTTTAGGTAGATTGCAGTGAAACAGTTTTTGACTCACTATTTATTTTTTTTTCTTTCTAGGCAACTAATGCAGCAGATCAAGGAACAAGGATTCCTAGCTGAGGTGGAGGAGCAGGATGTTGCTAGTCTGCCAGTCTCTTGTGCCTGGGAAAGTGGAATTGAACATCCAGCAACTTGTGCTTCAGCTAGTATTAATGTATAGGTAATATTTAGTAACTAAGTGCAAGATTAGTCATTGAATTTAGGGCATTTGGGGGACTTTTAACTTAATTCTTGGTAGAATTTTTAAGTGTTTTTTTAACATTTAGGTTTGGCATAAATGCAAGAAAAATGACTAGGAGATGGGTCACAATTATCTGTGTTCCTATGGAAACTATTTGAATATTGTTTTATATGGATTTTTATTCACTTTTCATGTATGCTACTAAAGACTGACCCTCAACTGTCAAACAAGTATTTGTAGCTTGTGTATGGCAGAACGGGCTAAGCTTAGTGCTTTGTGACCTACCTGTTTTAAAATAAAGTATATTGAAATAACTGCTCCTGTGTTTCATTAATCTGTAGAAAATTAATATGTCATGGATGGCTCTTAGAGCATATGTGAGGGCAGCCCAGATGCTGCAAGCCCAGAACTTAGTAATAAATGGATCTCCCCTACCCTCGCCCTCCCAAATGAAGTGAAGGAAACCCTCAGTGGGTAGGGAAACTGAATTATCTTTTTTCATGTATGATTGGAAGAAGGTTGACTGTCAACAAATTCAATACTGTGTGAATTCACATTTGTTTTTCACTACTGAACATGTGTGTAGCAAGTTGCATGTTGCAAGTTCAGTGCAGTGCTGGTTTTCTGCAAGTTAGTCTACAAGTGCCATGGCCAGTGCTGCTGGCTGTTTATAAACATATTTGGTCATTAATGAGAGAATACAGCACAGGCTCCATGACTGGCACTCTGCTTGTTATGTGTGTGAGAACTAAAATATGTTATGGGAAAACCTGGGAAGCTGAAACTGGCTGACAGACTCTCTGACCTGTGTTGCCTAGGGCTTTAGTGTAAAGGTATAAAAGAACATCTTTTTTATGTGCAAAATCAAGGGGCTTAGTAGAAGCTCTTATTTAATGTTATGAAAAGGTGTGCTACCCTTCTGACTTTGGATTCAGTGTGAGAAATGACATAAGGAGTAAATACTAGTACATGGGGTAATAGTGATAAAATAAACTGCTTACTGAAGCAAAGTATTCTGATTTATGTTTAACCTATGCTAGTTTGCTTTTTGCAGTAAAATTAGAAAGTGTTTTTGACAAACTAACTGGTCCTAGAGCTGGATTTGATCTGTTTGCCAGAAGGTCCTGGACTGCAGGCATGCCTTAGCAAATGCCTGATGTATAAAGAGAAATATCTTAATGTATCAAGTAATTACGTAAAGCTTAATCTTATCTAGAGTAAGTGTTGAAATTTGGAGGGTTGTCCAAAGGTTGGCATTGCTGATAGAAGCAGTGGCTCTAGCAAGATGAGAAATAAAGCTGTTTGTACAAGCAGCTCTGAAAGGCAATGTTTAACCTCCATTCTGTGCTTCCAGCAGAAACTCTCCATTAGCTGAATTAGTAGAGTAAACAAGAGTGATGGTACCTCATTCCTGAGTCTCTTGAAGGATCCCAAGTGACTCTTTAAATTTGCTTTATTCTGACCTTCAAGCTTGTGATTGAAATATCACTTGCCTTTATTCTTATGCATATGACAAACTTCAGTACATACACAGAGTGGAGCCACAGCCTTAATCTCACAGAAACTCACTGTATCCAAACCAGGGTTTCCTTTAGCTTCTCCAAATTCAACTGGAAGCTTAATGATTCTGACATGTAAACAGGTAGTAAATGATAACCAAATGTTAATACTGTAACAATTTTGCATCTAAATCTTGCTCTGTGAGAGCTAAGTACATTTGAACAGGTATGCAGAAAATACACTCTGAGAAGCTGCAGTTGTCTAAAAGAGATGTAGCTGCTTTTTCCAAGTGCCTATTTGAAGGCTGGGGCTCTTGAGTCAGAAGGGAGATCACCTGTAGTGAGACCTTATGTGATACCTCCACTAGCACCTGGTGTCCTGCTGGGCAAGTAGCACAGTCTGCCCTCCTCTACTCACAGCCAGGGGAGACCATCTCCAGCAGGTACTTTGAAGGCAATCACTTTTAGAAACTGAAACTAATTATTGAGCTTCACTGAGAGAAGGTTGGCAGGGTACCAATTATTTTCTTCATCTGCATTTAACTTGGTTATTTTAGCTATTTCACTGGGTTTTGTGTCAAGAATCCAAAATTACATGTCTACAGGAGGCCAGGACTGTGAAAACATGCTAACCAGCATTTTGATCAATGTGATGCTCCCCAAAAGAGATGTAGCTGACTGTAGTTCTTTACCGTTCTCTGCTACAGCAGGTGTGTCATAGACTTGGCTGATGCTCTCCAATCCACATCTAACAAGTGTGTCAAGTGTTTAAAAAACAACTAATCTGAAGCATCTTCTGTGTAAAAAAATCCCAATGGATTTTGTCAAGGGACTTTTAGTACTTTCTGGGAGTAGTGTTTACAGTACTGCTGGTGTGTCTTTAAGCAAGACTTAACTTTCTCAGATTATGCTGAACAGATGTTCTGTGCTTTGGGATACTTCATCTCACAGCTGCCTGGCTCCTGGCTTCCACGGAATCTTAGTTGCCCATTTGTTAATTGATTTTAAAATAGCCCAAGTGACAGCATTTGACCATAGAGTGACCGTGGGTGTTCCCTACAATCCACAGCAGGGACATTAATTTATTATTGGTATCTAGAGTGAGGACCATGTAGGACAGCAAAAATTGTAACAAAGTAAGCAGTGAGCTCATATGGTTTAGTTTGGCCTCCCCTTGATGGCCTTTTGGGACATTAAGGCCTTTACTCTGTTTTGCTGTTTTTATTGATCAAATCCAGTTGTTCTAACTGCACATCTTAATTATTCCTCCCTGGGGCAAGCTTGTTGTCTGATTCAGGAGGAAGGGAGGAGCTGCATCTGTCTGATGTAATTAGCTCAACAAATGTTAAAGTTGGAGCCAAGAATAGCCTGTGCCTTTCAGCTTGCTCCTTGCTAAGCCTTGCCTCTGTATGGTGGTGCTCTGTCTGTCTCACTGTGGGCTTTGCTGGCATGTTAGCAGGGGCTGTGGCATCCCTGCTCCAAATGTCCCTGTATTCACTCCACTCGCTGGCACCAGTGATGGTGATGTCGATTCTCTTGGGATCACATGTATAAAAATAAAGTAATATCTGAGAAAAACACCAAGACATCTGCCTGAGATGGCTTCTCATCACCCCATTTCTCTTTTCTGAATAGTGAAGACACTTGAGATCTAACTTGAGGTCTAGCTGGAGACCTTATGTTTAGTCCCCATGTAGCCATACATGTGCTTTACTGGAGTTCAGCTGACATTTTTTTGGTGCAAAGGTAGTTTCATATACCAAAAAAAGCTGAGAAACACTTTTGCTCTGGAATTACATGCAGAGGATTGAAAATCAAAGGTGGAAATGTTTTAGGAGAGATTGGAGAATACTGACAGTGAGATGAAGTAAGGGACAAGGGGAAGTTGCTGAAGTAAGACCCTTTGTCTTACTGCATAGCCATTTAACTCATGTTTTACTTTTTAAGCTGCTGTCATCTAGGCTACTCCATAGGCCTTCCAAAGTGTCAGTGCGCCATTTGCCATGGCAGAGTCAATTCTGCCACCTCATTTTCACCAGCAGGGAAACCCAGAGCTGGGAGCAGCACTGAGCAGGAACCCCATGACTCCACCTGCAGGAGCAGAAACAAACCTGGAGCTGGTGGAGCTCTTCTGCCACAGACCTCATCCCCAGAAGCTTCCATCCTTTGAAAGGTGTTTTATAGCTAAAAGCAGCATCAATTTGCAGTAAGATTTTCAGATCAAAACCAACCCTGTTCCACAAAAAAAAGTAAAAAAAATCATTATCCACAGGTGTTGCAAGAGGAGCTTAGATGAATATTATTTAATTGACAAAAGGAAAAATATCAATCATTACAATAATTATTGTTTTTCATTTTCTCTTGAAAGAAGCACCAATCAGTACCAAAAGAGAGTGACTTGCTTTGGAGAGTCCCTAGTTTTGATTCCATCATCTGATTTTCTTTACAGTTTGAAGGCAGTTGGTATCTCCATGGCCATGGTCTGTTTTCAGTACCCATGTCACAAAGGCCTGCAATTCAATTTTGTCTTAAGCTCATTAAAGCACTGTATTTGACAACCCTAAAAATGCATTGAGAGTAGGGAGCCTATATTGGGTCTGGGACTTAGGTTTTGGCAGGCTTTGCTCTTGCTCTTCAGTTGGTTTTGTAGTTCTCAGTACAGGAGGTGTTTAGAGCAACTCAGCCACAGTGGTGCCACTTTTGGAAAGCTGATGATGAGCACCCAGAGGGGCACAGCCACCAAGATGATGTTGCCCTTTGCACGGTGAGTCTGAGGGTGAAGGTGACCACTTTGGGCATGGACAACAATGGCCCCTTGAGTCCCCTCCACTTCAGCATGGAGAACCACAAGCTTTACAGGGGAGCTCCCTCAAGGGAGCACACTGCAGTCTTGTATGTCCATGTAGTCCTGCAAGTATTGCTACAGTCCAGTAAATATTAGACCCTTATTTGCATGTGTTTCTTGATTACTTGATTTCTTGCTGCTTATACTGCAGCAACAATTTTCCTCTGTGTTAGTCTTTGCCTGAAGACAAAAGCATTAGCATGCTGAATCTAACCCTTCTTTTTCTTACTCATTTTACGGAGCTGGTCCCAGTCTTACCCACAATATTCCCACAAAAAAGAAGTGCCTTCCAGTTAGAGTCTCTTCAGTTCATGCTCTCAAAGTGCTTTGCAAAGGACTAATTGGTTCACCCTGCTTTTGTGGTACAGAGCAAACTGCCTTGTTCCAGTCCAGAGAGCAGCCAGAAGACAGCAAGGCTGGGCAGCAATTCAGGCAGGGAGAGAAAGGCAGAGACACTTTCAGAGCAGTGATGCAGAGACCAGTGCTCCAGTGGGGTTGTTACACCTTTCCATTGCTAGGGATGAGGAGGCCCAGAGTACCTTGAGAACTCAGCAAGCACTGAGTTTCTCAGCCAGGAGCTGAGAAAGGGCAACTGTAGCAGCTCAGTACAAAGAATTCCCAAAATACTTTACAGGTATTATTTAACCTACCCTGAGACTGCAGTTCCGTACCGTGTGAGAACATTTGTGAGGATTTGGACATTCAGTTGGCTTAAGCCAACTTACATTTGGTACTAAGCTCACTAGCTGAAAAAAAGAAGATACTGGCAATCTTGCAAAGCACAGGATTGCAATGCTTGGAACAGGATAACATGGATGCAGTTTTCAGTCAGAACAGAAGTGCTGCTGCCCTTACTCTAAGAAGAAAATAATCTATTGCTTGTTAAATAAAAAAAAAAGTCCTGCTTAAGAACTCCATTTACTCATCAGTAGTTCATCAGTAGCAACAGCATTTCACTGTAACAGCTCAATAAATATTTCTCAGCAGTGTTTGTCCCACTTTTCTGCAGTCAAAGCATACATTAAACAATTAAAGCATCTGATTGAAGTGAAAAACAAAAGAAAATCCAACTTGCCAGAGACTGCTGATTCAGGGGAGGGAGATTTCTCCTGCCCCCCACTGGAATAGCTCCCAAACTCCTCACGAGTCAGGTACTATGGGACTCACCTTCTTCTACCATCTGGGTTTCATTTCCCAGTGGGTTATCTGGGCAGCCTGGTCTAGTGGAAAGGTGTTTCTTCCAGGGGCAGGGTTATGGGAACTAGTTGGTCTTTAAGGGTCCTTTCCAACCCAAGCCATTCTCTAACTCTGTGATTGATTCGATGATTATACCTGACCACAAGCAAAGCAGGGAGGTGATCCTCTGACTGGAGCCAAGGGAGATCCTCACGGAGATAAGGATGTAGTGACTAATTAGCCAAGCAAAAGTCCACAAGATGGAGCTCAGCTCAAAAAAAATGCATCCAAGAAACTGTCGGTGAGAGCCAGGGAAGGAGGAGGAAAGGAGTGAAATGGAAAGGTTTCAAATGAATCCCACACTCCCAATGTTAGACCACAGCATGAGCGAGATGTTATTAGAGTGAACAAATGCAAATAAGAAAGTACAGGGGAAAAGCATGTACAAAGTAATAATTAAGCTATTCAACCACTCAAAAAAAAAAAAAAAAAAAACCAAAAAAAACCACAAAAAAACCAAAACAAAACAAAACCCTCAACCAAAGCTCTCATCCCATCCATTCAGAGATGGGAAACAGAGGTTGTGAGGGTTTTAATACATAGAGAGCTTCAAAAAGAGCTGGGGTTTCTTTAATTATTTATTAAGGCTGTTACCTCAAATGTCCTGTCGTCTTCCAGTTTCCTGCTTGGAGCTCAGTCTGAGGCTTGGTTCTTTCAGCAGCTATTTCTGTGATATTTTTTATTCTTCTCTCTTGCTGGGGTTAATTTAGGTTTGCTGTTGTAATAGTTTTTGGGGTGTTTTTTTGAGTAAGTGCATGGAACTGATTTATGCTGCCTTCTGTAGAGCAGCTTTGCAGGATTGCTGATCCAGTATGAAGTGCCAGTGGACACAAGCTGAAACCTGGGAGTCAGGCTGGATGCAAAGAGAAATTTTATTCATGGGGACAGCCAGGACTAGTGGGGTTGGCCAGACTCCATCTCTGGAGACTTTTGAGACCTGACAGATCAAGGTCTTGAGCAGCCCAGAGCTGATCTTGCAATTGATCCTTCTTGGAGCAGGAGCCTGGGCTAGAGACCTCCTGAAATCCCTTTCAATCCCAGTTATGCTTGTCATCACCCCGCTCCCTAGTGGGTTTGGCAGGTCCATGGGGATGAGCCCTGCAGCACAGTTCCCTCAATTCAGCAATGGGGTTTGCCAGCACTACAGGCTCCTTGGCTGCCTGCCCATCTATGGGACTCTGCTGGGTGAGGGCTTGTGCTCTAGTGCAAAAATGGATCTAAACTGGGCAGCAGCCTGAGGAGCTGCTGAAAGGAGAGGACCCACTCCTGCCTAAAAAAAAAAAAAAAAAAAAAAAAAAAAAGGCAGTGAGAAAAACCTGTCAACAACTTTCA
>JBBMKD010000145.1:98128766-98207623 GCA_037834095.1 Argya squamiceps | reverse complement strand
AAGGTAGTGAGGAAGAAATGGTAACAGATGTTAAACCAAAGGCATAGTGTCACTGTTGGAACAGGAGTCTCATAGGCCCCATAGCATGAAGAAGATTCCTCACCCAGGAGCCCTGACCCTTATAAGGTGGTCCCTCACCTTCCTAAAGCAGTTTGTCCCCAGCTGAATGTGCTGATCACTGTTTGCTTCTCCTGGGAGAGCTACAGACATTGGAGGCAGCAAGTGCCTTCAAAATATGAGACCCATTCCCAGCCTCAGGTTTAGGACACTGATGTTGTCCTTAGGACAGGTAGTGGGGGAGCTGCTGGATGCAATAACAGTGCCAGCATCAGGGCACGGGGTGGGTCCTCCCCCAGGCGAATTTCAGGGAGGAAGGATGCGGCTCACAGAGCCTGAGGGGAGCGGGGCACAGCGACCGGCCCGGCCCGGCCCTGCAGCCGCTACGGCTTCACTCTTGGAAAGGGTGGGCTAAACCAAGAGATCTTAAAAGATACTTTCTCTCGGTGGCTCAGAAGAGGAAAGCTGCAGAAAAGCAGCAATGTGGCAGAGCACAGCCGAAGGATGGCGTGGGTAAGGGCTGAGCGGCACCATGGCTAGATGGCAGCAGCAGCCCGCGCTATCCATCCCAAAACTCGAGGCTGGCTGCTGCCACCTGCTCCTCAGCAGCACAAGCCTTCAGCTCCGGGACCTTCCCGAGGCTGTGGTTACTGCCTGCACATTACATTTTTGGGAGAAGAGAGGAAATTTCTTTTTTTCCAGCAAATAAATCGACTGGCACTGAGACAAGCTGAGAGGGAAACAGGGCTTGCAGAGAAAACGTAAGTCCTTAAATCTTTGGCTTTTGAGCTTGAGAAAAGATGGAGGGGAGGGAAGAGGTCAGAGCAGAGAGGCCCAGTACACGCTGCCCGGGGTGCATCCCTCCAGGTGGGTTGCCAGCAGCCCCCAGCATTCTTCTGCCCAGTGCCAGCAAGTCCAGGGGTTTGTGGGACACAACAGAGACTCCCTGAAGTGTCTGCAGCTGATGAGAGATAAGAGCAGGCTGGTAGAGTGAGGGTTCCCTGAAAACCTCTGCAGGAGATGAGTCCAGCTGTGCCCAGCTCCCTGCACTCCTGACCAGACTCAAGGAACACTCATGGCTCAAGAAGGCTGGAGACTGATGTCTTATAGTGCCTATTGCATGTGGGAGGTGGAGGTCACCCCTTACCCAGGGCTAGACAGGTTAATCTGGGTGTGCCCTTGGATGCAGCCCAAGACATGTATCCTCTGACATTCTCTATTCTTCCTGAGACGCTGTGCACCGGCAGAAATGAAGAGAGAAAAGAAAAAGTGAAAAGAGGAAAAAAAAAGCTACCCTGGTCATTATTTATTACTATGAGTGTAAAGTGCTGGATTGCTGGTACTTAATGAGTTTTTTCTGTCCTGAGCAATACCACACTGTAAAGCACAATTTATCTTAGGGAGAAATGGGTGCAGCTGAGACAGTACCAGACTTAGGACAAAAGAGTATTGACGTCACCCTCAGGAGTCCAGCAGAAGATGTTTAACATCGTCTCCAGGCTCAGGCCAAAGGTACAAGCCTGGTACACAAATTACCGAGGCTGATTTGCTGGCCTCCATTAGCTGTGGGGTCAAGAGGGGCTCATCAAAATGTTCCCTGCCTGCATTAGGCAGCTGGGAAGCCTCTTGCCACTGCCCTGCACAGGTATGGTTGACACTGCAGTGATTTAGCCAGGTACCAGCTGCCATGTAGAGAGTTTAAATTGTGAAGCAAAGAGCTAAGGGTGCAGGAACATGGGCACACAGGCTGCACAGGAGAGACATGCTGAGCCAGAGCAGGGGTGGCAGGTCCTAGAGGCCAGTGTCACCCCATATGGTGAGTGTGATGCCAGGGAACCATTTTACCCAGGTCAGTAACATCCTAAACTGTAAGGCTCTCCAAAAGCTTCTTTTTCTTGGAAGGTAAGCAGTGAGCTGATATTTTCAGACCTCTACCCAAAGTGATCCCAATACCATTTAAATTTTGACCTCAAAGTATATGAATGGTTAGAACTACTGTTTTTTAGGCTCCTGTTTTTCTTTTAGTTACTATTAGACAACTTAACAAAGCTTTAATTAATGGGTAGTAGCTTTGCTGCCTCAAAATCGATATGGAGAAAAACTTCTGTAATATTTTCCCTAATCTCTAATAATCCTAAACAATCCTGTATCACCAGTAAATTTCTTGATATTTATCTGTCCATCCATCTATCCTTCTCTTTTCAGACCATTTAAGAATGTATTGTCTCTTCATTACTGCAGAGATCATAGATTTATCAGGCACAACTTCCATTTGTAGGTGCTCATTTTATTTCTTCCCTTTATACATCACATTTATCCTAGCATCTGCAATGCCTGTACTTTGCTATAGTTTCTACTCATTTTTTCTGTTCCAGACATGAGGCTTACTGATTTGGAGTTTCTTAGACCATGCCCTGGAGTGATTAAAAAAACCCCAGCTAATAATTCAGTATCGTATTTGCTGGAGGCTGATTTCAGAAAGAGGTTGCACTCTCATCCTTCTGTTCTTTGGATACACTCATGTGGCTACCACCTGATCCAAGCAATTTCTCTCTCTTCATTTTAGCAGGCTGCTGGAAAGCCTTTCCTGTGGCATTTCAGGTGGCAGCAGCTCCTCAGTCTGGGTCACTGTCACCCATAGCAGTGGCGGAAATTTTGGTTAAGGAAAAGAAATTAAATAGCTTCACTTTTCACCGCCATGCTGGTGGCATAAAGAGTAAAATATCACTATTCTGGGATTTAAAAAAGAAAAAAAAAGCTACTTTAAGATACATAGATAAAGGTAAAAACCTGCCTGGGTCAAATACATTCACTTTAGCTCTTCTCACCTGTATGAAACCCCAGCTTACCCAGGTACTCACTGTGCAACTCCATCCTCTTTTCCAGGACACAAAAGGGCATGCCTGTGGGCTCCAACTCATTGCAAATCACTAATTAGTCACCCAAGATGGTCAGCCAGCCTGGTAAGTCTGTGGTCCAATCTCTGAAGTACCAATAATCCTGTCAATCCCATGGGCAGAGCAAGTGAACTTTGATCTTTGTTTCCAGAGGCAAACCCACCAGGCCAACCCCTGCAGCTGGGTCTCAACACCTCTCAACATCACTCTTTTTCATATTAAAAATAATTTACCCCTATTTTTAAGAAAAAGGCATGACCTGGAGGCAAGCTGGAGGGTAAATCCCGTTGCTGTTCAACGATATGGGTGGCTACATACCATCAGTGTCACACACTCCCTCATCCTTCAGGGCTTGATTAAGCACTGAAATCTCTGACTTTCCAAAGGTTCTGAGCCACCCATCCAGAAAAATCTACCCACTGCAGCCATGAGCTTCTTGTGCAGGTGAAGAGAGGATGCAGGCAGGGATGACTACAGTGTTCTGGTAGCACCCCCCTACAGCACTCAGAAACTCTTTCCTTCTGTAGCATTGTCATGCACAACATGGGAATGTGCCATTTCTCCTGCTTGTGCCCTTTTCCTTCATACGCCCACAGCAGAGAAAACCAACAGATCCAAGCGTGGCAGTCGCTTCTCAAAAACCCACTCCAAATTGAACCAATTTCCTAGAAGCATGTTTCTCTTATTTAAGTGGCTAATTTGTCCTTATTGCCACAAGGTGAGGAAATAACTAATGATTGAAGGGTGATTTAAATCACATTACTGAGAAAAGAATCCAACTTCAGCAGTCTAGCTTCAGAAAAAGCCTTTAAGACAGAGCTGTGCTGCTGATGGAAGTGAAAATTTTGAACTGATTCAGACTTCAGGACAGAGGTGGGAGTTGCTCATTTTAGGGAAGAACAAGGCAACCCCAGAGGCAGGATATTTACCTTTATCCTTAGGAAAGTGCTTGTGAATACAAAGCAGCACAGTAAGGAACCCCACTGTCAGTGCCATCAGCTTCATGCACTGCTGGTGGCATCAGCTGATGGACATTTTCAACAAAGTCCCCTTGCCTCAAGTGCCTGCTGCCTGCCCACAAGTTCAGCTGCAAGGTGGCTTGTTGGGATGTGTGGGACACCCAAAACAAGCAAGCATGGGCTGCTGGGGGAGTTACCATCAATTGGTGCTGGTTGAAGAATGAAAAGGAAGTTTAAAAACACATGCCACGTAAGAGCACTGAAACTTGTAGCTGGGTGGAAGAAGCCTAACAAAGGCAGCTGGCACAGAAGGAACTAAAATTAGAAAAATGATGGTGTAAATGCAAGAAACAGCACAAACCTTGCTGGTTGATGGTAGAATCATGGAATATCCTGACCTGCAAGGGACCCACAAGGATCCTTGAGTCTAACTCCTGGCCTTGCACAGGACCATTCCCAAGACTCCCACCGTGTATTGACAGCATTGTCAATACAGCATTGTCCAAATGCTTCTTGAGCTGTCAGGCTTGGTGTTGCTTTGTTTTTAGAATCAGCGACCAGAATATGGAAATTCATAATTGTCCTTCACAGGCGTCTTTGTCCCTTTCCTTGTATTTCCTTGTATTCTAAATGCCAAATTCCAGCAAAAAAGGGCAGGGGAGTGCAAAGCACAAGTGCCTTGAGACTGACTTTGTCAGACAATTGCTGGAATGGAGAAGAGAAAGAGAAGACTTGGGTTCTTCCCACTGCCTTGGTCGCCAGACCATCCCATGAATGGCTGCACTCGTGCTGTTGGGTAGGGATGTTTTGTTGCTTTCAAGCATCCTGCCAAGGTGGATGTTGTGAACTGTGCAGAGAAGGTGAACATGGGGGGCTGCAGTCATCCAAAACAGAAAGTGGATGTTTCAGACAGAAAGTGGGGTTTCAAACAAGTTGCTTTATTTGAAAGAGAAAATAAATAAAATTAAACTCCTGGCTTTTTTGTGTGTGTGTTGCCATAGCAACTGAGGTGGCTTTGGCCTCTGCTGCACGGAGAGCATCATCTGGATACCATGTGGTGAGCACAGGAGGGGCCACATGGAGGTGCAGCCAGGATGGCCAGCATCTCCCTCACAGGCACCCCAGAAAAACATCACACTCAAAGGAAAAAAGGAAAAAGACTTTTTTTCTTGTTTTGGTTGTTTTTTTTTTTTCCACACAGTTTCTAGTTTGCAGTCATTAAAGGTCTGAGCAGACTTGGAGTTGGTGAGTTTCATCAAGTGAGCAGTCCTGAAGGTTAAGCCAATGTGGCCCATTATGCCTTGGCCCATGATGCCAAAAAACATTGGGATCCCCATGGGGCAGCTGGAGTCCCACAGGGGGCTGCTTGAGTAGCCCTGCTATACACTGCAGCTGTCAGCAGGTCCCACAGGGGACTGGTGGTGACATGCCTGAGGCACTAACAGCTCAAGGAGAAGTGGATATGGAATTCCCTGCCAAGTAATTCAGAAGAGTTCAACAGCTGCTTTTAAAGCTGACTTAAGCCACTCCTGCTTAAAAGTGAAGTTCTTCTTTAACACACGATTAACTTTATCCCCCAGGGTTACCACGGTGGGGCATAGCAAGGCTGTGTTTCCAGTTTCCCCAAAGATCACATTTCTCCAGAGTGGTCAGGGTGTCTAGCAGCAGCAGCTCCCTCAGGAATCACTGCACACGAGGCTGGTGAGATGGAGGATGGTGCAGTGTGGGGTAAGCCCTGGCACCTGAAACCCATTTCAAGCACCAGCACTGTCCACAGAGTGCAGGCAGCCCTGCTCCTCGGTGTCACCACACACATGAAAAGGCACTGCCTCTGTCCTTTAGCAGTCATCAAACCTTCTTGTCATGAGCATCACATGTATTAATAAATCATAAGAAAGCAGCAAAGGAACAACCATGGCTGTGCAACACTAACATCTAAATTACCTGAGCTTATTTTATTTTCTCCAAGGAAAGTGCCTGTAATGTTTGTGTTTTGTTCCTGATCATTAATGGCATATTAAGGCACAGTCGGTGCACTCACCTTTTCCCTGAGGAACCAGCTGCCAGCACTGTGCCTGCTGCCCATGGCATCTGCTCAGCAGTGGAATTTGCCCTGAAAATGGTCCAGGAAAATATTAAAGAAAAGAATAAAGAGGAAAAACACATGTATTCAGTCATTGCTGCAGCCCTAGGAGCAGGGTGTTTGTTCACACCAGCTGGGACTGGTGGGAGGAAGGGTCTCTTCTCCCACCCCTGCTTTGCAGCTGAACCTTTGCACCAGAGCAGGGAGGCCAAAGCTCCCCCACAGCAATCCAGAGGGAGCTGGAGATGGGAAGCCTGCTGCTGTTACGAACTGCAGCAAATGAGGGCTCAGTGTCCCCAGGAGGATGACACTCCCAGCTCCATGCTGTGATGCTCAGCACATGGCATTTCCCCTGGCTGCTCCCAAAACACTTTAAAAACCATTCACAAAGACTTCTTGCTCCCAAACAACCCAAATGGAAGACAAATTCCAGCTTCAAGCAGAGGATTATCTGTACCAGCTCTGTTTCTCCCTAACCCAGTTCTGTTTCTCCATAAGAGGGGTTGGGCCAATGTGCTAGTGACTTGGCTGGCACTCTCCTCTGAGCCTGGGCATCTTCAAACAAATCATCTTCAGTGTTTCTTCAAACAAACCTGATTTCTCTTATTGCCCATTATTCATGTTTAGTTTAAGACCCGGGCAAGGAACACTCCTGCGCTGCACCACAGATCTCAGCATAGAGTCTTATGGCTACATGCAGGAAGTATGGGATGGACTGTCCCTGCAGCCACCACCGTGGTGAAGATGCAGTAGGAAAGTTCAAAGATGCAGTAGAACAGTTCCTAGAAGCAGGAACAAGGGTCCTACAGAGATGAAAGGGAGAGGCTGCCTGCCAGATACCTCCTTTGGAGCTCACGGCCGCTGGTGCAGGCTCAGCACAGTACTGGTTACAACCCAAACCCCACACAGGGGGAACAAGGTGTTTCTCCTTGCATGTACCCACAATGGAGACACCAGTGGGACATAACAGTTTGCATCTTCTCTCAAGCAAGCAAGTCAAGGAAGGATTAGAGATGCGTTAATACATAGAAGAAACACATGGCTGCTCTTGTGAGTGAGGAATGACTGAAGCAGAACCATGAACAGCCACAGCACAGTCACAGAATTATGCAATCATTTAGGTTGGAAAAGATGTGTAAGGTCATAGAGTCCACCACTAAACCACAGCCACATCTACACATCTTTAAATACATCCAGGGATGATGACTCAATCACTTCTCTGGGCAGCCTGTTCCAATGCTGATTACCTTTTCAGTGAAGAAATTTTTCCTAATATTCCTAAGCCTCCCCTGGTGCAACTTGAGGCCATTTCCTCTCATCCTGTTTACTTGTTAGTCATCCCCACCTGGCTACAACTTCCTTTCAGGTATTTGTAGAAAGCTATAAGGTCTCATCTCAGGCTACTTTTCTCCACATGTTGCTGAAGAAAATCTGGATTTAATTCTGTCTCTATATATATATATACCCACATTAGGCTTTAAAGACGGTGCTTACTCGGAAACTAAAAAGCAAAATGCAAATAGTGACTGTAAAGGTGTCTGTGTCCTGACCTGGGAAAAATAATGAAAGTTAATGTTGTGTGTGACTTTGACATAATGGGACCCTTAGGCAGGACTTGTCCCTGCTCCTGTTCTCTGCTGCAGTGCAACCACATCTCCAATGCTGGGAAAGAGAAGGCACAGCCAAGTCCCAGGGAAAAACAGGCTCCCTTGCTTAAACCTCATTTCCTGCAGAATGGCCTGTGTGACACTGCAGAGGCAAATTTCACCCAGCATGTAATTTGTCATATTTGCTGTAATTTATCTGTGACCAACTTGGATTTTAGAGTGTGACCCATGTTCTGCACTAAGTTCCCATACTGCTGCATGGAACAGTTTATGCAAAGGAAAAATAAAGTGAAGGCAAAGGAAGCTGCCAAAGTGCTGAGCAAAAGAGTTGCACGTTTTGGAAAGGTAAAAAAGGTGAGCACAGCTGTGAG
This sequence comes from Argya squamiceps, assembly GCA_037834095.1. NCBI lineage: Eukaryota > Metazoa > Chordata > Aves > Passeriformes > Leiothrichidae > Argya > Argya squamiceps. The sequence goes on along the minus strand of JBBMKD010000145.1, from coordinate 98,199,649 downwards.
CTGGTGGTGCCCAGAGGTTTAGTGATGTAGCTCCCAGTGCCAGGTACAGGGTAGAGAAGACACTAAAGATGTCAGTCAAATCTACAGTCCACAGGCAGGGAGGGTTTGAGGGAGCTGAGCATGACCCACCCAGGCCCCAGCAACACCAAACACCAAGGTGTGGGAATGTGTGTGTAGAGGAGCAAGGAGGGAATCCTGCTTCTCACCTTCATATGAGACACAATTCCCTCTAGTGACAGCCCAATGAATACAGATTTTGTTTGTGATAAATTGTTCCTCCATCAGGAAGAGCCAGCTAGCTCTTAAAACAACCCACCCCGCTGGTGGTCGTGACCTTGCCCGTCTGTCCCCGAAGACACCAGGCAGCTGCCATGACAGTTCCTTGCCTCCTCCTGGCAGTGGTTTCTGACTCGTGTGACATGGCTGAAAGCCTGGGATTAACCCGACCCTCTGGTGATGCACTGGTTGCCCTTTAGCCAGTGACCATGAGCATGTTCAGAAGTGTGTCTGCATCCAAACCACCACACTGGGTACACGAGGGCAACAGGTAAGATCTGTTTGCAGGCACACTGCTCCCAGGGATGCAGGCATGTCTCCAAAGCTCCTACACAGAGAGATGCTCTGCTTTCCTCTCCCACCCTTTTCCTTCTTTTCAAAGCATCTCTCCTCCCAAAAGAGATAACAGCAATTATCAGGTTCATCAGCACAGTATCTGCCATGGTGCAGCACAGGGAGCTCAAAATGCCAGTCTGCCCACTGGACCATTAAAGTCAATGGCTGTTCCTAACCTTTAAATATGAATAGAGCCCTGCATAATGGATTGAGGACTATCCATGGAGACCATCTGCCCCGTGCTTGCAGAAATGTTCATGTTGTTCTTCACAGGAGTTTATTACTCAGTGGCTAATGATAAAAATACATTGCAAAGGGCCTGATTTAAAAACAAAGGGCCAACTCAAACTTGGCAAGGGAGATACCTAAAACTGAACCCAAGCACCTCTCTCAACCACGCTGGAGTTAGGCTACAACCAAACAGACTTTATCTGAAAGGCAATGACATCATTCTGAATTAGCTTAACAAGACCTGCAATTCATGCAGAAAAGCCTGAATTTATGTAGTAATTAGCCAGAGCTTTCAGACTCTTAGATATCTCCATGGCGAGAAAATAATCACATAGGTTATTAAAGTGAGGTAAAAATGGACACAGTGGTGAGATTTTTTTGTGCTAAACTACTTTTGCTAAGTTTGACTCCATTTTTGACTAAAAATACACTTCACAAAATCACTTAAACCACTTAACAAGTTGAAGTTTTCTATTAATCACCTGGACTTCGTTTTCCAAATGATTAAACCCTCTACACAATAGTTCCTCTATGAAAGACATTCTTAGGAGCCCAGCAAGCAGTAAAGCTCTCTTAACTTTTCATTGATTTCTCCATTGGCTTTGAACTCTGCCTGTATCAACATGCAAATGATCATCCTGGAGAAGGAGCCTGGAAATTGTTCTCCCTTCTGAGTCCTCGTTACCAGCCAGGAAAGCAGAGACATCCTCCAAGGAGCTGCTCAAGCACAGTCAAGATGATCAAAGTTACCCAGTAACTGTGGGTGCACAACCTCAGCCTCTGAAGCAGGTCTGATTTTAAGAGAGTTGCTTGGCAGCAGCAGATAAAACCCTTTCCAGTACTTAGCTGGCCTTTTAATTAAAAGGTTCCCCATATCAGAAGCCACCTTTGAAAAGCTCAGCCTGGTTGGGCTTCAGAGCATCTCTCATTTTCTCCAGGATGCCATGCATGACCACCTTTCCTGAGCATCTTCTTTCACTTCTTCCCAAAAGGCAAGCTGGGAGCATCGTACATAATTTGTGCCAGTCCCAGTCTGAAATGAAATCATCTTGTCCTGAAAAGAAGAAACTCCTTAAAAGCTAAGAAAACAGTGAGGGATAACTGAAAAAACCCCAAATCTGGGATTGGAGAGTTTAAAGAGGCAAAGGGAAAGACAGAAGAAATTTGGTCTGATGAAACAAGACACAATCCCTGTGTCTGCACAGGGCTGTGCAGTGGCTTGTCAGACCATGGCAGGCAGCACACTCCATCATGGATATCTTGGCCCACTTCAGAGAAAAACTTGTAACATCAAAGAAATGGGAACTTTCTAACCACCAAAATTTAGATTTTTTCATTTTCTTTATGCAAAAACAAGATCAAAAAAAAGCTTCTGTAAGGAGACTTTTTTTTCCCCAAATAAGAAGAGTTTGGGCTCTGTTAAACTACTTAAACTGCAAAGTAAACCAGAAGAAGTGATATGCCAGGAAAAGGCAGTAATATTTCTACTTATAGGAGCCAATGAATGAGGACAGAAGAACTGCTGCATTTATGAATGCTACAGCAAAGTAGTTTTTACATCTTTGGTACCCGAGATATCATGCAATGCTTGACTGAAGATATGCCTGACTCATTTTAAGAATGCACAAACAAGATTCAAATGTTGTGGTCCACCTCAGAGATACCATTCCAGGACAAGGCCAAAGACATTTCTTCACACTTTTAAAATGATACAGAAATGATAAGGCCCATGGTGGCCAATTCGCATCTAAACAGCTGGGTCTTTTGGACCCAGCCCATGCAAGAGGAGTCATTAGTGTAAGAACATCTGCAGCATATCTAACACCCCAGCATCTTTTGGCAGACAGACTGACAGCATGAAGACAAGCACGCTGGAGACAGGCTATCAGCAACCATGGAATTACATTTTTTTTTTAATAGTTGGGCTCTTTTGCTGGTCTCGCACTGGGAAAGCAGGCAGGCTTCTGATTAACATCCCTTTCAGGGTTGCCTCATCAGCAGGGTGTTGTGGTTGAAAGGACTTTGGTTTAATTGCTCAAATTTGAATTTCCAGGGGAAAAAATGAACATACTTTTTTTGCTTGGCAGGATTGACACAAGTTTGTATTGTAGACCAATGCATTTCCACTTGGATATTGCAAACATATCTCTCTCTTTCTTTTAATATTAAAGTGTTATCACGTGACCACTACTAGAACATTCTACACAGCAAAAATCCCTTCATTACATGCTCAACATTAACTTCAGGCCAAATAATTTTTTGATACTTTATTTTGCAGAGAGGGCAGGCTTATGCAGCTACTTGCAGACCTGATGAATGTGGAGAAAACTGCTTCCCACGCTACCAGTGTCAAATGGTCAGTCCAACAGCAATAGTGTCAAATGTTAGTCCAACAGCAAGTACCTGGTACCTGACAGGAGCTTCATTTTGTAAAGCTGCGGTCACGTAGCAGGGCCAGCAGCTTTTCCTTCATTGCCTTGAGTTGCTCTGCATCCAGCAGAAATTCCTTCCTGCAATCTGTACCCTGGATTCAGCTGGGATGCAGCTGGATCCCACAGGCACCAATACCACTGTGTTAACCCAGCCACAACAGCCAGGTCCCAAAATCTCCATGTACTTTAAAGGCAACATGTCTCAGACAAGACTGGGAGACATGCAGGGAGCCATCCTTGCCCTTCCCCAAATATCTTATGCTAGGAACTTGGTGCATGGCTTAGACCAAAACAGGCAGTGACAAGAAAAGTAGTCTTTTATTTCAATTAATATTTCTTGGCATTAGGCAGATATTAAATAACACTGGAATGCACAAGACTATTAACATATTGACAGCAAAAGGGAGGAGGTGTAGCCAAGTCGAGAACAGCAGTGCCAGTCACGTCACCTCAGGGCACTCAAAAGCCATTTAACGCAGCAACCACCAGAAAGTAGGACTCCACTGAGAAATACAAAATGAGGATGAACTCCTTTCAGGTCTTTTGTTAATACAGTAATGCTGGAATGACTGACAGTAAAAATGAACAAATATTTGCATTCAGGAATTAAACAGAGTGAAATATCCACAAACTGCTAGTCATGCATTTCTTTTGGAACAGCAATTTGCTAATGCATAAATATCACAAAAAAACAATCTCCAAGATCTGAATAAATCACAGACGACTAGAAGAAACAAAGCTTGAATTCTATTTTATGCCTTAAATAGATGACCTAAATATTTAAAATTTTACTTCACCATATATATATAATTTATATATATATTAAAAGAAAGTAAAGACCATTAGATAAGTGCAAGCAATTTTCCTCAAAAAGAAAATTGGAACCATGCCCAGGAAAGCTGCTTTTTTTTTTTTTTTTTTTTCTTTTTTCTTTTTCTTTTTTTTTTTACTTTCTACTCCATTCAGTCCACTTGTTTTTTCTTTTTTTTTCAACATAGTAATTTCTGAAGCAAAATAAATTATCTACCATCTGCTATTTTGGGTAAAAGTCCTACCTAGCATCTTCTCGGGAACTACGGGAACATCACCTTTCTCACGGACTAAGTGAAGTGGTATCTCACCAGCCATTTGGACTCTCTTTGTAGCTGCATGTAAACAAACCTTTCGAATAATGTTTAAAATGTGCAGAGTGAATCGTAACATTACAGGGAAGCAGAAACGGAGCTGCCGCAGGAGAACTGCACTGGTGTTAGTGGGGGGAGCAAGGGCTGGTTCGCTCGGACACACACACACACACACGATCTGGCAACGGGATCTTATCCGCGGAGTGTGGAGGGATGGTTGAGAAGGCATCCGTTTGCGAGCAAAGCTTGAAGGACACAAGCCGAGATTCTCTGAGCACACTGTCCGCTTTTATCAGAATTGACTCGCGCTACTGGGGTCGCACTGTAACAACCGCACGATGGAGGGATCGCTCTTGGCACCTTTGATGAACTCTTCCAGAGACAGTTTACCTGAGAGGGAGGAAAACCAAAATGAAAATAATTTTTTAGAAGTCAGTTGTTCCTGCCACCACTGCTGTAACAAAGAATCCCTCCTCACCCAGGCAACATAACATCTATTTAATCTATCGCAAAGGCATCGAGGGGAATTTAGTGCAATGCACAGAAGCTAAATCCTACTCAAGCCTTTAAGCCCAAATGCATTTTTCTTCTGCAAAACAATCCAGCATAAAAATTGCTATTTTTTAATTTTAAAAGACAGTCCCAAATTTGAAAAAAACAACTGTTCTAATACCATTTGGCAGCTTTTTGCTCAGAACCAGACTATAAGAATAACATGACACAGGAACACAAGGTATGGTACCTGAACATATGTACGTTTTGAAATGATGCTTGTATTACTACAACACTTTAAACTTAAATGTTCCAAATACCTTCACTTTGTCCTCTTGTTTCTTGTGACAGATAGAGCTGAGCAGTCATGGCTTCTCTGGCACCTACACAGTTGGCCCAGGGTTTGAGTAAACTGATCTAGTTTAAGATGTCCCTGCTCACTGCAGGGGTGTTGGACTAGATGACCTTCAAAGGCCCCTTCCAACCCAAATGATCCCATGATTCCATGACTCTGCAAGTCACTCGCTATGCCCTGCTGAGTGTACAGGAGCAGGATGGCTTTTGTTTTTCTTTTTTTACTAGTAAAACCAGTCCTGGGGCACACTTACTGCTATGTGTTGCTCCCGAGCACTTCTGGTTTATACATATTTAATTTAGGCCAGAGGAACTGACTTGGATGGATCTTATAACAGTCTAAGGGTCTGAAAATTGACCTCTGAAGAAGCAACCACCCCAATGTCCCCTGGCTCCAATAGTCCTGTGGAACGGCAGGGCACAGCACGGTACAGCAAGGAGGAAATATTCCATCTGGTTTTTCAGACCTCATTGTGGGGTGACCCAGCCCCCTGGCAGGTAGCACCATTCTCCCCTGCTCCACCACTCAGAACCACGGCAGAAATAGGATGTGGCAATATTAATGAAAAATGAAACAGTTTTCCCTAGGAAAAGGAGAAGACAAGCATTTGCTGCATCCCAGACATCATGTCTGGTGATCTCCCATTTAGCTCATGCATTCACCTACCCTACCCTCACACAGCACCCCAGGGCTATCCTTACTCACCCCAAACTGCTATGCTTGAGACAGGACCCACACACAAACACCTTGCACTTGGGAGTGCCTGCTGTCACTTTTGGCCACATGCACCCAAAGAGAGAGAGGAACCAGCTCACTGTGCCACTTTGCACCAGCCCCAGGATGTTACCAGCCTGTTGTGGGGATGGAAGAGGAATGACCCTGGTGGCCAGCACCCAAAACAGGCTGGACAACAGGAAGACAACAGGAAGAACTCCTCCCAAGTAATAATAAATAGGGCAAGAGGAAATAGCCTCAAGTTGCACCAAGGAAGGTTTAGATTGGATATTGGGAAAAATTTCTTCTCCAAAAGGGTTGTCAAGCATTGGAACAGACTGCCCAGGGCATTTAAAAGACATGTAGGTGTGGCACTTAGGGACACTCCCAGTGACTAGTTCTGTGATTCCATGAATGAGCAAGTCTTCCTCTTGTAGAAATTACAGAAGCTCAAAAACCTGTGGCACATGAATATCTGGCTTTTAAGCAAATGTTCCCAAAGTGTTTTTAACAAAAGCAGAGGTCTCCTAATTATCAGGATATTTATTAGTTTGCCCCTTGCCTTGTATTACTTAAAAGCAAAGCCTAAATCAAAATCCATTTGTAATGCCCAACAGTCAGATGGGGAATAAACATCTTCAGCCACCAGACACACACATGCAGATGTTATTCCTTGGCACTGCATGGCTTTCAGGGCTGATATTTTACTTTCAATAGGATGATTTTATTTCAACAACAAAGTGCAACAGATAGAGGATGCATATATATAGCAGATTTTGGGATCACTACTCTGTTACACATCTGGATGCACTGCTACTTTCTGCAGACTGAAAATATTTTAATTGTTATTTTAGGGCCCTACACATGTCAAGTCAGAGGATGAAGTGCTAGTTTTGATGAAGTCAAAGGTGAAATACTTGAGGACTTTAGCAAGGCCAGGAATTTGCCCTAGGGACTGCAGCAGAAGACACCAAAATGCAGCCATAAAATTCTGTTAAATAAAACCCTTTCTGTACATAAGATGGCATTTTTTCAGGTCTCCATATCTCAATGCTAGAATCAAATCTTTGCTCCCACTGAGCACATTAGTAGGACACAGCTCCTGACTTTGATGTAGGCAGTTGCCACCTCAGCCTCTGACAGGGTAATTCCCAGGGAAAAGCTCCACCTCAACTGGGAATAGAGGAAACATGTCATCAGGCTGATGAGAAGAGGAAATTGATCATTTCTTGCTTGTATTTTTCAAACTTAAGGAAATGAACCAGCACAGGTGGAGAGGTTGTGACAGGTACACTGTCAGATAATTTATCAAGGAGCTCCACAACCTGGCTTGGGAGCTGCTACATCCCCCTGATGCTCATAGTGCAACAGAGGTGTGTGACCATGTATGTATACATGCCAAAACCTTGTGCCAAGTTTGTGCTATGCCCAGAGAAAATAACCCAAAGACAATGAACACGGGAATTTCAGAGGAGCCTTTGCAGAAGGGGATTCACCCATGAAATATCAGCAAAAGACTGCTCCCATAGCACCTCCCCAGCAGGAGAATTCACCCTCTGTTCTCTGCTCATTTATTCACTCTATTTTATCATGGACCAGAGATGCTCAACGAGGCCAGGCAGAGACCAGAGGCACCAGTGAGGACATCCCTACCCTCTCTCCCCTCTCCCCTCTCCCCAAATTCTGACATCTACTGAGGCTGGGCTAGAAAACCTCTATTTCTAAAGCTTAGGAAGGGGTACCAGTGGGAATCCTACCGTCATTGTTTGTGTCCATCTGTCTGAAGATCTTGTCTGTTCGCTTCTCAGGAGTGGATTCATCCTCTGGCATTTTCATTACTGATGAAACCATTTTGTAAATTGCCTGAGTATTAAAAAAAAGTTAAAAAGAAGAGATATAAGAAAAACACAACCCAAATGATAAAGCAGGGGACAGAGAAAAAGAATTTAAGCCTGTAGCAATAAAAAAGGCACCTGACCATGGCAGGCAGCTGCAGGACTTTATAAACCGAAATGAATGGGAATGTCTGACTGCAGCTTTTTAATTTTTCTTTCCTGTATTCTTTCACGCTTCAAAAGAGGCGTTGGGCCAGTTTAACTGAAAGTCAGTCTAGATTAATGTATGAGCAGGACTGAGCTAAAATACAGGAGACAATGGTGTGCAACCCTCTCTTCTGCAGCCAGGCTAAGCCATCTCCTCTTTGTCTGGCTCTCATCTTCCACCCAGTTACAGGTATGCCTGTGGGGTGCTGCATGTTTTATGGTGAATATGAATAAACAACAATAAGGGTTGTTTTTCTTTGTGGATGGGTAAAGAAATGCATCTTCAGACTTACAAGAACATGAATAATGATAAGACCGCTTTAGAGTGTCTGCAGGGCTAGCCTTCCACCTAAATTATCCCACCTCAGCCATGAGAGTCAAGTGTCAGGGCACTGGCTGATGCATGACTCCCTTGCACTGCACAGGACACACATCTCAGCTGCATAGTGGGTGATAAGCCAAGGCCAAACCCCTGCCAGCATGTGGGGTAGGGGCACAGGGGACTGTGCTGCCTGGCCCCACCACAGCCTGTGGTCTACGTGTCCTCTGCCTTTGGGAGACAAAGGCATGCTACAGCCTTTCATCCAGAGTTCACATTGACTCAGATCTGAAGATTCAAAGCATTAATTCTGAGGTTAATCAGGTCAATAGAATTTGCATTTAGGGTTTTTTGATCCCATGAACATCACAGTAAGAAACCTCCAGGGAGAGCTGCAGAACTTTGGCTGCAGGCCAGCTGCACAAGTGCCTTGTTCATATCTCATGCCCTTTCCTCATCTACATCTCGTAGGTCCCACCATGGATCCCTCTGGGGACCATGGGCTCAGACCCTCCCTGGGGCAGGAGTGACCCAGCTCAGCACATCTCTAATCTCCAGCTGTCTCACGGTGAAGAGGCTACAGCAACACAAATAAGATGTCCAATGCCTCACCTGCACTATTTCTAGCATTTCCCCACGGCTGATGTACCCGTTGCCATCCAGGTCGTACATGCTGAACGCCCACTTCAGCTTCTGTTCCAGCTTGCCCCGGGAGGTGACACTCAGGGCGATGATGAATTCCCTGAAGTCGATCGTCCCGTCGCCGTTCGTGTCAAAGGTGCGGAAGACGTGCTCCGCAAACTTCGACGCGTCGCCGTAGGGAAAAAAATTTGCATATATTTTTTTAAACTCTTCTACAGTCAAATGGCCCGTGGGGCAATCTTTTAGGAAGCCCTTGTACCACTCCTGAAGCTCGTGGTCTGTGAACTCGGTGTTCTCACGCAGGTCCTGGAGCACCTCGGGGCGCAGCTTGCTGTTCTGCTTCCCCATCCTCTTCTGGGTCTGGGTTCAGCAGCTGCAAAGCAAGAGAAAATCTGCCTGAGCTCCAGCCACGCTAGGTAGAGAGGGGATGGGGAAAGGTAGAATCCTGCAAGAAACAGAGGGACTCCCTGGGGCAAAGGGGAAAGAGGAGAAAAAGGATGCCGTAAATCACCAGAAAAAGACCTCATTTAATTTGGCTTCCTTTCCTCTCCTCTAGGCTCTCCCAGTGACTAATATGCTGTGGAAAGGAAGGTAGTTCAGGAGGAATTATTTGGGAAATATTAATTTTATTTCTTCTTATTAACCCTTATTATATGGGAAATAATAGAGCTCAGTATTTTAGTTCTCTGCTGCAATCCCACCCCTCCAAGACATGGCTTGTGATGACCCAGCTTCCTACATAGGCTGATCTGCTGAGATGACGGAGCAGAAGCGGACAGAAATTAAAAGAAAAATTCATCTATTCAAAAGTGAAAGTAAATGCAGCTGAACAAGAGGCAGGAAGGGCAGGTGGCTCTGTGCCAGTCACGTTTGCATTGTCCAGATGCTCTTTGAAACCCTTTGGCTTACACAGCTTCTCCTCCCTCCCTGCATTCCTTGCCCCACAGCAGAAGGGGCTTCCCGCTGTGTGGTGGGCTTGGTTGGTGTCCCTGGTGGCACCCAAGGGTCACAGGAGGCTGCAGCAAGGGTATGCTCAGCACAGCCCATGCTCAACAGTAGCACCCCAAAAGACTTCTCCCTCTTTTTCTCAGCCATGGAGGCAGCATGAGCAGATGGATCACTGTGACAGCAGCACCAGCACAAGGGATTTCATCCTTTCCAGCCCTCCCAGAGAATCAGAGAATAAGGCTTTTTAAAGCCAAGTGTTTGGCAAAGCAACTCTTTTCAGGTTTACTGGGATTTATACTTTCAGAGAAGTTTATTCAATAGGTTCAATATTTCCCCACAACAGCCAAAGCACATTTAAATTCAGGATTTCATCAGGATATCAGCAGAGGGCTGGGTCTGTCCTCTCTCTTGACAATGCCCACATTGTGCCACACAAGGTGAGACTGCCCAGCAATAGGAGAGCTCCTTCAGCAAAATGAAAGATGGTCAATCTGCACTTAGGCAACAACAGGAGAAACCAAAATCTTGATAATTTCTGGCTTTTATCCCTTGCAGTCTGTCATGACTATCGAGCAATATCAAACTGTGCCGCCAAACTAGAGGTTGAGCTGCATGTCTTTCCCCAAATTCAAGAAGTTCATTCACAAGTGTGCACAAAGTCACATCCAAACCCCTGTGACTGGTTTGCATAAATGATATTTCTCTGCACAGACTGTTGTCCCTGTTGGGTTTGCTCAGAGCCAGTGCAGAAGACATGTTAGTAATAGGCAAACACTGCAGACTACCTGGAAACTGCAAGAGCTGAGCTGCAAAGCATGCAGAGACCAGGAAAAACAGGAGCTAAACACTTCCCAGAGAGTAAAAATTCCAAGCATGCACAAGAACCCAAAAAAATTTTAAAATGCTAAAGGTCAGCAAAAAATAAGTTGCTCTACAGCAGAATGTAAGCTTGTTTTATTTGTATTCCACTTAGTCTGTGCACTGCCTCAGCAATGTAAAAAATCCACATCCTGCTCTGTGGCTTAATGCTCAGAGACAAAACCCAGCCAGCTGCTCGTTAGTTCCGTGCATCAGGCTTAACAGACAACCGTGTTATCATTGGCAGTTCTGTTTTCCAGAAAAGCTGCCAATATTTCAACTCCAAAGCTTTATTTTTGTCCATTATATTGCAGAGTTTTCTCGACATACCTGACATACCTCTGCTTGCTCCCAACATGCAGGGATGCTACAGCTCCTGGTCCCTGCCAGCATCACCCTTAGGAGAGCACCAGGCTGCCCTCCAGTTAAAGCACTAACTCTCAGCTACTGCCACTGTCTTTCCATCTTTGAATCTTCTCTGCTCCAGACAGTCATCCCTGCAGTGCTGAGGGCAGAAAACACAATATTCTAGTCTGTTGAAGTCAAATTGCAGAAAAGAGCAGCTTGGAGCAAATAATGGATTAGATGTGGTCCTTTTCTTTAAAGAACAGAAATTGTAATAGTATGTTCCTGTCCTTGGGTGAGGAGGGCCTGCAGTTTCCAGCCTCCAGTGAGCCCCTTCACTTCATGATTCCCAGGTGCTTTGTAAGAACTGGTGTCTGGGTAAAAAACAGCCCCTACCTCATCAACCACTGCCTCAGTATTCCCTGGGAGAGGGGCAGGAGGAACAGCAGAGCCCACTTAATGCAGGAGCTGGGTTTTAAGTAGAAATTAAACCTCAGCTTTATCGATTTGCAGGGCTAAGGCTTAGAAAACTTTCAACTCAAAAGATGTTTTAAAAGGTTTAATATATTTTCTCCCTCCTCCTATAGTACCTTTATTATTCCTGTTCTCTTAAAAATAGAGACCCCTAGACAACAGAGAGGTAAGGTAATTATTCCACTTAGTAGATTTCACTACTTGTCCTAGTGGTAGATACATCCTGTTATTTGAAGAGATGCTCATTAAATATCAGCTTCAAAAGCTTTATATTCAAGCAATCTTTGCATTCAAAATATTACAGGTCTTTTCAACTCTCCTCCTCTTCCATATCACTTTATATCAGATGTGCAATGCTCTGAACACAACCTTGTTTTGCACATGAGCTTTCTGAAAGGCTTCTTAACGTGTTCAGCCGAAATGCAATCCTGCAGTTGTAACCAATTTGATGTGAATAATTAAATAAGCAACATTAACATTAATTTATTAAAGCCCATCTGAAAAAAACAGCTTTGATGTAAATTGTGTTGCAGGTAGCTCCTTCAAAATGAAATGCCTAAATATCTCATTAATCATGACAGCAACCCCTGCTGCTGGCATCCAACTGACATTTGATTCGATTGCTATAAAATGCTTTCATCAAATCACTTTCCAGAGGCTCAGCAGCTGATTTAGCCACAAGACCACTCAGAGGATGGCTGCTAATGGAAATCACAGGGAGAAAGAAGGGCTGGGATGCTCTGGTCAGTCCTGTGGTTAGAGCTCTGTTTTGTTGCTTTTTTTTAATGAGCCTTTACCAGCTAAATCACTTTTTGCAGTGGGTGTGGAAGGCAAGACAGGAGAGACATCCTTGCACCCAACATTGCCCTGGGCAGTTAGCAGAGACCTAACTCCAGCCTTTCCCTCATTTCCCATCACACCAGGGTGAAATCCAGGGAAGCAATGCCACATACACTGCAGCAAGGTCTGTCCCTGCTTACCTCGATGAGCAAAAGCCCTCAGAGCATCTGGCACTATCATAGCAGTAAGAAAAACAATCGCAGGAATGTCCTTGAGGTGATCAGACAAGGAACAGCTTGGTAGTCTAAATGCAGAGCTGAGGGCTTAGCAAGTCACTGCTCATGAAAGTGATGCTGGGCCATGTAAGGCTTAAACCGGGGGAAGTGCAGATGCACTTTTGTTCCAGTTTCACACCAAAATTTTTGTTAAAATTATGTGGTGCTGCTGCCTGTTCTAATTCTAATTAATTCTAGCCAGGCTCAAAACTGAGCTGCCGGAGAACTCCCACCTGAATGTAACCTCTGTTCTGGTAGGCTTACAAAAATCAGCAATAATCACATAGCAAAAGCCTAGAAATGAGCAAAAAGATATTTTACTAAAGCTAAGACACACACTGGTGTCCTGGTTTCAGCTGGGGTAGTGTTCATTTTCTTCCTAGTAGCTGGCACAGGGCTGTGTTTTGGATGAGAAAATGAGAATAATGTTGGTAATATACTGAAGTTTTAGTTGTTGCTGAGCTGTGCTCACCCCAAGTCAAAGACTTTTCAGTTTCCCATGCTCTGTCAGTGAGGAAGTGCACAAGAAATTTGGAGGCAGCACAGCCAGGACAGGTGACCTGAACTGAACAAAAGGATATTCCATACTATCATGCTCAGAATATAAATTGGGGGGGATTGTCAGGGCAGGGGGCTGATCATCACTCAGGGATGCACTGGGCACTAGTCCACAGGTGATGAGCATTTGTACTGTGATTCTCTTGTTTTCCTTGGATGTTACCTCTCTCTCTCTCTTTTTATTATCTCCCTTTTCATTACAATTGTTATCATCATTATTATTATAATATTTTGTTTTATTTCAGTTATTAAACTGTTCTTATCTCAACCCACAGGTTTACTTTTTTTCCTCCCCGTTCTCCTGGTCTCACTGGGGGCTGGGGTTAAACCACAACGTTGGGTTATGAAGCAGCAGTGTGAATAACTGTAGCAAAGTCTGAAACAGCTAAAGTAGCAATTCTGTGTTTTTACCAACAGATGGACTGGCTGTCAGCATCCACGCACTGAAGTATTTGAAATACTCTTAACAAAGCTCAGCGCATCCCACTTTCACAAGAACTCTCTGTCAACCACCAGTTACAGCCGGCAGAAGCGTGCTTTGACCATGTAACCCACAAAGCCAGAGACCAAAACAGCTTTCTACTGCAGAGCTTGTGAAAGCAAAACCGCCTTGAAACGAGCTCATGATGGGATCCTCTCAGTAAATCAGTTATGGCTGCAAAAGGAGAAGTAACTCCTTAGAGATGTATTTCTTTGTGCAAACCCCCTTGGATACTAACTTAGTGCTAATAAAAAGAGGAAAATTGATGAAATGCCTGTCTGCAGGACAGAGGTGCTCTCCAGCTGAGAAAGACAGCACAGAGAAACAGAACAAATACTCTTCATTTTATCTGAGCTATCTGCTTTGCGGGGGAGAAGTGTAGCACCATTTCTCTTGCAGCGCTCACTTATAAAGCAGAACAAGTGTGTCAAATCTGTTACAGTCATGAAGCTGTAGCACATGCCTCCAGGACTGCAGGAGCCCAAAGAAAACGAACAGCATAACCCAGTCAGCAAACACTGCTCTGGGTTGGTCTGAATTGCAAGAACCATTTCACCAGGAGTGGAAGATTTTTTTTTTATTAAAAACACCTAAAGCATCAGATCTGTTACTGAGGGTCTATTTTTAAAAGTTTGATCCTTGTATTAAAAAAACCCAAAAAAACAAACAAAAAGCAAACAAAACGCCCGCAAACAAACAACAAATCAAACCAAACAAACAAAACCCCATAAGAAACTCCCCACAGGTACTCCAAACACAAGCCTCAGCCACTTAAAGACGTCTTGCCACGGTCCAGGAACACAGCCTCGAGAATACTTTTCGTGCACCAGTAGCACCAGCTCACACCAACTCAGCCAACACACAGATGTGCTCCGGAAGCCTCCAGTTTCCATGGGCCAAGATGCAAGAGGGAGATGGGTTCCCAGACAGCCCAGCTAGTGACAAATGTTTAGGTGAAAAATGATCATGCAGCAACAGGCTGCAAAATAGGATTATAACATCCTCTGGACCATGCTTTCCCGAGGGCTGGTCAGTGGTTCTGATATGAGCTGGTGGGGGGGAAATTTGCAGTTACATGGGCTGGGACAGATAATGAACTCCAGAGCGAAGAGCAGATTTTGTTACATGTTTTAATGTCAGTATCCTAAGCAACGAGCGTTGCAACAGACAAGGCACAGGATATACAAATACGTTGCTATAGATATCTGGTCCTGCCTGGTAAACTCATGTGAACTTCTTTCCTGCCCTGCGGCAAAAGCCAACACCCACATACCAGCCACTGCAGCACCTGTGTCATTTTCCCAGGCTGCAGACACTGGGCCAAAAGTAACACCTTTTGATAAAGGCTGAAATGCAAAAAGAAGTATCTTAACCTCTTGAAAAATCTAATAATAGAAGCAGTGAGACAAAAGCAAAACCTTAATCAATAATGCTGCAAAAAATTCAAACCCTGCAGGGTTTGAGATGCCAAAGGCTGGTGTCAAGAGGGGCTGAAACTGCTTCTGCTGCTGCCTTCAGGGAAACAGAAAGAAAAACGAAACCTGACAAGTGAAGAAAAGACCACTCCAAATAAATAAACGGTTATTTTTAAATTTTTCACTTTCAGTGACTGATTCTGCTTTTATTTATACAAGAAACATTGCTTATTTGCAACTTACTTTCAAGTTCGATCCTTTTCAGAAGTTAATTAAAAACAGTGGGTGAAGGGGAAGGACCACTCCGTGTACCACCCACATTTCAGTTTCAGAAAAGTCTAACAATTCACATGTGTTCATTGAATGTCCTTCAAAAGGTGGAGTGAATTGGTAAAGAGACCTCGAGCCACCTCACTGTGTAAGTTTATCCAAAAACACATACTCAGGAACAGTGTGGTCTTGAAAACCTGATTCCCCGTCTGGGATGAAAATCCATTATAAATAACCACCTACCCCCCACCTTGCCAAAGAAGGATACAACTGCAAATACTCCAACTCTGCAAATGGCTATGTGAGACAAATATTTCCAGGCTGGCATGTTCATTTCATGGAGTCAGCTGCAAAGGCTAGAACAGAATAAATTCGCTTACAGGTGTCTAGGTTGCTCCCATCTACTGAAGTCACTTTATTCAGGATTATATTTGTGATGTACAGGGAAAAATCAGTTAGTCACTGACAACGGAGCATCAGTAAACTAACCTGAGAACCATTTTACATTTGGACCACAAGTGTGTGGTGAAGAGGCATTTGCAGATCACAGTGGCAGGACCTTTCCAGGTGCTGGAGTCACAGCAAGGAGCCAGGGGATGCTGACATCTGCTGCACCCATTGCTACCCACTGTGCCCACCAACACTGACCCCCACCAGCACAGGAGAGTTTGCCATGGATGGTATGGTTACAGCCTACTGAAAAAAAGCAAAAGAAACACAAAATACTCCCAAACATTCATGAATTGTTGATCACAAGTGATAAATGAGTTGGGACCAGAAATGTGGCAGTTCTTCGGGGAGCTCTCCATGACGTTCTCCAGCTCAGGGAGGAGAGCTTATTACTGTAAAGGGCAAATATTCCCAAAGCAGTAAGAAAAGCACAGAAATATTTCAAGTAAATTAGAATATTGGGTTAATTTGGGTGGGAGCACTTTGGGCAGTAATGCAGCTTGTAATTGCAGACAGGAAAAGAAAATCATGAGTGGATTTTCCTCATCTCCTCCCTTTGTCCTTTTTTTTTAAACAAAACCAAGGGAGAAGCAGCCAGACCTATTTTTTCAGACGCTGTGTAAAGTTGGCAAGGCTTAAAAAAATTAGTTTGTTTACACAATATTGCAGATCAAGGAAAGCATGTCTGCACAATGTCTTTTTCTGAGAAGGCTGGGTTGCATGAGGAAAACCCCATGTCATGTTCACTGAATATAGTATTGCAATACATATTTTTTAATAAAACTCAGTGAGTGCTGGCCTGCAGGACAGGGGAAGGTTCCTGATGGGAACTGGGAAACCAGAGAGAACATTCTTATAAAAAGGGAAGAAAAGTGACAAAAATTAGCACAAGGCACTGTGTTGTTAATGTAATTAAAACCACAGAAGTAGCACAGTTGGGCTGGTTTGTCATTAGATTTTAGAAATTTCCTATGATGCATTTATTTAATTGATGAAGGTAAATCACATAAAAATTCTCTACAGAATAATCACAGCCCTGGGAGAAAGGAAACCAGATTAAATACCAGAAGAATTAGTCAAAATTTAGCAGTAACAAGAGCCAGCCAATGGCACCTGAGCAAATTCCACAGCATTAGAGCCACTGCTGTGGAGAAGATGGAGAGTTTGGGGACAATGACACCAGCTAACCAAACAATGACAGATATCCAGCCCTCAGGCATGGTCTGCAAGATCATCCTCACTGCTAATGATGCCTAAATAAAAACAAGGAAAAGATCTGACATCCTTGCCTTCCCCAGCTGCAGGTACTGTGGTGAGATACAGGGCTTGGAGGAATCAAGGGGATTTCAGAGTAGCTACTTTGAAACAGAGCAAGGAAGAGAGTTGGGTTTGCTTTCAAAGAGTGAAAAGAAACCTTTTTATTTAACTAAAAAACCACTTTTTAGCAGGCATATCCTTAGTGAAAATTATGCCTTGGGAGGCTACCTAGAACAGAGGCAGAGGTTAAAGGAATAAAGTAGGTATTTATTAAAAGGCCTTCAAAGGATACACCTGGGGCAGTACAGGAGCCCGGCCGTAGCTACACCTGAGATGGATGATGGGTCACAGTTCTTCACACTTTTATAAGTTTTGGTCCATTTACATATTGGGGTCAATTGTCCAATTGTCCAATTACAGGTTGTGAAGTCCCATCCTCCCAGATTGCTCTCCTCAATTTACTGCTGTTTATACATTTTGGGTCTGAAGCTGCAATGGTGTCCTTGGTTCTTGGGATGGAGAAGGATTGTTTTGTCTAACTGCACTGTGAGGAGAACTTGCTAACACTTTATATGAAGTTCAGAGTTACATACTAATGCAGAATCCATATAATATAAAAGCTAAAACTTAAGGCATCAAAAAGATGCTCCAAAATGTGGCTTTGGAGATATGCCAACCAGTTACATCTAACAAAAATTCAACATTAACTAAAAGTAATAAGATATACTGGGAAAAAAAAATCACCCAAATGAAAAAGATTCTTTGTCACCAATGTGTTCAACCTCCAAATACACAGCTATTGCTAACAATTTCTGCTACTAATACACAGGTTGTTTTTGTTCCAAAAATATTAAATCTAATATATATGCACCCATTTATTTTATTAATCTAGACTTCTAAAGCATCTTTTTTTTTTTTATTGGTCATCACTTCAAAATAGCACAACAGCCACTAGTTAAATTACTTGTAAAAATACACTCCACTAAACCAAAATTTTTCTCACAACAGTGTTCTATTTCCCCTTCAGTGGTAAGCACTAATAGCAGTAATCAGATTGTTTCACACCTTTATTTTCCTGTTTGTCGAATGGAAAAAACCCCACCAAAATCTAATAGCAAATTTCAAATCTAATAGCAAATCTAGAGTTTAACTTCTCTGGATTTTTTTCCTTACAGAGATGTGAAGGATTTTTTCCTTATAGAGATGTGAGTTAAAAACTGAGAGTGAAATAACTACATGAAAACAGCATCCCACCCATAAGGAAGGAACCTGGTTTTGCTGGATGCAGCAATTCAAGGAGCAGAAGACCAAATCTGCTGGTAGGAATCAGCCCAAGCTCTAGAATAGCTAAGGATATTACTCAAGTTGGTGCATGTGACTGTACCAATCTCACAGGGTTTTTTTTAACAAAATTCGTTTTTAGAATCCAGGAGTCAAAATTACAGCAACTACTATCCTTGTGCAGGAAAGCTATGGATCCAGGACACACCCTGGACCAAAGTGTCACACCAGGAACATGATGCAAGGTTTGTGCTCAGGTTATTATCAGGGCAGCCTTTGTGCCTTGAGAACACAATGGCGAGCACCTTTTGTTGGATTATGGCAGAATTTATGCTGGGATGTGGACACCCAGCTGTCCTGCAATGTCCTGCTGTCCTCCCTGGGTGGCAAGGACTGCCCATGCCAAGGCATACCCAGGCTGGTGGCTCCCCACAGGCAACCACCTGCAAGGGCACTCTTTTGCCCAAGGCAGTGCCTTGATGGTGTGAACTCCAGACCAAATGATCCCAGGATGAGCAGGGCACTGGTGTCCCTGTGAGGTGGATCCTGAACACAATGGGCCCTCTTGACCAGCAGTGATATGACAGACCATTTCTCTGGCCATGCATGATGCTCAGGGATACAGTAATACCTTCTCTCACCTCTCACTTCAGCTTCCATCACTAAAAATGGGAGAGTTATCTCCAGAAAACAGCAAACCATATGATTTTGCAACTACCTCCTCTAAAATCCCTACAAAAATGGGCATCAACCCTTCACTGAGCTGTCAGGGACAGCACTGACTGGACTCTCCCAGCAGTCAAGATCAAGGCAAGAGGAGGCTGGTGCAGCAGCACGGCAGGACACCTCCAGTCCCAGCCCACACATTTAGTAGTTACAACTTCCATTAATCCTGAGCACTCAAGAGTTTGATTTGCTCTTAAGTGCATTCACTATAAATTATGCAGAACAATGCGGCTGTCTGTCTCCAAGAAAGGGAGTGCTCCATATCAGAGGAGAAAGAAGAGACAGTGGTAATTTTAGGGGCACCAAGAACAGCCCTATGAAAGTCCTTTCTTCTGGCATTTCTGTGCAGCATTTAACACTTCAATGCAAATCATCTTGGAAGCAAATCATGCAATCTGCACTCAATACATTACTTTTCTCATTAACCTCCACCACAGGGCTCCATCCCCAGCAATACCCACACCAAATGTGCTTTTCTGAGCACTGTGGGTGAGGGCTGCCTGGAGCTGAGCCTCTGTTAGTAAGCTGGGTAAGAAACAAATGGAAAATCAAGTCATGCTGAATTTTATATTTATATCTAATTGATGGCAGTGGTGGCCAAATGGGTGTATTATCTTACCTAACTGGGTATAGTAACAGGAAGGAGATGTGATGGTTTTGGAGCAGGAAGCACCCCAACAGGCGTGGGGTGAGAGGAGCTGACCTCCACCTGACACCACACACGGGGCACATCCTGTCCCACCGCCTTGGTGCCGCATCGGTGAAGGTCTCAGTTGCAAAAACAGGAAATGTGCCTTCTCTCAACAGCGAGGTGGGAGATGGACTTCCATGTTCACATGAGGAGAAGAGGAGGAGGGAGAAAATCTATTCCTGATACGCCCTTAAAATTGCTCTCTCAGTTGGAAGGATCTTCATGAACTTCATTTTAGCAAATGCAAAATAGCACCTAATCTGAAAGGTTTTAACACATCAGGCCATGGGCAGATAAGCTTTCCTGGGTATGACCACACCAGGTGGTCAGGATACTGACCTCAGCCATTTTGTAACCTCTTAATTTATCACTCTGGACTCTGAAAAGACCCTAAACTACACCTGGTATCAACTACTAGTCTGCTCCACTTCTAACGGGACTAAAAAAACCCTACTAAACCAAATTCTGCAGCTTTTGCACACCAAAATAGATCCACATTAGATCCACATCAGGCTGGCTTGTTGATTTAGTTTGTTTGGGTTTGGTGTTTTTGTTTGGTTTGGGGGTTTGTTTGGGTTTTTTGTTTGTTTGGGGTTTTTTGGTTTTGTGCGTTTTTTATTTTTATTGTCCTTCCCCAAGAATAACATTATCTATTTCCCTGGAAGCTTTCAGCAACTTTTCTGCAGGAGGAGAAGGTATCCTGTGTGAGAAACCATGTCAACAAGATCTTTCCGTAAATGCAACATTTGCGTAAGATCAACACAATAATTTATCATTTATTTTTTCCTCTTGAAAGGAACAGGAAAAAAGTGTTTAAAGGCTGCAGCAGTGGTTAAAAGGAGGGTTCTGATGGTGGAGGATGGTGCAGGAGTCTAAAGTTTCTGAAGTGATGCCTTCTCCTGGGGTGTGTGCACATCATCTTTCAGCACACAACAGCAAGGCCGCTTCCCTTTGTCTTCAAGCCTGCTAACAGCTCTTTGTTGGCACTACGTATGTTGAAAAGGGAAGGCCAGCAAATGCATCACCCTCAGGGTCAGAGGAGTGAGTCCACAACTGATATAGATGTTTGGAGTCACATGGGCATTGGGGGAGAGGTTCCTGCCAGAGGAAGATGAAGCTTTATTTGCTCAGCTGAAGCAAGTCTGGACCATGGAAGAAACAGGTAAATCCTCCACCTGGCACTCTCCCCTGACTGAGCCTGTCATTCAGACTCTTCTGATCCCCCATGCAAACAACAGGCATGATCCTGCTGCTGGACTGCTCTGAGATAAATGCAGCATAACAGAAATAATCCCACATTTCCCCCCCCCCCCGCTCTGAAGAGAGTAAGCAGTAGTATCTTAAAAGCATTTTAGGCCCTCTCATTCTTGTGGTTAACACTATTTTTTTAGCTTCTTGATCCTCTATTGCAGAGATCATGACTTGTCAGACCTATTTTGAGACCTCCTTTAAGTTTTGCAACTAAAACTCAATGGCAAGAATCAAATAGCCTCCCAAAGGAAGGCTGACCCTCGTATTTCCTCTGTAACTGACATCTCCAACTGCAGGATGGTGGGGCAGGGTAGACAGATGGGTATTTATACATCCCTTAGCTCAGGACAGAGCTCTTCAGCACTTTGGTGCCCAAACTCTGTGTTTTAGAAAAAGAGAAGAGCCACAGCTAAAAGATGACCCTGCTGAACAATAGCACACAGCCCTGGTGTGCTGGGTTTTGGAGTGACTCCAAGCAGGGTGGGACTGCAAGAAAGTGCACAAAAGCTTTGGATAGAGATCTACAGGGAGGAAGCGCTTCCTACTTCCTCCAAAGAAAGGACCAGGGCTTTAAATAAACCTCCTCCTGAGCTCTGCTGAAGACCAAAAGGGTTGCTGCTGGAAGAAAGTCCAGTCTGACTGGGACCCAGCTGAAGGCTGATGGGGCTCTCCTAGGGAATTCTGCTCCTCTGCTGCAGTTTCTGATATGCTGGTGGGAAGTGGGGGAGGGCTGGGCTGCTCACGGTCCCACTGTGACTGGCATCAACTAGACAAAAAGCCTGTAAAACCTCAAGACAAGGCTCTCAGCTCTGCCACCAAAGGTGCAGAGCCAGACCTGCCCATCAAGCACAACTTTCGATGAAAAAGGTAAATCAAAGTGTACATTTACAGTTTGTAATGCCATTTCAAAATCATGTCATTTCTCAGACCCATTTACCTTTTAGCCCTTTCTTGTATGGCCTATGAGGCTGCAGCAGCACATTTATTCTGATGGACAGAGACATCCAATCTGCTGCATCTCCCTCAGCTCCTTTCCACACTCCATACCTCTGCAGCCACAGGGGATCTTACCCCCCTTGCCTCCCTCCTTCCTCTCACATGGTCCCACACACAGACCAGGAACATGGGAGCCAGGGTTGGGCAACAATACTGATGAGAAAATTATGGCATTGACAAAAAAAATACCTCTCCTAAGAAATACCAATGGAATATTTACCTTGCTTGCATGTAACAGAATCAGACTCTAAACACAGTAATACATACTTGGAAACAATCCATATCTTTCTTCTGTACAGTACCATATCAGTTATCTTACCCATCCATTTTAGTGTACATATTCAGTTGTAATAACCCCCTTCTTCCCTGTTCTCCACCCTGAGCATCAGCCCACAGCAAGAAGCCTGTTTGTTGTTTTTCAACCTGTCCTTAGTCTGCTAGAGCTTACATTGCTTACAACACAAAAGAAGACTTGTGCTGTACCAAAATTGCTAAAATTTACATCTTGGATATTTTCAGTGATCTGGAAGACTTAATAACAGAAAATAAGAGAGAGAAGGAAGGAAACCATGGGTTTGGAAAATATTAGGCTAGACAGATTAAGAAACAATGTGGAAAAAAAATACTCCAAATTATATTATCACAACAAAAACAAAGCTATAGGCAGGTCAGAAAGAACTGAGTTGTGCACACATTTCTGCTACAGTAAGAAATGGCTTTGCTCTGCAATGGGATCAAATAAGCAAATTTCACATTCCTAGAAGAAAAAAAATTATTTCATGCATGGCATTGCACAACGCAATTACCCACCAGTTTGGAACAGACATCTGTGATATTGACCTTCCAAGACAGCCATTGAAACTGCACTTGGTCCAAATTTGGGAGAGAAAGTTCTCAACTCCTGTCCTGCTTTATAAAGGAGCAAAAGAGTCAAAACTACTTCTCATAGCAATTATCTGCTAGGCTCTGGCTTCACTGGACAGCAAACTACTCTCAATAAATGTACTGTTCTTATAAAATTCCCATATTTTCTCTACTAATTCACACCCCATGGCAATCTGGTGAGCACTCTGCTGGGGAGGTGACTGGCTGAAATAAGGGAAAGTGCAGTAACAAGCAGCTCATGCCCACTAAATTTGCAGCCAAGAGTGAGAGAGGCAGACCTGCTCAAGTGCCAGCCCTGGAAAGGCATATCCACCACTGGCATGCACTGAAACAAAGATGCTGAATGCCACTGTTCCTGCAAATTCAACATGGCTATTATAGGTTATTTCTCTATTTCTTGTTGTTTCCAAGCTGTCCTAATGTCCTATTGTCAGAATCCAGGGCATCCCTTCAGTTGCCCTGGAAGGCCAGAGATCTCAGCAGAGAGGCCTGGGACCCAAGAAAGAGGGTTTGAGATCTGCACAAGAGGGTTTGAATCCTGGACAGGGGGGTCTGTCCAGGGGGTTTGTAGTAGACCCTGGCACAGAGCCCAGGAAAATACAGGCTTTGATTTCAGTCCATGAGAAAAAGCTTCCAACATTGAGAGAGGAATTACAAGTCACAAAGATGTGACAGACAGTAGTGTAGTTTATCACCAGGTAGAAAATTTTGTAGTTTTGGGATTCTTAGAATGGAGGTGAATGGGGGACAAGATGGAGGATTTAGGGTGGTGCCCTGGGTTCTTCTCCTTCTCCCTTGGCCTCCATCCTCTGATGTGATGATGGCACAAATTAGTCTAAGGGGATTGGGTCAAAGTAGAAATGACCCTTATAGTATAGGCAATAGGCATTGGCACAGAATTGTAAATAACAGACACGTAATTATCTGTATAAGAAGGTAGCGACCTCCCATCATGGGGGGAGTCACCTGTGTCTGAGCTGCTGTGAACATCTTGGCTGGGCACAGAGAAATTTGTAAGATAAGAATTAATAAACACAAGAGAAACCCAGAAACAACAAGACCTTGAAGACTCTGTCTCATTCTCGTCTGGCTCAGAGCCTTCAGAGGGCAAAAGAGACTCTCTCGAATGACCACCTGAACCCGAGATCCTATCAGCTTTTGTTACTCAGCTTTGTCCCAATGGCTTCTGTACAGAGCTATGTCAGAGTGGATGTATCTTAATATACTGCACTTTACTACAGTCAATATTCATTATTTTCAATATTCCTGAAGACAAGCTGCTCCTCTTGGTAAAACTATGTTCAGGCCCTGATATGGCAGATGTAGCATCAGTTACTGACTTTCTTCCTGAGCTTTATCCCAAAAGCCAGCCAGGGTTTGCTCCCACCACCCCAGTCAAGGCCTCATTCCTCCACTGGCTAAAAAATCATCTTCTAATTCGAGCTCAATGTATTCAGGGCTGGTAACCACATTTGCTCTGGTCCCAACATGATCTTCTCTGAAACTTCCCCTCTGCTATGCACATGAATAGAGAGCCATCACTCCCACATCAGCCTTGGCTTTCGTGGTTTAACTGATCAGGTTCTTCTTGCCTCCTCTCAGACACAGTGTCCTTTCCCCGTGTCATAGCAATCATCCCCTGCACTTAGTGCAGTGACAGCCTCCTGACCCCTGGCACCACACGCACCATCTCAACACCAAGTTTCCTTATCTGCACTGGGAGCTCTTCCAAGAAGCGGATTTGCCTTTTGACCTTAGTGCCTTGGGTCAATCTGTGTTTAGCTCTGCCTGGGCTCTCCTCCACACTTCCAGTGAGCAGCTTCTCTTCTGTTCAGGGACAGACTACCCCTGTGTTTCATGTCTTTTGTGTTCCTGCCATCCTCAGGGGCACCCTGCTCTCTCAGAATGACATCCTGATCTTTTCCTCCAAGCTGATGGCAAATGGCAGTGTTGTGGCACCAGGTATGTGACCTGTGCACCCCTGAATCTGGAGTTCCAAAACCCATCTGCTGAGAAGGTCTAATGGATGAAATGTAAAGCTCAGAGGAAAAATAACACCAAGAAGTAAGTGATCCAGTACATTACTGGAACATCTCCACACGTAAAACCTAGTAGTGCAAGTCATACAAGAATTTTTCCAGTTTCTTCTCCAGCTCTCAGTGTCAGGTGAATGAGGAGGACCACTTTTATCACTCATCCAGTGCATGAACAGGGAATAAAAGTCTATTTGTTTTAAAAACAAAACAGTAGGGTTGTACAAAGGCTGTACAGGGTTGTACAAAGCCAACCAACCAACCAAATGCAACCACACCCTCAGCTAGAGGAGACCACAACCACTCTCTATTTGCTATTCAGTGACATCTGTGTACTACACACATATATTTCCATTTTATTCAAAATAAAGGTGTTTTCTTTCTCCTCAGAAAGGGTGAGATTCAGTTCTGACACTTCAGAGGAACAGCTGAAACAAACAGAAAGACCATCAGGCAGTTTGTTCTGAAAATACAGTAAAAAAAAATCCCTCCTTACTAAGCAGTGCAAAACGTGACTGAAAATACTCCTGAATGTTACAAGCAGGTTGTAGCCCCCTTGGAGAGTGAGGAGCCTCAGGATCTGCTGTAGGGGCAGCAGAAGCAGTTCAGCAAATATTCATGGATGCTTACAGATCCATGGTTCTTGTAGTCAATGAGAGATTTGCTGCTGAGAAAAGCACTTTTTTCCCCTTTTCAAAGAAATTTTACATCAAAAGAAGTGTGGTTTTGCTGCTCTAACCCATAGGTGGGCCCACAGGTATCTAGCACAACTCTTCCCCTAGCTCTAAGCAGCATTCACACCAGAGCAACACAGCATGATCTTCTGCAAACCATAAAGTCCTTCTGGACTGGATCACTGTGCAAGCCAATGGATGGTGAGAAACTGTGCAAAAATACCCCAAGTTTGCCAGAACTTTGGGCTATACCATAACGGCATTTGGGTATACACTGGGGCATGCAAGCATCTCTGGCCAGGCACAGCTCTGCTCAGCTGGGCACTCACTCCAATGGCCCATCACTGCTGATATGTGAGTCAAGCCAAACGTCTCAGCATGTCACTGAATAAAATCTGTATATGCATAAACCCTCCCATACTGACTTTTCCTATGGAAAGTGACTGCTTCTCCACCAGCACTGCTCTTTTCAGCACGGAGGAAGCTGCAGCAGCACATTTCTCCAGGCTGCACCACAAAATCACAGGGCCTGATGGGAGGACCTTAGGCAAAGCTCACAGAACTACTCAAAAACAGCACCACTCTCTGCCCAAAAATAACCCCACTAAAACACATCCAATTTCTTGATGCTGCTGTTACTGCCAGGATTTCCAAGCCTGCAGCTTTCCAGGAGAAATCTGTGGAATGCACACACTCCAGACCGTGCTACATTTGATATGAGTAGCCTGGTTTCAAGGATCCATACAAGCAGTGGGAGCTCCCATTTTTTCACTAAGAGCACATCTGAGACAAGTACAAGTTAAAGTTAACCAGCGGCAAAGCCTACTGCTCCAGCTCTGCAAGGGGGAACACCTGCCAGTGGCTGCCCCAACACAAAAGCAGATGCTGAAGGGCTCCTGCTGCGATGCAGAGAAGTGGCAGCTAAGATCTTGCTTCTGCTGTGCCAGGCACCATGCACTGGGCCAAAAAGAGCCTGCTGCTGTGCCAGAAAGTAATTCAAGCTGAAAGGCAAGTGATGGCACTTCGCATCTTTGCCAGGCAGCTGGCTGCAGAAACACATTTTGCAGCAGCAAACATCACCCTGCACTGATGAGGTGGAGAGTCCTTTCAAGTCAGTCCTTAGCAGGTCTAAAGATGGGCTAGAGATACAGGAGCTGCCTGATAAATGGCAATGTTTGGCAAGCAAACCTCCCCCCCCAAAAAAAAAACAACAAAAAATTCCACTATAGGCTTTCTCTCCTCCAAAGATTATGGTCCTTTTTCCTACTGCTGCCTCCCAGGCCATTAAATATCATTAAATTTACCCTGACTGAAAATATTAGAGGTCTCCTGTCTTAAACTTGAAGAAGATTTTTTCAACTCAGACAGAGGAATTTTGCTTACCTTCATCAAGCAGTAGTGCCAACAGTTGGTAAAGTACAGTATAAATATTAGCCCTTGCCAGTAAACAAACGCAAATTTTGGCACCAGAACAGACTGAAATAATCACATAATCACAGGATGGTTTGAGTCAGAAGAGACCTTTAAAGATCATCCAGTTCAACCCCCTGCCATGGTCAGGGACACCTTACACCAGACCAGGTTCTCAGAGCTCCATCCAACCTGGCCTTGAGCACTTCAAGACATGGGGCATCCACAACTCTGGGCAACTTGTCCCAGGTTCTCCCACCCGCACAGTAAGTTTGTTCCTTATGTCCTATCTAAACTTACCCTCTTTCAGTCTAAAACCATTGCTCCTTGTCCTGTCACTACAGGCCCCTGAAAATACCTCACCTTTCTCCATCTTTTTTATAAGCCCCTCCATATTAAAAGACTGCAATGAGGTCTCCTTGGAGCCTTCTCCAGGCTGAACAACTCCAACTCTCTCAGCCTTTCCTCACAGGAGAGGAGCTCCATCCCCCTGACCATCTTCATGACCCTCCTCTGGACTCACTGCAACAAGTCCATGTCCCTGCCTGTGCTGAGGGTTCCTGAGCTGGACACAGTGCTCCAGGAGAGGTCTCACCTGAGGGTCAAGAGCACCCCCCTCATACCTGTCAAGACTTCACATGGAAAAGTCCAGCTGGGGAATATCAACAAGGATTGAGCAAACCCCCCCAACAGACTGAAGAATATATGCATAGCCACACTGGACCAGAATAGTTAGAAACTCCATTTCCACGCTTCATTTATTCGTATTTAACAAATTAAAACCCTAAATGCCAAACTGAAGGTTCAGTGACAACTCATATTAAACAAAATAGCCACTCAGATCATTAAAACACTTGAGAGATGCTTTACTTCCTTCTGTGTATGCTCCACTAATCTCTACACTTCTCTCAGTCTGATAAAGCAATTTAAAAAAATCCATTTCACTTTCAGTTTCTGACCAGAGAAAGCACTGTGGGTTCACAAGTTACCAGGATTTTTTTTAAAATGAGAGATGTAACTCTCCATATACTTTCAAGAAATAATCCCAGTGAATTTAGGTATGAAACAGATCTGCAAAACAAAATAGGCAAGAATGTAAACTTGGTGCCTCTGCCTCTAAACACTTCCAGCCTCACCTAAGGAGTGACTTGGCTGGAAAGCTATTTATTGGAACAAAGAGGCCGGGTGATGCAGGAGTGCTGAAGGCACGGCAAGGGGGGCAGGCAGTGTAATACCTAAGCCAGTTATGTAAGCGGGGAAGCACGGGGTGAAAGGACAGGAGGACGCTGCGGGACGCGTGGCAGCCAGCCTCGGAAAGCTCATAAGGAGCTTTGGCAGGAGCCGGCGGCCCCGCTGCTGGGGCAGGTGACACAAGCCAGGCTCCAGCAGCCCGGCAGCGGGACCAGCCCAGCCCCCCGAGCCACAGGCACAGGTGCTTTGCTGCTGGGCACTGTGCTCATGGGCCACAAGAGTAGAGCCTGTGGGATCCTGGCTTTGGTGCTTTCTCTGACATCTGTTTCAGGTTTTAACACTGGTTTTCCCCTCTCCCCACCCCCGGATTCGCTGCTGAAGTGCCCACAGACAGTGAGACTATTGAGCATTTACTACAGCATGAGATTAGTTTGGGTTTCAGTTTCTGCTGAGCCAGCTCATTTCCTTCCACATTCTTACAGGAACAGATGCTAAAAAATAAAAGGGCAGTCAGCATCATAAAGGCAGAAAAAGGAAAACCCTTCATACAACAGCATGAAGTTAAAAATACTCTTTCACAGCTTTATCCAGGGCCATTCAATAGTTTTCTCTGTGATCTAATTACATTAAAGAGGAATAAAGATTATTATTTTTTCTTAAGAACAAAAAAAACCACAGACACATACACACCTCAAAATAACAAAAACCCAATCAAGCATCCAACTACTAAACTGGCCAAACTAGCTGGATTAAAAGAAGTGTTCAAAGAAGCTAAACAGAAAAATTAGTTTTGTCCCCTCCCATCATGCATGACTGCAGTGCTGCCTTCAGACACCAAACTCAATTGCAGCAGCAATTAGTCACAAAATTCAAGGTGAGCTGAAACTTCCAGATACACCAAGAGCATCCCTGTGCTGGAATAAATTCTTCCTCCACAGAGGCAAACCAAGCAGATGGACAACCTGCAGCTGATAAAAAGCCACAAGAAGCCATTCCTGGGCTGCAACAGCAGCAAGGACGAGGTGATGGCAGCCCTCACTAAACAAACTCCCAGCCCTTGTGCCACCACTCCAGTCAATGCAGGGGCACCTCTTCCCTTGGAGCATCTCTTCCCTGGGTGCTTTGATGCTCAGTGGCCACAGGCCAGAGCATCTCCATGGGGTCATGCAACACAGGCAGAGCCACCAGGGCTGGGACTAGCTTTAGGGAAAAAATAGGTGGAAAGAAACCCAGATTGCCCAATTGCTCCACACCAGCCATGTTTCTCTTTCCACAAAGTTACATCAATTTTATTATTTTTCAGAAAAGTCCCAAGTATGGCAAGATGCTTCTCCATGCAGTTCTGACATTCAGATGCTTTGCCGGCTAGATGGGCAACCTGCCACGCCTTCAGACATTGTTTAAAGTACCTTTTACATACAGATGTAATATCCATTATCCTCTAATGCTTTTAAAATGCTTCTTATTAGCCAACCCAGATGTGCAACCCACTGCTCAGCAAGCCCACACCTTCCTGGTGCCACTCCACCAGCCCAGAGCTGAACCTGCCAGCACCATCTTCTCCAAGCTATGGGAAAAATACATTAATACAGGCCAGAAAACTGAGATCACAAAGGACCAAAGCCACTGATTACCCCATTAGGTTGCTTCACTGCTTGATACAAATTTCTCCAGGAGGTTTCTAAACCTCTGAGAACTGCCAAGCTGCAAAGTAAAAATATGCAATGTAAATAGAGAGACATTGGTAGGGCTAATGACATGAAATCACTGATAAAATATTGGAGGACTTTCAGACAAATCTTTCCAAATCATTAGCTTCTGGATTTATGACAAGTGAGGCCGGTTCATGGAGGTTCAAACAAGGTGGAGTAAAAAAAATTTAGATCACATGGACAACATAAATGTCCCTGCTGGCAGCTTGGGCCAGAACCAGGCTCCACAACACCTTACTGACAACAGCCTTGGGGAATTTCGATCCTGCTTGTAAAGAGCAAAGAACACAATGTTAACTTCCTATTGCTTTTGTCAACTTATTCATAAACATCTTAGTATTATGAACATTTTAATCACCTGTGCATTGCCTACACAGTGTCATTAGGTTTTCTTTCAGAACAAACAAACAAAAAAATGTCGTATCCTTCATGTAAAAATAAACTCCTCGGGCAACACTTGACAAACACAGCTGCACCATCCCTTCAGCCAGGAGATGCTTTTCTCCCTTCCCTGCAGCTCTCCCAGAACTGGCTCAGCAAGGCACCCCAGCACCCACTGCTCCGCCCTGGCTGGAGGGCAAAGCCCTGTGCAGCTGGCACAGCTGGTGTCACACAGTGCCCAGTGGCTCTCAGGCCCAGTTTTGGCACCAGTTACACCACCCTATCACCACACTGTTGCGTCGGCACAAGGGGTTGCCATTACAGTACACAGTTTTGATGGCTTCACCATTTCTCTGCTTGCTCACCCATTTCACCTAGACCTCTAAGCCATTCCAGATCTCTAAGCTACTCTCTGGGATTTAGGGTTTAGAGCCAACCCCTTCCCCCACTGTGAAAACATACACTTGTGACTGATGGAGAACCTAAACATTTGTCCCACAACAAATATTTATGGGTGTAGAAGAACTTGGAACAGCCATCCCAAGCGGGACAGACACCAACTGACTGCAGTGATACCCCCTGGCACCCACAGGAAATACAGCCCCACATCACCAGCCCCACTCCCCACTGGCTGCCCAAGAGGGTGCTGGCTGCCTTGTACTCACCCTCTCAGCCCACCCCTCGAGACACCCTGCACTCAGGCAGGAGAGTCTCCAGGCTGGACTGGCCACCCCAACCCTTTGGCTGCTCCTTCACAGCCCTGTGTGAACCAGGAAGTGGAGGCAAGCCAGTAGTTTATTTTTAACGTTTTTTTTTCCTCCCTTAAGTAAAAAGCAAAACCACATGCACAAACCACATGTTCGCACTCGCTCCACCCAGTGACGGGTTTCACATTTTGCATCCTTCCAACGCTCAAAAATGCCTGGGCATTGACATAGAGCAGACATCACCCCACAGATTTCCATTATGTCCCTCAGTACCCCTGCTTCTACACTGGCAAAATAAGAGTTTTTTAAACACTGAATTAAGTCTCTCCAAGAAGCAGGCAAAGCCTGAAGAGAGAGGTCGGTGAGGGTGACTGCTCTCAGCTTGTTTCCCCCTTTCCCTCCTTCCCAAAAATCATCCAGGACATCCAGGAGCACTGGCAGAAGTTGCAGCTCACACTTCCAAAGCTTTGCCGCAGACTCTTCACAGAAAGAAGAGCCAGTGTGGGATTATGAGTCCCTTCCCATGAGTTCAACCACAGCTTCGAATCCCTACTAACCAAAAGCTGGCTCTTGCTTCTTTTCTGCAGTTCCTCAGACATAATTACTTGTAACATCTTTGAGCGTTTCAGATAAACAAATTACAGGACCTCTAGTGACTCCCCAGACTTCAGTCTCAGAGGTGCAGGCAGTTGGAAAGGGTCTCCCAGCAGCAGATACTTTTGCAGCACATAGGTTGAATTTTTGGAGCTAGGAGGAGACCACCCATTTACCATGGGAACTTTTGGTACAGAACTTAGCTTCCCTCAAAGTTAAAATAAAAAGTTGAACGATCCCATTTTTCCCAAAAGGTCTATTGAAACTTCACTTTCTTTAAAAGGAAGGGGGCACTAGGTCAGCACACACATATCTACACTTTGAGCAGCAAGACTTCTGAATCAAAGTGACAAAAACTTCCAAGGAGCAAATACATTAACACAAGACCCAGTTTGTGCCCACAGTCTGATGTGGCTACAATCAGGCTCTAATGACAAAATTACCTGTTTTCAACTTCTGTTCAAAGAGAAACTCCATACCAGCAGAGTGCTACTTAGACATGAACATTAATACTGAAATGCCTGATTCAGAGCTCTGAAAACACTAATTAATCACAGCACTGGCTTTATGAGTGATCATTTACAAATGCCACGGCAGTTCTGCACCACCCTGAGATTGTTGGCAATGCCTCATCCTAAGCAGAAAAACGTCCTCACTACTTGCTGAATACCATACTGCTTGGACAGCAAGTGCAAGCCATCAGTTTTGATGAAAGCAAATGTTAGAGATAAAACAAGGCACTTGGAATCATAAGAAAGCATCTGCCTCAATTTTAATATCTCCCTACTGACTTTTACCTCCAAGACAAAAAGAATTTGGTGAGTTTGCACAGCAGCTCAAGGATGGACCGGACAGTTTCAAGCATTACAAGACTTGAAGACATTAGCTTTGCTCCACAACCTCAACAATAATAAGATGTTTGTGAATAGAAAAAGGTGGAAGCTGAGATGCTTGGGTCATTCCAACCACTGTGTTCTTCTACACTAGGATAAAAAGTAGATTCAGTGCAGCCCTGCCAATACCTTAATTAATTCAAAAATCTGTTGGAAAAGCTGGCCACCATTTTTGTGTATTTTAGGAAGCAGAGCTGAAGTGGAACATATTCTCCCAGTCCAACCTAACAACCACATGGTAAGCTGTTGGCTTCAGGACAGCAGATTATGTCAGCTAATAACCATCCCTTGCTTTACTCTTGCTCAGCCCTTTGGCCCATCTCAACCAGCCAAACTGGATTTTCAAAACAGCTCACTGTTGGTTGTTGCAGGTGTCATTAGACACCTTGCCCATAATTTATCCAATTATTTACAGTGCCCAACCAGCACCCTCTGAAAATGCACCAAGGTTCCTGGTGCCAAGTTTAATTATGCCCTTGCTTAAGAACTGCAGGTTATTTTATGCAAAGCAATGGAAAGGTGTGCTGGCTGGGCGAAGGGAAAGCCTTACACTATGCCTCATTTCCTGAAGGAGACTTGAATTTAGATCTACTTAACTACCACACTGTGCAAGGAGCAGTGTGCTTATTGTTAGGAAGCATCACAGAAACACCACAGTCAGCTACAATTTCCTTGCTCTGCAGAAGCCGCATATTCCCTTTCCCACTGTTGAGGCTCTGCCTCACCTCTTCACCAAAGGGGTACATTTGAAACTGCAGTAACACCAGCCCCCTGTTCCCCTCCCACACAAGACCACCTTTAACAAGGCATCTCCCTCTTGTCTCACCACAGGGGGGGACACAGACACCCCACAGAGCAGCACCAGAGGGCTGAAACATGCTGCCAGCCCCTTCAAGGAATGCTGGCACAGAACCCTCAGGCCAAACATAGTCAAGTTCCCAAAGGAAAAGCATTCAAGTGTCAGGAACTCTCCTTCCCAGCCTCCAAGGAATCCTACAGAATCCTCTAGCAGCCCAGCTGACTGTGCTTATTGCTGCATCCTTCACTTTATAGGTCAACATATACCAGAGAGCCAGCAATTCTCAGCTAATCAGATTTCTGTGCAGACTGACAAATGGTTCCCAATAAGAACATAAAACCCCAGTAAAATCAAGAGTCTCTCTAATCAACTCAGTTGATGCAATGCAGTAAGCCTGCAGAAAGCTCACACACTTTGTTAACACATTGGATTGCACTTTGTGGCAGGATCTCAGGGGGCTGGCAGCAGTGGGGGGACCCCAGCCAAGACCAACTGCTGGAAGGAACGTGTTCCTCTTTGTGTTTTGTGCTCCACTCAATGTTATGTTATTTTGAAACTAATACATGGTAATTCCTTGACATACCATGTCAAGGTATTACCACGTGCTTTCATGTGCTTGCCATATGCCAAAGCTTAAAATTGGAGTGTGAACACACATTCACAAAGGAGGTTCTTGCCCTACCACTAGATTATCCCAGCCTGGAAACTTCTTATAGGTGAGTCCTTTCTATCTCCCCAGGAAGACCCAAAAAAATCATGAACTGATGTTGCCAGTGGTGTGTGAAAATCATCTTTCTCATGAAGGCCAAGCACCTTGCCTTGTTAACAACCCTGCAGCTCTGCCACATTCTCTCCCTCCAACCTCCTGATCCTACACTGTTTACCCCACAAAGCTCACTCATCACTGAGAAGGGCTTCAGAAATGTAATGACATCACTGACATATACATGGCACCCCTCCTCTTCCCACAGCAAGGCTGTGGTGACAGCAGGGCACTGCATGTCCCAGGAGCCAAACAGCTGAACCCAGTGAGTCAGGAGAGCAGGAGATGATGTGCAGAGAGGCAGGTGGAAAATCATGGCCGCCTCCTCCACAATGGCCCTCAGCTGCTCTTAGAAGATGATGAGGATTTCCAGCTAAAACACTGGTGCTCTCAAAGGTCTGGCACCCGAGCTGCTTGAGCAGGTAAAAGGGACGGTGAATCTGTCAAGGTCCCTGATTAGGTGTGAAAGAAAAGCCCTGTGCACACAATGCTCTTACTGCAGCTATAAATAATCCCCTCTGCACCAAAGTTGTGCACACTGTATTGACACTTCTGACTTAATAGGATTTTCTAGGTAGCCTGAACCAGCTCGGGCTGCTGCAGGGCAGCCTTGCTGAGCCATTTTCACAACACATGCATATGGCTGTGACTGGGGGGAGCATAGGGGATAATCGTGTTTTCAGTGTCCTGATCACACTAAGGCAGGAAAAGACTCCGAGAAACTCCTAGAGGGTTGTAATGAGTTTGCATGCACAGCATAAGAGGGAGAAAACATCCAGGATGGAAGTTTTTCGATGTAACAAACTTATCTCCCAGCTACATATTAGAAATAACGACAAATGCAATTTTTTTCTTCTTTAGATTCATCCTTTTAACAGTGGTAGAGAAAGGTAAGAAACAATGTTCTAATAAAATAAATGATTTTTTATATCAAATAATGTAAAATATTATTTTCCTATTCAAATATATCATGCAATTTCAGTTCCTGTGAGTAAACTAAACCAGTTCTCCCACTAATGGCTCATTATTGCCTTCAAATATGTTAAGACAAGAATTTAAACATCTCTTTTACTGCTTTACTCCTTCTAAAGAAATTCCACCCTGTTTGAGTTACTGTCTGTTAACCTGACAGGCTGACCTGAGAACTGTTAACTAAATAATCTTTTACTGTAACATTTCCACTACAGCACCTTTGCCTTTGTGGTGCATAACAGTCTGTCAGTGGTGCTGGGAATCCTGTCCAGGTTTTTCCCTGACCCTTCAAGCATGTACCAGATTTATCCCCTGCCCTTGGACCTGAGGATGGGGCAGGCTGCTGAGCCTGTGCCCGTCTTCCCAGGTAAAGCCCCAGTATTGCTTCACCTGCCCTGCCTCATTTCTTCCATCACCTGGATAAAGCACTCCAAAACCTGTCTGCTCATGTGCTGTGGAGAAAACTAATGTTGACCCTTTCATGCCCAAAAGGTACAAGTACCAAGGGCCTGACTATAAGTACCTGACAGCATAGCCAGCTACCCCACTTTGCACCGTAGTTGCAAGGTCTGGGCAGTACCTGGCTGAAAACATCACCCCAGCATCTTGGGGCCTGAGTCCCAGACCAGGAGGCAGCAAGACTTTATGTTGTACAGATGAAGAATAAAAAGATGTTTTCTGGTACCTCATGTCATTCCCATAATCACTGCCCCACAGACAACTTACCTCAGCAAGGAATGATGTAGGACAGTTGCCTATTGAATATTCCCTGCCAGCCCTAGCTTCCTTCAGCTGCTCCATCACCATAAAGCAACACAGAAACCATGCAGGGCAATTGTACATGTCCATCCACATACTAAGTACTGCACAGTGCTGTCCCAACCTGCTCAAGATGAGCTCTCAATCGTGCCTGTAGCCCTAGGCAAGCTGTTTCTCCAGGGCTTAGGGATGAAAACTCTCTGTGCAGCACTTCTGTGTATTTCTGGAATGACATTTGCCTGTTTGGAGCACTGGGAATTTGTAACACAAGAAGAAGAAATAATAAAGTTGACCTCAAGCTGGTTCAATACACTCATCCTGAAACTAAAGTAGCTAGAACATGGTGCATCATTTTTTCCTACCACAGTCTTAGCTGTTATGGAAAATGCAGCAATGAAGAAAAGAGCTGACTCATGAGCTAACATTACCTGTCTTCACCTCTTCTGCTCCTTCAGCATGCTCTGTACACCATTGATACATGCAGTGCTTGCATGGCTGTCTAAGAACCTCAGGCAGAAGTGACTGCAAGAGATACACGTAGTTCAAAATTTCATTAAAGAAATGGCTATAATACAATCACAAGCCACTCAGTGCACTGGAGGCTGAATGTTGCTAAGGAAAATTATGAACCTCCTCCTGCAAATATCCTTATCTAACCACAACAGAGAAAGAGCCAATAGTGTAGCAACATCTATATTCAGCACAAGGACTAGACCAGAATAAGGTGATCATTAAATAGCTTAAAACAAAGGAGATAGCAAAATGTAATGAGCCTCAACAAACGAAGTGAATCAGGGCTAAGAGGCTCTACCAGCATTTTGCATTAGGCACCTCTTAGGAAACCTTTTGTAGGAGATGGAAGGACAATCAGCTCCCCCAGAGCTTTTGCACTGGACGGATGATGGACAGGTGGCTCCTTTTGCAAAACCCATTTTCTTCATTCTGCACAGTGGATAATTCAGCTCAAGGATAAGGAAAAAAAAAAAAAGCAGAGAGGGAGGTAGGGAAAATGCTTGAATGCCAAAATAGGCAAATTACTGAGCTAGAAAATCTAGATTAAATCAAGCATTCCTGCAAATGTATAATAGAGAAACAAATGGCTCCCATCTGGAAGCTTAGCAAATTAACTTGGATCCTGGTTAAGACAACAGCACCAGAGTCTGCTTCCAGAAATGTAAATATCCAATGTGCATTTGCAATCCAATAACAGGCTAAAAATATAAGACAACTCAGAGTGGAAATCTGATTTTGTGTCTACCCTCTTAATGGGAAATAAAACAATAATTCTTTAGACACAGCAATCTGGACTCATTTTTCCTTCTTGGAGAGATGATGCAAGATATCTTTGCACCAGAAAAGTCTTTCAGCTGCTTCTGACTGCAAGGCCATAGCTCACATGTTGGAGGCCTGACTCTTCTCCTTCGTATTCTGCTTCCCCATCTCCTTTTCCATTCTGTGTTCCCTGGCTGCTCCACTGTACTGTCCTCAGCTCTCTGTTTATTTATACCACTTCACTTGATTCTTCCTACTAAGAGTATTCTGGCTCTTTTTCCCCACAGAGGTTTATCTCTGGCCTTCCAGTAAGAGAAGGGCTCTTGGTCTCAGTGTGCAGATGGAGAACTCAACCACAGGCATGAACCAGGCCCAGGACTAAATTTAGCCCAGAAGAGGGGAGTCTTTCTGCCAGTAGACCAGGAAGGCAATTTGGAGCAGGATTTTTTTTATTTTAGATGCTCTCTGGTGGTGTCTGCCTTCCTCTAGGCTATAGAGTCTGGGGAGACCAGCCTTAGACTCTGAGCATCATCCCTGAGGACCTTTTGATGCTACAAAAGGAAGGAAAAGCTATTACAAGTTAATGTCATCCATATGGTTTAAGAGCTGACATTGGAAAGGAAGTTTTAGGGTGTTCCACTAGCAGAAGGCATT
Organism: Argya squamiceps; assembly: GCA_037834095.1. Taxonomy (NCBI): domain Eukaryota; kingdom Metazoa; phylum Chordata; class Aves; order Passeriformes; family Leiothrichidae; genus Argya; species Argya squamiceps. Next base: position 98,161,931 of record JBBMKD010000145.1, on the reverse strand, counting down.
AATGGAAAAAAAAGGATGTTTTCTCTGTGTATGAGATACGTCCTTCTGTGTTCACAGCAGGCACAGCCAGGAGTTTTAGACTACAGAAAAAAACACCTCTAGAGACAGGATAATCAGGAAAAACAGTTAATTCCCCCATCTGGTTTTAATAAACAGATGGGGGGATTGGTAAATGTGAACCAAAAAGCACATAATATCCAAACTTCGGAGAGCAAAGAACATATGAACATTAATAGCAGCAGTCAGATAGAATGTTCAATAATTAGCCAGAATTCACAGATGATGAGTAAGAAACAAGAGCATGGATTAACATACTGATACCAAGAGAAAGCGCACTGCAAGAGAAAACTCAGGTAGCAGAATAAGAAAGTCCAAAGGACTGCAGTGGTAGGGGGTCAACGCTGCTTGGAAGAAGGAGTGGCCACATCACACCCTACAGAGCCTGCATGGCAGTGCAGTGCAGATTGCAAAGTTCACAGCAAGACAGAAGTGCCAACAGGGCTTATCTTGCTGTGGGAATGCAACTTCCCAAAATACCCAACTGAAGAACCCACTACTAACGTAAAGAGCTGACCACAGATATTCCTGGAAGCAGAAGACAACAATTGTAATCCTCCAGCAGCTGAACTAGAAAAGGACAGTTCTAATTTAGACACTGTAAGTAGCTGAAAGTCCTCAATGAAAGCAACTCTGGAGGCAAGTGTAATCATGGAGAAGTGATTTAGGGAAATACAAAAATTCATCTTTTCAATTTCCCATAAGCTTTGAGGAATCTAGGGAACTTGGCATGGAAGTCAACTGGACAGAAGTGCTCAAGAACACACTTGTAAGAAGCTTAGAATATCTGTATGGCAAAGATGGAAAAAAAAAAGTTGGTATTGAGCAACCGCAAACAAAGTAGGGGAGATATCTAGGGCATGAGTTCCAATCTAAATGGAGAAAAAAAAAATCACCAAAAAGGGATTTTTAGGGCTAAGCAGAGTCTATATGAGGAATGGAAAAGAAGGGCTGCTCATCAAAGACATCTGTGTCAGAGGTCAGGAAACAATGGGGAAAGAGAAATTGCTGAAGTCAAGTTGAATTAGGTCATGCAAATAAAAATAAAGAGCAAAGATCAAAATATTCTTCAATGACACAATTTTTTTTAAAAAAAGTACAGAAAGTGGAAACTAGCGGCACTTGGCTGATGTATCTTAAAAACACAAGAAAGGAGAGGAGCTTTTGTTGTTACTGCATCAGGATGGGGAACAACAGATGGAAAAAATGAACTCACAGCACTGACAAAAAACCCCTTCAAACTATTAAACAGTCGACGATCAAGCTGAAACTGAAAGTGTTTCTAGTCAGGGTGGAGGTGAACAGCCTATCCCCAGGGCAAGCAAACAAGAGGGGAGCATTTTGTTTGGGCTGGAGTCTACTCCCTGCTCCCTGCAACAACAAGAGGCTGGGCTTTGCAATCAACACAGCCTCATGAAATCTGCTGTTTTGAAACATGCTGACCACAACCAGCTCACAGAGAAACCTAAACAAGAGGATGATGAGAGTGTGATGATGTGTGATAAGTGTGTAGAAAAATATCTTAAAAGGTTAAATGGGATCAATTGCCACTTGTAGCCTTATTCCACAGCACCCAGAGGAAAGGGTGCTCTTGATGCTCCCCTTACATCCCTTTTCTGACTTCAGCACAGGTCTCCCACACTTGGAGGTTGAGAGGAAGGGAGACTGTTTATTTATAAGCACTGGTCATTTGAGTAATTTCTGAAGAGGCACCAAAGTTGCCCCACCAGAACAATAATAATCTGTTGCTGGGTTGGAGTAGTCTATCTCACCTTTACCTACTAAAATTTGATAGCAAAGGCATTAAGACCAAAACCAAGCTTTGCTCAGAATAACCTTAACATGGCACAGATACCTTTCTGGAGCTCACTCCCAAACTTCAGCATACTGAGCAAATGCAAACTACATAATTTATAAGCACATCATGACTGTTTCTTCCACTGTATGGAATTAAAGAAAGGTGATTCACGTACCTGAGAAAGCTGGGGTTGTAAAAGTAGGCAGTAGGAGCCAGTGTCAAAGTTTTCTCATTCTCCAATGAAAGTGTCACTGTCAGAGCACAGAGTTGCCTTTAAGAGACATGAAAATACTTCCAAGTGCAGGCAAAACGTGCTATAGCTTCATCAAGTCGTGGTCAACCACGCACACAGCAACTGGCTTTGTGCCTGATGTTTATTGAGACCTAAATGCAAAATCTCTGCAACAACAGAACTGGCATCACACAAGCCAGAGAAGCAAACCTATTATTGTCCAGAATTATTATTACATTGTATTATTAACCAAAACAACTTAAAAGAAAAGGTTAAGAAACTGTGAGTAACTCCATGACTTATGCTCAGCTCCACTGGTGCTCATCAGCTCCAAGCCGGCTCAGGGGAGCACACAACCAAATGTATCATTGCTATTCAGAGTAATGAGGAACAGCTTAACCTCTAACCTCAGGTCACATTTGAAGACATCTCTTTAAACAGCAAGACAATTAAAACCAGAACTAGCACATAGGCAGGTCCACAGCATCAACAGGTGTTGGAGGGTTCCTCTGAGTCAGTTGTCTCGATGCAGCATACTACACATTAAAGACTTATAGCTGTAAAAATGTTAAAAATGTACAAGTTTGTAGAACACATGAAGAACCAACCTGGAATCTTTTCTGTGGTCTTGTCTTTCTCTCACAATCTATTGGATTTTACAGTGTTTAGTCACCTCTCTAAATTCAGCTGCAGATTCAGCTCCTTAACTAAGCATGAAAAGTTCTCCCTTCTACACTACACAGCCAAAAGCAGAGACCTTCTGAGAAGAAAACCAAAATATAACCAGGTATTCCCATTACAAGGACTGCTCCAGACAATGAGATGACCAATGAATATTTTCACATGCTCTGCACCTATGCCACTAACATAAAGCAAAACACTTGTGACCTCCCATCAACAAAACCTTTCAAGTATCATTATTCACCTGGATTAAGCATGCACTTGCACTTAAGTGCACAAATAAATCCAGCCAACCCCAAGATAATTTAAGCATATGCCTCAAATGAAATACAAGACTGGATGATCTGCCTCAGGGCAGACTTCAGATCCTTTCATTTTACTTTTCAATGCAAGGCAGAAGCACAATGCTGAAGCAAAGGAGGAGACTGAAAAAGAGGCAGGCCATACATCACAATTTACTTTATGATCTTATCTTTAAATCAGACTCACAGGGAAAGAACAGCAGGGAAGAGGCTCAAAAATTGTTTCAAAGACTACTGCACTGGCTGTCTGGTAGTAGATTAATCATTTAGTTGTCAACCTTGCAATAACTATAATTGTTTTGGATGACATTCACATTGCAAAACTGTAACCACATAGTAACAGTGAGTCAAGTTGAATCTAGCCCTTCTTCATTTTACCTTTGCTTTAGACATGTTTTCTCCAACACAGAAAGAACCAACTTAAAGGAAAAAAAAACACCATCATGTAGATTAGAGTTTATTGATTACCCAGACACTAATTACAGCCCAGCTCTTTGAGATCTCTCCAAGGGGAAAGGAAGAGATGGTATTTACAGAAACTACTTCTAATGAGAAAACCTTAAGGCAAGGAAGGTGAACCTGAGAGCAATGAGTACCAATTTTATAGAATATAAACAACTGTTTGCTCTTGTAATTGCATTTGCCTTTCTAACTACAGTCCCTATTCTGTACCTTCCTCCAGAAACACCCACTCCTAGGCAAGGATGGCCAAAGCTTGATTACATCACTGTAACTATGGGGAAAACATGTTATGATTTGCTTAAGCTCGCTTTTTTCAGGGAAAGCCTTAAGTTTATAATTAAAAAAAAAAGCTATAAAATCAGTGTCACAGACAGACTATCCCTTCTCCCCCACTGATTTGAACACCACAGTATTGAATAGAGCTCTATGATGAAGGACTATTTTGTTTCTAAAACAAAACCCAGTGTCCCAAGCAGCTAAGTTCACTTCAGAGAGGGCACCAAGGCCAGGGAAAAGGAAAAAGAGCTACTTCTTCCAAGTTTTCTCCTGACAAGACAATTTTGTTGAAGGTAATGATGAAGTCTCCTTGGTTGGCTACAGACTTAAGCCAGCAGGACTTCCACCTGTTCTTCTGCAGGCAGAAGACACTCACTCCTGCAAAGCTAATCCCTGTTAAACTCCTGTGTTACAGCTATGTGCTGAAGCTCCAGCACCCGGAGTGAGCAAGGAACCCTGACCATGCAACTCAAAATCAGGTACAGGGTTTGTCTCCATCAGATGTGAAGTACCTGCAGTTCCTCCATCACCAAAGGAAGGGAACTAAAAACAAACCCCAAATGAGCATAAAGCAACTACACTTTAAAAAATACTCTGAACTGAGCTACAGCTGAGCTTGCATGCAGAGATTTGGGTTTCATGGACAAGCAGCAGTGCCAGGAGAGGAATTAACTAAACAGACATTTGCAAAATACAACTTTCAAAAACAATTTGTCAGAAAATGGCAGCTTTGGTGAAGTGTAGGAATAGGATGGAATGGACATTCTCACAGCATCACATTTTTATTTACAGAAGACAAACAAGGAAAAAGATAAATACATTTTGCAGATGGTCTGTCTCCGAGTGGCCCCGATAAAGGCTGCTGTGCCCTGACTCTGGGCCAGCCACATTCCATCTCCAACTACACAGCCTTCAGAAGCATTAGCAGTAATTAAGAAGAGCCAATCATAGTGATAAGCCAGATGTCTATAAAAAAAATACATGATGCACTGATACAGATTTATTTTTTCTTTCACGTTTTTTTGGAGGACTAACATGGTACACTCCTTATAAAGACATTTTTCAAGTCCTTCACAGTTACTCCTCTGATGCTGACTCACTGAATCCCAGATGGGACCCTTGGTATCACTCATCCCAGCAGGTCTCCAGTACAGCACCAAAGACTTTATGTGTGGTCACCAGGCAGATATTGTCTTTCAAATTGCCACACAAGTACCTGAAGTACAGTTCTTGGGAATTCACTGTGATCTCACAAAAAGCATTGAGAGCCACCGATCTAGTCCAATACCTTCTCATCCAAATAATTCCAAGAATTCTGGCACCCAGCCACCACCCACTTGGCCTATACCACCTGTTTTCAAAAGATATACTACTCTGACTAAAAGCCTCCAAAGGATGAGAACCCCCCCTCATAGCCATAAACAATTTTCTTCAAACAGTGATGTTCTTCTACAGTTAAGCAAGCAAAGGATGCACAGATTTTGCTGTGGTAGAGGTGGGATAGGGGAATTTGATAATTTTGTGTCATCTCCCTCTTTGTACCATATATAACTCAGTGCTCACTTGTGCAGCTCACTGAAAGATTAGTTGGCTCATTCAGACAGGCAAGGGTAGACTCCTAAGGCGTTTAAGTGATTTGGGGCAGGATGATCATCTGTCTCCTCCCTGCCCACAATTAACTGTTCCATGGCCCCTGTGTTGTGCTAGGCCTGAGCATGCTGGGGAAGTGAGAAAAACAGAGGAGCTGAGCTCCCTCCACCATGACCGGGAGCATTTCTTCTCCCTCAGCCTTCAGTGGTTTAAAGGGAGTTCTCACAAAGGGAACCAATCCCACTGATGATCCAGGATCTTGAGTATTCCACCTAAAGCTCAGTGTTTCAAACAGCAGGGAAATTAAACAACAAAGTTTTGCAGTAAGCTGGTAAATCATTGTGTGTCTATGCTCAGATGGTTGTAAGGAGCATGACAAACTTGAAACAGCCTGCTAATTTCTAAAATTAAACAGTTCTTGGTGTTACAGAGGTCAGCCATCTGTTCAAATATTCATGTTTTAGTTAATATTCTTTTTCCACTCTTCTCTCCTGACTCAAGCATACTCCCTAGGAAGAAGAGAGTACAACTCCCTAGGAAGAGGAGAATATCACTGAAGTCACCACAGCTAGACAGCCATCCTCTTCCACGAAGAGCTGCCCACAGAAAGGATGTTTGTGGTTAGGACGGACTGTGGAGGCAAACAAGAAAAGTGGTGGAAAGAATAGTGTATTATCCAGGTTTCTCAGGAGCACTAAAGCCTGCAGAGAGCCAAGAATTTCTGGTGACGTCTGCAAGAGAATTTGTCAGGTTCTGAGAGCTGCACTTAACATCCCTGGCTTGTCAGGACACCTCTGGACCTCTGGCCCACCCTCCATCCCATCATTTCTAACCTCTGCTCAGTCTTGCAAGGCTCCAAGAAACATCAGAGAGCACTTCAGCATTCAGCTTTAAACTGCCATCTCATGACAGGGAGAAAGGGAAATATGACTGCTCTCAACAAATTTCACATACATTTGTAGTGAAACTGCTTACTTTATTAAAAAAATGGAACTATCTGAAGTTATTCAGAAAGCAAGGCCAGCCCCAGGCTGAAGCTGGGTTTATAGAGCAAGAAGTGGGCTCCAAGCTATGTATGGTATGAAGAGATATGATGTAAAACAACCAAATTCTGCTTTTTACATCCATTCACAATCTGGGTTATTCTGTCTTCTCCTGTGTTCCTGATAATACAAGGAGGAACAAAAATCCCATGAGCTCTGAGAAAGGTGAAGAATGAGGGGGGCAGGAAGACAGAAGCCAAACAAGCACTTTCAGGAAGAAACCAAACTTGGGCAGGGGAAAAGCAAAAGTTAAAAAGATGTGAAAGTGGTTGAGTGAGAATAGGCTGGTCTTCTGCAACCATTAACCTGCTTAAAATCTGTCTTCAAGGAAACTGCCCAATGCATTTTAGATACGGGTAGCCATTGTCTGTCAGGAAATCTGGCATGAAGGAAAAGGCAAAACCTCCATCTTTAAACCTTTGGCTTTAGGCTGGGAATGATGTCCTCAAAGGAGACAATGCAACATATTGCTTTATTGTGTGTAATTTTAAACCAGCAGGAGTTGGAAGAGGTTTTGATAAAGACATTAGGATAAAATTCTGTATAACAGAGATATTGTGCAGAACTACCGACTGGGTTAAACACTAAGCTGAATTTAGATGGAGAAAAGTGTCCCCATACTCACTTCTAAACCCATCTTGGAACAGGTGTGAATCCCTGGTATTGCACGTGGCTTAATTCAGGGGAACAACAGTGAATGAATTACTGGAAATATTGCCATTCATTATTTTCTAACACCTCCAGTTTAAAGCCTAGCGAACGCTTCACAGCTTGACCTTTGGGATGAATGTAAAAGCAGTACTACAGCACCAAAACAAAATATTTTCCTGCTTTTTTTAAAGTCAATAGGACCTGTATTATTTGAAGAATGGTAGCCTCAGGGAATCCGTTTCACTGCAAAGCCATTTAGGCAGCTGTCATTAGTTTAAAAGCCCATTTTTGTTTAATGACTGCTGTTTCACATACTCCCAATGCCATGCATCATAACTGTCATCCCTAAACCTTAGATTTATGAAAGCATACAGCAGCAGCATTATACTCAGGGGTCTGCTGATATTCCCATTATTAAACCACTTCTTACAAGTTTTGACTTGTGTTTAGGCATAACAAATCCTGTGTTCTGCGTGGGTGCTGTCACAGAGGTGGATGCTGCTCAATTCCCCCAGGATGCCTGGCTGTCCAGGCAGAGACATCAGCATCCCCAGCTGGGGCATCTTGCAGAGCTTGGGAGAAGGATGCTTGAGATGCAATGAGAAATAAAATAAAACTTTTTCATTTGTTTAGATATCCTTTATCATCATGGGAAGGATTCAGAAGCGGAAAGCACAACAAGGCCCAGTCTCCTACTAAGTCACACTTCATCCAGGGTGCAGAGAAAACGTGGCTGGAGGGGAACACTACCTCAAAGTTGTTAAACATCTGGAAACAATTGGAGAATCAGATAACCTGCAAAACCAAACCCTTTTTCCTAGAGTCCCAGGCTATGCTCTTTAAAACACACTGATTCAGGAGGACACTCTGAAGTCATTTCCCAGGTACCACACAAAATGCATTATTTAGTACCTGCCTGCTGTGAAATTCCTTTTGCACCTGCTAGCTTTTATCAGTCTTCCACTCAGCTGCCACTTTGCAGGTAAATTCACCTCCCACTATTTTTATAGTGAGAACAGGGACCATTCAATCCTCTTACCTCACTCTGTGACTGAGGAACTGAGTCTATGAACTCTACTTGGTCAAACTTAAAACAAATTACCAGTCAAAACAAAAGAAAAAAGCTGTTTTCTTCAGATTCAAAATAGTTAGAAAGCACATGAAAATGCAGGGAAGGAATTCCTGGAATACTCTGAAACCAGTGAGCACAGATTTTACAATCTCAAGTTTATATTTTCAGGCACTTGTATTAACATACCTCTCTATTGTGCTCCTTGTTGCAGTGTTAAAATACTTCATTATCATTCATAAAGAAGGTATTTTTACCTAGGAAAAGAAAGGACTTAAAAACAACCTGCCTTAGTGATTCCAATATAAATTGTCAAAACTAGATAATTAACTATTCTGACAAATAGGTAGTAATGGTAAATAACAAGCAGTGAGACATGATATACACCCATAAGGATATATGTCTTAATAATGATGTGCCACAAAATAATTTTGTGATCGTAAATACCTAAAATGAAGTTTCCTCCCCAAATTACAAAAAGTTACATTTTTCCTAAATAATTTTGCCTGTGGCATTTCATTTAATAAAATGACAAATTATATTTCCTTTGAAATTCAATGAAGGTCAAATACAATTTTTTTGATGGAATGAAAAATTCTATCATTTAATCCACTTCATTTTTACTGTAACAGATTTACTATACTCAATTTACTGATGAATTCAATATTGAGACAATGAATTCTCAGGCTTTAGGGCATAAGATAGCCAGCCAGCAGGCACCTAGCAAAGAAAATCTCTCCCACCACTCCTGCATGAAAGCAGGAACATATCTAGAGCTGGGATCTACAGCCCATCTTCTTCCAGCTCTCCAATCCTGTCTGCACTCGAATAGAACAAAGTAGTTTAGTTGGAAAAAGACCCAGAGTGATCATCTAGTTCAGCTGCAGATCCCAATGCTTCTTTCCAGATGACGACAAAATCTAGACAAGGGACTGAGAGCCATGTCTGCTTTCCCTGGGAGTTCCTGGAAAGCTCTCTGGAAAGGAACAACTGGGATTATGACTGCTAAGAGACCAGATTTCATAGTAGCCCAAGGATGATATTTATAAATACCAAATGCATAAGGAGAAGGAAACAAAACTGCCTGGCTTAGCTGAGACTCTCTTTGTTCACACAAAAATGTTTGCACCTCACCAACCCCATGGATGCTCTGCTGGAACTTCACCAGAACACCGTGCAGGAGGAGGGAAATGTCTGGACATGACAGCGGATGTACATGCAACACTTGGTGGTGTTGGGGGAACTCCCCCCTCCCAAAAAAGTCCCAAACAAAGACTGCCAAATGAAATCATTAACAAAGCAATGTGCATCCTATGTCAAAATTGTCCATATATTTTGTTATGGCAAAATTAGTACTTTATGTTCCTCTACCCTAAATGATGTAACAGATACTAGACTTTACCAGCTGATTTCCATACCTGCTGCAACAGCTTGTGGTCAGCAGGGAACAGGACTGTGCAAGAACCTGGCTCTGGGCCTGCACTGGCAAACCCACAGCATCTTCTCCTCCATTCACTGGCCATGCTGTGCTGCCCACACTGAACTGTGGAGCATCCAGCCACTACCATGGAGGTTTTTGCTATTTAAGGTAGTAGTCAAGCAGTTATTGAATCTTATTCTGTATTCCTGGTAATTAAGGAAAAGGCTGTAAAAACCCCACATTAAATGCCTCCTTCATTTCAAATGAAGGCTTGATGGGGACAGAAATGTTTCTTCTGTCTCTCTTTATGTTCATACTCACACAACTGCAGATCATCCTCCAGACAACCATGGCTGCTTCCTGCTGCTTTTGGGTGCCATGAGCCAGTTACAGCAATTAATCTGCTCACCAGCCAGGCTGTCCTAGGACACAGAGCTCAGGAGGATGCCCACATTCAGCCTCTCTCTCTCCATCACCTCTCCTCCCAAATACTGATGAAGGCCAGAAAGACTCCTAGAAACTCCCCTTCAGGGCACAGGGCTGCATTTCCTGCCCTAGAGCAGCCCCCCATCCCAGTGAATCCTGGAGGTGGGAAGTCCAGGAGTGGCAATGTTCATTCTACTGAGTTCCTCAGAAAGGGAGCTGCATCCAAGCAGCTTATGGGAAATATTCCCTGGGCTACTGTAATTCTGCTATGCAATTCCTAGATCACCAAAGCAATGTAAAGAAGCAGTTTTTGCACCCACCATCTTTGCAAACCATGCTGATTTTTAGTGGTAACTCCACTCAGACCCATTGCAAAGGAGCTTATTTTGATCACCTTCATATTTGTCCCAGTTGGGGAAAATCATACCTAATCTCATTGCATTCCCTTTTCAAGAAAGGCCATGATTTTTTACCTTGCCCTCTGGAAACACAGTGGTTGGCAGTCTATCCAGCCTGCAGGCATGCAACTGGACAGACATGCTGTCTGTAGATATTTCTGACTGCATCCCTTAGCCAAGTTCAACCCTAGGACACATGTTTATCTTTGCATTACAAGGGTACCAAGCTACTGCAGGGTAATGAGAAGGAGCTGATCAAGGTGAGGATCCACTCCAAATTACCATTTTTTAAAATTAAGACTGGTGGAGCCTGATATAAAATCCAGCAAAGTGGATGGACAGGACTGCTGGTCATGGCAGGTCTCCTTTGCTTGAATTAGAAGGGTCCTCAAAGCTTCAGGTGGGTGAAACCCACTTGCACTCCCTCGGTGACTGCCCAAGTAACTCCCTTGATCATCCCCAAACCTTGCTCCCTCTTACACCAACATCTCCCACTTACACTAAAGCTTCTCCCAGCAAGTACAAAGTCCCTGACACCATAAGCCAAGGCATCATCTTATTTTATTCTGAACCTGGCCAGCATGATGGCAGTCACAAGAAAATTAAAAATGTAACAACTCACTGTAGAGGAGAGAGGGAAAAAAAAGTGTCGAGTTCATGACTAATCTTTGCAGCTCTTGCCATGGACAGGATTTGTACAGACATGTTGATTTTTTATAAAAATAGTAAATCGTATTACACCCATGCTTCAAGACCAAAGATTCGCAACGATACCTTAATACAGCTTAAATAAAAATAGTACTACCTGAGTCAATCTGAGCATGATAATGCTTTGTAATCCCACACTCTTAGGGGATGAACAGTTGTATAGCAGTGAATCAACACGAGATTCTTGCCTTAGGAGCCATTCCTTTTCCATGCTATATAGCAACATCTCTACAAAATGGAGAAGGCAGGTGCTGTTTGGGGGATCACAGTGCACAGTGGGGAAAACAGGGCAATTTTAGAGCCCCACTATCTTCCAGCTTGGAAATCTTGGCTAAGAGTTTACTTTTTTAAAAGGAAACCCTGTTTTAGTTTTTCCCCATCACAGTAAAGAATTAAGGGAAAAGTTTGAATTTTAGAAGTCTTTGAAAAGTGAGCAATCCCAAAGCCTGTGAGCACTCAAGCAGAAGATTCATTCATAAAAACAAACACAGCCAAACAGCAGAGTTGCACAGTCATTCTGGGGTTTTTTTTCTTAACATCCTTGAATGAGCAAACAGTGTATATGGAAAGCAAATGTGCAGTAAAACAGAAAAGTCTCAACAGAGGAGACATCAGTAAAGCCTATTTATAATAAGAATGTAAAAGTTGAAGACTCAAATAGCAATTTTTAAGGATGGTTAAGGAAAAATTGGAAGCTTTGATTAAAGACAAGTTAAACCATAATGAATTATTTTCAATTGCTTTGTTACATAAGCTACCCACAAAAGGTACTTCATTTGCTATTGTGCTCCCCGTTTTTCTTTTTTAAGACACATTTTCCAGTTAATTGCACTTCCATCTCCCCTCCCTGTACCCACGGTATAATTTTATGTATGGCAGATATGTGGCTCTCACAGCTCCCTCCAGACAGCAGGGAAAGGTAACAGGAAAAGTTAACAGAAAGGTCTCCCTTTCCCCGAGAGGACTTGAGTTTTAGTTCTGAAACAAAGCAGATTTTCAAGGCTGTAGAGCAGATGATGCCCAGGGGAAAGAGAAAAGAGCCTCAAATTCCCACTTGCCTGCTCCCTTCTCCTTCTCTGCCCTGGTGCTCAGTCTGGCACTGCTGATGGGTTTTTTCTTTCTTCAGAGTCTGAATGTTCACAGGAAGGGTGGTCCCATGGGACCCTGGATGTGGGGATACAGGTGGGCTATAGAGAATGCAGAGAAATTCTGACAAGGGCAGCAGAGGCAGAGCCAAGCTGAAAGGCACCAGGACTCAAGGATGAGGAGATCCTGGTGAGGAGGGATGTTCTAGTGATGGACAGAGCCAGGTCATGGGGAGATGCTCATGGCCCTGCTCTGTGCACAGAACATACAGCATATTTCCAACAAATTTCCCAGCACCAATGGCAAGAACATTCCCTGATTTCCATGTCTTGCCATAGGTGATCCTGAGATAGGTTCAGAAAGCTCAGCCCTCCAGCACTTCTTGCACGTCCCATCCAAGGGGACCCTCCTTCCCACAAACACAAAGGCTGCAGAGGTTTCAACTCAGCTTTCAGTTTAAAAATAGAATGTTTCTCAAAGCCAGTTTGGTAGGACAGACCTGTCAGTCTGGCTGCAAAAAGTTTCATGTTGCATCAAACACACCAGCTCTGGACCAGAGAAGTGAGGAGCTCTGTTCCAGACTTAGAGCCCCATGTCCACGCAAGCAACAGGCCGTTTCTGAAATGATGTTCACACCATCTCATATCCCATCCTCTGCCTTCCCTGGCCTTAGGTCACAGCCACTTAGATGCCTCTCCAGAACAGCAAGGAGGTTACAGCAATGCCACCACCACGGCCCCCCAGCATTGCCCCCGAGACAGAGACAGCCCTCCTGACCACATCTCAGCTCCAGCCTCTCAGCACAGTCACTCCAGCAGCATCCTGAAACATGCCAATGCATGGGCCCCTGACCCAGCTGTCCATTCAGGTGTCCTGTGCAGGGTGGGTGCATCTCCCATCGTGTGTCTGGCTCCCTGGTCTTCCCTGCCCAGAGCTGCTTATGTGCTTACAGGCAGAAACACAGGTAAGCAGCTTGCTGCATCAGACCCTGTGGTATCCCAGCAGGAGAGCATCCAAATGCCAATTCCCCCCTTCCATGGCCAGCACCCTCACTTCCAGATGTGCTTAGCTGGGGTAAAATTCAAGCCACATTCAGGCATGTTCATACACATTTAAGTTTCATATTTTGTTCCGAAGCCATCCATGTGCCACTGGCCACACGTTACATTTGGGAAAATGCCCATCAAGCTCAGCACTGGTCTGCCTTCAGTTCTGTCTCTTACTACATGTTAAACATGAACTGCTGCAGCCAGACCACTGTAAGGCTTCACACAGGAGCTGTTATGCTCTGTTATACCTTCTTCTGATATGGATCATATAAATTCCCAAACTGAAATCATGGACACATCTGAACTTGAAAAGGTGAGGAATATAAACCACTAAAGCATCAAAAAATGTGATGTACGAACACCCAACAACTCTAATCTCTGTTAGCAAAAGTGAATCAGGAGCCCAAACTCCACTGAAAGACCACAGGAGCTTTTCACAGTACTACCCAAAAAGACTACCCAGGAGACAGACATGCTAACAAACAGTCTGGAGTATCAATGAGTGGGTTTTTACTCATACCCTGTTCAGGTGTTACCTGAAACAGGGTATGAGTAAAAAGAAAGAAACCAAGAAAATCCAATTTTAAGTACAATTTAAAGAGACAGTTTTAAATTACCTGGATTTTACACACATGGTACCACTGTCATCCATCTCATACTCCTCTCTGTCCTCAGAAGAAGAGTTTTGTTTCATTTTTCAACCTCTCAGAAAAGATCCACTGAATATCAGGTCCCAATACAGAAATTAGCAATACAAACCATGCAGGTTTACAATACAAATCCCATCCCAGCTGCAGTGCTGGGGAAGAGGAGGGGTTCATAAGCTACAGCTCACAAGAGCATTTTGGTGAAAGGCACATGAGATTTATGATTTGGCCTTGTAAAACTCAAGTTCCAGGAACATAAGCCTCAATACAGAAAATAATGATAAAACAGCTTACTAAGTAAGGGATGTTTTCATTGATGAAAGATGTAGTTAATAATATATACATTTAAGGGTTGTTAAGTAAGCCCCTTATAAATACAAAGTAACTATTTTCCAGCACAATGAACAGATATTTAGGTCGACAGACACACTAAACTCCATCATCCTATCCTGCCCTGAGAAACTACCGGTGCAGATGGCTACATTTCACCTGTATGGACACTTCAAATCAACCTGGAACCATATGTATCAAAGGCATCTGACCTATGGGAAATACATCCATTTGGAAGACAGAGAAGTCCATTAGACATTTGGGGCATTCTGCCATAGTTCGTTAGTCAGTCTGAACACACAGGAGCTCTAATAGCTTGTATCCTGTGCACTAGGGAAATGCAACGAAAGAATGAACTTCCTGAGGAATTAATGGGTAATTATATAATTTGGTTAATCCCATGGGAAAGAAATCTAGAATTGAAAAAGGAAACAGAGTATGTATTTCTCTAGAAACAACAAAAACAAACAGCAAAGGGTGTTACAGAACAGAGTCTCAGCTGGCACCATTGGAGAGACCAGCTCCAGCAGAGGAAAAGAAATTGCACTGATTGACATCAGCATAAGAGGTGGCTTTGCACCTGCAATGGCACCAGATTGGCAGTTCTTGGCAATCTCATCCTCCTGCAGCCCTTGACTGATTTAATGTTTCACTTACTCACAAATAAGAACCTAATGAACTGCATACAAATGAAATACGTGGAAGCCTTGGATGCAGGCAGAACAAAATCAGTCACATGTGGCAGAGATTAGCATGGGTTATGCAGCTCATTTAACTCTCTGGAAGTTGCATTCCTTTAGATTAACACCTTGGACAGAACAGAAGGGACAAAAATCCTAAGGTTGCTTTCTGACACAGAAAACACTGCCCCAGTGGGATGTGTAGGCTTTTAGTAAAAAATACAACATAATTTGTACAGGTTTTCCCTAAAGTCAACTATTTTTTAAAATGTAGCAATTCACTTCTCCAATCTCAGGAAATTATTTTTAGTGCAAAGGTTATTATTAAGTGCAAACCTTAACATTTTGACAACAAACTCCTGCTCAAAGATTAGCCCTGCCAGCTTTAAAATTGAAGCACACCATTAACTCAGCAAATGCAAACTTCTGCACTCAGTGCAGAACAAAAAACAAAGCTGGTCTTTTCTATTACTCATTTAGTTTTACTATTGCTAAATTAAAAAGTGCCTTGAAAGGAGCAGGTTCTGCAAAGTACTCACCACCTATTTTGGAATCTCTTCAGAGAAAGTCCACAGGGCTCGATTACCTGGAAGAAAAGACACAAACCAAACATGCTTTACCTTACAGCTTTTCTCTAAGTGACAGTCTTCACACTCTTGGCCTCTCCAGTAAAAGCTATCATTCCCAGTCCAAAAAAACCCCAGAAATAGTCTAAATTTGCAAAAAACCCTGCTCCAGTTCTTACCCTACAATGGGAAACAGCTTTGTTGTGTGTTTGCATTTTACTATTTATCCTGAAATAAGAAACAATTCCATGTTGAAAAATGCACAGATTTGTCTTGAATTCAGATAGCAGATTCTTCTGGTGTTCGATAATCTGTTCAAATCACACTTTCTACTTTAAATTTTTTTTTGTAAAAAGTCATCTTTCAAAATAAGCAACTATCAAGTTCAGATTCAGAAGGTTTGCTTGGCTCAAAGCAAAGAATATTACTACACCAAAAGGTAAAAACTGGAACAAAATAAACAAAAAATATGAAAGCCAGTTCCAAGTTTACTGCAGCCACTAAGCATTGCTGTGAAAGGTTAAAAATAATTTTTCTTTCACTGAGCATGTTTCTCAAGGAAAAAGAATAGAATAATTTGCATCCCATCAGCATCTGTCAGCTCTGAATGCTGAGGGTTTATCAGCCTTTAAAGAGTCACAGATAAGAGCACCAGGAGCAAGGTTCACCTTCTCCTGTGATTCCTAATCTCTCAAAATCTGTGGATTAGAAAATCGAAAGCAAGAGACTTGCTCTGCTTCCTTCTCTCACAGAGCTGACCATGATTTTCCTCCACCACCAAGGCCAAGCTCAGCTGGGAAGGATTCATCTTCTCTAACCCAATACACCAACTTCTTTTCTACCAGATCCGTCTGACCCAGTAACCCTCTAACTTCTGCAAACAAAATCCCACTGAATTTAGCTCCCAGGTGCCTCCACCCACACCTAACATACACATATGGTCTGCCCAATGCCAAACCCCATCCACAGACATCCCAGACAAAGCCTCCCAATAGTCTCCTTCCATATTTCACCAACCCTACAAGCAGGAGTTCCTGCTTTTCATGATACTACTTACATTCATTTCCACTGGCCCTAAATCCTACAGACATGGGGTTTCATATTTCTCCCCTAACAGCAAGATTCTGCTGTTTGCTTACACTGTAAACTCCTCATGCCAATCCTACACCTTCTCTCCAGACCAAACACCTTTGTTCCTTCCCATCTTTCCTCTTGAGTGCTCTTATTCAGAGCCTCGCCAGACTTTTTCATTTTTTTTACATCTTCCATCAGGTGCAGTGCCCCATGCAGGCTTTAGTGCTCCAGCAATGCCAAAGCACCAGGAGACCCCAACACTGGACACGAAGTCCATTCCCCTGCTTATGAAAGCAGGTGTCTGCTGCTGTTGGGGCAGGATGATGCTGGAAAAGCAATGTATGACCCACCGAGACCCACAACACTGTTCAGTGGAGGCCCTCCAACCACCCCTGAGTATTCTGTACAGCCAACCCATCCACCAGAGATAAAGGCAAGCCCACACTAAAGCCTTTTGGTGAGAATGATGGACACTCCAAGGTCATCTTCTGGTTCTGTCCAAAGCTACTTGAAAATCAAGTAACTTTCTACCCCCAAGTACTTGTAACATCCCCTAGTTTGGTGCTCCTTGTTGAGTCTGAACCAGCATTCTATCAAACGCATCAATAACAATGACCCATCCCACAGGGTCCACTTTTGGAAATCCTCACCCAACACAACTTTTAAGCTTGATCACACACAGGAGTTAAGTCTGGATCATGATCAGCACACCAACCTCACACTATCCAACAGTTTCAACAGAATTTCTTTTCCTTAGCTTTTTTTCTATGAATATCAAAACATTACCAAAACTTAACTAGGATTGGAGTAAATCATATAATCTGCTCTTTTTCTACCTACAGTACCTGTTAGCCTGCCCCAGAGAGTAATTAGGATGTCTGACATTATTTGTTCCAAACTAACCCATGCTGACTGTTACTCATAAGCACCCAGAAGATGACTAGGTGGGAAATAATTTATCAACTTCCAGAAAAACACTGTAATAAAAGTCAGAGTGACTGCACTGCAATTCCATCTCCTCCTTTTAAAAAATTTAGCAGTATATATTTTGCTTTTTGATTGTTATGGTAACCTCACAAATTCTCCACAGGTTTTCAGAAGTAAACACCAAGAAGATACTGAAAAGAAGACAAACAACCAGCTGAAGTGCAGCTCCTACAAATCACAAGAACAACACAAGTGTCACAGAAGTGAGGTCAGGGTACCCTGCCCTGACATGGGGTCACCAGTCATCCCCTGAAGGTGCCCTCTCCTCTGATTATGGGTGAGTGATGCTCGTTGAATGGCTTGTACTGAAGACTTCCCACATGCATCTTCTCATTATCTGGGGAGCAGTTTCAAACAAACTTCCCTAAGGCCCAAAGAGCCTGAAGGGAAAAATAAAGACAAAGAGAAAACTCCTTAAGTGTGTGTCCCCTAAATTACTGTGTTCTTATTTTATCCTGGTAGTTCCCCTCATTGGTGCAGGTTTTAATTACACCAGCCTTCTGCTCCCAGGAAGTAAATTCCAATAAATTTTCTGTTACCATGAAATTTTCTGTTACCCTTGAGAATCTTGGGCAGGCACTCATAAATGTTGCAACCTGGCAGCAACAAAAACATTTATGCAAATCATTTTAGAATCAACATCTTTTTATGATAAAAATTTAGTGTCCTTATCTTACAGAGTGATAGATGCTATTTTTGGCATCCCAAAAGACTTTCAGGGATGTCTGAAATCATATATAGGTTTGTTCCAACCTGCAGGAGTACAGGGTAACTGGATAGCACACATTAATTTCTGTTTACAGTCCATGCAGTATTCAAATTCACTGAGAATTAAAAGTATGCTATAAATGAATTAGCAGAAGAAACTCGTGGCAGAAACTCAATTACAAAGCAGAATTAAAGGAAGAGATGTCAGAAAGTTTTGGAGGCTGGGCAGGAAGACGTGAGTGCATCAGTCTACTATTTTCAGAGCTGCTAGCAAAAAGCTTAAGAAGAAGACTGCTCCAAATAATCATGTGTAAAGATCCTCCTTACAAAAAGAGCTTAATTGAGAGACCTGAGAAGCCAAGGTGACAAATTATTTTTTCAGAACACGTTTTGATCTGACAGGAGTAAAACTCCTTCTGAGGGGTCAGATATCACCCACCCCTGCCTGCCCCACAGGCATTGCAGCTCTGCCACATCCTGCAGAATCCTCAGCCAGGCCTTGGCTTGCACCAAAGACACTGCAGACACCTTTACTTTTGTCCTGTTTTTCAAAGTGATTTTAACTCCATTCCTTTACTTTGAGTCATAGGTATTACATTTTAAGCAGATTTCTTCCTACTTGATGGAGAAGCCTTGAGGGCTGTGGGCACTTTTCTTCCTGTTTTGGTCACTATTTTGCCATGCCCTGTTCTAGCCTCCATTTGGTCCCCTTTGGCTGATACTATCCTTCATCAATCTTGATGCCAATTACTAATAAGGCCCTCCCACACCTCCAAGGTTCAGCTTCCATAACTGCATTAAGACAAATCAATACTGCTATTAACATTGCCACGTTTGTGGATGGCGTGACCTGCCTGCAAACGCCGCATGCAGCAGTGGAGATACTCCCAGGACTACATTAAGTCTCTGCACTTCCTTATTTGCAATTTCTTTTTCGAGTAGCCTCTACTATTTTATAAATATGGCCCCTACATTCCAGCAGAGTTGTTGGTCAGTTCACTCTGGCCATCAAAGGACAGTCACTACCCAAGAGCACTGCCAACCTGACTCAAGAGAGCCCAGATGCCATCACAACCCAGCGCAGGCTCCTGGGCAGGTTTTCCAGCCCTTCCTGACCTCCAGGGTGCTACAATTAGGAAATTAGACACTGGCTAATGTAAAAGCTCATTGCAAGTGTTCTTCTCAATACCCTGCTGTAGCTGCAGTGCAGAAACACCTCAGACTGTGCATCATCTGAGAGGCTGGTACTGCTGAGAGAGATCGATGCTGTGTCCACAGCATAAACTGCTGCCTTCCTTTTTCTGCCTCAGATTCCTCTAGTGGCACCTCTCCCATCACCATTTCACCTAAGCAATGTGCTTGCAACACCTCCAGTAACTATGAGAATAGTAATAATGCCAGAGCATGGAGGACACATCAAGCACTGACAGTATCAGGAAACAGCAACAGGGAGGAGTTCAAAACATTCCTCGGAGGCCATGTATTGCTTATTTGGAACACCTTCTACGTCTATTGACTGAACAACTTCAACAGGTGCCCAGGCTGCTTTGATTTCACATGCTGTAAGGCAGCCTGCATTTTTAGTAGGTGTTCAACTCCTGCCAGCTCTCTGCCTCCAGGGTTTCCCTTCTGCAGTTTACTTAGACAACCTTCCAACATAAATTTTTGCAACCTGAAGCCTGTTGGTGTATCACTGATACTTAACACCTGTTCACAAAGCCACCCTGACACTGCTTGGTGAATTTAACCTGAAACAGTGAAGTGAAATGCAAAGCCAGGTCCACCCATCAGAAGGGAAGAAAGAACAAAGAATTGTGGATGTAAAATCATAGAAGAGTTTGGGCTGGAAGGCACCTTTAAAGGTGATACAGTCCAGCATCCCTGCAATGAGCAGGGACATCTTCAACTAGATCAGGTTGCTCAGAAGCCTTCCAACCTCACCTTGAATGTTCCCAGGGATGGGGCATCTATCACCTCTCTGAGCAACCTGCTTCCATGTTTCATCACTCCCATGGTAAAAAACTTGTTCCTTACATCTCGTCTAAAGCAACCTTCCCTCAGTTTAAAACCATTAGCCCATATTGTACCATTGAAAAACCAAACAAGCAGCAAAACAATTTAAATCCTGAAAAAAAAAAAACCACACACACACAAAAAAAATTTAAAAAAAAAATCCCCCCCCTCCCCCAACAAAAAAAAATCACTACCTTAAAACAAAGGAGAGTGGTTCTGCTGGGTGTTGCTGGGATTGTGGTATGATCTCTGCCGTTTTCTCTCAGTTTCCCTTGGCAATCAGTCTATCAGGTAAGTCAACAAGTCCTTGAGAGCACAACAAGATATTCACCTGGGAGCTTAAATTAAACTCTCCAAGTGACTAAGAGACCAACATCTTTGTCTGGAAGGCTGTGACACTCCTGCCCAAGCAGGAACATCACGCCTTAGCTGTGAGACATCAGAGCTCACAGAAGCCACAGAAATCCTACCAAATGAACACATTTATTGCCTTAGATTTTTCCTGTGGGATTTCAGAAAATGGTCCATGCTGACCTATACATGCTCACTGTGTTCTGCCGTGCTGGAGCTCTCCTTATAGCATAGAAACACTTGGACCAGACTCTGAAAAGGTAGGACCTACATTAGTAGCTCAGGTCTGCAGTGACTAACTGCTGTTCCACACCTCCAAAAACCCCATTCTGAGAATTCTCAAAGGTTTATTTATTGAACACAGCTGCAAAGAGGTAGCTAAACCATTGACAGCCTGAAGCCTTCTGTACAAGAATCTTATCTCTGACTGATGCTATCAGAGCAAGCAGTGATCCCTGCCAGATTCAGGGAAACAGCAGGGAAATCAACAGAAGCCAGAAGAAGCTTGTGCAAAGGAGAAATCTGCATGCCAACCAGGCCTTTCATTAAACACATCATGGGCTACTCAGCCACAGATTCATCTTGGTGGAGGCAGAAGCAATTCCCCCGACCCAAATTTCCAGATTGCATTTCTGCATTATATGTCAGTTTTGGCTCCCGTCCCTCCTGACTTCCCTTACTGAATCACAGAGTTGTTTAGATGTTGGGGTTTTTTTTCCCCAAGAAGACTATTGACAAATGACACACACTCCCTGGCCTGACTTGCAGTCATCCTACAGCTAAACAGGGTACAGGCAGTTGGGGACAGAACAGTACCAGTTATTTACCCTATCTCCTCTTAAACATTTTTCCAATACAATTAACTAAATTGTGCAATTACACATTCATTGGCCAGGAAGTTTCTCTCTTCCCCTTTTTAGCCTCCTTTTCAGTTGCATTTCCCTGCTTCACAGGATGCTCTAAACTAAACATTACATTCAAGTTACACAATAAAGATTTGGGAGTGATATAATGAATGAGGAAGGTCACGGGAAGGGAGGTATCTGCTAAAATAAGATTTGCTAAGCAACTACACAGGACCTAGTGTCAACTGTCTTTTATTACAGGAGACCGTAATTTATATTAGCTAAGATACCAGATGGAGGGGCATAAGAGATCAATAGTTGAAATAGTTCAAAAACTTTCCAAGGACTGAATGAAGCCTGAATTAATTCAAAACCCAAATCATAGTGATATAAGCTGTTATGGCAGAGCCAAGGTGCCTCACATGACCTTAATCCTCTCTGCATATTGAGGTTCTTTTATGCTACATAAAACCACACTCCAGCTACAGAAAATGCAGCTGCATTTAAATTAAGTTTATCACAAACTAGTGCTCCTGGGCAGATCATTCATTCATTCAAAAAAAAATCTACACACTCTCATCTTTATAAGGGGAAAACCACCTTGGAAGTGAAGCAAAAAACAGATGCACCTGTGTCTTGTTAACCTCCTAAGAGCTGGAAAAGCAACATTAAGCACAAAACTTCTAGCACACATCAATCACATTTTCAGAGGCTGTAAAATATTAACCTCAGGTGTCAAAGATTTTTCTAAGCTAAGGGGTCTTCCCTGCTCTGCCAGGACAGGCTGCCACTTCCTCACAGGCAGCCCTCCTGCAGCCCACAGCTTACCTTGGCACAGTCTGTCCCAGCACAACCAGGGCACATGCAGATGGGTTCAGCCAGCAGCAGGGCTCTCTGGAACACAGCTGGGCAAACTCCTCCTCAGGAGCCACAGGGACACCTGGGTGACAATGCTGGAAGCCCCCTTCTCTTTTTACTTGGTGGGAGCCATGACCTGTGAGAAGCCAAGCTTCTGGAGAAGTCTGACAGTGACCACCTTGATGTCTTTGTGACCTGTCACCATTGCTACTCCAGTCAGGGGTTTTTCCCTCTCCTTTCATCCACTTCTGACTACCAGTTAGGAAATGGGTTTAAATGGAGGCAGGAGCCTGGCATCTCCATGGCTTGATGTGGGCAGCAGGGTGAGATGGGAGAGGACAGGAGACAAGCAGTGACAAACTGGCATCCTGCAAGCCCCAGAGCACACCAGCCACAGGCTGCAGCCAGAGACACAGAACCTGGCACAGGGATGTCACAGAGAGAGATGGCAGTGGTGGCTGGCCTCGAGTATCTCAGCCTGCTGCACTACTCTGCCCCAGCACCTGCACATCTTCCTCAGGCCCAACTGCATGGAACTCTGGGCATGACACAGGTGTGTGCTCTCATGGCAAGCAGCAGGCACAGCATTAAACCCCTCGTGGTGCTCACATGCCACTCACAGTTTGTCTTTCTGTCTAAGGCTACTCCACCTCAAGGCACACTGTTCACAAGCCCCTGAGGAGCCATTAATATTCAATAATCAGCCTGGACTTTTGCGTGCATACAGCTTAAGAATATCAAAACTGCCACCAAAATGTTTTTGCAAAGCTTTCCTGGAACTGAGCAAGCAGTGCAGAGCATTTTTGTCAGAAACATGTCTCCTCACTAAGCATAAAAAGCTGTCAAAGACATTAGTGATACATAGAAGACCCCAGCATCAGCAGTGGGCATCAAGCATCTGAAAACAAAGCTCGGCACAGATAATTCAAAATATCCCAACACAAATGGGACTAACCAACACCCGGTTGTGAAGCCCCTGGTGCCCAGCAGGTGATGGCTCAGCCAGATGCTGAGGAAGATCATCCTTAAATGTGTCCTGCAACAAATCAAAGCTCTGGAAATGGCCAGCAAGTGCACCTTCATTTCCAAACTGTGCCTCCTGAAATACACCCATAAAAGCAAGCACTCAGTAAATTCAGCTGCTTCTGGTGCTATCAGTCCAGAACAGCTTGCCTTACTTAAGAGACAGGACTTCTGGGAAGCTACAGCATACACCACGTGAACAGCCAGCCAACAGCCCCCAGCAGGGGCCACGAAAGACAGTCAAACACCAGGAGATCTGGGAGAAGAGAAATCACAGTTGGTGTGACTGAGCAGATCAGATCTGGCAAACCCCATGTATACCAAGACATTTTGTCAGAAGAGAGACAAGGAGATCCCCCCCTGTGACAGGCTCAGCAATTGCATCCGTCCTCCACTCTGGACAGTCCAGTGGTACCTCTGCAGGGGTCAGCAATGGAATTTTCCCCTGCAGAGATTCCTCTCTTCTTTGTGACTGGTAGAGAAGCATTGCTGGAGTGACAGATTATTTCGCCTGCAACTGCAAGCTGCTTTGGAGGGGGCTGTTACATCTGAACAGGATGAGATGGACTCTTTGCTCTCTTGCAAATCCCGCCAGGGTCAGGAGGCTTCCCATGGGGACAAACCTGGCTGGGAAATTCAGCCTGCAGGTTCAGGGAATCCTTGAGGAGATGGGAGACAAGGGCTAGAGAACGAATTAAAATTAAAGTGTGATCTTGTCCTATCTCCTGAGACAAACACAGCTCTTTGTAACAGAGCTTTAGGGCCAGATTTAAGAATGAATGCCATTTTAAGAAGCATGACACAAGCAGAACAGAAAGTTGTGGCTGCAGTCTACAGAGCTGAATCTCATTTACTTTCAGACCATTACCATTGCTTCAATTACCCTCAGCTGGAATGAAATCTAATTTTTATTTTAAAAAATTATCTTTTGATGCATCTTCTGATAACCCTAGAAGAAACCCTGACTGGTCCTGGCAGAGCTGCTGCTCCTGGGATGAGCCTGGCATGGACGAGCACAGCATCTCAGGTTCACACTGTGTCCCCTGAGGGGACAGGCACCTGCAGTGACCAAACTCTTGACATCCAGAGAAGGGGCTTCAGCCATCACTGAGGGTGCAGCACCAGTGAACCACCCCCTGCCAATAGGCAGGGGAACCACCTGAAATGAAAAGGTCTCCCACAACTGATTTCAGCCAGTTTGCCTCACATCAAGCCTAAGCCAAGGGAATCATTTGCCATGGGATTTGGGGAAATCTGGCCCTTACATCAGGGGTGTTCTTGGTCTGCCATCCTCCACCTGCATGCAGCCATCCAGGGTTCATTGCACAAAGCCACTAGAGAGGCTGGACACAAGCACATGCTCACTCCCATTTAAATGGTTCTGACTTTCAGAAACACATGTGATTCCACAACTGTCAAATACCTGTGTTTCCAAACCATGTTTTATTTGGCATAAGTGCCTCCTTTAATAAACTCTTACACACAGGAGCACCCATTTTCTGGAAAGCCTCCCAGAACCCTGCTGAAGCAAAGGTGACATATACGAGCTCAAGAGCAATAAACCTCAGCCCAGCAAAAATTGTGGTGACTAACCATTGAGGGCGTTCTATGCTGACCCCAATTTCTTACCCCCACCCTCCACAGTGAGTCCAGCTGTCTCAGTACAAGAGCTTTAGGAGCGTGGACACCGTGGAGGGGAGATCAGAGAGATGATACAAGACACAGGGGTATTGACTGCTGAAAAAGAATCGTGAGTTAGAAATTAGCAGAAAAGCAGAAACCCCAGCTTGTTCCAGGACAGTGCTTTGATCACCCTGCAGAGGATGATGAAAGGCAGCTGCCTTGATACCCACTGGCCAGGCAGCTCCTGCCAGGGCCCTGCTCCCAAACCTAGGTTTCAAGCTGCTGCCTTCCCTTCAGCTCTGGCAAGGGAGACACAGGGTTTTCGAGCATCTTCTAACATATTGAACAGATGTTGCTTCTAGGCCCTTTCCTAAGCACTGCAAAGTATGGTTGCTTTTATTTTTTGAACACACATTTCATAATCAAAGTTGGTGCTAATGGTTATGCATCCACAACATCTTCCCATGTAACTCCCACTCTCCTCTCACACACAAGCAGCTTTCTTTCATCCAGCAGCCCCAAACTCTTCTACAAAGAAAAGAAAAGAAAAGTCTGCTTCTCCCAAGATAAGTTTTAAGAAAGTGATTGTTTGGGGAAACAAAATTTGCCTGCTAAATAAAAACCGCTTTATTTAAGACAAAAAGGAAATGATGCCCTGCAAATGCTAACTGGCTTTGACACTGGCTATCTGCATTGTGACCAAACCAGAAAGCTTTCTCCCCTCACACAGTGGGCGAGCTGCCAAGAACAGAACATCCTGCGCATAATGCCCTTTTGAAAGCAAAAAAGAAACCTGAAAAAAATTCCTGCTATCTCCGAGCAAGGAAAAGTTCCTTTCTGCGGAGCCAGGCCAGGCTGTGCGGAGCAGAGGTGAATGAGAAGCGCGGCGCGGAAGGCTGGCGAGCACGGCTTGCAGCACGCCCACGCCCTGGCTCCCAGCCCCCTGAAGGCATTTCTTTTCCTCCCTCCTCCCACCGCCGCCCCCGACTATTCTAAAACGACTTTGCATGAGCCACACGCCAACTTCTAAGCACAAGGTACCATATATTTCCTTATTCCATGCCCAAGCTATACCATCCATCGCGTTTGTATTTTCAAGAGGTTACAAGAATCTGGGGTGTACACACAAGGGACACGCAAGTGTGTTTGCTCCCACCCCCCGACAATTCGTGTGAAATGCCTCTTGCACTTCCTTTGCTGGGAAGTACATGCCCGATACTGGTATGCTGCATGGTTGGGGAATCAAAAACAAACCCCTTTGCCACTCTGACTAGTCCACCGGCTAATTCATTACGATAAACCCATTGTCCAAAACAAAAACATTATTTAATTGCTAAACCAGCTGCTCAAGTTTAGCTGTTGCTCTTGGCAAACGTATCAGGATCTCAGTACCCCTGTTTTTCAGCAAGTATCTCTGTAGGTGCAAGCCATGCCTTCCACCCTTGAAGTCTCCAAGTATCCCTGTCACCAATCCAGTGTTTTCCAACCCAAGTGGATATTGAAAGGGATACTATCAGCTTAAACACCTCTCTGAATACATTAAGATTACAGCAACTGAAATACTAGCAAGCATCCTTTTTTCCCCCAGCTGTTAAACGTGCAGTTATGCAGCTGCACTCTTCCCCATCAGGCAAATTGATTTCCTTTAGAAACGGAGGGCAGAAAAAGAAAAAGATTAAAACATATTTGAAGGAGTCACCAAAAAAACTGGCAGAAGGTCTCAAAGGCTGATGCCTGAAGTGTATGCAACAACAGCTATGCCTAAGTTTTCTTGCTGTTTTTCAAGTGGATTGTGCCACTTAAGACAGGCAGCTCAATCACTAGGAAATACATTGCATGCAAGTGAAGGAAAAGGCTGGCCAGGTTGTAGCTGGCATCTTTTGAACGGAATGCTGCTTGGCATGGGTTCCCAAGTATCTCAACTAACACTGATCACCAGGGAGAATTCCTTAAACTACTTGCTGCTTTCTTTGATTTTAAAAAGATATACACCTACAGTACAAGAAACACTGAAACAGCCCAAGTACCATTGCCATTTCTTTCTTGTAGGTATCTACCTTTCTTGTAGGTATCTACAAACCTACTGTGCAAATGATAAGCAGCATTTCTTAGCAATAGTAATAAAGGCATCTTTCATGCAGTGCAATCCAGGAGAACTGCAATATTTCTTAGATTACAAGACTGATCTGCAGTCCCCCACCCCCCCCCAGCTCCTGCTTTCTAATTCCAACACAGTCAGAGCAGGAGAATCCTGCGGTCAGCCCTGTGGGTCTCCCAGTTATTAAGCAACACCAGACTTCCAGAAAGGTCACATTTCCAGGAGATTTAGCTGAAAATTTTCTCCTATCCACTGACGGAGTCAGAGAAGTAAAGTAAGGAGCTCCTCATGCAGTATTTACCCCCATTGCTCAAGGATTCACAATTACTCTGCTAGCAGAGCGTCACAACAGGCAGAGGATATTTATCTGGGTAAGTCGAGAAATGTAGAAATCAATGGGTTAATTAGCAGGTTAGCAAAACAAAACCGACTAGTGGAACCTTCTTTACAGCAAAAGGCTGACAAAGTGAAGATAACTGCTTGCATTAGTTATCCTCTCCGGCTGGTAGAGGATTATTGGAACAATGGAAATTTTAGGCACTGATCAAAACTAAGTTCTGTCCATTAAACTTCAACAATTTTGCAAAAGCAAATCTTTTCATTAACCATGGGTAGCATCCCACACAATACAGTAACACAGTTAACACAATGTAAGATAAACCTCTTGCCAAAAAAAATTTAACTTCTGTCTAAGTTAAGCTCAATGCAGATGCATATGTTGGACACAAACAGTTTTCTAATACAGAAAATGAACAAGGAAACTGATCCCACATATAGACATTATGGAAAGCATTCTAGGAACATGATGGAAAACACATTAAAAAAAATCTGTATTTTTTCCATTAACTGGAAAACACATTGCTTTTTTTTCCTAAATCTGACCTAAAAGTCATGCTTGAAGGAAATTCCAGCAGTTCTTTGGAAATGTGTGAGATCCTCTTCCCATGAGTACCAGTGCATCTTGCACATGCAAACAGTGCTTACCATTTCACATCACTAAAAGGAAGTAAAAACCCCAGTGATATAGAATTTTAATTCACACTGCCCCCTTGGTCAACCAGCATTCTTGTCTCCCCCATGTCAAAGTAACCAACACTCAAAAGAATGTTGCCTTGCTTGTAAAAAAAATAAAATTACGTTGTATGCGTATTTTTAGTTGCAACATTTCTAAACCCAGATTATGTGCTCTTTTTTTTCCTTTCTTTTTTTCTTTTCTTCTTTTTTTGTGGAGTCATAATCCAAGTTTAATGTTCCTTAGGCTACAAATTAATCTCTATCCCCAGCTCCCAACAACTGGCCCATGTTCCTTCCATGCCCATGAGCTCGGGTGGTAGAATGGGGGCACCACAGTGCCAGCTGCGACACGCAGCGAGCAGAGCATCGCCTGCACCCACAGAGTGGCAGCCTCATCTGAGAGCTAGAAAGGTTTGTCTGCACAAGTTCCTGCCGGTGCAAGCAGCCAGCTGCAAGAGTAAACCCCACTCCAGCACCATAGCAATTCCCTGAACAGACTAAGCTATGCCAACAAAAGCACTTTCTTTGCCAGCAGAGCTGACTCCTCAGCAGAGCTCCTGATGGTGTTGCAACAGCCACTCTGTAGTGGCACCCATTTTTTTCCCCTCACAGTTTCCTACACTTCCACCTCTACACAGAGAAAGGCAAGCAACAAAAAAATGCAGAGAATAGGTGTGAGGATGAGGTGATGATGCAAGTCCTGCTGGCTGGCCAGCATCTCATCACTGAACCTAAGGAAAACGTGAGATGATCTGCCTTCTTCCCCAAGCCCCACCACACTAGATGAAGTCAGACTCAGCTCTAAGATCCATTCACCTGAATCAAAAGGTTCCCAATCCAAGCATCTGAGAGAACTGAGGGGTCAGAAGTGAGGTCAATACTCGGCCCTGGAACAAGCAGTTAGGTTCCTCCTGGCTCTGCTCCCCAGCCAAAAGTACCCAGCAATGCTGGTGGACCCCATGCAAGACAGCATGATATCAGTGGCTGCTGAAACAGTCCCCCAGTCTTTGGTCAAATTTCATCTCAGGCAAGAAGAGCTTTTGAACCTGAAATTACAACAAATGGCTCCCATTAGAAAAAACGGGAAATATTTTGGGGAGGGAGCGATTGTTTCCTCCTTTCTTCCTCTCACAGAGAAAATTTGATCTTCCTATCAGATTTTTACTTGTGAATGGGATTACAGGACAATGCTCAGCTACAGTGCTTGCCTACAAGTATTCCTGTGAAAAAGCCCAGGATTTTGTCACATAGGTATAAATCACCCCAAAATGAGGAGGAGAACACAGACCTACTGAGCACCGAGCTGTTTTTGTCAGCAAACCTTTCATTTCCAACGATGCATTAGATAACCTTTTCCCAAACCGAGCAGGAACATATTTATACAGAAACTTACTTGTAAACACACTTGCCTTGTTTTATTTCTCATTTCTTGTAATTCTCCCTATTTCAGCAGCTAGTGTGTGCTGGAGCCATGTGCTCCAGCAGGTCCCCCAGCAGCCTGATGCAAACCACGGCTGGCAGATGCCTTTGCTGCCACAACCTCACAAGAGTAGGGTGTCCCCCCTTGCCCGGCTTTCAGGAAACTGGGGTGACCTTGGCTGCAGCCTCCAACACAGCCTCAGGCGAGGAGACAGACAAAAAAGCCAACTCACCAGAGGCAAACGCCAGCATTTTTTAAAGGTCGTTTGGGAAGGTTGGCAATAGGAAGTCCGGATCTGTAGGAGTTGACTCAAAGGGCCCTGCAACATTCATGCGTCGGGAACTTCTCCGGGTAAACCATTAACCACCATAAAGCAGAGCTGCGAAACGCCCCTCACCATCAGGGAGGCTCTCACACAGCCGAACACACGCGCGGGCTGCACGGGGATATGCACACACAGATGTACACATATCCGTACAGTTACAGACATGCAAGGACTGAGATACACACGGCTTGGGGTTTTTTGAGGGCAGGGAAAACGCTGGCAATTCCCTCTGCTCGGGGCGAGGCGAGCGCTGACACCGCAGCCCGGCGGCGGTGGAGCGGGGATCCGCTCGCATTCCCCGGACGCTAAGAGGGCGCCCGGATCCGCTCCGCATCTCCTGGCGGCGAAGGGAGCAGCCGCCCCGCTCCGTGCCCCACCGGGATGTAAAAGATGCACGGAGCGCCCCGCACCCGCAATTCAGGCAGGACGTTTTGAGCCCTCTCTCCCCGAAAATACCCAAGCCAAAAGCCAGAAATCTCCCCGCTCCCTCCAGCTTCGCTCTCCGACAGTCTCCGCGGCAGGAGAGAGCGCGCAGGAGCTGCAGGCTTTCCGCGACTACGGGGAGAGCTGGTACCGCTCTCGCAAGGGGCTGGAGAGCCGCTTCCAGCCGCGGGAGCCGCTCGCCCGGCAGCCTCAGGTAAAGGCAGCGGGGCCGGGGCGGGGGCCGGGCGGGGGAGTCCGGGGTCGGCCCTACCTGATCCGCACTGCCGGTGCCGTAGGTGACAGCAGAGGCGCGCTGCAAGCTGGTCAGCTGGCTCATCCCCGTGCACCGGCATTTCGGGCTCTCTTTGGAGGCACTCTGCCTGGCCGTCAACATCCTCGACCGCTTTCTCGCCACCACCCCTGTGGCCGCCGACTGCTTCCAGCTCCTGGGGGTGACAACACTGCTCATCGCCTGCAAACAGGTAGGGCGGCCCCGGGGCTCGGCTGCCCCGCCGCCGGAGTCTCTGCACCTGCCGAGGCCAGCCTGAGGGGGCCACAGACAGGCCGGGCTCCGCGCCAGCTCCCCTGCCGGCAGCGTCCTCACTCCTGTCCCCACTCGCAGGTGGAGGTGCACCCCCCTAGCGTGAAAGAGCTCCTCGCCCTCTGCTGTGACGCCTTCACCCGCCATCAGCTCCGCAACCTGGAGTGCATCGTCCTGCATCGCCTGAACTTCGACCTGGCGGCTCCCACCGTCAGCTTCTTCCTGGAGCACTTCAGCCAGGTGCGGCTGGAGGCTCGCGGGGCAGACGCGGGGGAGGCGGCGGACGCACGGAGCCTGGCGGCGGGCGTCGCGGAGCTCAGCCTGGCCGACTATGCCTTCACCAAATACGCGCCCTCTCTGCTGGCCGCCAGCAGCCTGGGGCTGGCGGACCGGCTTCTGTGCCACCGCAGCCCCCTGGACCTGCGAGTCAGCGGCTACTCGGAGGAGCTCCTACGGGGCTGCATGGACCAGCTTCAGCTCCTGGTGTCTCTGAACGGGCGGTCCCTGTCTCTCCTCCTGCCCTCGGACGTGGCCCAGAAGTGTTCCTGGCTTGGGGATAACCGCTGACAGCAGGTGGTAGTGACGACGGCTCTGGCTCGATGTTTATGCTTCACAGGGTCGGTGCAGTCCGATTCACTAAGCCTTAGTGTCATTGGAGCTGAAAAATTAGATGGCGTTTCACAAACGATTTTATGTATCGTGTCATCTGCACTACCCCTTCGCTATATTTTTTTACGTCCAGCATATGTAAATAATTTACTGAATCTCACGTACTGTGTTATTTAATTGGAGGGTGGCCCATAAAGATAACGGTGTAAGGACCAACTGAATGTTGAATAAACTCTTTTCTACTTGTTACCTCTATCCGTTTACTCGCTGGTGGTATGGGAGGCAGCTGGGAGAGGAAACACATTGGCACATAACAAATTCACCCTGCCAGTTAACTCAATCCCCCACAAAATAAAGATGCCCAATAGTATTATTCGCTGTGATGTTTATATAACTTGGGTCAAAGTTAAAAGATGTTTATACATCTTCAGTTATAAGATAGCAATATAACCTGAATCATAACTTTCTATACAATGTAATAAATAGCTAGTGTATGGTTGATTGGTTGCTTAATGCTTAAATAAATGGAAATTCGCCAGGTGAATAGTTTCAAAAATAGACAAGTATAGCTGTATTGGGAAGCAGCAGGATGTACTAATCAGTAATTCACAAATGTAAAACAAATTAGCCACAAATTGAAGAATTTAGACCAGTTAGATCCAGAAAGACCAAGGAACACCATAACTGTGCATGCTCCAAAGACAAAGTTAAAAAGTTCAGATGCGAGGAAGACCTTGAGCCTCCATTGAAGAAGACTCCCGAGACCACCTAAATTGGGGAAGCACAAGCACAGTACAGAAGAACAATTTATAACCATGAGATAACATCATGTAAATCAGTTCTGGTACATATATGATAATGAGGTAGCAATATTAAGCAATATTGCTATAACTGTATAAATTACTGTATTAATAATCCACAGTACTTGACAAGGGTGGATGAGTTAGGTGGAGAAATCCCCCTCACCTCCAGTGCTGAAATAAACTGCACCCGTTGTCTTGGTCATGGCTCGGGGAAAAAAAAATTAGATGAGCTGACATAAGTGTAGGAAAACAGGAAAACCGAGTGTGGAATAATATTAACAGCTGGCCTTGTTTATTTGTTTAGTTTTCTAGCAGATCTATAATCCAGACGCACGCTCCTGAACAGGTTGATACGTTCAAGGGCCGAAAATAGTCATAGTGTTTTAAAGTATTTACTTTTCTTCATTTGTATCAGTGCACAAAAGTGATGTTAGAAGTCCTCACAAACATCTAGAGCTGCCTAGGGAGCGCTCACCTTTCAGCGCAGGGGGGACCCGGGCGCCGGGCGGCGCTCCAAGTCCTGCCTGCCGTCAGGTGTCGAGGCAGAACGAGCAAAGCTTGTTCACGCTGCTGCTACAGAAATGCCTACAAGACCACCACGGGCAAATAAGGGGCAGCTCATCCTCCGCCAACCCCTTCGGTGATTTCAGCTGGACTTGCTGTAACAGTGCGTGGGACCCTCTGCCGGTGCGAGGGTACTCTCTCCCGGTGCGGGGATCGGTACATTCAAGATGCCATGGGTGGATTTTTTTCTCCTGTATAATACAACCCTGTCCTCCGTCCCCCGTGGCTCTCAATGCAGACGGCCCCTACCCCTGTGAAGACATTTAACAAACATCATCATAAAAAGCAGCCCAGCCCCCAAGGTGCCGCCCGCGCTGCCCGGCAGTGACCCGCGGGGGTGAGGGCGGCACCGAGGTGCTAGTGGGACGGACGGCCGCGGTCCTCGAGTTTCCCTCCGGGACAGCCCCCTCGGCCC
>JBBMKD010000145.1:98068530-98128666 GCA_037834095.1 Argya squamiceps | reverse complement strand
TGGTTTTTGGGGTTGGGGGTTTCCCTTTTTTTTTTTTTTTTTTTTTTTTTTTTTTTGTGATTTTTACCCCCAAAACAAATAAGGGAACGCCGGAGAGGAACCTCTTCCGCGGCCCCAGCTCGCCCTGCACGCATCCCATAGAGCGGGTGAGGGCGTCCAATGCTGGGTGCACGGGGACGGAGGGATGACAGCAGTGGCCGCTTGGAGTGGCCACTAGAAGCGAGCGCAGCCGCCCCCAGCACATGGACCCCACGCTTCCCTCTGAACAGGGCGATGGGACAAGCCCCGTGCCACCACAGTGCCCCCATCCCGTGTCGGCAGGGGCCCCCAGCAGGGCGGAGAGCGGCGCAGGTGAACTTGGTGCCGTCGGCTGAGTCTGGACGGGTGCCGTCCCCCTCGCTGGAGACGGGCGCCCACCCTTGGCTCACCGTTCCGTGCAAAACATGAACTTGCAGAGCCTCTCCGCGTACCCCATCACAAAATGGAGGGGATTTAGGGATTGATGCTAATCTCCTTCCTGAGGGAGGTGATTGGAAGCATTGCTCAGAAACACGGCATGCAGCACAAAGAAGTGAGTCTTCCTGTTAGGATATTCCTCCCCACCCACCCCCTCCCAGCTCCTGCCCAGCACACTTTTAAGTCAAAAATATATGGAGAATTTAATGTAGTTGTCAATGTGCCTTATCGGTAGCTTTCACTCTGCCTCCCCTTTTAGGAGACTCCATGAGCACATTCAGTGCTGTCTTGAGATAAGAATTGAATAGAGCTGAAATCAAGGCCACACCAGGGAAAGATACTGAAAGATTTAAGCGACAAAACGGGGGGCAAACACACAGAAAAATTTCACCGCCACCAAAGCAGTTTTTCAAAGCTTATCTTTGCATTAAGTACAACAGATTTTCATAGGGACAGGGGAAAAGAAAAAACAAATAAGCAAAAACAAACAAAAACAAACCCACAAAGAAACCAAACCTTTCACATGTACTCCAAAGCTGGAATACCTTGAAACTGGATACATTGATGCAAAGAGAAGAAAATGTTACAGAGATTAAAACGTTACTTAACAATAACCTCTTTCTCCAAGGCCCTTAAAAAATAGTTGAACCATTCTGCCAGTTTAAAAAGAAAATAATAAAAATGTGAGCCCAAGGAAAATAACAGACTTTGAAACTAAAGAAT
Source organism: Argya squamiceps (assembly GCA_037834095.1). NCBI lineage: Eukaryota > Metazoa > Chordata > Aves > Passeriformes > Leiothrichidae > Argya > Argya squamiceps. Next base: position 98,127,487 of record JBBMKD010000145.1, on the reverse strand, counting down.
AGTTTAAACTAGAAGCAACTCAACCAGGAACATATAATGGAAAACTCTATCTAGCCACCAGCGCTGTCAACTTCACCTGCTTGGAGCTGGATTCTCCTCGCAGGAGATAGGTGAGTTTTGGATTGATTTCCCAGCAAACCCTTCCCTGTGCCAGCATTGCCGACTGAAGCGCGGCTGTGCTCAGGGATGGGGCTGTGGCTCCCGCCGTGCCTCTCCCACTGCTCTGCCTGCGAGGGCGGTGGCACAGGTGACGACACCACTCCGCCCAGGAATAGGTGGCAACAGGGCAAGTACCTACTTGAGGCCTCCTCCAAGATTTACGGCCCTCAGGGCTCACATGTGGTGAGACAAAACAGTTTATGATGCTCAACCCCACTTATTAATGTGGTTGTCACCCTGTAGCCCCAACAGCAGCAGGTTTCCCTCTGTGTGGCACTGCCCAGTGACCTGCAGTGGACAGGTTTTGAGATGAGACCTTTTGAGAAGAGCCCCACTTCTGAGGCTGCAGTGGCTCTTCTCTAGGCTCTAGGCTTCTCAGGTTCAACAGGGACTGGCAGCTGTGAGTACTGTGTTCTGTTTGGGGAGATCCTCAGATGGGTGTTTTTGTGCTGCACCCGGCTCAGCACAGCTCTGAACGTGTGTGTCTGTCAGGAACTGCCTGTCTTGGGAGGCTCAGGGACATTCCGTGGCCAGTGGGTACTTACTTGAGAAGTGCCTGCAGCTGCTGTTCTCTTTGAGCCCTCTAATGTTCTGTGTATTATCCCACAAGAAATTGCATAAACACTGAAAATAATTCTGTATTCAACAATAATTGGGGAACACACAACAAGATCCATATGAGGTGTTGCTATCATTTATGCCCAACTTCTTTCCTCAAGAATTGCAGCTTTCCAGCATGCAAGATGGTTCAATCCAGATAGACAGCCAACCAGAGAAATACCACCAAGATGTCAGATGATTTAGAGTCCTAATGCTTGCTAATGGTCAATTTCTGATTTACAGAAATCCCTGGGGAAATGAAGAAAAGTGGCCATAGAAAACTAACAACTGCTCACAAACCATCTGAGATGAAAAGAGGCTGCAGATCCACTCCTGCAATGAGTTTGTGAGGGCTGCTTCTCCTCCCTCAGAAGAGCAATGGAGCTGCTGAAGGATGTAGAAAACATGTCTTATGAGGAGCAGCTGAGGGAGCTGGGGTGTCTAGCCTGGAAAAAACAAGGCTCATAGAGGAGCTTTTCACTTCCTGCAACTACCTGAAAGGAGATTGTAGCTAGGTGAAGGTCAATCTCTTCTCCAGGATAATATATGGTAGAATAAGAGGAAATGGCCTCAAGCTGTGCTAGGGAAGGTTTAGATTGGATGTTGGGAAAAATTTCTTCATAGAAAGCATTGTCAAGCATTGGAATGGGCTGCCCTGGGTGGAGTGGTATAGCCACCATTCCTGGAGGTATTTTAAAAATGCACAGATGCAGCATTTAGGGACATGGTTTAGTGGTGGACTTAACACTGTTAGGTTAATGGCTCAACTTGATAATCATAGAGGTCTTTTCCAACCTAAATGATTCTCTGATTCTGTGAAAGCATTTGCAAAATTGGTCCCACTGGGTATATTTGGCTTATTTGATATTCTCCTTTTGATGGTGTATGTTTGTTAAGCCTATCTGTAATAATCCCATGATGACCCACCATGGACTTTCGCAAACTTAAATCCACAACTGCTCTGGCATCTCACCTTTTGTTTGATGTTTCTTTCTGCTTTTTATTCTGTTTCCACAGTCAGGAGTGAGAAACAAAGAGAGATTAAATTAAATTCATTTGCCTCATTCCAATTATGCTGAATTTGAAGATAATGTGTGAAGTTTTTTTTGCTGTCTGGGGTTTAATCATCAAGGGATTAGATGGAAACTAAGGTATTTGAGATGTGTGGCTTTTAAAATTTCTTCAGTAATAATGTGAGCTTCATAAGGCTATTGCTAATCTTGAATTACTATCTGCCTTCCTGTGGTTTGCCATGATTAACTGAAGGAAGAGATTAAAGTGGTATTTACCTTTTTTGAGCAGTTTATTGACTTGACCTGGCCAGCCCAGCACCAAAAAGCAAAGGAAGAAATTGCTGGCAAGGATTAAGGGTTGAACTCCTCCTTTCCCATTGGTCTTCTGATATCTGTCATGATTGTTGGGATGGAAACTGCTGGTGGTGTCCTTGAAGGTGACAAATTGCTCCAGAGGTGGCCAGGCATCTGGCAAAGAAGATTACTGTGGGTCAGGCTGGCTCTGATCTGCCTCTCCTAGAAGAGCCAGGACTTGCCTTCTCTGCAAACAGTGACAGCAAAAGCATGGCTTTGAGCTGGGGACATGGTCATTCCCACACTCTGGTCCTCGAGGCACATGGCACTTCCCCAAGGGAAGCTTCTGGCCAGCAATTTTGCCTGGGAAGGAGCTCCTGCCTGGCTGGGCCATTTGCAGAACAACCTTCCAGAAGAGATTGGAGGAGCAGCCCTGAGATCCCCTCCATCACTGAGCTTCCTCACAATGTACATTTGGTGAAGAAGAAAGCAATGTTTCAAAAGACAGCATTTTTTTTTCTTTAAATCCTCGTTTAATCTTGTTTATGGAAATCCCTCAATGAGAGATCACTTTAGAGAAATTCAAGTGAGAGCAATAATGGAGATGTGAGCCATTGTTATTTACCTGAGATAAAACCAAGCTGGTTGGAAGGTGCTTGGGGAAATAAGAGGGAAAATAGTTTATCAGAGCTATTTTCTGTGAGAAATTTTGAATTCCAGTGATAAACCTCTGGATGCTCAACTATAAAGCCTCCTAGTTTTGCTACTGGATGCTGGGGCTTGAATCTTTGTCCCATATTTGTTTAAGATGTTTAACCCCTCTTCATGCTCCTTTTCATTTCTAAGTCAGACTAACCAGGCAAAGAGAACTTGAGAAATGTCAGCTGCATCCATAGTTCTTCCCTTCTGTATGGCCAACCAGCATCACCTGAACAGGCAGACCAAGCATTTCACATACTACCAAAACAAATATGCCAAGGGGTTTTGTCAGTCTACCGGATCACAGAAACTGGAAGGAAAAAGAGCTGGTAGAATTTACAATGCATTTTCCTGCCAAAGCAAGATTGTTCTCTGAAGTATTTTCTAGTGTACTTCCCTGGCATATTTTAGATGACCTTGAAGGATGGGGAGAGGCAGGAGAAGGGAATCTGCTAGTTACCTCGGTAGGTTCTTTGTCTTGTTTGAATAATATAACATAGAGCAAGGGAAAATGAGTGTTCAGAGAATGTAGCTACAACACAATATTTAATGTAATTTTTGCATACTTTTTAATCTCCAACCTACTTGCTATGCCTACCACTATGCCAGTAACATCAGACAGATGAAAAAAGAAAGTAACAAAAATAGTGTCAATAGTCCATCTTCGCATGATTGCACTTCTTTCTCTTAGCAGGAATGTCTTGGGTGTTTTCTTCCCCTGCAAGGAAAAATAAATGGTAAGAGCTGCAATGATTGGCAGCAAGCCTAAGAACAGCAGATGTGAGCCTGCACAGCTGGACAAATACAAAAATGCACTTTCTACCTACATTTATATTAAGTTTGCCCCAGGGACACCCCAGTGCCTACGGGGGCCTTAGTATTTGAACAGCCAAAGCCATCAGGCACATTTACATATATGAGAACACTTGGTATCCTTTTCAAAGTCAAAAAGAGCAACAATTAAACCAACATAAAGGAAAATTGGCTGCGTGGTTTTTCTCTCCTATAATAGAAAGACTGAGGGTGGAGATATTAAAAAAAATTAGACTTGACAGAGGTGAAGAATTTATGAATTAAACTGACACGTTTTCATTTAATTTACTGTTGTCTACCCATTTATTACATGGAAACCTAAAAAGGACCTGATTTTGCCTCCCAGGCTGCAGTTGCTATGTCAGACACTAAAGTTAGATGTTTTAGACAAGATTTTAATATTAAAGTTTCTTACGCAAAAAGAGAAAGACTTTGCTAGATAAGGAAAATTTAAAAGCCTCATTTCAGACTCTGGTGCTTTGCTAGAGTCCTTTCACTGTGGGGTTTGCCACAATATTTGCTGGGATTCATAATCAAACAAAATGTGGGGCCAGGGGCACTTTAGCAAAAGAAATGGAATTTCCTACACTCCACAGCCTGCTCAGGATTATTTCCAGTTGCATCTACCAACAACCCTGTTGTCCCACAGGGTCTCTGCACTAGGATATTCACCATCAGGGCACAGCAGTGAGGCCTTGGGTGTCTGCCTGTGATCCCGTGGCATTCCCACCTGGGCTTGGCATTCCCACCCAGGCTATATCCTCATGCTGGCAGCAGCAGCAATTTCTAAACACAAAATGACATGTCTAATTTTACTGAGCAGAAAATAACAGAGAGCTCTTGAAATGGATGAGTTCCCACAGAGAGAAGTAGCCATTGAAAAACTCTGTGAGAGTAATAGAGTCAGCTCTTGTTTTGTTGTTCAACATGGCAAATTTATGCTGAGAAAGGGGGAATAGAGTAAAAAGACTCAAGTGTTCCAATGTAGCAGAAAGTATCAATACTGTTACATGTTTCTATTCTGAAACACGACAGGAGAATGCAGAAGTCAGAAAATAAGTATGAAAAAAATACTGGCGTGTCTAAATGAAAATTAGCTTTTGCCTTGCAAAGCTTTTGTTATGCCAAGTATTTTTGTTCAATCAGGGCAATGAAAAATACTATTCTAAGCCTGGTATTTCCCCACAGCAACTTTCAGTCTTGCTGAGACCACTTTTTTTTCATATGGCTGAACAAAAGAGAAAGATAGAGAAATCTGACATCACTTTCTGGGATGCTGGAGCCAACGAGAGGATACTGTAGTGCTCTTCCAGCCTGCATGCTCTGGGTTGCCTTCCAGAGCCCTGCAAAAGCCAGGGCAGTCTGCACACTGGCATCAGGATGCTGCTTCCCCAGCACCCTGGGGTTGAGGGACTTTGCACCGTGTTTGCACTTCTCATCCAGGGCTCAAACCTCACTGCTGGGACACCCATGTTCTCATGCTGCTCCCATCTGCATGAAACCACCCTGAAATATTTATTATTGAAATTTATTTCCATACTTAATGTGGGCTTATAGAAAGATGGGGACAGACTTGTGAGCAGGGCATGTTAAAGTAGGACTTGGGGTAATGGTTTTAAACTAAAAGAGGACATGTTCAGACTAGATAGGAGAAATGTTTTACAACGAGGATGGTGAGACACTGGCACATCCACCAGAGAGGTGGTGGATGCCCTATCCCTGTAAACTTTCAGGGAGGCAGGTTGACTGGGGCTCTGAGCAATCTGATCTGGTTGAAGATGTCTCTGCTTATTTCAGGGGGTTTGACTAGAGGACTTTTAAAGGTCCCTTCCAACCCAAATCAATCTGTAGTTCTGTGAAAACAGAGTGCCTCATAAAGCAGCACTTCCCATGGGATTGAGGTCTCCTGCTTAGTACCTGAAGGCACAGCCATGTGGATGATTCAATGCAATTTGGAGAAAGTCAGTTTAATTTTGGCACTGGCAGTGGAGCACTCTTGTATTGCTCCTGTTGGTAATTAAGAAAAAGCAAATCACAGGGGAGGACACTAAAAGTATTAATTAACAACAGTTTCAATGAGAAAAAAAGTTAGTAATTTTGGAAAAGTTGCTTTATGCAACTTTAAGAAAATACTTAAATAGGGTAATCACACTGTTGGGCATTTGACAAATACACAGTAGTAAGGGAATGGGAGTATTGATTATGCATTTAGATAATTATCAGATCCTCCATGCTCTTGCAGGTGTGTCCCTGTTCTCCTGCCTCAAGCTTTGACTTCAAGTAGTGGAAAACACACTTAATTCCAAGCATGCAGACAACCACTGGGCTGAAAAATTCATGTGTGTTTCCCATCAACTGGAGTGCCCAATATGCGATCCCACAAAGCCACAGTGGCCAGTTTGTGGCAGGCACACAGGAGCAGATGTGGAATGGCAGGATTGCTCCCCAGGGCAGGCTGCTTTCTAGCCTTGCCAAGCGTCCTGCACTACCTGTGCCACAGCATTACCAAAACATGCTGTTTTTTTTTTAAAGCCAGCAGAGAGAGGCAGCAACTTTGTGACTAAAAAGGCTCACAGTTTCCATGGCTGTTTGACCACCTTTTATCACAACACTAACCATGAGGCAATCTGCTTCAAGCAGAGGATATTTTCCCCTCTCCAAACAGATAATAATCCAATAAAAGAGCCCACTAGCAGGATCCTGGACAATGTGTGGCACTGTGTTATTATCAGCATCCCATTGGTGTTCTGGCAAGTTACATCCACACTCTGCTGATCCTCCTGACAACATTCAAAGACACAGCTTATTGGAGCCACAGCAGGTCCTCTGAGCTCTGATTGCCATGCAAATACCACCAGATTTTTTATATTATCATGATACCAGGTGTCCTGTTTCATATCAAACTATATCCAGGCAAGTAAGAGAAATTCAGTTATTTACTCCTGGTTATTTACTATTGGTGGTATCTGAGAAAAATTCATTCTGACAGGATTTAGAGGCATGCCTTTATGCTGACAGAGACTGAGAAATAATAAAGAGAACCTGATACATTCCTAAACCAGATGTATTCCTAAAAGTGCTGGACTGGGTCACCTTTCCCGTAAGGGTTTCAGCACTGATTAATTAATGTACAGTTTGGCTTCAAGTAGGCAAAGAGCGTGTTTCTGCCCTTCCACACATGAACTCCCAAGAATGAACACAACTGCTGCTTTTCTTTGGGATCTTGTCAGAAACAACCAGCCTTTAATGACACATAAAATTTAATTTTTGGTAACAAAAAGATAGGTAAACAAATTACACTGGCAGGGGCGGAAAGTAAAAGTAGGGACTCTGGAGCTTTTGGGGTCTTCCAGTGTCTTCCTTTCCAGACTCTCTTAATTATGCTTTTCTTTCATCCTGACAATGCAATTTTCCATTGGAAAAAAGGCTGCTTCTTTGGAGTCATCACTGCAGGAAATCTCCTGTTTTAGTGGGGTTCTCTGTGCTTGGCATCAGTGGCCACTTGCAGCCACTTCCTCAGGCTAGATCCTATCTCCCTGTGGTGGCATCGAAATAAAAACATGAACATCCTATTATTAGCTCAGCTGTAGACAACTCCAGGTGTGGAATTTGGTTTCTGAAATTACAGATCCAACCAAGCCAGTCCTGAACCAGTAAAATTCAGTTGAGTTTCCTCTGAGTCATAACTGTTTTTTCAGAGAGGTTTTTAGCAAAATTTCTTCAGCAATTCTTCTGTTGTTGCCTGACTCATACTGAAACACCAAAATCATTATTAAGGTGAAATCATAGCAAAGGGGGTGTGAATACTTGGTGTTTATCAGTTCAAAATGCTTTAAAAAACATATTTTGCTATGAAACATGCTTTGTCCAGTAATTTAATACTATATTACTTACAAAAGCAAACAAAAATCTGTCATATAAGACACAGAGGAAGTTTAGCACTTACAAAAAAATTTAATGTAAGGTTAATTTATTTTTCAATAAACCTTCATTTATCCTTCTGGTACCTGTGTAATATTTGTGTTCAGCAATCCACCCATTTTCAGTCTGAAGGCCTGTCCATGACAGAGGGAAACAGGATGCTCAGTGTGAAGTATGAGCTGTTCAGATGTCCAGGATGAGCAGTGGTACGAAGTACACAACTGTGAGCAGTGATTCCTGATCATGGGAGCAGAAATACGTGCTGAGGTGGGGGAATAGGTGTCCTCACAGCCCGCCCTGACAGGGCAAAGGGATGGGAGAGAGGAGTCAGGCTAGTTAGCAGATCACTGAAGCCTCTGCTCCTGAGGAAAAGCTCCAAACCTGCTGTGGTTTGCCTCTGTCAGAGGGTGATCTGCTGCAGGAGGGTTGGTGGTATAACGCAGGTGTCAGTCCACCGCCCTCACTGTAGGTTTGCAGCATGAAAGCAAAAGCCCTTTGCCTGATGGAATGCTGTGCCTGGGAATGGCCTGGCCCCCAGCTGCAGTGGGAGCCCCACTAACCCACCCTGGGGTTTGCAGTGTCATAGAGCTCAGAGGCCTGTGAAGATGGACATAAAAGGTGGGGCTTGGTGGAAAAAAAACGTTGCAACATTGGTTTGTTTGCTTTTTGAATTAAAACTCAAACTATTGCAGCAAAATAAGGGACTAAAAAAATCCCCCCAAGTCTGGGAGCTCATATTTACCTTCTTACCAGCTCTGCAGATACTTAATTTGAATGTTGCTTCATCTCCTGTCTCCTTCATGTATCATCACTAATTAAAGTACACACTCTGCATTTACCCAAAGGAGGATGTGGGAGGCAGAAAAGGCTCAATCTCATTTGCTGGTGCTGCTGTATTGCCTCTGCAGAGCCAAGTGCAGGGAAACCAGGGCCCTGCTCAGAGCCTGGCAGCTGCAGCACAGACCTTTCCCTTCACTGCTCTGCTGAGGTTTCTCCCTGGGAGCAGCTTACCGGCTGAGGCTGCTTACTCCAGGCAACAGCAGGAGTTCGTGGGTCCCTCAGTCCTGCTAGCTGGAAGCGTGGATGAGGCTTTGGAATGAAGAGCGGACTTTTACCATCGGTAGGAAGATATTTATTGATGGAATTCCACGTGCAAAAAGCACGGACTGGCCTGTCCTTCTCTCTTAAGTACCCCAGGACATAGCCTGAGGCCACAGGAGAATTTGGGCCAATGGTTAAGAAGGGGTTGGGTGTTCTAGAAGGGGACATTTGGCAGGACAATGGAAAGGGGCAGGTGCCTGAGCACCTGGCCGAATGAGAGATGTGCTCTCTTCAAGTCTCCAGGGTGATTGACAAGGGGGCTTCCCTCTGGGAGATGCTACGGGGGTCAGGGGATATGGGGAGAGGTTTGGGAATGAACAAACTGGCATGATACAAATAAGATACATACAAAACTCTGAAAGGCTTAATCATGCACTGCAACACTGCTCTGTGTGATGGAAATCCCCAGTGTGTGAGTGGCTTTTCCAGGGGAAAGGACCCAGTGAAAGAAGGGGCTGTAACTCCCTGGGAAGATGGGGTGAGCCTGGTGACAGCAGGAGCAACACCTCAATGTGGCATATCTCCCCACACGCCTACTTTGGGGGCTGCTCAGGCCTAGCTGAGCTAGCCAGAAGAGCTCTGGCAAGCCAGAAGAGCTGTGCCAGTAGCAGCCCCATAGGTCTGTGATTTGATGCTTCCATGACCTTCAAATATTCCTACTAACTTCCTGCTCAAGTAAAATTCAAACAAGGCTTTATGCTTTATTTGGACACATTTTCCCCAGCCTGCATCCCAGAGACTGTCCCCAAGAGCCCAGCCATCCCCAAACACACATCCACTCGCTCTCAGCAGCAAAATGATATGCTGACTTCTTCTCAGCTTCTGGTTCCAGGCTAGAAGTCTGTGTCTGCCAGTCTCCACTGCAGCCCAGCTGTACCTCACTCCCATCCCAGCCAAAATGTGGAGGTATTTTTGGCAGTGTTCAGCTCTGCAGCCACACTGGCCCTCATGCTCACAGCAGCCCCACCGGCCCCACAGTGCTACAGGTGGCATCAACCTGTGACAGGAAAAGGGAGACTTTAAAGCCTAAAAAAGCCAGAGAGGAAATACAGACACTTTAACCTCAGAGATTATCTATGCCTCAAAAGATTCAAGAAGATGATGTCAGAGGAGGACATGCTGAACTCAGCTTGTTTAACATTTGGAAAAGTCTTTCCCTTGTCCCCATCTGAAGTTCTGGTGCATGCTCTGCTCTACATGAGTGAAATGCATCCACACCCATAAAAGCTATGGAAAAGCACTGCTGAGAACTTCTACAGCTCTGAATAATTAATTCACAGAACTATAAAAAGCTACAAGGTAATGGAATTTAGAAAAATCTAGTTTTAGGATAATTATAGTTCAAACCAGGAGAGCACTTGGACCCAAGACAGATGCATTAGTAGGACAACAGAGAATAGTGAATCAAATTCAGACTCGGCAGAATTGTATAGTCTTATAGACAGCTCCTTCTGGGGTAGATTCAGCCCAGAGAGAGAAAGCAGCCCCTACAGATAACTTGATGAAGTGGGTAGAAATCTAAAATAACATCTTAGTAGGGAAGGCATAAAAGAAAGGAGTACAATTGTTTCAGGTTAGCATTCGTACGCCAGGTATAAATAGGGAGTGATATTTACTGAAATATTTTGTTATATGCTAGCTTAACCTGTTTCACTTCTACATTGCTTCCATTGCCATGTCTACTGTGTTACCGTTGGTTCATAAAATCCCAGTTTGTTTGCAGACCATATCACATGTAGGCTTTTTTCAAAGCCCCAGATGCTGGAATTCATGTGTTGCTTGCAGACACAGACCTTCAACTTCCTAACCAGTTATATTTCTAGTCCATAATTTTCATGGCAAGTTTGAAAACATTAACCCTGAGCCCTGAGTCACCAGCAAGCAAACACAGAAGTTTTCTTCCATTTTCCTAAGTTTAAAGCCAGTCATTACTGTGTCCAGTTAGATGTTGAATCTTTGGGACTGCCCATTCACCCCTCTCAGGTAGGGAGATGTGGGACTTTTATGGTTTATGTGCTAACACACGTAGTCGGGCTGTGTACTGGGCATGTCCTAATTGAGTGCTGGAGGAGCCACTTTTGGGTGACTGGTTTATGGCTGACATCATCCAATCCTAGAGCCCACAGCATCTCAGAGAGCTCCAGAAGACTCTGCACAGGATCCCCCAGACCAACTCTGCCTTTATGTGTTGTTTTCTGGTTAAAAGAGCATATCCACAGGCAGACAGGAGGTTATTTTTCTTAGTAACAGCAGCAGATCACTTGAGAATTCAGTTTTATTCAAGCCAGAAGTGGCAGGCTACTCACAGACCAACATGGAGATTATATCTACTTCAGAGGAGTTGTTTCAATGTCCAGTGTCCTGTTTGGCACAGGACCAAGTGTGCACAGGCACTTCCAGTCATACCTCCTGACTGAAGACATATGTGAATTGGCAGAGGGGTCTGTCCTGTGTCAGCTCCTGTTTTCACAAGCTGCCTGTTACAGCATTATTCATTACCAGTGAGAAGTTACTGAGCACTGCCATAGCACACTATCAAACAGGAGCTCCTTCCATGGTGGTGAGTTATGATTTTCTAGAGACTTCATTTACTAAGAGCAGCGGTGCCTTCCAAAGCAAAAGACTCTCCTATATGCCATTGCCATTCATTGTGCACAAGAGGGGTATGTATTTTAAGCAGATATCCTAATGTGCACAAGAGGGGTATGTATTATAAGCAGATATCCTCTCCTTTGTTTGTAAGTGCAGGAGTTATTTGACACAACATGAAACAATTGGAGAGAGGAAGCAAGAATTATTGTATCAGTCAAAAATGTATTCAGCTCTACTGTGGGGTTCCTGCTCCAAAGAGAACAAAATCCATCTCTGACACTCAGCTTTTTAGAGCTCTAAAGTGGGTGGCAAGTAAAGCACCACATATTTTTCCCTTGTGTCCAAAAACATTAGGGTCAATTAAAGAGAAGAGCATCTACTGAGGGTTCAGATGATGGAGAAATGGAGAGTATGCCTGTCAGCTTATGGATAAAGCAAAGCAAGTGGGAGATGTAGGCAGGAAAAGGGCAGAATGACAATTCAAGACAAGGACAAAAAGATGGGGGAAAGGCCTGGGAAAAAGATGCAGTTCAGTAGAGACACGTGTGAGGTAGGCAGGAACAATCAGCTGTGCAAACACAGCCTGGGCTCAGCTGCCAAAAAAAGAGACAAGAGGGTGGTTGTGGATTGTGGAGCAAACATGATTTAACAATGTCGTGTTTTTGTGCAAAACATAGATGTTCTAGTGTGGAGATAGTAGGAGAAGAGCCCATACAATGGAAAATTACCCTTCCACACAAGACAGAATGATGTGCTGTGTCTTGAGGAATGGAGTTTGCAGAGAGCCCAGCTGCCAAACAGGAGGAGGAAACTCCCCAGGAGCAGAGGCTGACTGAATAGGGGTTTAGCCTAATTATGTGAAGCCTGAAGGGAAAGATAATCCTCCATCTACGTAAAATGTTGTCATAAATGGATGTCTACCATAAGCAGGAGCAATGAGCTTGAATTAAAGCAAGCAAAAATTCAGAGCATGCATAGGGAAAAAAATTCTGCAGGTAAGGACAGCAGCTGGGGAGACTGAAATTTCCATCATCTTACATACAGGTCAGACAGAAGGTGGTTAGAAATGATAAAGTGGTACAACCTGCCTTGAGGCTAGAGAAAAAATTAAATGAGCCTTTGTGACTCTTTCTAGTCCTGTTTTTCTGTGAATTATCATAGGAGTCACAGCTGCAGTTTTCCACATTTTCATGGTTTAAAAATGTAGTTCCACTGTCCAACATGGAGTTCCATCTCCACAGTGGAGATCCCAGGAGAAAGTGGAAGCCTTCTTGTGTAAGCCCAGTGACACCTCACCACTTTTGGAGCAAAGTCCCCATGAAGTCGCCAGCAGGCTTTGCTCTGGTCTCCTCTGGAGCTGAGAAAGTAATGCTCATAGCTTTTCTCCTTGTTTTTGTGGAGCCGAAATATAAACAACAAATTACACATGGGTCAAAATAAGAGCAGTGTTTCTGTTCAGCTTCCAGATTGTTTAACCCTTCTTTCTTCCATCATTCCTTGTCAACCTCTAAGTCTCTTCAAAGGCAATATTAAAGAAAACCCCCTCAAATTCCTGTTCTGGAAGTGCCAATGCCAAGCTGTTCACCTTTGTGAATTTGTTCTGCTTTTGCAGCAGAAATGATTCACAAATTGAGATTCATGTGGCCTTTCAGTCTCCCAGAAGCTATTATGAATATATTGGCTCAGATCTAATTTCTTCATTTGCTTTTTTGGAGGGAAACAGCCTCCTGCTGCTTAATAGTGTGGTGGGTTACAGGGAAGGACAAAGCATCTCAAAAGGTGCTTCACCTCTTCACAGATATGGACCTCAAAAGGACCAGGGCAAGCGGTCAGACATGCAGCAGGGGAATCAGGCAAGATCTTTTCATCATGAGGATGAATAGTCCATCATGGGACACGTTATCCAAGGAATCAATGTTTTCTCCATCCCAGAGTTTCAAAGTTCAGTGGATTGAGGGTGTGGACAACGTCACCTAACTGTTAAGTTGGTCATACTGTGATCAGAGGTGGGATTAAAACCCCAGAGGACTGTTCGGACTGTTCTATGATGCCAACTGAGTTAAACCAGAATCTTTCTAAGTGCCAGCAGAATTCCCCATACTTTTTCAGGCCTAGAACATACTTTTCTCCTGTATTTAGGTTGCAAATGGTAAGGGTGTGTCTCCAGGCTGCCCCAGTTGTACCCAGTGCCCCCAAGCAGCTGGCCCAGGGCTTGCTGCTGAATCTGTTCCACACCACATCCCACACTTCATCTCTCCTTGGCTCACTTCGCCTGCTGGATTCTGTCTGGAAGCTTGTTAATAAGGACAAACATCTCATTTCCTTGCTGTGTTTCATGATAACAGAATAGATACATATATCAATACGGTCTTAAAAATAAAATTTAAAGAAAAGAAAAATGAACATCCTTTCTTCCATTGCTGTGCCACTGCAGCACGGGAGAGAGCAATTTATGCCAACTCCTCTCACTTTCTCATAGTATTTGTCGGGGTTTTAGGGCCAAATGTCAGCCAGAGAAGACACACCATAGCAGTAATGGGTGTAATCAGAACAATCTCAAAACGCACTTTGCAAATACTGAGAAGCATTCTCCCTATCTGAAAGAAGAAAAAAAAACCCTGAAAATCACCAGTGTGTTACTCAGACCAAAATGAGCACATATTTTTATGTAGCCTTTGCTTACAACTGCACCAAACAGTTTTTCCTTTCACTGGATCTGCTGGATGTCTACCCATGATTACAGGTCACCAGGAAGGGCAGAAGCCATTTTGACTTTCAGAGCCTGGGTGATTTGGCAAAATAGGGCTATTAGGAGATGACTGTCTTGTAACCAAGCCAATTTTAGTGCAGCTCTGGAAGCTCTACACTGATGCAACCATGACAGTATACATAAGGAAACCACCCTGTCTTCTTGCAACACATTTCTGCCTATTAGCTAGACAATAAATTTTTAGAAATATTCTTTTTCTTTGCATAGAGGTCAGATATCTAAAGCCAAGACCGTGTTTAAAACTAGCACAGAGACTTCTTGGTTAAAGCACTAAAAATGTGAGTAAAATGAACATACCTTTACATCCACCATTGTAAAGGAATATGCAGGGCTGCCAGGGCTTCCATCAGCTCCATGGTGTGCTCTCCTGGAAAGAGAGGTGCTTGGTCGTAGGTGGTGCTAAAAGAGCCTTTCCGGGTGCTGGCATAGGCAAAGGATGGATGAGACAATCAATCTGCTTGAATTTAAAAAGACAGATTTATGAAGAATAATTGCCTCCTAACTTGGCAGACAAGTGTACTGCCTTGAAGGGACTCACAGCTGTGTCCTGTTCTCATGGAGTTAACTGAGCTTAGAAAAAAAACATTTGATCTATTCTTCCTGCCTTAATTCAACATAGCTGAGAACCTCCCAGGATATTTCTATTTGAATTGCAGCAAGCTTTCCATTTTGATGTGTTGGCAGTGATATCTGTCACACTGATGGCATTTTCTACATGGAAAGTATCACCGACACTTACAGTAGACAGTAGCATATACATCACCCAAATGGCTGACTGTGTGTTCTAGGAAAAGCAAGATGGGTTACCTTAGACTATTAATGCAGGTTGCCTTGAGCAACACAAGTTTGCAGCCAGAATCCCAGATTTTGTACCATTTCTGAGCTAGATTGACAGCTCTGGCATTTAGCTTCATTTAAAGCTAAGCCACAAATTAATTACGTAACAAATAGATCAGGCAGCAGCACCATTCATGTTCATAACAACCTTCCAAACTTCATCCATCATTTCCTGCAACCCCGTGCAAAGATGTCTGGCTCTCACCTTTTAAAAACACAAATTCTTCATTTTTAAATTTCATATTTGCTCAACACTTGAACATGGCTGGAAAATTCCTGCATAACCTTCTTCCCAGGGAAGAGGAGGAGGCAAAATCTCCTGCAGGAAATCTTGAAAAGCGACTACAGAATTAAGTGAGTAATACAAAAACAATGAGTCTAGAAAGCGAAAGAAAAGTAAATTTCATCTCCAAACTGAAGCTTTTTTTCCTTCTCTCTTTTTCTCCCTTCTCTCAACACAATGTTGCTTCGTTAGGCCTATGTTGATAGGTATCAGCACTGAAACCAGCATTTATAGGAATATGATGCAGTCCCCAGGAGAAGCAGTTTGCAAGTGGTTAAGTGTTACCTATCTGCCCTGACTCAGACTCTGAAGGTCATAACTTATGTTCTTTTACTTATATGAAGAACATGAGTAAAGTTGTAGAATCATATTCCCAAGGTAGATCATTAGTACTCAAAGAAAAGTCTGTCCCATGGAAACTATCTTCAGGAAAGTGTTACTTAGGGATGAATCCTAAGTTCTCTGGATATGTTAAGCACATTATTTCTTCACTGAAAATATGTCTTGAGGCTGGTTTCTCTAATGCAGACTTCTGCAAGGCAAGAGAAAGCCCATAGTGCTATGCACAATGTCTGTAAGGCTCTGTTGGATGTAGAGGGACCAAGATATTGCCCAAGTCCATGTTAGGACTCTGGTTCAATCCAACTTCTCCCTTCACTCTGCTGGAAGGAAACCTGAGCTTGGTCCCAGTCTGGGGCCTGAGACTGAAGGGGGCAGGGCCAAGGAACTTCTCCATTTTAGTCTCAGTCCAAGTGCAGGTGAGGCAGCACTCAATATGAAATTTACATTGATATATTGTTAACATTAAATTGCTAAATTATATGTTTCTGCTAAATCCAGTATTTGAGGGGTTTGAAACCTGCCCAGTTTTAAAAGTAAGACCCCAACACAATTCTTTGCATTGATATGGTGATCAAAAAGGGCAGTTTAGGCCATCTCTGCCAGAAAAGCATTGCCCTGGAGGGAAAATTTTCAGTCTTGCTTGAAATATCCCTTCATTTCCCTGAGAGGCCATCCAAAGGTCTGTTTCATGACCTGCATATTCAATCTCTTCTGGCACTTACAAGACATGCATATGCTAAATGCATGCAGATCTTAAACTAGGCTTCAGGAAAAATTTCCAAATGAGTAAATTCAATTAACTGAGTTTGTTCTTCCAAATTCTTTTTTTTTTTTTAACAGTCTACAAACAACCATTCAATGACCCTGGGATGATTCGTATTGCATCCCATCAAGGTGGTCAAACTCAGGATGTAACTGGCAAACTGGCAGTACAGGGGAGATTCCTTCCCTGTACAAATGTCATAACTGCACTCAAGAGATGTCTGAGAGACAGCAGCCCCTCAGCTGCTGCTCTGGGGGCCTGCTGACACTGCTCAGTGGTCTCCTGGCCCTCGTTCCCCAACCAGGGTGCACCTGATCCCCCTGCAAGGCGAATCATCTTCCACAAAAGCCTCCTCAAGTGGATTCAAGCACTGATCTCATATTGGAAACGTATTGCTCGTGCAAATGTTGCCTCCTGAAAATACTTTGCAGAGATTCAAGGTTACTTCTTCAAACCGAGCCTGCATCAGTCATTCACTACTGAAATACTGCATGTCCCTGGCACTGAATGGAAGCACAAAGCACCCCACACACACAACCCATCCTCCTTCCTTCATGAGTCAGCTGTATCCCTCACTTCTTTGCCAGCTTTTCACTTCTTCTCCCAGCCAAGGTATCACACTCAGTCTGTGCTCCAGCTGCAAGACTGTCACTTTCCTGTGATCAATGCCCTGTGGCTGCCCACTAATTTTAATACCTGCTTTGTCCTTTAATTATGTCTCTGCATCAACCCTACTCAAACACTGTCAACTCTTCACAACCCCTTCCTCAAGGAGAAAAGCAGACCCCTACCCAGATGGCAATAAGTGCTAGAGTTCACCATATATGGTGAACAGATCACTTCAGGTTTAGCATAGAAACACACAGAGCTCTATTTTCTGCTGTCAAGGTTAATACAAAAGGTATTAAATTCAGTATATCCTGTCTTCTGTACTTCTCTCCTTCGAAATGTCACGCATCCTGCAGTATGATGTGCTCTGCCAATCTGTCCCAGTTCTCTTGATGAAGCTTGGAAAAGCAATTCATTCCTTAGCTGATATTATACAAGATATTAGAGTGTTCTGAAACATGTCTGCCAGCATTTTGATGGTATTGTTCAAATGCTATTACTAGAGACGAGTCTGCTTAATATGGCAGCAGTGTTCCTCTGTAGTGGCTTGTCCCACACAGTGACTGAGGAGACCTTGTACTGAAATGTCTCAGTGCTTTTCTGCTTCCCTCCAATGTCCTAGCCCATCATATCTTGTGTGTATGAGGCACCTCAATCACCTCTATGCTCCACCCCAAAGCAGTCCTTACCCCACTGGCCTGCTTTGATCTGTGAATCCCTTCAAACTCAGCTCATGGAGCTGACAGCAAACCCTTCGTCCTATGTAGGAGGACATTCACATTTTACTTGATGTTATTTCCAGTCCATTTGTTGGGGAAGATGCTGAAGAAACTCACCCATCCTGAATTTGATCTTAGAAGGTCATATATTCCACTGATTACAAACCCACCTGCCTTCCCACCATCTTCTCTTGCTTCATATCCCAGCTCCTTACTGTGCTTTTTTGCCCTGATTCCTCCCATCCAGATTACCCTGTCTATCTCTACATCTGTTCTCCACTCACTAGTCTGTCCCCACCTGCTTTTCACAGCTTTGCCTTATGCATCCATATGCTTGAACTGCAAGTGTGGCATTTCTTCATCTTTGGCTCCAATTCCCAATTACAGAGGAAGAGTTCCTCTGTTGGGCTGGAGCCTTAAGTCCAGAGATGAAATCATCTGAGAACTTACCCGCAGCACCATATATCTAAAGTGTAAGTGCAATAGTGATTTTTTTTTCAGAGGTTTATGTCTTGGCCAGATTTGAGGAGAGGGAAAAGTGAAAACTGATCCAGTTGCAAATCAAACCCTCCCACTGGGCTTCATTTCCTGCTCCAAAATGAGGCACTGCAGTTCAGGCTAAAGAGCTCCAAGAATTCTGACTTAAGGAAATTAAACTGGTTTGTGTCAGACTTTTTCCAAATTTGATGGATCAAATTTGCTGAAGCTTGCAAAGCCACCAACCTCTGGGATAGGTAGTATAATATGTAATTCATTTGGATTCAATCTTACTTGACAAGGCAGAATCAACTGAAAACAGGAATTGAGAATGGAAATTGCTAAGTAATTCTAAATTCACACAGCTGTGAAAATTTAAATGTTCTTCTCCTGCAAGTGTCTGGAAGTACACAGAAAAGGTAATGAAACACAAGTTACTAGTAATAATCTTCATATTTAGTAAAATAAAAGATTAGACACTAGACAAGGATTAACTCAAGTGCCATAAAAAACTCAAATTTTGGTGCCAGCAGTCATCTTTAGTCCCCCTAAATGTTTTTCTGAAAGATGAAATATACAAGATTGAGTTAGAAGTTGATGGAAGACCTTCCATGATCATGTGTTAGAGCTCCAGGACCCCATGCTCAGTTACCTACAAAAGGTGTTTCTCTGTATTACCCTGCATCATACTGCAGAACATGACATTTTCAAGTAATTTGGGCCTTTCATGGTTTTGGTTTACCCTCATTTAGAAGGGGGTTCTCACCTCAAAGCAAAGCAGACATTTGTTCTCATTTCTAAATGGTCAAAAAACATGTTTACCCAGCATTCAATAGAGCAGACACCCAAAAATTGCCCTCTGAATGTTATAACAGTATGAATCAACAATATCACTGCTCTGTCACCAGCACAACTTTCTCCCAGCTTGCTATTTCCATCTCCATGGTTCATATAAAGCAGCTGCCATTAGTCTCTCTCTGGCAGCAGCAATAGCTGCACTCTCTGGCTCCATCCCACCCCAATGCCACAGGATGCTTTTCCCAACCCAGTCTTCTTTCACATGTGCAGACAGAGACAATGGTCTCTGAACTAGAGTGGGAGCTCTGTCTTCCACTTAGTGAGTACCTGCAGCTCCTTTCCAGAGGAGGCTGGGGCACTGGCTTTTCCGGATTTGTGGATCTACTCTACCCACCCGTCTGTGGTAAATGAAGAAAACCCAATATCTCTGGGTTAGGGATCTGCTGGGCCTTGTTTCAGCTCTTTATGCAAACCTTTCTTCTTGGAGATCACAAGTTGCTGGACCATCCCCAAATGCATGTGCCCGATTTTGCTCTGAACTCTTTGCACAGCACAGCCCCTGGGCAGGCAGCTTCATCCCACCTCCCTCATCCTCAGCCACATCCTCAGCTTTCTCCAGCTGCTGTCACAGCCTTGGAGAGGACTCCAGCACTGCAGAGGCCTCTTTGCCTTCTCATCCTTACTGACATCACTGTGGAGAGTGGAGGTGTTACTGTCTCTGACAATAAACCCTTGTGAACACCCACCCTCAAACAGCCAAGCAGGGTCAGCTACTCATGGCCTCTCACAGACCCTCACGGAGTTATAAAACTCACACAGCGTGACTGCAATACCTATACAGCACATTAGCCACATCTTCCACTGCACAAAATTTAACACAGAGAGCCAGAGAGCATCGTCAGTCATTTGCCACAAAGAATGACACAAACTTCAAAGAGAAAATACAGCTGCAGGTTTCAGTAACTCAGAAGAAAATATGCTCTTTCAAGACTCCATACATATATCTTCCCACATTATGTAAAATTAATTTCCGTATCAGACAAAGCCAAAGAATTATTAGGATGAAAGGTCACTTAAAATGATCTGTGTTACTGATTTTATCAGCCACTAGTTACAGCTTTAAAAAAGTCAATGCCATCTAATAGTGTCCATATTTCATCTGTTGAGAAATCTAATACTCTCAGAAAGGAAGCAATATCAGACTGCATGGTCAGTCTTATGTGGAAGAGAAATACAATTCTGAGAAACGATAAGAGAAAGAAAATCATGGAACCCAGCTAATATGCTGCATTTATACACAGAAAGAGAGAAGAGGAAGGAAAGAAACAAAATTATTGTGATGAATAGTGAGTACAAATAGTGAATACAAAAAATGCAGATGCCAACATAAGATATCCTTTATTTCTGGAGTTGGCAATGAAAGAGATGAAAATTACTGCAATGTCATTCCAATACCATGAGACCACTGTCAATCCTGTCAATAATACCAGTTACAGAGTGGCATGCCTATACAGAAGGTATTGGTTTTTGAAATTCAGGAGTGCAACGGTAGATGTCCCATACTCACGTCTCTTTCTCCCAAATTTTATGCTGTGCATGCACAACGACATCCATATGCTGCTGTTGACCCTATGGTGCCCTGACTTGGGGTCCCATTTTGTGGGAAGCTTCAGTTTCAGCTGGCAAAGGCTGTGGCTGCTCCCAGCAGGTACCAACACGTGGGTGAAGGGCAGGCAGACACACACACTGCCTGGAGAGCCAGAGAATCCTGAAAAAGGAGCATGTCTTTTCTTCATTCAAACATACTCATAAATGCAAGCACAAGGAAACCTATCTAGATCTATCCAATAGCAATGAAAAATCTCTCTCCAAGGGATAATCTTACCTCTCAGTTGGCAGTATTTGTGGCAGAGTTTGCTTACTCCCTCACCTAGTCCAAGACAAGATCATGCTCACTTCCATGAACTGCATCAAGTGGCAATAAAAGCAGAGTAAATGAGATCCTTCTGTCTCCTGTCAAAAGGAATGCAACTATGGCACATCAGGGCATCATATGTGGAATGACAGAGCATGTTTCTGCAATGAGACAGGTGAGCTCAGTACTGGGCACCACATTGCCTTAGTTACTGTCTCCCAGCTGCTGTGGCAGATTGCCTCCTTTGGTGTGGACACAGACACCTGAGGCATTTATCCACCCTTGCAAAGCACTTCACCTTGTCATCCCCAAGGGCCAAGCCATGTGTCCCCAGCCTGGTCCCTTTGTTTGCAGCTGTCCCCTCCCTGTCACCAGCTGGCAGGGCTGGGAGAGCTGGGCATGGGAAGTGTTTCCAGTGGTGCTCCCACTGCAGCTGATTCCCTCGCATTCACTTACACGTCCTCATGCACTTGCAGCTAGCCCTTCCTGCTCCCTGGTGGGGGTTGTCCCCAGGGAAGGATATGGTCCTTTCTGAACTGCTCCAGGCCACCCAGACTGGCAGAACCCACACAGAAGTCTAGTCCTTACCTCTCATTTTATCCCAAGGCATCACCTGTTCCTGTTTTGCATTAAGAGATTTTTTTCCCCTCCTCATTTCATGTTTTTTAAAAATCAGCTTTGTCAGTGTTTGGCTGCCTGAGCTATTGCAGGAGCACTGCATTAACTCAGGGAGCAAAACCACCAACACAAGGCTTGTTTTGAAGCTGGTAGCATCATTACAGGTATTTTGCTCTGGCAAGTTTAGTGCATGAGATTTCAGCATTTAACACCTTTCCCTCACATTGTAGTTCTAGTCATATTTTATTTGCTTAAAAGGTGGAATGTTTTTGTTGTTGTTGTTTTTATATGTTTAATCTGCTTTTTAAGAGAAGCTCCATCTCCTTGATCTGGTCCATCCACAAAAAAAAAAAACCACAGTCAAAAGAAATCTGGCTGATTGTACTACATCACTGATTTGGGGTGAGAACATCTGTTCTCTGAACATCTGAAGTTCTGCCTCAAATCAACAGCTGAGATACTATCTCCCTAATCAGGCAGTCTCTTATATTTTGCTTTAAAAAGCTATATGTGACAAAAAGAAGTCAGCTGACTCCCTGAAACTTTTAAATCTTTATCTATATATGCATCTTACAATCAAATCTAAGCATCTTATCTGAATGCTTACCACAGTGCCTTGTTATCCCAACTCAAATCTAGTTAGGAATGTTATTCACAATTGTTATTTTAATGGCAACCCACTCCTAGAATTACCTGTCTGTTCAGGACCTCTGTTCAGTGGATGAATTTCATGGTCTTGCAGAATTAGTCTTTACATTATCACAATTATATGCAGAAATTACATGACCTTGTTTTGTATTTCCCTGACATGAATTTTTGTGTTTCCTATTAGTTCCAGATTTTATCTGACAGCACACTGATAATTTCTTCCTGAACACCAAATATAGTGTACTTGGCAATTACAGACTCAGAAAAGAAGCAATTATTTTGCTTACAATGCTTTATGAAGCAAGTTCACAAAGGTTGAGACAGAGGTCTCATCTATTCTCCCTACAATCTGATATTTGCATGTTAATTGAATCCTCCTCCAGGAAGGCCACCCTGTTTAGCTCATCAGAAAAGAAGCAAGAAAGCTAATTAATACCTCAGAGGGGGTAGATGAAAAAGGGCAGCCATTACCAAAACGAACAATTACCAACATGAACAGTTACCACGTTTCTTTTATATTAGAGGTAAAACACACACGTGCATAAACAAGGCTCCATCCATGGCTGTTGTCAATGGGCCTCCTTTGCAGTCAATGGAGTTATGTGGATTTGTGCTGGCTGACAATCAGATCGGTGCTGAAACAGTCCAGGAGGAGCCCATGGAAATTAAAGGAAGCTCTTAGTGCCAGACCTCACCCAGCAGAAGCTGCAGCATTTGATGGCCATTTGCATGTCACTACCAGGGTCCTAAAAATCAAAACTTGCCTCAGTTCAGGGTGTCAGAGGCATTACCAAGAAGGGAACACCTGATTTGTTCCCGATCAGGAGACCTCTGTTATCAATGACAAAGTTTGGCTGGAATGGCTGCTAAATTCCATCAAAATTTGGCCAGAATATACCCAAGTACCCAGCCATTTGCCTTTATATTAACCTATTGCCATAAACCAATACTGTGTGTGACTCTCTGGCTGTAGTGGCATCTTGCTCACAGAAGCAAGATTACAAGATTAGGACACCTACAGTGGCAGCTCTCTCCTAAAGGGTGGACTCTGACCACTTGCAATTTTTATCAGTTTCAATAGGTTCTGACAACTGAAGATTGAAACAAATTAATTTAATTCATGTCTTGTATAAGTTACTTTAAAAAATCATTCTTCTTTTCTAGCATTCACCAGGGTACAACATTTTAAAACTTAATAAAAGATTGAGATACATGAGGTACTATCTGAGGACTGGTGGATAAACTTTATCTGTACATCTGGCTTCCAAAATTTTATTGTAGGTCACAATTTCCTATTTTAAAGTATAAGCTGAAGATTTGTTCTTTGCATGTGACTTTTTTCCTTAGATAATTGGGATCAAATTTTTTTTGTCTAAAAATACAGATACAAAGCACAATAGCAACTTAAAAAACAAACAAGTACTTTGGTAGTATACTCCTTAAATCCTTAATGAAACATGATTACTATTGAAAAAGTTTCTTATTTATTAACATAGGCATTTTGTATGGTAAATTAATTGAACTGGCCACCAGTTATCACAGGGTTTGTCAAGACATTGAAACCATTAGAACTGCTCTCCTCACATCCCACTTCTATGAGAATGCAGAAAAATCACACTTGTTTTTCCTGTTTTGAAACAGTTTTTCAGCTTTCAATTTATTTGTCTTTGAGTTCAACTAGATGAACATGCTGAAACAAAAACCTCACTGAATACCAGCTGAGATGAAATAGCTGAAATAAAACTATCTTATTTTGACAAAAAATACTCTTGTTTTAGATTCTTGTGTGGTGACTTTTATGAGCTTTATGATCTTTCTTTTTCTAGGTTTGAAAATCAGCAATGTCTTTCTTAAATAGTCTATTTAATTTATATCAGCTTGAATTGTCAGCTGTTATAGCAAGTTCTTCACTAATACATTTGTCATAATTTCATATCTCAAAACAGATCTTCTTTTCATTATTTACTTCTTTAAAAATCTGGTTTAAATAAATATCTTCTGTTTTTTTAAGTAACACAAATTTCTATAATGGCAAATTAAATACACTATGGATAAATAGACAAGAGAAGAACAGCTCTTGCTTTGCTTCCATGATAGTGGTTTCTGAACAATCCATTACTACTCAGGATAAGGATGTTGAAGTTATAATAGATGTAATGAGCTGTAAAGAGCTTGAATAATGATATCAAAAAGTGTTGCTGCTGACACAGAGCTCTTTAAACAAAAAAAAAATTGAAGAATTTCAGAAGGACCTCACTGAGCAGTACTTGGGGAGCCAGCCGGCAGGTAATTAATGGAAAAATACATAGTGACACACATGGAAAAAATTCTAATCCTGCCTGAGATGAATTCTAAATTATTTTTTCCATGTGATTAATAGATGAGATAGCTTTTGAAAAATTCAGCACAGTTGCAGTTAGAAGTAGTGGGTCATAAAAATAAGGAGAGAAACAAAGAACAGTAAAGAAATTGTCCTAGTGGGGCTGGGACTGTGCAGAGAACATTTCCAGGTCATGGAGTGTGGGTCGGGTGCCCTCCACCTGCAGCAGTATTGATCAGCTGGGGGGGACACAGGGCAGGGCAAGGAAGGCTCAAAACACCAGTCATCTTCAGGACAATGAGACAATAGATCAGAGGCACCACAGAGACCTGCAAGATTCAGGTGGGACAGAGAAGACAAGCAGGATGATAACTTCTCAGCCTGTCTCCTATCAGTTTTATTTAATGCTCTCCAGCTGGACAAAATTCTGAGAGTGCAGAAAGTACCTGATTACACAACATCTCTAGAGCTCCTTGCCACAGGTTACAAAAAGCTTGTGGGTGCAAAAAACAGAGTTACACAAATCTGGAGGAGGACAGGAGCCCACTGAGGAGCATCAACCTGGAGAAATACCACCTTGTGTCTCTAAACAGATGGGAGGTGCAGATGGAAAGAAGGTGTGAACACGTTACCACATGCTCATTCTCTTGCTTCACTCTTCTATAACTTTGAAAATAACCATGTTTCTGGGAAGGGCTGGATCATCACCTAGGTAGATTTATGCACTTGAGCAATTCCTCGTGCCTGAAATTGTAACCTATATTATGCTACTATTTTTCATGTTTTACCAGGCAAATCCATTCTCTAAGTATGATACCAGCATCATGCAGATACTGGTGACATCTCAGAAATTAAATAGGAAATACTTCTAATGGAGAAGCAAGCAAAAGTTACCTCTCATTTCTATTTAATATGTTTAATTCTGGTATTGCAGATAACAAAAACTGTGAAGGTGCTTAAGCATTTGCAATTGCTGAATGGTTTCAGAAAGTAATCAGAAAACTGAATATATTAGTTTGATTGCTGAAATAGGAAGAAAATATTCAGTTATCAAATAAATCATAAAAGATTCAAATATCCTTGACCACTGCCTGCCTCCCTTGCACAAAACGTATTTTAGTATCTCCATGGATTAGAAAATAACCCTGATACTCAGCATCCAAATGGGATCTCTACAGCTTGACTGGAACTCTACCCACATATGGTACTTAAATTTCCAAACTGACAGCAACTTAGAAGGAACTTAGAACAACAAAAAACCAACACTGCCTTTCACCTACCCAGGCATTAATATTAACCAAATGGACAACAGCAGTGCATAAGAAGAGATTTTAGCCATAAGAACATAACCCAGCAATATTACCATGGGTTTGCACCTTCAAATTAGTGAGCTATTTCTACACCTTACCACAGCAAGCACGGGGACACTTTGTTGCTTAAGGATTTGAATGTGCAAGTGCAGCTGGAGACACAAGAAGATCTTTCGTATCTAAGTCTCATTATTTTTAAAGAATGTTATGACCTAGTCTTGATTGACTAAAGTGTCTTCATCCAGCCTCTTGGGATAGTGTGGCCAGCAGCAGCCCTTGCTGTCCCCAGCTGCAGTGGCTGGACTGTGGAGGAGGGCTGGGAAGCCTGCCAAAGCCTGCAGCAGTTTGCTGAACAGGAGGGCATGATCATAGAGGCCAGCTAAAGATGGCAAAGAAAAAGGGTAAGGGACAAAAAGGAGTGCCCCAGTCTCTCAATTTTTTCTGGTACTACATATCGTTCACAATGTTAATGATGTCACCAGGCTCATATTTAGCCCTTTTTTTCATCAATTCTCAAGCACTTTGTTTAGAGAGGCAGAGCCACCTCTCCTCCAGCCCATCTTCTGCCAGTGCATTGCACCACCCTGCACCATCCAGGCATTCAGAGACAGCCCAACTTCACATCTTACTTTCTTAAAGAATTGTGCTAAGATCATCTGCCAGAAACAAAACCAGTGTTTATCCAGCAGGTTTCAAGAGCCAAAAGGTTCCCGATTTAAATCTTCCCAAGCGTTTCACTCCCCACAAAATTAGTGTTTTGCTGTCAGAAAAACACACAACTGAGGACTGATCTCTGCACTTTGGTCTGAAAAACAAGAAGTACTTGCCTAAAACCAATTCAGATGAGCTAGACTGTCCACTATCGGACACAGTTCAGATGTTAATAATGTGGGGGTTGACAGATGGGAAGAAAAACATTTCCTCTCCCTTCTTTGCCATGGCCTTGCTTTCCTGGCAGTTTGGGAAAGGGGACCCTGGGACATTTGGGATGTGAGTGAGCTGGTGTATGTGGCCCCACAAGGAGAGCAGGAACGGGATGTTCATGACATACCCAGTCCCAGAACAGAAGTCAAACAGCTGAATGATACCTCTGAAAGCTGCAGAGCAGCCAGATTGAGGAGACATTTCCCAGGTAGCCCATTTAGAGAAGCCTTTGCATGAAACCAGATGGCTCTAAAGAGTCCCCGCCTGTGGAACCATGCCAGGAGGGCTGACCCAAATATGCAGAGAGATAACCCCAGCCCAGGGAAACTGCTTCCTGGCTCCAGACCAAGTCAATGCCCCCTATTATTTCTTAGTTAAATGTAGATGGCAGAATCCATCAAACCAAAGCCTTTACCAGAAAAGGTAACTTATCTCCTAAGAGTACTTGTGCACATACTATACTGAAAACAGATGCCATTTACATTATTATTAAAATCTGATTATTATCAACAAACCTGATGAGCAAAAAACCAACTAAAACATTACAGGTAGAAAAAAGGTTTTTCTGGGGATATTTTTGGAAAATGCTGGTGCTGTAGCAAAAAGACCCTTGTCCGGGAGCCTTCAGCATCTTTGCTGTTGCCAGTGAAAAATTCCCACCTTTGAAAGAATTTCAAGCAGCCATGATCAACCCCACCACCAGCCGTAGCTGAGAATGGATGTTTGGGAACCCATCTTCATACCTGTCTGAAAACCAGCATGACGTGCAGTGGAGCCAGTGGATTTGACTGTTCTTCATCTTGCAGAATTGGACTCCCACTGACAGTGTATTTGGTAGATTGCCAACAAAAGTCATCCCAGCGAATGATGCTCTCTCTTTATAATTTGAATTCCAAAAGGCCTGTTTCTTCCCAGTAATGTCAGCAATAGCAGGGTAGCTCTGAAATATTGAATGACTACAAATGATATTTTGATTCACAAAATATCTTTCATCAAAAAGGGCCATGGTAATTAAAATTATCATGAAATGACAGACTAGCCTATAGCATGGTAGTCTTGGTTTGCTCCCCACTTTAAAGCCCCAATGAAGTTCCTGAAGGAAATGGCGATTCACAATCCTCATCTACTATTCTGTGCCCAAATTTCATTAATAATTAATAGCATTACTGTAGCAGTGTCCTATTATACAAATTATTTCACAGGCACAGAATAACACACTCACCAGCTTAGGCGAATAGGAAGCAAAGGATCCACATCTCGTAAATAGAGAAAATTTAGATCCAAATGTTTAAATCACACTAAAGTTAACCAGAAATTATCATTGCAAGTGGAGTCAGGCTTATAAAGCTATCTTTAGTGACATAGACCTACCTGACTTAGGAAAAAAGTCTGTGTCAAAGATAGGAACTGATGTCGCTGATTTAAGTCCAAGGTTTTAAGGACTTGGCAGCACAAGTCCACAGTGCAAGAGGGACTTGGTGCTTATTTGATCAGAAAAGGTCATCCTTTCTATCCTGGGGTAGAAGCTCCTGTGTTAGTCCCTGATGTTTCCATCTGCTGCTAGAGCAGCCAAGCCCAGGGGCATTAACAATGTCATAGAAGCAGAAGGGACACCCAGGAGATGGCCCAGGTTGACTATTCATTCCAAAGGCAGTCCTAGAGATCAAGCCAACACAGCCTGGCTTTCTAAATAACACAGGGAATCTGTTGCTAATGTGGAATAAGAATTTGGAAAAAAAAAAATTTTCTTCCACTGAGATTATTTCTGTATCCCAAATCTCAAAGAGAAGCCCTGTCACTTTGCAAGGATATAGAATAAATAAAAACAGACATATAGAGGAAGAACTCAACATGTACAAGCTGAGGTAGGATGTAAAGACACCTCCAGGGAGGCACAAGAGCTGAAGAACTTTGGGAAGTTGAGTGAGATTTTTAGTGTGGATCATCACAGGACCACCTCTGAAGGGCTCCCACTGGACATGGGAAAAGCCATTGAAGTTGTTATCATGACTGGCAGTGCTTTAGTGGGAGCAGTGCACACAGGAATAGCATTGTATATATGAAAAGGTACGGCCAGGATTTAGCTCTGTTGGGAAGAAGTGAGGCAGAACCTGGGTAATTGTCATTAATTCAGGGATCTTCTATCTCTCATAATACTGATGCAAGTACTAGTAAATCATTCACTGTGAATAAAACTTTTTTCATCCAAATTAAAAATAAAAAATAAGACCTATAAACATTCCATAGTTTGCTATATAAGAACCTGACTATTTTATGATTCTATTTATTTTGGCAAGTGTTGAATTCAAGAGTTATACTGATGTAGAAACCTTAACCAGTTTAATCTTCCTGTGAGTCGGAGGATCTTTGAAACAGCATGTCTACATTAAGAAAACTGTTATTATATTTTGCCTCTCGACTTAATTAAAGTCTCTTTTATGAAATGCTGCATTTGTAACTACTTTCCCCTTCCTGAAATGAGCCATCTTGTCTAGTACAGTAATTACAACAACATCATTGAATCTGTATTCATAGGCTGTTTTTAAAATAGCTCCCATTTCTGAGTAAAGACTAAAGATGTGGTGGATAGAAATGTTGATAAGATGGGTCTCTGCAGCAACATTCAGTCATGGATCACACAGCACACCCCTTAACAGGAAAACAGTTGTAAACCTCCAAAGGATGACACCCCCAAAGTTTGCATTAGAGCAACACTGCCCCCAGCCCTGCCCAGCGGCCACCAGCCAAAGCATCCCCAGAAGCACAGCAGGATACAGCTGATTACTTTTTTCCAGCTGGAAGTTATAGTTGAAATCCATCCATTTGAGCTGGGAACTGAATGAGCTGCATTGGTGAGACCCTCCAGTGCCGAGCACTCATGCCAGCTCTGCAACTGACTGATAGCACAACCACAAGTGACTCACTTCATCTCTTTGTGCAAGACTTTCCTCTCCAGTATTTGCCTCACATTTCATTACATGAGGAAACTGAAGACATTTTCTTGTGGAAGAGAGTGAACTAGTTTTTCAAAACCTGCGAGCTACACCCACAAACAACTGTTGACATTGAGAAAGCTTTGTGCCTTTAAAATGTCATTCTGGAAGTCTGAAGATTTCCATTTCAATGTTTTAGAGAATTTAATAAAGGAAAAATTGGTTTAAAAAGGAGCAGCATATTTTAGGTGAAAACTTTTGACCCAGTTCTTCTCTAAGCAAATTTAAATTGGTTGTCTTCATGAGTTTCTCAAGTTTAGACAGGTTACAAAAAACCTCAGAATTTCAAAGAGACCAACAGAACATATTACAAGAACTTTAATGTAAAGAAGCAAGAGCTTGTCTGACATAAATCTGCAGCTATCAGATTCAACTGACATGGATGGAAAAAATTATCAATGCTTAAAGAAGTTGTTTTAAAAATAATTTCAAATTCCCCAACAACTTCAAATAGTTGAGGAAGAAAATTTATTCGTTTTCTGCAAAAGCTGTTCTCGGCCTGTAGTAACTGAATCAAAATCTAGATATCCTGAATTATCTTTAATTGGCTCAGCATTTTCAGGCCTTTAGCAGAATTCTAACTGCTCACCCCTTAGCCACAGCTACATATATATATATACAGAAGACTTCTCATCTTCTTTGATGCAGTAGTACAAGTAAGGGAGGACAGAAATGTCTAGCATTTCAACCCTGCCAGCTCGGATCAGCACCAGACTGTAACATCATCCCAGTGAGGAAAGAGAAAGGAACATTTGTAACAGAAACATACTGTCAAAATTGAAACAGGAGTCACCTCAAGCCATGAACTGGGTTTGTTATGATTTCCAATTATCATTTTAATTATGCTTCCACATCTCTTTTCTGTATTTCCAAGGCTGCAGCTGTTCTGTTCTTTAAGAGCAATGTTTTCTAAAGGAGCCCAGATGACCACAGTAACCACTCATATATAGGAATGTCAGCTCAGATTTGTACCAGAATGCCAACTTATATTAAGTGCAGTACATTTAAGAGCTGAAATCCTGCTGAAGATGGCAAAACGAGGAGCTTTACTGAGCAGGATGTGGTCCCAGAAGGTTTTAGTAATACATGGAAATGGATATTCAGCAAAAGCAGTGGAGAAAGCCCAAAATGTAGTGCTCCTCTGGGAGATTTTTGTCTGGGCTGTGTTTCCCTTTCTTTCCTCATTATTAAATGGTTCAGGGAAGACCCTACACAGATTTTTCAGGAAACACCCTTCATGCAGACCTAAGTAGAATCTTGTCCACTGAGCTGACAACCTGCATCTTCAATAGATAACCCTTTCTGCCCTGCTCAGTGGCTCAGCACATGCAGTGGTCAGGAGTGCAAAGGGCACCCTTAGTGTGCAGAACAACTGGAGATGCTTTAGGGCATATTGTGCTTGGCATGAAGAAATAATGTGGAAGGACCTAGAGGGAAAACATTTCTCCATAATGCCACTGCATGCTGCCTGGTGCAACATGAAAATTTGGACACTGGAATATAATTTTCTAAAAGACACAAGGACAAAATATGCAAGTTTGGGCCCAAATTTTTAGGAACTCTTCATTCTTGCCAGCTTCCACTTGGTGTATCTCAATAAACAGTGCAAAATTTGCCAGATTCCCAGTGGCAGAGCATAATGACCACAGGGCACCCATGCAGAATGTGTACACTAGGAACGGAGCCCTTTTCACCAAAGCACAGTGAAACCTTTCCCTCTCCCAGCTCAAAGCAGCCGTGCTCTGCTGCTGTGCATCTTTATATTAGAGCTAAGTGGCATGCGGGGTGAAACCCTGCAGTGGCAAAGCTCTGGTTCACCACAAAACAGTACAAACTATAAGGTAGATCTCAAACCCAATGAGGGTGTTAACTCTGAGCCTTTGTTTCACATGCAAAATAAGATTGTATGTAGCAAAAATCAGCTTGCAGGTAAGATGTCAGCCAGTATATTTCCTTGCCATTCATAACCTTGCAGGGCAGGTGATTAGAGGAATGGAGTACCTCTCCAATAAAGAAAGACTGAAAGAATTGTGACTGTTCAGCCTGAAGAGAAGTTCCTGGTGTAACCTTATTGCAGTCTTGCAGAACCCAAAGGGGCCCTACAGGAGAACTGGAGAAGGGCATGCAGTGATAGGACAAGAGGGAATGGCTTCAGGCTGAAAGAGAGTAGATTTAGGTTGGATGCTAGGAAGGAATTCTTTACTGCGAGGGTGATGAGGCACTGGAACAGGTTGCCCAGAAAAGTTGTGGATGCCCCATTCCTGGACGAGTTCAAGACCAGGTTGGATGGGGCTTAGAGCAACCTTGTCTAGTGAAAAGTGTCCTTGTCCATGGTAGGACAAGGCCAATCCAGGCCATTCTTTGTTTCTATGATACTGTTCCAGCCTCTGGGCTCAACTTTGGTCTCCACAGCTCTTAATGTGCAGCACATCTTGTGCAGTCCCTCTGAGCCCTTAGGAGAAGTCTGTCTCTTCTCTGAATCCAGTTGGAAGCATGCTTATCTCAGTAGTTGCCTGGTCTCTTTGGCCACTCCTGGCTCTCTCTGAGGCTGTACTGATAACACGCCTTCCTTCCCTGGCTGCAAGCATGCAATCCTTTTTCAAAATACAGTCCCCACCTCACCCAGGATCAGCAGCCAGAAGAAGACAACCAGGGGGAGTATTTCTGGTGCCTAGTTTTGCCCTGCTGACAGCACACAGAACTGAGCACATGAAGATACAAATCAGAGAGCACCTTCATATTCCCCTGCCTGTGGCCAAGCTCTCAGGAGCGGTGAGCCGGCTCTCCCTGCCTGCCATCTGATTATAAAAATGCTTTTTAAACAGGTTTCTATGGGAACAAGGCTTAATGCTTCCGCACTTTCTTCTTGTCTCCTTCTAATAACTTCTGAATCCTTTGGCTCATCCCAGCCAGAAGTTGACAGAAAAAGAGAAAAAATGCAGAGATATTCTCGTTCCTCAAGTATCATAAGCACAAGGGCTGAGCAAGTAGTGGAGAGAGAAAACATGCTGTAAGTGCCTTGACAAATGGAAAAGCTGCAGTCCAAGCCCACAACTCAATGACAGATACATGAGCCTTTTTATGCGGTCTCTCTGTTCCCTAAGGATAAGACATCCACTGGGCCAGCAGGCAACAGGCAGACAAGTACACTGGAAAGGGCTTCACCAGTACCTGTGCGCACAAAGTTGCTTGTTTCTTCTTATCACCCAGTACGTAGAAATATAAATAGTACTTGATTCTGGAAATCCTGCGGGATGAAAGACCAGTCTGATTGTCACATACTGCTGGACACAGTTTCGTCCCTGTTTTTAAACCCTGCTTTTCCTCAAGATTTTTCTTCAAATTTTTGAATTCTGTTTTCTGTATCAGTATCAACATTTGCAAGCAAGCTTGCATACACATCCTCTTTCTTTTGCTATAGTTATATGACCAAATGGTTAAAACTTGTAACATCTGGATGAAAATCTGTATGTTGTTCCTGTTCCCATATTGTAAACCTATCTCCAGCTGATTTGAAAATTTTATTGTAGTCTGTAATGGGCTTAGAATTGCAAAGTTCTGCTGTATAAGGTTCAGCAGTATTCACAGTTACTGCTTTGGAAATTGCAGAATTTAATCCCAAATGAAATCAATATTGTTACAAGCTGTTGTAGAAATAAATTTGACTTCACACAAATGTTTCTAATTTTATCAACAGATAAAATCTTTTTTCAGGTGAGTGAACTATGTCATAAAGAAGATAGAAGGTCATAGTGAGGGCTTTTTTAAACTGTGTTGTTCACCTGGGGATGCTACAAAGGAATAAGGACAGGGCATAAGTGGTGTTTTCCCCTATGGCAGGTTCTCAGCTGACGGAACAACTAGAGCATAACTGAACAAAGGCATAAAAGCTGCTCCAGGACCACTGGATATTCTGCCTGCCAGTAATTTGGTGTGTTCAAAATGAAGGACCCATTCTATATTAAGAGAAAAGATTATCAGCTTGCCAAGCTGAAAGATTTGAGGCTTGACTGTACTGTGAACTTCTCCTGTGCTTGCCAAATGAGAGCATCCAGAGCACCAGACCCCCAGAGGTGCCCAGAGCCACAGAAACTGCAGCAAGGACTGCCTGCAGCCCCCTACATTAGCAGCCTCAGGCATAAAGGCTTGTCTTTGGCTAGCAAGACCCTAAACTGATGGCTTGCATTTTGCAGTGCTTCACTTTTTGACTTCTTTTTGCACCATGTGAGTTTCTACATCAAGACGCTGCTGCTGAATCTGCAGGTACAGTGCTCAGAGCAGCCTTAGCAAGAGCCTTTTCCAGTCCACATGCCAGAATTCATGTTCCTCATCTCAGTTATGCCATGATTCACTCCTTCTCCAGCACCCTCCCAAGAAATTAAGTCCTCTTGTGTATCTTGCTAAACTGTGACATTCCAGTCAGGGCAGGCTTTTATTCTCGCACCTTGATAGCAACAACAACAGTTTAGCAGAGATACACACTGTGCACAGCAAAAGAAAAAGACCCCAAAAGGTTCTCCTACATTCAATCATAAGAACCAAAACCCAGTCTTTCCTTGTAAATTTTGCTAAGACATTGTTACACTAGGTCACAGATGTTAGTCTCCTCCTGGCATCCTCTCTTCCCACAGTTCACATCCCAACAATTCACTGAGGTCTTGAGAAATCAGCACAACATGAAACAGTATATATGAAATGTGATTTTTTTTTTCCCTTGGATTTACTTATTTCTACAATATTATCGGAGGAATATCTCAAAATAGTCCCAGATCTGTTTTTCCTTACTAGCTCATTTAAATTGTCTCTGGGGTACCCTAACCTACTTTCTGAGACTATACAACTGCCTTTCCTTGTAGCACGCTTGCTTTGCACGTTTTCCCTTAAAAATAAGGTTGAGTATTTTACTCTCAACTACTTTGGCTTTTGTTATCCTCTTAAATAGTACTACAGACATTGAAATACACAATCTGTATCCTGCCTTATGTCACAACCTAAATAAAAAAAGCACTAGGCTAGTATAAAAACATAGATGTATTACAGCACAAAACTGTCATTAGAGGGAGAGGAACTCAATTCTCCTGCAGTAACACGGCAAAGTTTTCTACTTCATAACCTTCCATAATGTCTCCATTGAAGGAAAAATAAAGCAGTACATTTTGACCTGAGAGTATGAAAGAGGTTTACATTATTCTTATTTTGAAAATGGACGAAAACATCTAAACAGATGTAATTCAGAAACAACCATCTTGTAGCAGAGTTTTGCTGGGCTGATTGTCTTCTCCAGACTTTCATGACCTACTGTACAAGTATTTGTCTTTAATCTGTCTACCCTCTAAGAATGCCTTTTTGTTAAACTTCAGTTTATTACACTCTTGTCTTTCACCTCAACTGTCTTTTGCCCAAATCCTTTCATCTTCTGCAAATTCCTACTTTGTTTGCTCTGGAAAACAAAATCAACTGGTACATAGTTATTAACAAAGATCAGGTATAAAAATTTTTCCCTCCTGCAAGTCTAATCCCTTATGACCCAGATAATCATCAAAATTTTAATTCTGTGGCATATGAAGTAATTAGAAGAATTATTAGTTGAAGTTTAGTTGTTAGTTGTTTTACTCAACCAAGTTACTCCTCTACAAGAATGAGATTTTAGTGCTGAGTAGTTCATGTCATGCAAAACAACTCAGCCTTTTTAGCAACCATACTGTAGTAACTTGTGCATTAAGGATACAACCATCAGTAGAGTTTGTAGAGGTTTTTGCACTCTACACACACTGCAAGCATTCCTTAACAGTGAACAAACCAAGGCCAAGATTTGCCTTGTCCAAATTAAACTACATAACTAAAACAAGGTTATTGACTGTTTAGGATCCACCCATTGTTAGAAAGGTTTGCCAGTATTGGGAAAGCAAACTGAGCATGTCAGTGAGATGGCAAAAATGTGAGGCCTAGTCACCCCTGTAACTTCATATGGGAAAAAATATAATATCTGGGGTGAGAATCAAGCAATCCTCAAGGAGGAGATGCAGAAGGCCATGGAGATGTCTCCCTAGCCCTCAGTCTCACTGCAGAGATGAGCTGAGAACAGGGCTATAGTAGGAAAAACTTGATTTTAAACTCTGCTAACCATTTCAGACCTTTCCTGAAGCCATTCCCTGGCTCAAGGACCATATATGGCTCTCAGCTGCC
The DNA here is from genome assembly GCA_037834095.1 of Argya squamiceps. Classification (NCBI taxonomy): domain Eukaryota; kingdom Metazoa; phylum Chordata; class Aves; order Passeriformes; family Leiothrichidae; genus Argya; species Argya squamiceps. Next base: position 98,091,783 of record JBBMKD010000145.1, on the reverse strand, counting down.
TGTTTTACAGTAAAGCTGTGTATTTTGGCACAGATATGCCATATCGGCACCTGCTGACAATTCCCTACTGCACTGTAAGCCCAGAGTGCTCTTCCAAGGTCGTGTCTGGGAAGGTTTCAGTATCAGGACTGGTGTCATGTCCAACCTCTGTTTCTGTGGATGCATGATCCAAACCCCACAGGACCTACTCTGAGGAACTAGCAATTAACCTACCTCAGCTGGATGGCTGGAATTAGACCTTCTGCAAGAAAGTACCCTGCCCCCTCACTATTTTATCTCCAGGTAAATGACAATATGATTTCTTTGCTCAGGAACTGGCCAGCTTGTGGTTTTCAGCACCTACAGAGTCCATTCTCTTTCTGTAGTCTCTCAAATCCCTTTAGATCTTATCTGACCTTTACATTTAGCAGCTTCCTAAGCAATAGGTTTATTTTTCCCTTTACTGTCATCTATAAGGAGCTCTGACTTCAAATCTGGCAGCCAAGGGACCCAGAAACCAGGACATAGAAATAAGCACCAAGGGAAGAGAAGACAACTCCATCATTGAAAACAGTTAAAAAAGATGGACAATTGTGTATGCACTAAAGGAAAGGCAACTCAAGCAAGAGACATCAGGATCCCAAAATCTCCAGAGACTGTGGCAAGAAAGAGGGCTGACTGGTCATCAGGGCAATGCAATGGTTTGATAGGGCACATGGACAGCCTGGTCCAGGGGCAGTGTCCACAGGCCTCACTCAAACACCCTTGCAAGTCTGCTGAGCCATGGTTCATTCTCCAGACTCATGACACACAGACAGGTGTGAAGACTGAGCTAACAGGTGAGTTTGATATGGTGGATGCCTCACCTTTGGAAGTGTTCAGGGTCGGGTTGGATGGGCATCTGAACAACCTGGTCTAGTGGAAGGTGTCCCTGCCCATGGTGGGGGAGTCAGAACTGGATGATTTTTAAGGTCCCTCACAACCCAAACCATTCTATGTTTCTATGATACCATGTACCCACGAGGTTTGCAGCCCCAGCCTCTGGTCTGTCTCCATCTGTAACCTGTAGATGTACATTGCTTTGGGCTTTTTTTTGCAAGCTGCCTCAGTCAGCAGGCAGAGCTGGATAGTTCTTCTCTTATTGGCAGAAAGGTCTCTCCTTGTTCGTGACCAAATAAATTCTTTCCCTCCAACTCTGAGTAAAGTACCAGTTTAATCTCAAACACTAACTGAAACCCTACTTCGATACTTAAATTCAAAAATCACGTCAAGCTCTTTGAAAAAAAACCCAGGCCTTCATTATCATGAAGTGGGGAGTTAATCAAAAGATGTTTTACATTTTCCAGGAAAGGAACCTCTGAAGCATTTCCACTTAACTTGCTGGAATTTAAGGAACAAGCTAATTAATTTGTGGCTTGTGGAAGAACTCGAGGGCTTACTGTAAATTCTTAAAGACCTTTTAAAGTGACTTAAATGTTACAAAAAGTACTGACACACCACCCTTGGAGACTGAAAATTCTTTTCTGCAGAGGGGCTCGAGCTGCCCTCAGCTTCAGTGAAGCAGCATGACTTGGACCAGCTAACCTGGGGTTGGAAGGCAGATGTTCACCCTACACAGCTTCATGGTTAAACAGACATTTAAATGGATCCTTTCTCACACACACACATTTGTCTTGAAGCTCATCAGACTTCATTGGAAGACAAACTTTGCACCAAACTGCTGTGCTGAATTAGCTCCTTGTACATGGCTTCTCTGCAGAGAAGTGTCAGCAGTTACAGCTGTGATTCTCTGCCACGTAAATTGGAATAAGACCAGAATTAAGCCAGAATGTCATCTGCAAGAGATGATAGAAAAGTAATAATAGCTTTAGCCTTCATCTTCAGAAGAGATGTAACTACACAATGTTTTGAGGAGCAGCTGAGGTCACTTGGTCTGTTCAGCCTGGAGAAGAGGAGACTGAGGGGAGAAACTCGTTGCAGTTATAACTTCCTCTTGAGGGGAAGAGGAAGGGCAGGCACTGATCTCTTTTCTGTGGAGACCAGTGACAGGACCTGAGGGAAAGGTCTGAAACTGTGTCAAGGTAGGTTTAGGTTGGATATTAGAAAAACGTTCTTCACCCAGAGGGTTGGGCACTGGAACAGGCTCCCCAGGGAAGTGGTCTCAGCACCAAGCCCAAGAGAATTCAAGACACTCTCGCACAATGCTCCCAGGCAGAGAGTGTGGTTTTTTGGGCTGTCCTATGCAGAGCCAGCAGCTGGATTTGATCATGCTTGTGAGACCCTTCCAACTCAGAATATTTTCAGAATATTCTGAGATTCCCAGAATGACCACTGAACTGTAGTTAAAGCCACAATGAAGGCTTTACATTTGAGAGTTTGGAGTTCACAAGGGCACAATTTCTTTCTTGTGTTTGAGTACTTTACACAATATCTCATTTTCCTCCTAGTGTGAGCTGCCATCTCCCTCCACAGTCATTGAGCTCCAGATATTCTGGCCCATGATTTTGGAGGCATCCGTCACAGTAGATGGATCTGAAAATGGCTGTCTCTTCTGACTGAGTCGAAGGATGCCTCTTTGCTCTGTAGCAAGAGTAAGCAAAGGTAAGTGACTGTAATACAGCAAAAACACAACACTTCCTACTGTGTCTGTGCTTAAACTTCAAAATTCTACTTCTACTTGTCACATCCTGCAGAATTTCTAAACCAGTTTTCTTGCAATCCATATGGGAGAAGCCTAGTCTTTTCCCTAGTACAAGCTCTGGTTAGGGTCTGGTAAATGGTTTGTTCCTTTTCTGTGCACCATTCCTGACATTGCCTACCCGGACCCCTGGCTATACTACAGGAAATGTATTTCCCTCCCTTCAATTTCCTTCAAACCTGGACTCCAGGAAGGTGGTGTCTACTCACCACAGGTGTTCCCATCTATAGTGAGAGCAGCAGACCTAATTTTTCATACTACAAAAGTGAAGTCACTGCTCCCAAAATTTGGAAAAGGAATGAAGGTGGCTTTAAGGAGAATTAGCATTATCTCTTTGAGGGTTCTTCTCTCTTTCTGGAGTGGGCACATGGAAATTCAACACACAGTTCCCACAGACCATCTCCAAGAGTCAAGAGCCTAAATACTCCTAAAAGTGCTCAGTAAGCACTTTAGTGTACACAATGCTCTGCTTTCAGCCTTGCAGGCAGTGTTTTCTTGCTAATCTGTGCACATTATATGCAACATTGAATACAGGGAGGAAAAACCAGGTGATTTTATGAGAGGAAGGCTGGCAGCAGAACTTCTGAATGCTGCTACACATCAGAGCTCTGAGCATACTCACTTGCATGAGCAAATCTGAACCACACTGAATAATTTATTTTTTCCCCTTTACTTCACTCCTGTGTTGACTCAAAGGGACATCTCACATGCCACAAGCTTGGTATTGTTTCAACATAATCACATATGAAGGAGTCGGAAGAATATTATTTGGCCTGATAATATTGTTTCCATAAGAAAATTACAGTGAGGCATCAAAGGGAAAGGAATTACTCTGAATGGCACTTCATTAAATCTTTTTATTTACTTAAGGAACAATGATATAGTGGATAGATGGAAAAGCAGGCATCAGGTGGAGGTGAGAGCTAGAATTCTATTTTAATTACAAAGAAGTGAAAGCTAGAAAATATATAACACAAAAAGAAGGTATATTTTTGTGAAGATTTCTGTATAATCTAAACCCATTTCCTCTGCTTCACGTTGACATGACATTCTGTACCAGCACTTTGGTTCAAACCAGAACATCACTGCCAGACCAGTTTGCCAGACCAGCCAGTGGGCTGATATCCCAGCAGCTGTGCACAAATCAGAAAAGCCAGTGGCTAAACTGCACTGGCAGAAATATATTGCAGCCCTTCTTCTAATTAAGCAGTTGACAAGCCATGTCAGGGGAGCATTTAACATTAGTTCCCACTTACAAAAGACCCACTCAAGAACTTTAAAGAGCACAGAGTCCTCAGTATCAAAGAGAAACCATAGTACAAATGCACATCAGAGAGAAAATGACAGTAAGAGGACATAGCTCCACCAGCTTGAATAAATGTCCTACTCAGAGCATTCATGCCTATGCCTTACCCTGTGCTTTATTACCGAGCTACCAAGAAGATAATTCAGGCTCCTCCTGTCCTTCACTATGTCTATTTTTTTGTCCTGCAACATCACTCACTAAGAAGCATCAGTTGTCTTGCAGAGAGCACAAGAGGAGCATTAGGATCTGTCCTGCACAGCCCAGGGAGGGGGCCCCAGAGCCAGCACTGCTGAGACCTGCCAGCTAGTGCAGCCCCCATCACACTCATTCTGTGCATTCCCCCATCATCATCTGTGCCAACAGGGAAAATGTGGATCCCTGGGCAGTTCTAGCCACTTTAGCCTGCTATTGCAGACAAGTGCCAGCATGTGCCAACAGTGTGCTTTCAGGTGAGGCACACATAGCCTTGAACTGGAGAGCAAAGCAGAGCCTCATCCCAAAGGTGCCAGCTATGCTGTCCAGCTCAGCTTTGCCAGAAGGTGCATCCCAGAGGTTCTGTGGTGCTGGAGCAGCTGGTCACATCCAGGGGAACTGGGTATATGCCAGCTCAGCTACTCAAGGTGTTTTTATGCAGTTTTCATCAAAATGTAGATTTTTGCATCAAAAATTGAAATTGTGGCAGATATGGGACTGTTCCTTATTGTGCTATAGAAAAGGTCCTGTCTTGAAGAGGAGTCCAGCTGGGCAAGCCTCTGCAGCAGTGGGGACCTTAATGAACAGGGGCCAAGGCAGAGGTGGGGAGAGCTACACTCCTACTGCTGAGAGGTGAGTGTGGACTTGGGCTTTGTAACCCTCTCCAGCCCAAAATGTTGCATGGATCATTCATCTGTAGCATCTTTAAATCTCTAGGGTGGAAATGAGGAACCTCTTAAAATTAAAGCTGAACCACTGCTCTTAAGAGAGTGCGTATTTTTATAGCCATGCATGCTCTTCTACCACCATAAAATATGCAAATATATTATATGCAATTGCACAAAGCTATAATTTATTATTTTAAATATCACTTAGTATATTTAGCCAGTGTCTAAGCTCTTTAAAGGGATAATTCAAATTAATTTGACATCCTTCATTTGCAAAATCAATATTTTGCAGGTATACATAATCTGTCGAGCTCTGTTAACACACAAGCAAAAAGTGTGTTCTCCATTGTAAAATTTCAAGAAGAAATGAGAGGAGCAACTTCCATTAGTTCTGAAAAGTGGAGAGAGCCAGGAGCTGAAGATAAAAATACCAAACCATTCCTAACCCAAAGATTCCCAAAACATATGAACACTGTTGAAAAGAAAATGTGAAGTCAGTCAGAATCAGAGAGCTATTATATCCTCATTAAATGAATATTTTTCTAATATTTCTTTTTTCAAGTTAATTATCATGTCAAATTTTAGAACATATATTCAATTTTTTTTCTAAATTTAATATGATAACAGGAAAGTACTTGGGTTATTGTGAAAAAGCTAACAATACTCAGGAATAAAGTATCTCTCCATCACCCCTATTATTTTGTATGTGCTTAGAGAAGGAAGAAAATCTTTGAATAACTAAATATCGTGGTGAGTAAGCTTCACCTAAAACCCTGTCTGATAAAAGACATTTAACAGCCTTTTAGCTGGACGTGTCTTAACATTTCCACAAGTTCAAGTACTGAAAAAATAATTCCTTTTTGTAATTTTGAAGAGATTGTCCTGCCAAGATGTTTAACTCAAGCTGTTGTGAATATAGAAAGACCAATTTTAAATTTACTGCCACAGTCCAGTGATACATACATAAAAAAGCAGAAAAATCTGAGGCAGCCTTCCACTGTTTCTGCAAGTCATTATTTTTTGTACATTCACATTGCTTAACAAAAAGATGCAAGAGTTTATGTCTTATATTACAACAGAATTATCATCTGTGCCTTTGGCATACTCTTACATTTGACAGTCCATAGTGAGCAAATTGGTGGGTAAAATTTGCATAAATTATATTATTCCTGTTTTTACAGGTCTGTATGAGATAACTCACAGAAAAGTGTAAATCTCCTCTCCTTTCCAGAGGTATATCTTCAGATGCTGCAACAACTACCTGTGTCATGGACACCACTTAGGTGGAGCTGTAATTTCAATGACTAGGAATGTATAAATAACACTGTGATTCAAACCTAGATTGTGACTGTTCTCTCAGTTCAGCACCTTCATCATTCCAGGGCAGGAGATCCTGGAGATGGTGCCCAGTGCAGCCAACATCCAGGATGTGGTACAGAGGTATGAATCAATAACACCTTCAGTTATCAAATGGTCATGTTGTCGTGGTCATCCTTACAGGCAGATGACTCACCCTGTAAAAATATTTTAGCTGTATATCTTTGCCTTTTGGTGGCTGTTAAAATAAATTCTACATAAAGCAGATTTTAAATGTACTGCATAAATGGCAACTGTTGTTTAAGAAAACAAAACAGCCATTGGCAACAAAATTATAGACTGAGTCATTCAGAAATTAGTATTTCCCGTCCCAGGGGTATATCAGTCATCTCAGACCTTTACTTCAGTCTGATCACATTCCTCATCCTTCTAACAGCAGCCTTGGTGGACATTTGGTAGAACATCTTCCCTAGTGTGTCTTGGTTTGCCAGAGAATTTTACCTCCCTTTCTCCTCCAGCCCTCGTTCCAGATTTGTAGGGAGCTCCATCTGAAGGCTGTGCCACCATCCTGCTGCAATCCCCTTGGCTGTGATGGAGGCACCAGCAGCTCAACCATGTCCATGGGCTGCTCATCTGGGAGAAAAGTTTATTATGGCTCCATTAGTACCCTCACCAGAAGGAGGGATGGCCTGCCATTACTCAAGGACCTGTTCAATACAGAACCACTAAATCTTTGCAATGGGAATACAAGCATCTACTGACAGCAAGATTTTGCTGTTTGCACAGCCACAAATGGGCCACCTCTTCAGTCATGTCCTTCCTCTTGATGCAGGTAAACAAATCACATGCACATGCCAGAAAACATTTCCCCCTGGTCACATCTCCCATCTAAGGTTATACCCTGATTGTTTTGTGTATGTGCAATGCAGGAGAATCTGAGGTAAGTTCAAAATGGGAAAGTGGTTTTTGGGGTTTTTTTTCAAGCTCTGCTGTCCTTTATTAGAGGCTTGTTCAGGATGACATTAGAGTGGGAATCAAATGGCATCAAGTTGCATAGAATAGTCACACTTTGCAGAAGGTATTTTGATTGATCCTGCACTCTTGAGAATGATTTAAAATATGGACCAGGCACCACCTTACTGGGAAATACTAACAAGAAAGAATACCCTCCCAAAAAGGAACAATTATTCTAAAATTATTGGAAATATTGGAAAAGTGAATTTTTACAACTGGAGACCTAAGTAATGCATTTGTGAAAGTAATGCTGAAATGCAGCGATGGGCAAGCCTGGCAAAAGCATTGCTTTTCATGCTGGAGTCTTCCATCTCCTTGAGGATAAGCAGTTGCTTCCTGGCTGCTGTAGGTACCATGCAGCCACTTTCTGGTCATACTGGAGTGACAGATGTTTTGGTCCAGGGGCCCTGCGTGGAAATGGGGTTTCCCATTTGCTCAGAGCCTCACAGGAACATGTGGAGCCCAGCCAGATGCAATTCACATGGCAAGGGCAAAGTTCAGTTTCCCCACAGCAAAAGAGCTGCTAATGGGAGTGTGGAAAAGCTGTTATACAACCCACTGGGCAGCACACACAACTCGGTAGCTGCCACTGAGTCTGTCTGAGATGTCCCTTAATGTTTCCAGTCACCTTAAATTCTTTGTTTGTGAAGTTAGACACGCCACCCCTAATAGGTCTATGCTCTTCTATTTTCGATTAGTATTTCCATACATCATGGTCACAACCTTTGTTTGGGTCCTCTTTCATCCATTTACCCTATTTATTCTGAAGATCTATCCTAGAATGGTCTTCCGTTCTTATTTATAGGCTATGCCCAAACCCAGATCATTAGCACACTGCACTTTGTGTGAAGAGCATTATTGCAAACATTGCAGGGAGTTTTTCCACGGGGACAGGCCCAGGGAAACTCTTCTAGCAAACTCCTGCTGCCAAAGCTCTCATTCTCACAGCATCCTCCCTCCCTGCGAGCCAGTTTCTCACAGACAGTGCAGTTGCTAAAGCAGCAGCAGCTCTGCTTGTCTGCCATTCCTCCCTGCAATACCATTTCATGTATGCACAGTGCAGTGGCACTTTGCCCTTTTTACTAGGTATATGTAGCATAATCCACCCTTGCTTTATACCTTTTCCTATCCATTCTCCTTTGTTTCAAATGCTGTCTTCGAGTATTTTAGGCTACTGAAGTCAGACTAATGAAACCTGCTCTACTTGCATTCACCAGCCCCAACAAATTATGTAATGAATTCTTAGGAAACTATCAGGCATTTCCAGCAAGGATGAGGAATCTGTATTAACAGAAAATGAGCTTTAATCTGCAACTTTGTTTTGCCCACTGCACACAAGACAGAGGGGCTAAAGCAGCGTAGTTGTAAAGAGAGGTTAACTGGAATGAGCAAGAGACTGCAATTTGTCACAGAGAGTGAAAAAGAGTGGTTTGTTTTGCTCACCCTGGGCTGAGAAGAAACATGATTGAACTTTCTAAATAAATACATCACAAGACAAGGCAAAAACAGAAGAAAAGTATTTTATAGTGTAAATGTGGCACAAAAGTAAGTGATTATCAGTCCTGGAGACAGGGTTGCCAAGCTAAGGAGTATTCATCTCCATATAAAGTAATCAATGTTTTTAATTATGTGACACTATTGTCTGCTATTGGAAGAAACCAAACTCAGTGATACTGAAATTGGAAACAAGTTTTCAGAAAGCGTAATTCCAAGCTTCTAAAATGGGAGCTTGCCCACCTCCCAAGGAGCATTCTGATTAGCCATCTCTGAACTCTCCAAGTCCCTCTGTTGGAGCATGGGACCCTGGGGAGTGAGGAAACAGCAGCACTAAATTCTTTGTCCAGTTCTGCCCATTTGTGCCCAGGCCTGCTGTAAGCACCAGCTGCCCTGGTGTTTTCACTTACTCCCTAAAGCAAGTTCAGCCCCTCAGTCAGTGCAATTTGTACAGAAATAACATCCTATTCCTGGGCTGTCCAGCTCCCTCCATTCACTTCCCTTGGCTGTCCTACCTCCTCTCTTCCCTCGGCTGTCCTACCTCCTCTCTTCCCTCCTTCTGACAGCACTTCTCATTTCCCTCACTTTTTTTTTTCCACAGCCTCTGCAGTCTACCTCTGTCTACACCCTGTGATGTGCTGGTCTGGGGGACAGGGCACCCCCTCTTTCCTGCCCCATGACAGATTCCTGCTCCCTCACCACACTGTGCCTTCTTGCAGCTCCAGTCTACCAGCAAAAACTGAGAAGTTCCCCTGCCAAGGGAGACTGCTGCTGTGGAAACTGAAAAAGCAGAGGATTTTCACAGCATTGCAATAAGCATACATAGACAGAGGTTTGAAACAGAGTTGAATTTTAGGCCTTGAAATATTTGGAGCACAGAAAGTGTCTGAGCTGCAAAAAATATAAAACAGGCAACTATTGTATGCTGTAAGGTGTAAGTGGAATGTTTATTGATTACCTTAAGTAGATGCTTGTAAGCTTTTAGCATCAGCCTATTGGCTAAAAAACTTTTAAAAGGCCTTGTAACAAAGAGAACTCTGGCTTCTGTTGTTATGGCGTGAATTTTACCATCTTTTATGTCTCTACATTCACTGAGTCTGATAATGAAATAAAAACCTCGTGGAACGCCTCTCAGTCTCCCTGTCCCATTATTGAAGATTAAATCCAACATGCTGCAAATACATCCCCTCAGAGCAGAAAGCCAGGCTGCATCCGCTCACTGTTGAAGCCTGCACTGCAGTTATTTGCCTGGGAAAGTCATTCAAACCTCACAAACAACAAAGAGACCGCCTGGATACTGTGCCATTTTTGTAGTCACCTTTTGAGTCCAGCCACACACTGAGCCCATTATTCCTTGTTCTGTCCTCAGTCATTAATGGTGATACTCCATCCCTGACCTCTTCACTGTTTCCTGTTGTGTACCTGTAGCCATCACATTTCTGCTCAGACAATCTTATTTAAGCTCAGGCTGTTGTGATCAATCCTGGATATCTCGGCTTTTCCACCCAGGCTTAATTTTCAGACAATTTTGTGGGCTTGCTGTGTGCTGAATTCCCTCCAGCTTTGTCTACTGGAGACAACAGAATTGTTTATTAAGGTGGACAGGGGTACTGTGCTTTCACACATGCTAAACCACAACCCCCCCTTAAAACAAATGATTTGGCAGCATGGATGGCATAATTTTGCTTTGGATCCTTCTTTCACTTCCAGTCTCTTGATGTCTGATGCCTCCTTCCCCATCTCTGTCTCAATTTCTCCTAATTAGTAGTCCTTGTGCATAAGATTTTCTCAAAATAATTATTTGCACAAATTGTCTGATGATGTCATTTGAAGGCTTGTTTTGATGGCTTGTCAGATGTATCAAGATGACCTCAAATGAGGGCAGCATGTGTGAAAATGCAGAAATTACCATTGCAATGGGGTGTGAGGATAAGTGCTCCTGCTACCTCATCCAATAAATCCCAACAGTCAAGCCCCAGAAGAGATGTGAATACCTCTCCTTGCACTGCACTCCAGGGAGGAATACTTCCCCTGGTAAAGCAAATGGAACAGAAACTATTAATTGGCTGGGACAAAGAAAGATATGTGCTAAAACTAAAGAAAGCTTCCTAAACATTTCCAAATCATCCCCCACAACACAGGGTCTGCTTTCCACATCCCTCCAATCCTGGTGAAACTTCTGGGCTGGGAACAGTCTGGTGAGGCTGCTGGACACAGCAGTGCCCCAGAGTAGAGTAGTAGGCATGAACCCACCAAGGAGTGGTGGCACCAGTAAGTGCTGTTTCTCTAGCTTTCATTTTTCTTTCAGACTCATTAAACTTTATTTTATCCCATCATCTATATAACCACAATAAAGCCTGAAACAAAAGTATAGGAAGGGCACTTCAAAACAAAATGTATCCACATACATACAGCAACCTACCTTCCTTGAAAGACAGAAAAACTACCAAAAGAGAATTTAAATGAGCTGAAATCTTTCACACTTTTTTTTTTGCATTTGTACTACAGCTCAGCAGTTGGATCACAAAGAATATTCAGAGGAATGTAATCCTGATGTTATAAATTAGACGTCTCTGTAAACCTAAAGGTATCAGGCTGTCACACAAGGGATGTCAATCCATAAATCTAATATAACCTCTGCAGGTTCTCTCAACAGCTTTAGTCTTCACAGATGAAGGGGTTGACCTGGTAATTCCTAACAAGAAGAGGCTTCCCTCTGCTTTCACTGATCACTGCAGGAGATGATAACTCACAATAAAGCTTTCAGCCCAGCAGACTTCCCTCTTCCCTCCCTGCTTTTATATTTGTACATTCAGACATGAGCTCTTCAAGTATTCAGTCTATATGTTGTGTATACCAAAGGAAATAGGTTTCCACACACATGGGAAAAGGACACTCACAGATAGATTTCTCCTAAGGGATGCTGAATTGCACCATCCCTTTCAATGTGTTAAGGCATCTGCAAGATACACTCAGCTCCTGGAGCCAATGGGAAATTTCAGGCTCATAAAATCGATGAGGTTGGAATGGTCCTCAGCCCCTTGTACCTGGATTTCTCCTCATCCAACCTCACCTTTTCAGAGCAGGATGCTCAGGACTATATCCAGGCAGGTTTTGAGTATCTCCACAAATGGGGGTTCCACAGTCTCTCTGGGCAACCTGTGCTAGAGTTTGACCACCCACCCAAGAGAAAAATGTGTTTTCAGGTGGAACTCCATGTGGTTTAACTTGTGCCTGGGGCCTCCTGCACTGTCAGTGTTTGGCTTCTCTGTCTGACTAGCCTTCGTCTTCCTCCCCAGCAGGTGTTTATACACATGAAAATCCATAAGAACCACCAGCAAATTTGCTCCCCAAATTCAGCATCAGGCAACGCTGTTCTCCTTTGAGAGTGCTTTAGGGCCCAAAAGGCTCTAAAAAGGGGATTTCACAATAAGTGACAATGTCACGAATCCTTTGGGCTGGAAGCTGGAGAAGATTTGTTTCTGAGTTTTTGAAAGCATATAACTTGGAAGAGTGGTGGTGCATAATACCAGTTTCAAATATTTCTTTGGGAACACCTGAAAAGGACATATCTGAAAATGAATTTAACTCTGGCTTCTAACCTGTGCTTATTTTTAGCAAAGTGTAGGTGTGACAATAATAAAGATAGTGATGTCTTAAAAGAAATTATGAAGCATGACATTTATTTTCACCCTTCTTCAAAATCCTTTTTTATTGATCTGACTTGTACAATTTATAACCATGGCTGTATAAAGATAAGAAAAGGGACTGGGCATGCCTAGAAGTGAACTGTGAAAATCCTTTAAATGTTGCAGAACCAAAAGGTAGCTTTAACCACTAAAGTGATCTAAGATGATGATATATTATCTGCTGAACAGTTTCCACCTAATCCCATACTAATAATATGTGTTGACTATCTGATAGTGTTCAGGACAGAAGTCTTCAAGAAAGAAAATTAGAAATTTCTATATGATGTTATTCAGTGTGGTAGTTTCACAGTAATGCAGACAAAATCAATGCAATAAATACAAGTTCTTTACTGAGGTAAAATGTGGGATAAATACTTTAAATAATTGACCAAAGAAAAAAACATTGTCTCTTCAGATTAGTGAGGGAGCAAGTTCTAAGAAATACAGATCATGTTTCCAATTTGAAATTTACCTTATTAAACATTTGTTTTGTGTGATGGACTTTGTGTCTGCATAGGAAGGAAGTACAAATTCTGCAGTTGGGAATCAACTCTAAATTTGCAATGTTCAACAAAACTTCAGTGGTAAGAAATTCCTTTACCTAGAACAGTTATAGTTTTAACATGGATCCATATTTTGTCCATGCTTGGTGCCAAGCCAAAGGACTGTTATCATATATAGGACTTTCCTTCTCTATCCAAGAAAAATTCAGATTAGATTTGGCTTGCTCTAACTATACTACTAATATCTTCCTATCTCTTTCCAGCACAGTGCTTCAGAATATTTTCGGTTGGTGCAAGACAAGTTCTCCATAAACACCTTTCCTAGTGTATTTTCATGAAAATGTTGTCAATTTATTCATGACACTATCATCTCTGACATTCCATGGTGTAACAGTTTATACTGGTATATGTAACAGCACAGGAAAGCTGCAAGATCATAAAGAGTTGAGACAACCCAAATAAAGAGGAATGATGCTGAAGGATCACAACAAATCTCTGATGCTGCTCCATACCTCAGTAGACAAACTGGATTGATTTATTCAGCTGGTTTGTAGTAGCCAGGCTAAGAATGGCTTTCAACAATGTCTACAGCACAGCTCATTTTTGTTGCAGCCACAACTGAGACAGAATTCCATTCTGCAATATTCACTGGATGGAAAACAAAGCAAACAAACAAACAAGCAAAACACAACTGCCCCCACAGCAAACCCGTATCACTCATGCTGCAGTTACTTCAGGGCACCTGAGCATCCTCCTGCAAGGCTCTGGGCTGCAGACCACTATTCACCTTTCTCCAACCCAGAGATCCGCCACTGTCACTTCCACTGGTGACAACCTCATCTGTTGAAGAAAGGGAAATATCTTGGGCTAGTTTAGGACAAAATGAAGCCTTTAGCAAACCACAGCCTGTGAAAGGGTTTCCAACAGCCTCACGCTATGTATGCAGCATATATATGCAAAACTCCTACTCTCTAAGTGTCTTGCCTTAGAAAAGAACAGAACCACTGAAGTGTGATATGTATAAGTCACATCACTTAACAGAATTCCAAGTAGCACACAGTTATTATAAGAAGCTGCAGCAAATGAAAGCGTCTAGAGCAGAATGAGAATATGTGCTATGGCTAGTAATATATGCAGCATAAATGTTTTTAGAAAGAACCATCTGGGTGGTGTGTGTTACCACATTGGCACTACCACCACTCTTCCTTCTGAAAATTTGGGGATCTTGATAGCATTTTGGGGGTAAAAAAAAGAGAAGATTTTCTGTTTTTTCAGCACGTGCCTATTGTACAGGTCAGATCAACAGAATTTTCAGAAAACTAAATTGTAATACAAACAGTTTTCATGCAATGTGTTGCTACATTTTTCAGTGAGTACAGTAACTCTCACTATGATTGCTTTCAGTACAAAAAAGACAAACCAAACCAAAACAAAACCAGCTTGCTTCTCCCTACCTTTAGCCATTTGCAGCCAAGTTTTGACAAGCATGGCAACCTCTGACCCCATGCTTTTTAAGACGTTGATTTCTCTGGTGTCTTCATCAAATTCCTTTATTGTTTTCTTCTATTTTCCCCCTTCTCTACATATATTGATTAGGTTATGTTTTATTTAAAAAGCTATTTTTTCCTCTTTCAAGTTTCCTGGAAAGAAGAAAAAGAAGATTTAACATTTTACTAGGAAGATTTTCAGAGAAAGTATTTTTGAGGGGGAGCTTATTTATTTCCGACATCACCTGGACTACTCCACTTTCAGCTTTCCCATCCTATGCCACATGAACAGGGCACATTTTTCCAGAGTTCATGGTCCTTACCTATTGATTTTTCAGATTTCTGAGAACATAACAAGCAAATTTGCAGTTAATGGGGTCATGCTAACAATAGTGTCTTAAAACAAACAGCATGGTTGGTTGATGTTTGAACAACAATCAAGTTTACTGAAGGAAAAATATTTCTTTACTTATGCTTTCCAACACTTGTTGCAACCTCTCAGGGTGAAATGCAAGAGGCATTGAAGACTGCAGCAATCTATGGTGCAGAGGGGATGAAAAATTCTAGCCAATATATGAAGCAGGACTGAGTAGACAAGAATCTAGATGAAGTTTGGATAATACCTCTGGGGAGGAGAAAAAAAGCGGAAAATACCCACTGCATTTTAATCTAATTAATGTGAAGAGAAATCAATAATCCTACATTTAAATAAACTTCATTTAAAAAAAAAAGGCAGCATGAGAAGTTTTAATTAGACATGTATCTTTTGTCTACTTAGGCACAGAGTTTTGTTTGGAGAGCTTCTCATCAAGTGCCAGGGCTCACAAAAACAAGCAGTGCACCGAGGCTGCTGCTTTCTGATTCATAGGTCAAAGAGCTAAAGGGAATGGTAGGGTAATTTTTCAACCAGAAGGAAATATTGGCCCAAAATTAAGTCACAAAAAATTACAGCTGGTGGGAGGGATTTGGAGACAAGCCAGAGGGATTTTTGTCATTCTTGGTTAATTTACTGTTAGCTTTAGTGCTTTGGAAACAGGAAGAACATTGACAGAAACAAACAATGTGCAGTAGTGGCACCCACGCAGCCCCAGTGCTGCCCCTGTCATACCCACCTGGGAGCCAGTGCAGGCACTCACAGTGTAAGTCAGAGCAAATTTTATTGCCTAATACAGTTTGATCTCTCAGAGCAAACTTCAATTTCACCTCTGTTTACTTGAAAGCTGCTAGAGAATTATCCTTCTCCATATCTGTCAGGCAAAGAGCATATCCCACCCAGTGCTGAGAGCATGAAACTCTCCTTTGATTGAAACATCTACTCCCTGCATAATGCAGGTTTAGTTTCTGGTCTTGACAATAGCAGTACTGTAGTTATTACTCTGGTGGCAACCAAATATTTCCCCTCCTTTCCCATATTTTTCAAGCCTCTAAACTTTGGTGACATATGCAATTAATTTAAGCTAGTCACTCCTGCCTCAGAGAAATCCAGTTTGAGGCTTTTTATTTCTACATTTGTAAGCCACATCCCTGATTTTTGATAACTTGCTTTGCAGCAGGACAATTTGTATTCACTGATCCCAGAGCAGCAGAAATTCCTGCTCTGTTTTAATCACCTGGACTCAGCCAGCACACCATGAGAAGCTGAGTTTGTACATATTTTAGAGACATCAGGGGCAGCTAAAGTTCCCAGCACAGGGGTAGGCTTGCTGGGACAAACAACAGGAGAAAGCCATGACTGCCATCACAGCAAGCAGACACAGATTATTTCTATATACCAGCAAAGTCAGGCCTTGCTTCACTGGTTCAGCTACAGCAATTCTGTAAATCGAAATTTAGGAGATTGAAACTAGATATCAGCTGCCAATTTTCATCTATCTTCAGGAGCTCTGAATTCCCTCCTTTTCCAGTTTCATGGCACAGAACTATTTCCAATGGCTCAGTATTTTCAGAAGCTGACTTGCAGCTTAGCTTAGAATATCAGCTCTGAGGCCAGCACACAGCCATATCCATGTCCACACTTACCAGTATTTAGTTGACTCAGTTCACTGTAAACAGTCCTGATTCCTCCTGGCTGGTAATTACAGCATATGTGATATGAACCTGGGTGTGCTTTAGTGTGCTGATTAGCACTTGGACTCACTTTAGGCTCATCCACCCTGTTTACAGCAACTAACAGTGAGATTACTCCGTAATTGCACTTGTGGGAACTGTAGCAACTGTTAGAGCTCAGTATGTTGTCTGCGTCTCATGCAGTGTCACCACTGACCACATTCAAAGTTAACTCAAGCAATCTCCAAGGAAATCTCCCAGTCAGCTATCTGCGGTCAGAAAAACAACTATAAATATGTCTTGGAAAAAAAAAATGCACAGCTCCTTCTCTGTACATACACAACTCAGAAGTGAATGTAGATCAACACAGCCCAAATTGCAACTTCAAGAAAATTCAGCTAAATAATGTTCATGCTAAAATGAAGGGATGCTTACAAAGAAGTTTGATGCAGCATAAAACCCAAGACACATCAACAGGAGGGGCTCACTGCTCATACTCTCCAGAAAGGACAGAAATAAACACTAGAAGAACCAAAAGGGGAAAAAAATGACATAAGTATAGAATTTCCGTGGTATAGTCCAAAGGAATGGATGAAGACAAGAATGTCTTACAGCTCATTAAAATAAAAGCCAATTAACTGCTTGTCCTCGTGATTTTTACTTGAAAGGCACAATAAAATAAGGTATCATGAAAACCTAAAGAGGTGACTGTGGTGGAGCCAGGCAAAGAATACATTTTAATGGAGGGGGTGGGGTAGGTAAGAGAGAGAGGGAACAAATTAAAACCGTGGCTGTCTCTCTGGACTGCATAGCATGTGACACCATCTGATAAACTGAGCTGGAATTCGAGATGTATAAATATGGCATCAACAAGGATCTGTGAGGATATTTTCAGAGGACACTGGCCCACAAAATGGATGTCTAGGAATTCCAGAATAGCAGACTCCCACTAGCCTTCATGCTGGCACTTGCTGGATTATACACTTTATTTCACAATGACCTACAGATCATCCTTTTCAAATGACTCGTATATGCTGAGCACATCTGCCCAAATCCAAGACCCCAAGGCTCCAACTCTATGGGGATAGTCTCAGCAGCATCTTGAAAATCATGTGTCTTTTCTGGAAGAAACAGGACTGAAGCCATGCATGAGGAATTTGTCAAAATGTTCCCATTCAAATCCTACACGCAACTAATCTGCATCTACTTTGGTAAGTCATCCAACCAAAGCAGTTCTCCTTACAAGTCTCACTGACCTGTATATCAGCCAATTCAGAAGATGTAGGGATGGTCTTTTAAACTGGACTAGTAAAATTCAGTTGGCTAAACAGAAGGCTGCTTGCAGCCTGCTTTTTACTTCCTGGGAGATGTACTGTTTAATACACAGTAAGGTTGAACACACTCTGAAGTGCACGTTCCTTACCTAGGAGAAGACCAACAGCCTGCTGACAGGAGAATAGCAGAGTTCCCCTGCCACAGCCAGGGTTTTCAACACACCACCACAAACATCTAGCTGGGTTGCCATGACCACCAGCCATGACCACCAGCTCATCAAAACCTGGAATATGCCTCAGAGCAGATCTACTGAAATCAGGAAAGCAGCTGTATGCTTTCTGGATTGACTTATCCTCCTATGATAGACTCCATGAAGCTTTTCTGAAGATAAACACCATAAATGAAATGCCCTTGGCAAGATCAGAGTAATTTAGTTACTAATTTTTTGCTTCTGTGCTTGTCTTGCTTATTTTTATGGGTGATGTTTAATCTTCATCTTTCCCCCACCATATTACCAAAGGTTGCAAAATTTTGCCATTCTCTTTATTTCTCCAGATGAAAGTGGGTGCCATTTGCTTTCCTTTCCCCTGACACTATTTCCTGTTCCTGCATGATCTACAGATGCTTACAGTGTGTTTGGACCAGATCCTTAAGGGGGTAGTTTTGTGGAGTTGATGTCCCATAGTTAGCAAAAGCTGGTAGATAGGATAATTTTGCTTTCAAGAAGTAGAAACTCTATGGTTTAGTTTGATTGTTTCTGCTTATCTTCCATCAAACACTGTTACCTGATAGAAAAAATAACCTCTCTTCCCTCTGGCCAGCTTGATTTGTAGTGATGGAAGATGGGGAAGAATACAATCCTTCCCTCAAAGTACTTGTCAGTAAGTCCCAGCTGGCCCTCCTGTTCCAACTAATTCAAGGAGTCTTAGGAAAAGCATCATCTAGGCAATGGTGACAGAAGCAGGATATTTCACATCACTGTTTTAAAAAATCTGCAGCAGTAACCTAACACTCCTTCAAGAGAAAAGCAGCAGCAAGAGCAAGTTGGAGCCTGGGGAAGAAAGAGGCTCTGAAAGCCCAGGAAGCTGAGATAAACACACCCAACCACAAGCCACTGCTTTCTATCAAAGTATTGATCTCTTGTATACATCTTCCCCCATCTTCCTCTCAGTCCTTTTTATAGTTGTACCTGAAAAAGGAGGCAAATGGTGCAAGATTAAGTGGGATACATGCCTTGCTTCCAAAGACTTGCTTATCCATGCTGCAATCTTTCCATTGCAGGACTTCTGGCAGAAGTGGATTTCTGCAGCAGGATTTCCATGCTTAGAGTCATTTTCATATGTTTATGGTGAAGACAGAAGAAGGCAGGCAAGTATGAGTTGTCATCCTTCTCTGTCTGACATCACTTGTTTGGTTTGTTTGTTGTTTTGTTTTTGTTTTTAGCTGTGATGTAGGTTGTCTTCAGGAAGAAACTTTTATTTGAAAGTGTAAATAAAATTAGCTTATCCAAACTCAGTTTTCTTGTCTTATTCTTCTTATTCATTCTTTATTTGCATTTATTTTCTTCTTCATTTGACCTGTGTTCCCTGTGTCTACTCTACTTTTTCCTGTACTCATGGCTTTACTCAGGGTTATTTATCAGCTGTTTCCTGTTTTTAAAAGGCAATCTCTCTCTTTTTCTCATTCTAGCATTCACACCCACACATTCACTTCCACCCCCTAACTGTCACCCATGTCTCTTCATCATTTCCTTCGCGCTCTTCCTTTTCTTGCATTGATTTCTATAAGTCTACTGAAAAAATAAAGAAAAGGAGAAAAACTGCTGCCCACCCTAGCAGGGGAGGCAGAAATGAGTGGGTAGGGAGGTCTAGTGGCAGGCTGACAACTCAGGATGGGGGGATGGGTGGAAGTTGTTTTTCTGCTGTTAGCAGCCGTGTTTTCCTTTTTCATTTGTGATCGCTGTTGTTTTCTGCCTTTCAGTTTCTCCTAAAGGTTGTGGTACAATATCAGCACTGTAAGAGAAATCTTTCATTCCTTAGAGGTGAAATGTTGTAACCAAAGAGAGAATGGAAATCTAGTCTAAATGCACCCAATGTAATCTTTAAGTACCTTAAGTAGGATTGCAACTCTCATAGGCTCACAGCTGAGACAATGGAGATAAAAGCAATTTCAGAAGGAGTCAAGTCTTTTTTTGTTTCACTAACTATGTGGGAAGATTAGGAAATGTACTTCTTACTAGACAGCACCTATGGATAGGCAGAAAAATATCCAAACAAGATACAGAAGTCAGAGAAGGTCCAATAGTAGCCAAAGATCAAATGTCTCTTAAGCTCACCTTATTGCATTAGACTAGACTGCCTCAGACATTCAGAGGTCACAGAGGGCTGATTCTAATACACATGTGTAGATCTCAGGTGTCCCTGTTGGGGCTGGGCATGATGTTTGATCCTTAGACTACAACCCAGCTGAATGCAGGCAAAGCCATTGATATGGAGCTTGTGCTTGTGAAGACCAAAGAAATCCCACCACACAGCCTTTCCTCACCAAGGCTCAGTAATAACCAGAAGCATGTTGTAAAAAAATGCTTCTCTGATGCACCTGAAATCCTCTTCATCAATATGCTAAATCTGCACAACAGATTCATCAGTGGATTATCTAATTTACATTTTTAAGAGACTACAATGCATCTGCAGCTGTAGCAGAGAAGGTGATTAGATACATGGTAATAAATGTACTTGGAAGGGATATTGTTACACATAATAATTGCACATACTTTAATATTGCCTTTTCCACAACTTAGTAGTGCTCCTTTTCCCAATAAAGAGTTTCTTAAAAGAACAGTAAAGAGTTCCTATTACAGTCCCAGAGTACTTAAAAATCAGGTCAGAAGCAGAGAGGAATTGTTTGCCATAAAATCTGGGTGGAGATCTTACATGGTTTTAACAGGCATAAAGCTATATTGAACCTGATCATTTTTAATGTCATCAAACACTCTCCCTGGCTGAAGAGCTGCTTGCATCATGTTTCTGTGAGCTTAAGGAATTAAAGCCAACCCAGTGGCCTCACCAGAGGCAGCTCTGAAACTCCCTCCTCAGTGCAGCCTTTTTCCATTGAGTGCATGCTTCTTGCCCAAACCACACATGCAGCTCTGAGACAGCCAGGGTGCACACTTGCCTCCATCCCCACCACAGCGAGGGTGGGCTCTGCCCCTGGCCTGGGGCTGGGCCTGGGGCAGGGAAAAAATGTCACTGATGTCAATGATGACAAAAAAGGTCATCAATTTAGAGAGAAATTAGTGTTTCTGTAGCCATAGGTGGAGGGACAGTGAGGATGTGGGAAGGAGAGGGAGAGAGCATTCTGGAAAAGGATAGACACATAGGCTTCAAATCTGTACGGATCTGAGCTTCATTACCTGCACAGCTCACAGAATGACACATTTGTCTTTATTGTCTTTGGCTGCTCATGGGCCAGTGACAGTCTCCTGTGAGGAGAATATAACAGAGTGAGGTCCTTAATGTCTTTGGGAACCTGAAGACATTATTACAACACAAATAACATTTGGGCTGTATAATCAGAAACAATTCAGAGCAGCAGTGATAATCACCTTTCAATCTAAGCCAACCTGCCCAGGCAGCTCTGCTGTACCCACAGCCCACTCCACTGGGCCAGAACTGTAGCTGGAGACTGTCCTGGACAATTTGTCTTGTAGGGCAAGGCCTTGCTGAGAGACTTTATACTTACAAAAATTATCCTGATGGCTGTGGTTGGGATCTTCCCATGCACCAGGCAGCACTGAGCGAATGCTGTGTTCTCATCACCTGAATCCCAGGTGCTTTTAGGGAACCTGGGTGAGATCATCAGTGGGTGCAAGAAAATGTCCATTATAATGAGCAGACCTGCCTTGGTTGATGGCAGCTGATCACCTCCTGCAAAAGTAATTTGTTCATCCACTACTGAAGCTCAGCCGACTCAGGAGAGAGCTGCCAGAAGGAAAAAGACTGTGGGGCAAATTTTGAGATGGGATGCATGAAAGCACAAAGGCAATTCTTTGGTTGTAATTTGACCAAGAAACCAGAAAGGATATCAACCTATTAAGAGGAAAGTCTCTGCTAAGGAATGAGTAAAGGTAGCAGCCATATTTACAGCAGTGTAACGACAGCAACATCAGTAGGCAGGAGTGCCTGGGGGACAAGGTGAGCAGGGACATGCAGAGCCATCTATCCTGCTACTTTGGCTGCTTGTGTGCCACACCACAGATCCCCACCCAGGCAGCAGCTGAAAGACCCACAAGGTCTCCTGTTCAAACCTTCATCTGTCAGGTGTCAGGTGAGCTGAGGTCTCACACTTGGAAATGTGCACATGTAATCTGAGGAGAAATATCCCATTAAACATGTCATTAACATGGCACATTTGCAGCTAACTGATCTGCTTTCCAGTTGTTACAGATCATTCAAGTTATATTCATGGAAAAGGACTGGGTGACAAACCTTCCATGAAAATTTTGGTTCAGCCCTCAGACTGTCTGTTTTGCACATGCCTGAGCAGATGGGGATGGGTTGTCTTTGTTGTCCAAGATGTTAATGGGGAACCTTCCTCCAGGCCTATGGGACAGACCAGGAAGTCATGGACCTTGTTCCAGAACAGAAGGAAGGTGATAAGCAGGATCAAAATCCCTAAAACCAATAGGTGCCTTAAAGAGTATCCACAAAATCCTCTGACACCTCTTTCAGCCCACCACTCCCAAACTGCATCAATAGTCTTAATTTATATTCTAGAGACTAAGTTAACTGCAACCACAAATTTCATTCTCACCTCTCCATCCGTCCCTGAATTCTGCTCCTATGACCAAGGCAGACTAAGCCTGTTCTGTGAGCTGTTTCCTCTCCCACCCCACCTGGCAACAGGACAGTTATGATCCATGCCCAGGCTCCATATGCAGCAGTGAAAACTCCAGTAAAGTGAGGAGACACAAGACAAGATGCTTATCTTTTCCGAATTAAACAATCAAGAAAAAAGAGATAGTTTTGGACTGATATATGTGTCATTAAATCAGCATCCATTTCAGCATTTCCCAGCTACAAAACCCCAGATGCCATTTCAAAACAACTCCTCCAGATTTGTTTGCCCCAATTTTCAATGCTAGTATCTCTATGTAGGAAAAAAAATAGTCTACCATTCATGGGGGGGAAAAAAAATAGAAGAGAGTGGGGAGAGGACATTATTTAATTTGTATGATAGATATGGTTAGAGAAAGTTACAGAAGAATCTTCCCCCTTTCCTAAATGAAACCTCCCAAATTTTCTTAGGGTGATCTAGTCACTATTTTACAAAAAATCCAATATCTTCAGGAGTCTGTCATCTGGATATGACCAAATGTGGATCTCTATGTCCCAGTTGTCTGTGGTGAGACTACAATCAGCAATAGAAAACACACATTTTGCAAGATTTTTGTCAGAAGACAATACCTTCAAAAGAATTGTTTGTGGTTATATAGAAGACACTCAAAGGCAAGTGTCCTGGGTTGTAGAATAAGATATGCACAAAGTATTCTATCACCCTCTTCATCATCTGTTGAAACCAATTGT